>CM033475.1:1709053-1736553 GCA_019447015.1 Hymenochirus boettgeri | reverse complement strand
TGAAATTTGCCACGCCCACGTGCCAAGCCACACCCACACATTAAGCCACACCCACACATTAAGCCACACCCACTTTTCCGCGGCGGCGCGCATCTAGGGGCGGCATTCAAAAGTATTTTCAGGTGCCAAAAACCCTAGGGACACCCCTGGGTATATCTTTTGTGTTCCTGGACCCTTTATCTTGACTTGTCTCTGTGTCTGCCCAATGTACACCATTCCACATGGACACTTAATCATGTATACGGTGGAGAAGTGTCTCATCGGGATTTCAAATCCCTTTGTTGGGTGGAATATCTTTTCTCCTTTAATTACTGTATTGTAGGAATTACAATTTAAGCAGGGGACCTTTCCTTTTGCTACAGGTTTTATTTGTTTTAACTGATAACTGAGAGGCATAATTTGTCCCTGATATTACTCCCTCTTTTATAGGAAAACCTGGGTCAATTTTTGAACCGTATTCACTGTCCGCTTGTAATATTGGCCAGTGTTTCCTGATTATTTATTCAATCTTTTTTTACTGTGCGAACCAAAACTAGATACAAACGTCATTCTTTCTTTTTCCTTTTTAATGTTGGTCTTAAGAGCATCTCTCTATTCAACCTACCCACCTCTTCCTTCTTCTATTCTTCTTCTATTGTCTCTCTCGGGTATCCTCGTTTGAAGAACTCGTCACTTAACCTATTGGGACCCCCCTGGTAGATGAAGTGTCCATGTGGAATGGTGTACATCGGGCAGAAGGAAGATATGGGGGAGCACACTAATCAGATGAATTCACAACTATTTATTGTATCAACACATACAACGTTTCGGGACACAATGTGCCTTCCTCAGGTATCATTGGGCAGAGACAAGTGAAGATAAGAGTTTAGGAACACAAAAGAAATATTACAAACTATACTCCTGTTACTCAGTCAGATACCTCCATAGCAAAGTCACTTTAACGAGAAAGGACACACAACAGCACAATTAAAATGGTGTATCATAAAAAAAATCAATAGACCAGCAAGAAGGGGTGACATTTAAAAAACTGTTGATGCAAAGCAGAGGCAAAGTGGATAAAAAGGATGCAAAGCTTAAATCCAATAGTTCTTAATGGCACATGGTCTATCAAACCCTTTTTATATAAAGACATGCCTTTATTTTTACAGGTCATAATATTAACGTCAAGATCGGTACGCAGATATATGTTTTTAATTATTATAGAAGGTTTTAGATTTTTGTCACAGTAATATCACATCACAAATATTGTAGAATTTTTTATAACACAGAATAATAATAATATGGATAAAATGTCATTTATTGCACACGTCAATTTTTGACCAATCATATTTTACACTGTGAAATTAGATGTATTGGTCACTTTACGGACACATTGTGTTTTCAGCAACTTATAAATGAATTTGAACTTCTTGTTGCACGTAGAAGAAAAATCTGGACTTTTGGATGCCATGTAACTGGGTGTTAAACGTTTGTATTTTGCTTGAGAATACCTTTGCCAGAAAGAAATAGAACATTAAATATCAGGTTACAAATACATGTAATAAACTGGTAAACATAGCAATTGGGGTTGCGGGCAGATAACTGACAAGTCACCATTTTTTGTTTTAAGGGTCAACATGCCATTGTATCTGTCTCATCATTTTGCTCTTAGTTTAGCCCTGGGAGGAAATACTTATCGGAATCATCGCCATTACTTTTATTTCATTTATAGACAAATCTTACTGTGTGTTGAGAATTCACAAAAAAGTTTATTTGGTTGTCGAGTTACATAATTTGAGGATCTGATGGTCTTTGGCTTTCACTTGGTCATTGCCACAAAATTCATACCTGGAGCAAAATGGAGATAAAAAGATGTGATTTCAATACGACTGTAATGGGAATTGTGGCTGTTCTTCCTAGATTAGGTCTTACTTTTTATATCCGTAATCCGGTATTATAGCTTGTATGCCCCTCGGGCCAAGGTTGGTGTAGATATATATATATACTGTACATATAGAACTAGTATCCACTGTATGCATATTAATGTACCTCTTAGAGAGGAATTAGATATATCAGAAAGTGAGAAAACTCTACACAATATAGTCCTAAAGGGTAGAAAGGTTCTGCAAGACCTCCACCACACTTTAGATGCCATCAGAATAAAGATGACACACACACACACACACACACACAGTCCAGGATACCTACGTTTTCCCGTCTTTCCCATATTGCACTGATATGGTTTTAGCTCCGACTGTAGATGGAATAAAATTAATGATGGTTTGGGTCCAGATAAAGGTCACCGTTGTAAGTGGTCGGGCATCAGTCTCTACATCAATGAAGGACGAGTATGTGTCTCCGGCTTTAAGGAATCCACTTTGTATAAGGCCCATTGGAATAGAAAAAATAAATAGTGATTTTTATCCTTTTCCCATAAAATTGGTTGTTTGATGATCTAGGGTATAACTGGTATGACCCACTGCTATACTACGGTAATCATATAGTTAATCTATGAGTATAATGGAAGAACATTGGTTTTGACTATGAGATCCAATTCTGCAGAGTAGAGTGGTGACCTCTTAGTACAGAGTGGCAGTTCCCTGCCCATCGTATTGGACCAGGTAAGAATGTTTTCAGGGGTTGGTGCACATTACAAGCTCCGCCTCTCCACATCATTCATTGGCAGTGACGGTAGTTATCCTTTTTATTTTAATATAAGAGAAGCTCCGTCCACTCCAATTTCATTTAGAGGTTGAAATTGCTTTTGTGTACATTATTGGTTTATATGGACACTACACCCCCCCAAAATGACCTTTCTTATTTAAAAGTATAATTATAATAATAGGATCCCTAGCTCCTGCATCATGTATTGACTATGATTGGCACTGTGGCACGGCAGGATTGGGGTTTGGTAAGTGGTGAGATTTCAGCATAGGGGGCTAGTGTGATCTCCATTAAAATTATACTGTAGTGTCCCTTTAAGTAAATTTGTTGGTGCTTAAAGTCTTACCTGACAATCTCATGCTCTTTAGTTTTGCTCTTAAGGCTAAGGAGGGAGACTCTGATCGATCCCATAAAATGTATTGTGCCGGTGGTAGTGATAGTCACCTTATATCTCCAGCCTACAGAGAGAAAACACCACTAGAGATGTAATGTGGTTTCTAATAGAACCCAGTTTCGAATCGAATCTGAGGGTTTCGGAGTCCCAATGAAACTTTCGGAACTCCCGAATTTCACAGAACCCGTTTTTTTTCGCATTTTTGATTTTTATCGAAAAACAAAAATCGAAAGTAGAGGATTTTTGAAAATCAAAAGTAGAGGATTTTTGAAAATAGACGATTTTTTTAAAAATCGAAAATTGAAAGTAGACGATTTTTGAAAATAGACGATTTTTTAAAATCGAAAATTGAAAGTAGATGATTTTCGAAAATCGAAGATCGAAAGTAGACGATTTTCAAAAATCGAAACTCGAATTTTCGAACGTTTTCGAAAATTTCGGAAAATTTCGAAAATTCAAAAACGGAACAAAACTCACCAGTTTCGAACATCTCTAAAGACCACCAGACAGTAGAGTTAATTGCTAATACACCATAACTGATATGGGTGTATGGCAAGAAAAAACACTTTACTATAAACATACACATTGTACAAAATGAATTAACACATAGGGATTTAAATCCTGGCAATTAAGGAATAAATCAAATCAATATGATATGAGCTCTAAGGTTGGAATTTTACCTTTAGATACAGAAAGATCCCACTACTTAAAAAAAAAAAAAATAGGATTTTAAATCTGAGCTGTAGATTCTTAGAAATCATCATTTGAAATAACAGCATTTATAGGGAAAGACCTTTCACTCCAGAAACAGAAATTATAATATGTCCCATCCCTGACCTCTTACTAGGATCTTTGGCTGCCTGTCAGTACACTTTTTACAACAATTAAGAGAATCAGCAGAGAAAAGATGACAGGGGGGAGGGAGAGGGAAATGTGTGAGCAGAGCAGTGTCAATGGTGAGGCTGTGCAGAACTTATAAGTGTCGCAGACACTACAAGGAGGCAGTGAGTAAGGGATGGAGGGGCAATTAGGAGCACTCACTAAACATTAATAATTTAATGGCAAACAAGCACAGATAAATATGTGAGTACCATCATTTTAATTCTCTCAAATTGTAGTTTCAGAAAATGTAAAGTTGTTTCAGTGAGTCTAGTGACCCTTTAAACATACAAAGTAATGCACTGTATGTTATCCTGTATGTTGCTTTTATTGAGCCTTGTGTGCCATTTCTTTGCTTTTATTTTAAGTAATCTACATTGAGAATCTCATTATTGCTCTATATAACTTTGATCTTTTTAAGAGCGAGGAAGTAAGCACTATATTCTATTACTATAAATATAATAGGGCATCAGCAGCCAAAACTTACGTGCAAATGGCTTTTCAGCTCCAGTATTCAAGAAAAATGATTGGCCACTTGACTTTTCCCTAGAATACCTGTTGGCATAGTGTCCCATTAATGGGCAGCCAGTACTGGGGCATGGGAATCCAACACCCTGTTAAGAAAAGCAACGACTGTCAATCGGGTAAGTTCTACCTTCTCTCCTGGCTTCTGATTGTTTTATTGAAGAATGAGAGATAAAACACAGCTCCTTTACCTCCCGTTCTTTAATAAAACTGAACTCCCCAAATCTGGTAATATGAGTGGAGATACCCTTTAATACATCTCCTCATCATGGGCAGTGATCTCTTATTGGAAATAGTGAGAACCTCTAGTCTACCCGAACTTTTAATGTCATTGCAGTAAAAATGGTTTGCTTATGCCCCAGAAACCTAACATGGTAAAGCAACGATGCATATAATAATCTACGATAATACTATACTATTATACAATTCTATACTATCACACTATATTATACTAAAATACAATACTATACTATAATACAATACTATATTATACCATAATACTTTAATATACTATACTATATTACACTACTATAATACTATACTGTTATACAATTCTATACTATAATATTATATTAAATAATATTCTATAATACTATACTATAATACTATAATATACTATAATACTATACTATACCATGATACTATAATATACTAAACTATAATACTGTACTGTATCATAATACTATATTATATTATAATGCTATACTATACCATAATACACTATACTTTAATAGTATAATATGTGAAAGCATGTCTAAGTTATCCGTGAATTTCTGGACATTTTATCTGGCCTGTAGTCTTTCAAAATGTGGCCTTAAAAGACAAATAGTTTTTACTTTCCCTTTGTAGTTCATAACTTACATTTTTAAAAGCTTCATACGATGGGCTGGGGTATCCAATGAATCCTTCGGGAGTGAGGATACTCTCTGTGTAGTACTTATAGCTCCTAAAATGGTTACACCCAACTACATCCCTTGATCCTAGTGAACATTAAATAGAATATTATAAAATATAATTAACATAAAAAATACTAAAACTGTTCTTATATCTAATTATTACAGCAAAATAAAGTTCATCTTCAGATTGCTCCGCCCAATAGATTAGTTTAGTCCTATGATTGCTCCACCCAATAGATTAGTTTAGTCCTGTGATTGCTCCACCCAACAGATTAGTTTAGTCCTGTGATTGCTCCACCCAATAGATTAGTTTAGTCCTGTGATTGCTCCACCCAATAGATTAGTTTAGTCCTGTGATTGCTCCACCCAATAGATTAGTTTAGTCCTGTAATTGCTCCACCCAATAGATTAGTTTAGTCCTGTAATTGCTCCATCCAATAGATTAGTTTACTCATGTGATTGCTCCACCCAATAGATTAGTTTAGTCCTGTGATTGCTCCACCCAATAGATTAGTTTATTCCTATGATTGCTCCGCCCAATAGATTAGTTTAGTCATGTGATTGCTCTGCCAAATAGATTAGTTTAGTCTTGTGATTGCTCCGCCCAATAGATTAGTTTAGTCCTGTGATTGCTCTGCCAAATAGATTAGTTTAGTCTTGTGATTGCTCCGCCCAATAGATTAGTTTAGTCCTGTGATTGCTCCACCCAATAGATTAGTTTAGTCATGTGATTGCTCCACCCAATAGATTAGTTTAGTCATGTGATTGCTCCGCCAAATAGATTGGTATAATCTAATAACAAATGGTTTACCTTCCCAAAGTCCACCGACTTCCAGAAGTGTTGAAACTGTAGATTTGTTACATCCAGCCATTTGTTTTCCACCATTAGGGAAAAAATCCAGATGGCCGGACAACTGAACAATTCCGTAACCTAAGGAATTTAAATCCTAGTAGTTAACACTGTTCCAATAAGAAGTACAGTATATACTGTAGGTCCATAGTTTTTACATACTCTGTGTGTCCGTATGTATGACATCTACAAAGTTAGCATCTGTTGAGTCAAGTCGGACCTCCTGTGGGGTGTTCAGGAAGTAAGGACCAGCTGGGTCCAGACCTGCATAGAATAATAATCCAATTACGTTCCCCCTAAAGACAAGCCAGCATTTTAAAATAACTAATGTAATTTAATGTGTTTGAGGCAAGCATCTATTATAAGGGTCCATTATCCTCACCAGATGAATTATGGATTGCCATCTCCATATATCTGTAGCTCGGCCATCAGTAGCCCTTGGCAATGATATGGTGGGAGTTCAGACTTACATGCCCATGAAGACCAAAATGTCCCAAGGTGACAACTCTATGTATTCATCAATCTAGGCACCTTAATGACTAGGTCCTCAGCCATGGGAGAACAGCTGGTTTATTTACTTTTCTCCTAGCTGCTGGCACCATTTCTCTCTGTTTCAGAGGGATGATGCCTATGGACCTTGCCCTCTAATTGGTTGGTTTGCCATGGGCCCTGGAATTTAAGGGGACTCCTAAGCTATTAAATATTGTGAGTGAAGTTCTGGGATCTGAACCTCTGATCCAAATGACGTCCCATGATCCAGGAATGTATATAGAAAGTTCCCTCGAATGAGGCTGTTGGGGGGGTGGTTAAGTAACTCTTTTTATTTGCTTTGCACCCACCTGTGATCCGCCCAAGTCCACGAATCCGTTTCCCAGCCTCCCCGGCAGTTTGAGCTCCTAGACTGTGACCGATGAGATGGATGTTGGATGGAGAGTACTGGAAATTGCTCTTTAAAAAGGAAAATAATGTTCTAAACTTAAAAATATTATAATTTATCATAATGTATTTAACAATCTTTCCAATGGGTTTGGAAAAATGTGAAATTATCATTTTATAAAACAACAGCTGTAAATGATATCTCAATAAACAATTCTTAAAGGGCATCTCCACCCTCGATATACATTTTTGATATAACGTTGCCCATCCCTTCCTACCCCCAACCGCTTTTTTTTGGATGTGTAAAAAAAAGAATCAAAATGCTACTTACAGCCCCTCGCTCCAGTTGCGTTCTGACCCAACTTCCCGCTTGCCGGAACTCCAATCAGGGGCCGGACCTGCAGCCGCAGCTGTGATTGGCTGAGAGGCAGCCAATCACAGCCGTGGCTGCCGGGTATAGAGAACACTGCGGGAGCGAGAAGCTGTAAGTAGAGTTGTGATTCTTTTTTTACATATCTAATATAGTGTTTGGGGGTGGAAGGGATGAGCAACATTATATCAAAAAGACTAAACACTAGGAGAAGTGCAGCCAGGGAGGGGTTTCGGATGGTGGGAGGAGGGAAAAGGGAAAGGACTCCCCTGCGCATGTTACTGGAGGCGGAAGACAGCTCCTATTCTTCCGTTTCCTGGGCTTTGGAAAGCACTTCAGGAGAACCATAAGGAGCAGAGATGTAAGGTAAGGATTTTAAATTTTAGTTTGGGGGGTGGACATGCCCTTTAACTGAGTCTTCGGTTATAATCAATGCTTAACTATGTAATTGGTAATAATCAGTGCATAGATATGTCAACATTTATAATTGGTGCTTAGCTACAGTATGTCATCAGTGCTTTTTCTGTTATCAGTTATAATCAGTGTTTAGCTATGTTATCAGTTATAATCAGTGTTTAGCTATGTCATCAGTTATAATCAGTGTTTAGCTATGTTATCAGTTATAATCAGTGTTTAGCTACATTATGTTATCAGTTATAATCAGTGTTTAGCTATGTCATCAGTTATAATCAGTGTTTAGCTATGTTATCAGTTATAATCAGTGTTTAGGCTATTTCAATCAGTATAATCAGTTTAGCTACAGTATTTTCTCAGTTATAATCATGTTTAGCTACAGTATGTTATCATGTTATAATCAGTGTTTAGCTACAGTATGTTATCAGTTATAATCAATGTTTAGTTACAGTAGTTATCAGTTATAATCAGTGTTTTAGCTTGTTCATCAGTTATAATCAGTGTTTAGCTCATATGTTTATCAGTTTATCATTGTTTTGCTACAGTATGTTATCAGTATATATCAGTTTAGCTACAGTTGTTATCAGTTATAATCAGGTGTTTAGCTATACAGTATGTTATCAGTTATAATCATTGTTTGTTACAGTAGTTATCAGTTATAATCAGTGTTTACTATGTCATCAGTTTAATCATTGTTTAGCTATGTTATCAGTTATAATCAGTGTTTAGCTACAGTAGTTATCAGTTAATCAGTGTTTAGCTACAGTATGTTATAGTTATCATCAGTGTTATTACAGTATGTTATCAGTTAAATCAGTGTTTAGCTATGTCATCAGTTATATCAGTGTTATCTATGTTATCAGTTATAATCAGTGTTTAGCTACAGTATGTTATCAGTTATAATCAGTGTTAGCTATGTCAATCAGTTAATATCAGTGTTTAGCTACAGTATGTTATCAGTTATAATTAGTTTTAGCTATGTCATCAGTTTATAATCAGTGTTTTTAGTTTATGTATCAGTTATAATCAGTGTTTGCTATGTCATCAGTTATAATCAGTGTTATAGCTATGTCATCAGTTAAATCTGTTAGCTATGTCATCAGTTATAATCAGTGTTTAGCTATGTTATCAGTTATAATCAGTGTTTAGCTATGTCATCAGTTTAAAATCTGTGTTTAGCTGTCATCAGTTATAATCTGTGTTTAGCTATGTCATCAGTTATAATCAGTGTTTAGCTATGTTATCAGTTATAATCAGTGTTTAGCTATGTCATCAGTTATAATCAGTGTTTAGCTATGTTATCAGTTATAATCAGTGTTTAGCTATGTTATCAGTTAATCAGTGTTTAGCTATGTCATCAGTTATAATCAGTGTTTAGCTATGTTATCAGTTATAATCAGTGTTTTAGCTACTTATTTTTATCAGTTATAATCAGTGTTTAGCTATGTCATCAGTTATAATCATTGTTTAGCTATGTTATCAGTTATAATCAGTGTTTTGCTATGTCATCAGTTATAATCAGTGTTTAGTTATGTCATCAGTTATAATCTGTGTTTAGCTATGTCATCAGTTATAATCAGTGTTTAGCTATGTTATCAGTTATAATCAGTGTTTAGCTATGTCATCAGTAGAGATGTTCGAACTTCGCAAAATTCGGTCCGCTCGAGAATCCGCGAGAAAATTCGAAAATCCGCGAGCGGACCCGTTAAAATGAAAAATACCCTTGAAATAACGATATTTTTCGTATTTTCGAAAATTTTTGAAAATACAAAAAAAACGCGAATCGGAAGTTCGGAAGGCGTAAAATCCGGAAAAACCCGCCGTTCGCGAACGGGATAAATCCGCGGCGGATCCGGGTTCGGATCCGCGAACCGGCCATCCCTAGTCATCAGTTATAATCAGTGTTTAGCTATGTTATCAGTTATAATCAATGTTTAGCTATGTTATCAGTTATAATCAGTGTTTAGCTATGTCATCAGTTATAATCAGTGCTTAGCTATGTCATCAGTTATAATCAGTGTTTAGCTATGTCATCAGTTATAATCAGTGTTTAGCTATGTCATCAGTTATAATCAGTGTTTAGCTATGTTATCAGTTATAATCTGTGTTTAGCTATGTCATTAGTTATAATCAGTGTTTAGCTATGTCATCAGTTATAATCAGTTTAGCTACAGTATGTTATCAGTTATAATCAGTGTTTAGCTACAGTATGTTATCAGTTATAATCAGTGTTTAGCTATGTCATCAGTTATAATCAGTGTTTAGCTATGTAATCAGTGTTTAGCAATGTTATCAGTTATAATCAGTGTTTTGCTATGTCATCAGTTATAATCAGTGTTTAGCTATGTCATCAGTTTAAAATCCGTTTTTAGCTGTCATCAGTTATAATCTGTGTTTAGCTATGTCATTAGTTATAATCAGTGTTTAGCTATGTCATCAGTTATAATCAGTATTTAGCTATGTCATCAGTTTTAATCAGTGTTTAGCTTTGTCATCAGTTATAATCAGTGTTTAGCTATGTCATCAGTTATAATCAGTGTTTAGCTATGTTATCAGTTATAATCAGTGTTTAGCTACATTATGTTATCAGTTATAATCAGTGTTTAGCTATGTCATCAGTTATAATCAGTGTTTAGCTATGTTATCAGTTATAATCAGTGTTTTGCTATGTCATCACGAGTGTTTAAGATATGTCTCAACCACAATGAATTCTCTGTTTGTGTCTTTGGTTGGGTTGTCCAGCTCTCCCTTCTCTTCTGGTGGTCTTGATAAACCGTTGCTGGCTAGGGTTTCTTCTTATTAGGGGGGTCGGCACTTTCTCTATAATTCAGTCATGTGTATATGACGTGTAAAAATTCTAGAGTCAGGAACTCTTTAATAACTTTTATAAATCCTTACATTTTAAAAATATATAAATTGCATTATTCAACACACATGCAATATTATATTATAACATTCGAACAGACACGTGAATGCTTTTTATTCTTTGATTTACGCAGGGGATCTATTATGATTTTTTTGTTAAGTTTAATTAGAGTTTCTGGTTTCTGCACACCTTTATATGGACACAGAACTCCTTATTGACTTTTATAATCCTTATAATTTACTGGAGGGGATACACTATCCCCATATACAGGAGTGGTACCCAGAGTTCCCGACTGTATAACTCAGTCTGTGTCCTTGTACCTTTATAGGCACAGAACTCCTCATTGACTTCTAATATCCTTTAATTTACAGTAGGGGATACATTATCCTTATAATACATGAGTGGTACCCAGAGTTCCCTGATAACTCAGTCTGTCCTTGTACCTTATATAGACACAGAACCTCCAGTGACTTCAATATCCTTATAATTTACATAGGGGATACATTATCCTTATAATACATGAGTGGTACCCAGAGTTCCTGTATAACTCATGTCGGTGTCCTTGTACTTTATATAGACACAGAACTCCTCAGTGACTTCTAATATCCTTATAATTTACAGTAGGGTACATTATCCCTTATAATACATGAGTGGAACCCAGATTCCTGTATAACTCAGTCTGTGTCCTTGTACCTTTATATGGACACAGACCCCTTTGACTTCTAAATCCTTATAATTTACAGTAGGGGATACATTATCCCTTATAAAACACAAGTGGTACCCAGAGCTCCCTAACTTGGATAGAACTCCTTAGTAACCAGCAATATGTGTTTTAATTTAGTAAGAATAATGGATTTTAGATAGTTTAATGCTTCTCGGCTGTAAAATGAGGTTATAACTTACGTTAAGGAATCCATAAAATAGGCGTCTGTGCCCCTACAACCGGATGTTATTGGCTGCCTGCCTGAGGATACAGAGCGAGGGCTCCTTTTTTCAAGTCCAAACAGAAAGTTCACATCTTCCACTTAAGTATTGTCTATGAAGAAGACTACAATGATGAAGAAGCAGTGTAACATAACTGGAAATGATGATTAGAAATGAATGGATGTGGCAGATTCAAATTTAAAGAGGCAAAATCTATTTTAAAATGATCTTTTTGCAGTAATAAATAAAACTGGCATACACGGTCCAGCCAATCGGTACTTCCTGACAATTGGATGCGTTGTAGCCACAATGTATCTCTTTGCAACCATCCGCCGCCCCTCCCTATTGATTTTCTATTGGACCATTAAGCGGGTCAATGCTATCACCACAAATACGATAGCATTTTCCCATTTCAATTTGATCTATATGAATCCAAAGTGATCAGGAGTCTACAGATTTAAAGGGTTGATGGGATTTTTATCGATTTGATACAATTTCCTCAATATTCCATGTTTATAGTCAATGGAACCTGCTTTATGCAAACAAACAGGATAGAATTTAAAAAATTTGCATTGTCTGATCCTTCCGTTCCATACCACCATCTTCACCCACTAGAGATTACATTGACATTGAAAGCAAATCCTGTACGCCGAGCGACGCTCGTAACAAACTAACAAATAGAGACTTTCTTGCCCTTTATCGGACCAAGTGCTTTATCCTCAGCCAACAGAACTATATCTCTTCACTCATTCCACCAGTCCCATAACCCCAAACAGCTCTTCAAAGTATTTAACTACCCCTCTCTATCGCTCCTCCTCCCCGCCACCCCCTGTCTATCGTGCTGATGAAATAGCCTCATATTTCACAGAAAAAAAAATCTAAAATATCTCAATGGTTTTCCTGTGCGCCCTACAATCCTACCTTCACACTCCACCCCACTACCATTGCTCTGCCCAACCTCCCTTCCTTGCTCACCCCCCCTCCATCTCTCCCCACTACCACTGCAATGTCAGCCTCCCTCATTGGTTAATATCCCTTACTTGCCCACTAACGAGCTTCATCCCACTATTACAGAACAGGGACCCTTATCTCATCTCCATCCAGGACACGTCTCACCACCACACTGCCCCCCCTTGACCCCATTCCCTCCATCTTATTCCCTGCACTCCTCTTCCTTCATTCCAGCCCTAACCTCTCTCTTTAAACTTGTGCCTATCCACTGTATTTTCCCTCTATATTAACCATGCCATGGTCTCCCCTATACCTAAAAACCCTCCCTTGGCCCGTCTGCTCTTCCAGCTACCGGCCTGTCTCCCTTCTCCTTCCAAACTGCTGAAAGACATGTCTATGCTGACCGGTCAGTCACCTGTCTGCTAACGCTCTCTGACCACCCTCCAGCAGGCTTCCCGCCCTAACCACTCCACACAAACGCCCTCACTAAAGGACCAATCATCTACTTAGTGCTAAATCTAAAGGTCACTACTCTTTGCTCATTCTTCTTGATCTGTCCTCTGCTATTGATACTGTTCATCACCCTCTACTTCTCCAGATCCCGGCCTCCTTAGGTATCCAGGACACTGCCCTTTCTTGGCTATCCTCCTATCTCTCTGGTAGAACCTTTAGCTCCACCCCCCTCCTCGCCCCTCCCTGTGGGGTCCCGCAAGGCTCATGTACTATACTCGGTTCCCCCCTTCTTTTCTCCATCTACACCTAGGCCTTGGACAACTCATTAGTTCTTTGGGTTCCAGTATCACCTTATGCGAATGATACAACTCTACATCCCGTCCCACATCCCCTACAACTCATCCAGGTCCCTGATGCCTTAGTGCCATCTCTGCCTTCATGTCCTCCCACTATCCATCTCAACTCAACATGGACAACAGTGAACTTGTCCTTTTCCCCACCATCACGATCTGTTCCCCTCCCTAGTCTTACTTAATATAACAACACCCTGCATATCCCCATCTCCTCTGCCTCCGCTCCTGGGAATAACGCTAGATCCGATCTTTCCTTCAACGCCTGCGGCTTCCAACTCAAAACATCTCCGCATCCAACCCTTCCTATCGAATGAAGCTACAAAACCCTAGTCCATGCCCCTATATCATATCCCGGCGAGACTATGCAACACACTCCTGTGTGTTGTTTAACCAAACAACCACCTGGCATCGCTTCAATCCATTCCTCACCTCTCTGCTTGCCCAGGCTCATTCATTTCTTTCTTCTCTTCTCGCTCCTCTAATGCCTCTCCTCTCTTGCCAGTTTCCTCCACTTTTGCCCATCACGCAAAGGATCCAGTTCAAACTGCTTACCACCTATCTTAAAGCACTATCCCACACCACCCAGCCCCTCCATATATCTTCCCCTATCCTATAAAGCACTTCCAACACAAGCGGTCCATATTATCTTCACCCGTATCCATAAAGCACTATCCAACACAGCCCTCCAATATCTCAACTTCTTCCCGGTCCTAAAAGCACTATCCAACAATCCACCCCCTCCATATATCTCACCCTCATCCTATAAAGCACTACCACACACGCGCTCCATATATCTCCCACCACTATCCTATAACGCACTATCCAAACACAGCCCCTCCATATAATCTCACCCTATCCCTATAAGCACTATCCAACACAGCCCCCTCCATATATCCACACCTATCCTATAAAGCACTACCCAACACAGCGCTCCATATATCGCAACCCCTATCCATATAAAAAGCCCTATCTCAACACACCCCTCCATATAGCTCACCCTCAACCCGATCCTATAAAGCCACTATCCAACACGCCCCTCCATTATCCTC
Source organism: Hymenochirus boettgeri (assembly GCA_019447015.1). Lineage (NCBI taxonomy): Eukaryota > Metazoa > Chordata > Amphibia > Anura > Pipidae > Hymenochirus > Hymenochirus boettgeri. The sequence continues at coordinate 1,722,110 of CM033475.1, read as the reverse complement.
ACACCCTATCCTATAAAGCCACTATCCAACACAGCCCTCCATAGTATCAACTCACCCCTATCCTAGAAAGCACAATCCAAACACACGCCCTCCATATATCTTCAACCCTATCCTAAACAGCACTAGCCATACAGCGCTCCATATATCTCAACCCTATCCTATAAAGCACTATCCACACACGCCCCTCCATATATCTTCACTACCATATCTCTCACCCTAATCCTATAAGCAACTATCCAACACAGCCCCCCTCCATATTCCTCACCCGATCCTATAAAGCACTATCCACAACGCCCCTCCATATACTACTCACCCTAATCCTATAAAGCAAACTATCCACCCAGCCCCTCCATAGATTCTCACTCAGTTATGATCAGTGTTTATCTATGTTATCAGTTATAATCAGTGTTTAGCTATGCTATGTTGTCAGTTATGATCAGTGTTTATCTATGTTATCAGTTATAATCAGTGTTTAGCTATGCTATGTTGTCAGTTATGATCAGTGTTTATCTATGTTATCAGTTATAATCAGTGTTTATCTATGTTATCAGTTATAATCAGTGTTTAGCTATGTTATCAGTTATAATCAATGTTTAGCTATGTTATCAGTTATAATCAGTGTTTAGCTATGTCATCAGTTATAATCAGTGTTTAGCTATGTCATCAGGTATAATCAGTGTTTAGCTATGTTATCAGTTATGATCAGTGTTTATCTATGTTATCAGTTATAATCAGTGTTATCAGTGTTTAGCTATGTGTCATCAGATATAATCCGTGTTTAAGCTATGGTTCATCAGTTATAATCAGTGTTTAGCTATGTTATCAGTTATAATCAGTGTTTAGCTATGTCATCAACAGCACATAATTATATTTTGTGTATTTGGTGGGCAGCTCTCTCTCTCTCATAGGTATAAGTCTATGATAAACGTTGCTGGCTAAAGGTGTTATATCTATTATTAGGGAGGGTCGGCAACTTTCTCTATAATTCAGTCATGTGTATATGACGTGTATAAAATTCTAGAGTCAGGAACATCTTTAATAACTTTTATAAATCCTTACATTTTAAAAATATAAATTGCATTATTCAACACACATGCAATATTATAGTTATAACATTCGAACAGACACCGTGATAGCTTTTTATTTCTTTGTAATTTACGCAAGTGGATCTATTATGATTTTTTTGTTAAGTTTAATTAAGAGTTTCTGGTTTCTGCACACCTTTATATGGACACAGAACTCCTTATTGACTTTTTATATCCTTATAATTTACTGGAGGGGATACACTATCCCCATTATTACATGAGTGGTACCCAGAGTTCCCTGACTTGTATAACTCAGTCTGTGTCCTTGTACCTTTATATAGGCACAGAACTCCTCAGTGACTTCTAATATCCTTATAATTTACAGTAGGGGATACATTATCCTTATAATACATGAGTGGTACCCAGAGTTCCCTGTATAACTCAGTCTGTGTCCTTGTACCTTTATATAGACACAGAACTCCTCAGTGACTTCTAATATCCTTATAATTTACAGTAGGGGATACATTATCCCTTATAATACATGAGTGGAACCCAGAGTTCCCTGTATAACTCAGTCTGTGTCCTTGTACCTTTATATGGACACAGACCTCCTCAGTGACTTCTAATATCCTTATAATTTACAGTAGGGGATACATTATCCCTTATAAAACACAAGTGGTACCCAGAGCTCCCTAACTTGGATAGAACTCCTTAGTAACCAGCAATATGTGTTTTTAATTTAGTAAGAAATAATGTGATTTTAGATAGAAGTTTAATGCTTCTCGGCTGTAAAATGAGGGTTATAACTTACGTTAAGGAATCCAATAAAATAGGCGATCTGTGCCCCTACAACGCGGATGTTATTGGCTGCCTGAGGATACAGAGCGAGGGCTCCTTTTTTCCAGTCCACACAGAAACAGTTCACATCTTCCACTTTAAGTATTGTCTATGAAGAAGACTACAATGATGAAGAAGGCAGTGTAACATAACTGGAAATGATGATTAGAAATGAATGGATGTGGCAGATTCAAATTTAAAGAGGCAAAATCTATTTTAAAATGATCTTTTTGCAGTAATAAATAAAACTGGCTACACAAGGTCCAGCCAATCGGTACTTCCTGACAATTGGATGCGTTGTAGCCATCAATGTATCTCTTTGCACCATCCGCCGCCCCTCCCTGATTGATTTTCTATTGGACCATTAAGCTGGTCAATGCTATCACCACAAATACGATAGCATTTTCCCATTTCAATTTGATCTATAGACTAATCCAAAGTGATCAGGAGTCTACAGATTTTAAAGGGTTGATGGGATTTTAATCGATTTGATACAATTTCTCAATATTCCAGTGTTTATAGTCAATGGAACCTGCTTTATGCAAACAAACAGGATAGGAATTTAAAAATATTTGCATTGTCTGATCCTTCCGTTCCATAACCATCTTCACCCACTAGAGATTACATTGGACATTGAAAAGACAATCCTGTATCGCCGAGCGACGCTCGTACAAAACTAACAAAAATAGAGACTTTCTTGCCCTTTATCGGACCAGAGGTGCTTTATCCTCAGCCAAACAGAACTATATCTCTTCACTCATATCCACACAGTCCCATAACCCCAAACAGCTCTTCAAAGTATTTAACCCCCTGCTCTATTCGCCTCCTCCTCCGCCTACCCCCTGTCTATCGGCTGATGAAATAGCCTCATATTTCACAGAAAAAAATCTAAAATATCTGCAATGGTTTTCCTGTGCGCCCTACCTCCTACCTACAGCTTCCAACCACTACCATTGCTCTGCCCAACCTCCCTTCCTTGCTCACCCCCTCCATCTCTACCCCTACAACTGCAATGTCTAGCCTCCCTTCATTGGTTAATCCCTTTACTTGCCCACTAACGAGCTTCACCACTATTACAGAACAGGGACCCTTATCTCTCCTATCCAGGACACGTCTCACCACCTGCCCCCTTGACCCCATTCCCTCTCATCTTATTCCCCTGCACTCCTCTTCCTTCATTCCAGCCCTAACCTCTCTCTTTAACTTGTGCCTATCCACTGGTATTTTCCCTCTATATTTAAACATGCCATGGTCTCCCCTATACCTAAAAACCCTCCCTTGGCCCGTCTGCTCTTTCCAGCTACCGGCCTGTCTCCCTTCTCCTTCCAAACTGCTGGAAAGACATGTCTATGCTGACCTGGTCAGTCACCTGTCTGCTAACTCTCTCTGACCACCTCCAGTCAGGCTTCCGCCCTAACCACTCCACACAAACTGCCCTCACTAAAGTGACCAATCATCTACTTAGTGCTAAATCTAAAGGTCACTACTCTTTGCTCATTCTTCTTGATCTGTCCTCTGCTATTGATACTGTTCATCACCCTCTACTTCTCCAGATCCCGGCCTCCTTAGGTATCCAGGACACTGCACTTTCTTGGCTATCCTCCTATCTCTCTGGTAGGACCTTTAGCTCCACCCCTCGCCCCTCCCTGTGGGGGTCCCGCAAGGCTCAGTACTCGGTCCCCTTCTTTTCTCCATCTACACCTATGGCCTTGGACAACTCATTAGTTCATTTGGGTTCCAGTATCACCTGTATGCGAATGATACCCAAATCTACATCTCTGCCCCAGATCTCCCTACACTGACATCCCAGGTCCCTGACTGCCTTAGTGCCATCTCTGCCTTCATGTCCTCCCACTTCCTCAAACTCAACATGGACAACACTGAACTTGTCCTTTTCCCACCATCACGATCTGTTCCCCTCCCTAGTCTTACTATTAATATTAACAACACCCTCATATCCCCATCTCCTCATGTCCGCTGCCTGGGAATAACGCTAGATTCCGATCTTTCCTTCAAACGCCCTGTCGGCTCCAACTCAAAAACATCTCCCGCATCCAACCCTTCCTATCGAATGAAGCTACAAAAATCCTAGTCCATGCCCTAATCATATCCCGGCTAGACTACTGCAACACACTCCTGTGTGGTTTACCAAACAACCACCTGGCATCGCTTCAATCCATCCTCAACTCTGCTGCCCGGCTCATTCATTTCTCTTCTCGCTCCTCTAATGCCTCTCCTCTCTGCCAGTCCTCCACTGGTTGCCCATCACGCAAAGGATCCAGTTCAAACTGCTTACCCTATCCTATAAAGCACTATCCAACACAGCCCCTCCATATATCTCACCCTATCCTATAAAGCACTATCCAACACAGCGGTCCATATATCTCACCCTATCCTATAAAGCACTATCCAACACAGCCCTCCATATATCTCACCCTGTCCTATAAAGCACTATCCAACACAGCCCCTCCATATATCTCACCCTATCCTATAAAGCACTATCCAACACAGCGCTCCATATATCTCACCCTATCCTATAAAGCACTATCCAAACACAGCCCCTCCATATATCTCACCCTATCCCTATAAGCACTATCCAACACAGCCCCCTCCATATATCCACACCTATCCTATAAGCACTACTCCAACACAGCGCCTCCATATATCTCACCCCTATCCATATAAAAAGCCCTATCTCAACACACCCCTCCATATACTCACCCTCACCCATTCCTATAAAGCCACTATCCAACACGCCCCTCCATTATCCTCACCCTATCCTATAAACCACTATCCAACACAGCCCTCCATATATCTCACCCCTATCCTAAAGCACATATCCAACACACGCCCTCCATATATCTCACCCTATCCTAAAAGCACTATCCAACACAGCTCCATATATCTCACCCTATCCTATAAAGCCTATCCACACACGCCCCTCCATATATCTTCACTCCATATCTCACCCTAATCCTATAAGCCCTATCCAACACAGCCCCCCTCCATATCCTCACCCATCCTATAAAGCACTATCCACACACAGCCCCTCCATATATCTCACCCTAATCCTATAAACTGTCCTAAACATATCCACCCAGCCCCTCCATAGATTCTCACTATCTCACCCTATCCTATAAAGGCACTATCCAACACAGCCCCATTCCATATATAAGCCTCAAACGCCCTCATATAATATCCTGCCCCTAAATAAAGCAGCTATCCACCCAGCCTCCATATATCTCACCTAAAAGCCATCCACACATCCTCCATATCCTCACCCTATCTATAAAAGCACTATCCAACAACAGCCTCCTCCATATATCTCCCCCTACCCTATAAGTCACTATCCAACAACGTCCCCTCCATATTTCAACCCTAACACCCTATCCTATAAAGCACTATCCACACGCCACCTCCATATATCTCATCGCCTATCCTATAAAGGCACATCTATCCAACACAACAGCCCCTTCCATATATCTCACCCTATCCTATAACAGCGCTCCAAACAGACCTCCATATATCTTCTCACCCTATCCTATAAAGCCTATCCAACACACGCCCTCATATATCTCACCCTATGCCCTATAAAGCACTATCCAACCAGCCCCGTCCTAATCTTTACCCTATCCTATAGTAGCAACATCCAGACACAGCCCCTCCTATATCTCACCCTATCCTATAAAGCCACTATCCACACTCCCTGCCCCTCCATATATCTCACCCTCTCATATAAGCACTACCAACACAGTCCCCTCCATAATATCTCACCCTATCCTATAAACACTATCCAAACACATCCCCTCCATATATCTCACCACCCTATCCTATAAGCACTATCCAACACAGCCCCTCCATATATCTCACCCTATCCTATAAAGCACTTTCCAACACAGCCTCCATATATCTCCCCTATCCTATAAAGCACTATCCCACAAGCCCCTCCATATATCTCACCCTATCCTATAAAGGCCTGATCCAACACAAAGCCCCTCCATTATTCTCACCCTATCCGATAAACACTATCCAACACAGCCCCTCCATATATCTCCCCTATCCTATAAAGCACTATCCCACACTATTGCGCCCTTCCATACATCTCACCTTCTATCCTATAAGCAACTATCCAACCACAGCCTCCATAGATCTCACCCTATCCCTATAAGCACTACCACACACAGCCCTCCACTATATCTCACACTATCATATAAGCACTACCACACACACGCCCCCTCCATATCTATCTCACCCTATCCTATAAAGCACTATCCAACACAGCCCTCCATATATCTCACCCTATCCTATAAGCACTATCCACACATCCCATCCATATATCTCACACCTTCCTATCCTATAAAGCACTATCCACACCAGCCCCTCCATATATCTCACCTAACTCATATCCTTAAGCACTATCCACACAGCCCTCCATAATATATCTCACCCTATCCTAAAAGCACTATCCAACCACCCCTCATATATCCACATCCCTATCCATAAAGCACATATCCAACACACAAGCAGCCCCTCCATATATATCACATCACCCTATCCTACCTAAAGCACTATCCAACACAGCCCCTCCATATATCTCACCTCACTCTATCCTATAAAGCACTATCCAACACAGCCCCCTAATCTCCACTCCACTATAACATCAACAACTTAATCTCACCTATACACTATAGCACTATCCAAACCCAGCGCCTCCAATATATCTCACCCTATCCTATAAAAAAGCACTATCCAACAAAGCCCCTCCATATATCTCAACCACCATCCATATAAAGCAACTATCCAACACAGCCCCTCCATATATCTCATCTCACCCTATCCTATAAGCAACTTCCAAACAAGCCCATCCATAATCCTCAACCCTATCCAACATTACCAGCTCACATCTCATCCTAGCACTACCAACACAGCCCCTCCATAAATCTCACCCTATCCTATAATGACACATCCACACACCCCCCTCCATATATCTCACCCTATCCTATAAGCACTATCCAACACACAGTCAACCACCCTCCAATATCTCACCCTATCCTATAAAGCACTATCCAACAAGCCCCCCCTCCATATATCTATCTCACCCTATCCATAAGCAACTGTACCCCGTCCTCCGAATATCCTATAAAGCACTATCCAACACACCGCCCCCTCCATACTCCTCTAACCCTATCCTATAAAGCACTATCCAACACATCCCCTCCATATATCTCACACCCTATCCTATAAGCACTATCCAACACAGCCCCTCCATATATCTCACCCTAACCCCTATAAACCTATCCAACACAGCCCCTCCTATATCTCACCCTATCCTATAAGCACTATCCAACACAGCCCCTCCATAACATCTCACCCTATCTATAAGCACTATCCAACAGCAGCCCTCCATATTCTCACCCTATCCTATAAAGCACTATCCAACACAGCCTCCCTATTCCTCACCCTATCCTATAAAGCACTATCCAACACCGCCCTCCTATATCTCACCCATTCCTATAACCCTATCCAACACAGCCCCTCCATATATCTCACCCTATCCATAACCTATCCAAACACCCCTCATCATCTCACCTACCCTATCCTATAAAGCACTATCCAACACAGCCCCTCCATATATCTCACCCCTATCCTATAAGCACTACCAACACAGCCCTCCATATACTCACACCCTATCCTATAAGCAGCCTATCCAATACAGCCCCTCCATATATATCGCACCTATCCTATAAAGCCTATCCCAACCAAGCAGCCTCTCCATTATCTCACCGCTATCCTATACAAGAGCGCTATCCACACATCCCCCTCCATATATCTCCATCTCATATATCCTCACCCGATCCTAAAAGCCCCCACCTATCATCCACACAGCCCTCCATATATCTAGAGCTTATCCCCGATCTTGTCCCAGACACAACCTCCCTCTGCAAACGACTCCCTCCGCCTCTCATCCACCCTGTCACGCTTTTCCCATGCCCGCATTCAGACTTTTCCTTTCTCGTGCTTCCCCCTCTCTTGTTGGAACTTGGAACTTCCTCAGTCCTGTCCGTCACCCACCCACATCCCTTAATACCTTTTCAAACGTACCTTAAAACAAATTAAAAAACCCACCTGCTTAGGTGCCATATAACCTGGACTAACTCATTATAACCTTAACCCATCTTACTACCCATATGATCCAACCGCCTTCACTCCTCACCTGCCAATCTATTACAGCCTCCGATTTCCCGCAACCTTATGTCTCATCACCCCCCCATATCCCCTAGACTGGTAAGCTCTTTGGGCGCGTCCTCTCTCCTCTTGTATCGCGGTATTGCTGAAGAAACTCATCACCTCTGTTTTGCCTTATATTATGTATTACCTTTGCTATGTTAATAAGTACCGACTTTTGTATACCCATGTATTACCCTGTATGTATGTTATGACTATGTACTTGTAAAAGCGCGCACGGAAGATGTGAACATCAATAATAAGTAATAATATATATAATAATATTACATAAAAATAATACTAATATAATAATTGGACATGACAACATGAACGATTAATACTAAATATATTCCCCTTAATAGGATTATCTATACATATAGTAAACCTTACACACTATCAGGTTTAAACCAGTCCTATCGTCCACCATTATCGAGGCAATCAATAGGATCTGAGATCAACACTACGTTTATTTCTTCCGTCTTAAAATTTGACACAGAGACCGCTGAAGTTAAAGGGGCAATCACCTTTAACACAAAACCATAAATAACATAGCACACCAATACCCCTATATACGTATCGAATTGAGGACAAGCCTAAGTCTAGATGACTACAGCGAAACGTCTCACGAACTAACATTTCAAGAGACAAGTCCAAGTTTATCTAATTTGCATACAAACAGTAATACACCCTTTAATATTAAATTAATTTACGAATTGTGTGCCTGGGTCCGGTTCTTGCCATATAGACAGTTGTATGGTGAATCAGTGATCTATAATGTCTCCTCTCATATCTTGTACACAAATATCCCTTATACATCCCGCGGTTTAGTCTAGATTTGTTCATATAAGGGTTGCCCTTTTCTTTGATAGTCATTTTATATTGCTTGTGAAAGTTACCTAACTCATGGTATAGCTGTAATGTTCATCCTCCAGGGCACGGTATATCTGTAATATCATCTATCCAGTCATGGTATAATGAGTCCTTAATATTCCATCGGTCGTCCAGTCACGGTATATCTGTCTGTAATAGTCATTCATGCCAGGTCATGTATCTCTAGTAATATTCATACCACCAGGTCAATGTTATCTGTTAATATTCATGTCATCACCAGGTCACGGTAATCTCTGTATCTTCATCCATCCAGCGTCCTGGCATAAATCGTAAATTCATTCATCCAGGTCACGGTACATCTGTAAACTATTCATATTCCTCCAGGTCAACGTTAAAATAATCTGTAATCCATCCAGGTCACGGTGTATCTGTAATAGTCATCCTCCAGGTCACTGTATATATGTAAGTCTCATCATCCAGTCATGGTATTCTGTAGATATTTCATGCATCCAGGTCACACGTAATAGTCTGTAATATCATATCATCGCATCCAGTCATTGGCAATATCTGTAATATTCTTCATCCAAGTCTGGTATAATCTGTATGATTCTATCATCCATGTCACCCGGTATACTCGTGTAATATTCATCCTCCCATCCGGTCACGTATATCTGTGATATTCCCCCTCCAGGCATGGTATATCTGTAATATTCATTCATCCAGGTCACGGTATCCTGTATCCTCCAGGTCCAGTGTATCTGTATATATTCAATGCCATCCAGTTCACGGTAATATTGTAATATATATTCATCCAGGTCCATGGTATATCTGTAATATGCATGGCATCCAGGTCAACCGTATACTCTTGTAATTTCAATGCATCCCTGTCCATGGCATATCTGTAATATTCATTCATCCAGTCATGGTATATCTGTACTATTCATTCATATCCAGGTCCGGTATATCTGTAATCATTCCTCCATCCAGGTCACAGTATATCTGTGATATTCACGCCCCCCCCCACAGCCATCCGGTCATGGTATATCGCTGTCCTATTCATATCATCCATGCTCATGGTTATCTGTAATATTCAATCCTCCAGGTCCATATAGCGTACCATTCATCCATCCAGGCTCGGCAAGATCTGTCAATATGCATTCATCCATGGTCACGGTATACTCTGTGAATATAGATCATCCATTCCAGGTCACGGTAAATCTGTAATATTCATTCCCCGTCAATCAGGTCACTTTATATCTGTAATAATTCATGTTCATCCATGTCACGGTAAGATCTCTGTAATATTCATTCATCTAGGTCATGGTCCTATCTGTAATCTTCCATATCATATCCAGGTCACGTGTATCTGTAATATCATCAATCCAGGTCACGGGTAATACAACTCTTAAATTTCATTCATCCGGTCAACGGTATATCTGTAATATTCAGGTCATCCAGTCAGACGGTATATCCTGTAATATCCTTCTCCAGATACAAACTGTAATATCTGTAATATCATTCATCCAGGTCACCGGTTTTTTTTTTACATATCTTACATATTTCATTTCATTACATCCAGGTCAACGGTATATCTGTATAATTTTCATGCATCCCAGTCATGCATAATCTGTAATATTCATCCATCCAGGTCACAATATAGCTGAAAAAAGTAATATTCATCCTCCAGGTCATGGTATATCTTTACATTCATTTTATCCAGTCATGGGTATATCTGTCATATGCATCCCAATGCCCAGGTCTTGTATACTCTGTATATTCATTATCCAGGTCATGGTAGAAACACTGTAACTATTCTCCATCCAGGTCCTAATATCTGATAATATTCATCCCATTAAAGGTCAACTAGGTAGACTATCTGTAATATGCATAAAATCATCCACTCACACGGTATACATACTGTACTATTCAAATAATAATTTTCCAATACCAGGTCCCTGGTATAATCGTATAAATATCACAATCAAAGATAGATAAAAACCCCCCGCACACCGCATCCAGGTCATGGTATTAGTCGGTAATATTCCTGTGCATCCAGGTCATGGCATATCCTGTAATATTTAATCAATCAGGTCCCGGTATATGTTATATTACTTCATCCAGGTCTTGTATATCTTTAAATATTGCCTTCATGCCAGGCCTGGTATATCTTTCTGGTAATATTCATCCATCCCGGTATGGCAGATCTGTAATTCAATGCATACCATGTCATGGCAATATCTGTAAGATTCATCCATCTAGTCACGGTATAGTCTGTAATATCATCATCCATGGCCTGTATAAATCTGTCTATTCAATTCATTCCTCCAGTCATGGTATATCTGTAATATTCATCCCCCCATCCAGTCATGGTATATCTGTAATATTCATCCCCCCCATACCAGGTCCTGGTAGTATCTGTTAATATTGCCATTCGTTCCATCCCAAGGTCAGGTGTATTCTGTAATATTCATCCATCTAGGTCACAGTATATCTTTAATATTCACTTCCCTCCGGTCCTGGTATCCTTCTGTATATTCTTCATCCAGTCATGTTATATCTGTAAATTCAATCCATCCAGGTCATGGATATCGTATATTTCATCTTCACTCCATCCAGGTCAAAACGTAATAAATCTCCTTAATATTCATCCATCCACGTACACGATACCGCGGTAATATTCATGCCATCCAGTCATGGGTACAGTACGTATATACTCGAGTAATAACCCGAGTTTTTCAGGCTAAAAATCACCTCCTACAAACACTCGACTCGTTTAGAGCCTGTGAGTCAGTATCTGACCTGAGGGCATATCTTGGCTCGCACGGGCGGGGGGGGCCGTGGTGCACACGTGCGGGTGGCGTGGTGTGCTCGCGTCATACTGGCTCGCGCCCGGCCGTTGGGGGCGGTGTGGACACTGTGTAAGCTGCGAGGAGTGTCCGGGGGGCGGAAACGCCTCAGCCGGCGCCGGGCAAAGACAGACCATATAGAGGCCGGTGCGCCAGTAACTTGAATAATCGCGCGGCTGCCGGAATGCTCAGGTACCGTACCTGCCAGGAAGCCCCTTGGCTCGAGGCAGCCCTTGGATGGAGGAGAGCCCAAATGGAGAAGAGCCCAAAGGTCCAAAACTGACTGGGGTGGGAGGGTGAGGGGGGGACATTCAAGAGGCCTTGGTAACTACAAATCCCAGCATGCTTTATTTAAGGCTTGTAGTTGTCGTTTCCAACATCTGAATGCCAAGTGAGGTGGCATTCAGATGTTTGGAAACTACATACTCCAGCTAATAAAGCCTGCTGGAGTTTAGTTTCCAAACATCTTGGAATGCCAAGTGAGGGTGGCATTCAAGATGTTTGTAAACTACAACTCCCAGCATGCTTTAGTTAGCTGGGGAGTTGTATTTCCAAACATCTTGAATGCCAACTTTTCTACCCCTCGTTTTATACTCGATTCCAACACCTTTTATTGGGATTTTTTAGCTGAAATTGGGTACCCTCGGTTTAATACTCGGGTCGTTTTATTACTCTCGAGTAGTATACGTATCTGTACTATATTCATTTTATCCCAGGTCATGTATATCTGTAATATTCAATCAAACATCCAGGTCATGGTATATCTTTAATATTCATCTCCAGTCATGGTATATCTGTAATATTCATCCTCCAGTTCTGGTAATATCTGTATTCTTCCTTTGTTCATATTTCCATCCAGGTCCCTGTATATCTGTAATATTCATTCATCATGTAATGGGTATATCTGTACTATTCATCCCTGCCATGTCCCGGTAATATCTCGTATTATTCATTCATCCGTCACGGTAATATCGGGTACGATTCATTCACAGGTCATGGTATATCTGTAATATTCACCATCCAGGTCACCGGTATATCTGTATATTTCATGCTCATCCGGTCACGGTATATCTGTAATATTCATATTCCATCCATGTCACGGTTTCTGTAATATTCATTCATCCAGGTCACGGTATCTCTGTAATATTCATTCATTCCATGTCCACGTATTTCTGTAATATTCATCACCATCCGGTCACGGTATTTCTGTAAGATTCATCCTCCAGGTCAACGGTATAATCTGTAATAATTCATTTCCTCCAGGTCACGGGAATATCTGTTATATTCTCTATC
>CM033475.1:1685978-1695978 GCA_019447015.1 Hymenochirus boettgeri | reverse complement strand
CTCCTTAACTAAGAGGAACCCAGGGGTGCAGACCAAGCTGTTGAGGTGCTCACCCTGGGTACAATGTGTGTGTGGTACGAGGGGGGAGGTGAATATAGTTGAGGGGAATTGATATAGGAATTGGATGTTTTGTAAGAAAAAAAAAATCACATTTTGTTTTATAAGAAAGAAAAAAACCTGACCTGATAACATGGTCCTTGTTGATTAATGTAAACTGTTCCCAAAAACTTTAATTTATTAGTCAGACATTGACTTACCCTTTATTGGTTTCAATGCTTCATCTGCTGTAGATGTTACACCGTACGGAACTTAAATACTGTGGGAAAGGGAAGAAGCCCAACCCATTATAAGGAAGGTTCCAACTGGGACTGACATTTGCCAGACACAAATTTAATATATTTAACTAATACTTTTTATCTCCCAAAGCCTAGACATAATAGTTAGAGATGTTCCAAACTGAGTTTCGCTCAAATTCGAAAATGGACCCAAAGTCCAATTTTTGGAAAGTTTCTGTCCATTTTGAGGGACAAATAGTAATAACAGGTGACTGTAAATGACACAGAGACCTGGGGAATGGTCTGGGGACTCCGTAAATAGAACCGAAACTTATTTTAAAACTATCTTTCCTCTTTCGTATTCCATTTTCAAGAGTTGCCGAAATCGATCATTACTTTTGAGGATTTGATTTTCGATTAAGCTCTACTTTCAATTTCGATTTCGATATCCTCTACTTTCAATTTTCTATTTTCGATAATCCTCTACTTTCAATTTTCTATTTTCGATAATCCTTTACTTTTCCAATTTTCTATTATTCGATAAGCCGCTCTACTTTCAATTTTCTATTTTCGATAATCCTCTACTTAAGATTTTCTATTTTCGATAATCCTCTACTTAAGATTTTCTATATTCAATAATCCTCTACTTAAGATTTTCAATAAAAATCGAAAATTTAAAAAAATCTGGGTTCTGTGAAATCCGGGAGTTCCGAAAGTTTCGCCGGGACTTCGTAACCCTCAGATTCGATTCAAAGCTGGGTTCTATTTGAACCCACATTACATCTATGTGTACATAATAATGTGACAACCACAGAACTGTCCGTTTCTCTTATTTCTAATTAGAGAGTTAACTCTACCTGAACGTCCTACAATGAAGGGATGTTTAAGGTGAAGGAAAATGTCAAACACTAGAGCTGGTCCAAGTTTCCAAATTGTCATCCAATAAGATCAATGAGATCAATGAATAGACCATGTAATAAGTGTTCTTGTTGTGCGGTAGATTGACAAAGACAAATTAATAACCGGATAGATTATTAAATCAATGATCTATTAGAAGTCCAAATGGTACAAGATTCATCGATTTATAAAATAGAATTAAAACCCTATAGAAATGTTGGTAGTAATGATATAATATATTCATAAATGGGGAGATTTAGCCAGAGTTTTACGAGCATTCTGTACCTTATAAACTTGGCTGATTATATTTTATGATTATCCCTTTAAACCTAGACACACAAACACATGTTACATTAAACATTCAGTTTATTAGTTTACCCAGTATTTACATATAAATCAGAACAATCTGTTTCTTGTATCTAAATTATACCTTGTAATATTCCCCTATACATTGCCTGTAAATAATGCATTGGAACAGAATTATTATGTTGGTCTGTAGTTCGGTATCATTGATGGGCATATTTAGAAAGCTGCGCAGTTTTCACTGTTTTTATTTTTGCAAGATTTACAAAATCTGTCTCAGCCAATCACAGAAGCGACTGTCGGTCCAGCCTCTGTTGGTGCTTCTGTGCAGAGAAAAGGAAGACAGCTGATGGAGCGAGGGCTGGTAAATATATTTAGGAGCAGATTTGAAAAGGTTGTTGGGGCAATTAGGTCATAATTCACACATGTCCACCCCCAAAAATAAAATTTGCCCCAGTGCATTCTCCACTGTGAAGTGTTAAAAATCCTTACCTTACATCTCGGCTCCTTATGGTTCTCCTGCTGGGCCTTATCTAAATCCAGGAAAGTGGATTTAGTCTGTGTGAAATCTGGTGCCTGCTAATTCCTTGAGGACTCTGACATGCGCAGGGGAGCCCTCCCTCACCCCCTCCGGATCCCTCTGCGCTGTGTTCAACTTAATACACAAAATACACCTTCCTATAATGTAGGGGACCCCCCAACCCAAAATACTAGGGTTATAACTTTAAAATGAGCCCATAAAAAGACTTAACCGAACTCGTTACCTTGGATTCCTCTACTAGCCGGTAGCTGCATCTGTGATTGGCTAATTAATAGTGAAGGTGTGCGGGGAGAAACATACGTGTGTATAAAGACGCCCTGTTGGATTCAGATCTCAGCCTCTCTATCCAATCAAAGCAGACGATTCTTTTCCAATACTCTTCCTTGGCCATTACAGTTACCACGGATGCTGAACTGGCCAAATACAAAGTTTTAACTACCTTCCAGGTGGATCTATAATTCTCAGGGATATAGGTCCATCAAGAAGGTAGTTAAAATGTCCAGTTTACTGTCCCTTTAAGGCTGGGGTGTAGCTACCAGGGGTGCAGGGGATGCGACCGCACCAGGTCCCTTGGCCAATAAGGGGCCCCATTTTGCTAAGGTTCCAAAACTACCAGCCTGCGTGCCAACTGTTTTACCAGTGGTTATATACGAAGCATTTTACCACTCTGTGTGCCAAGCATTTTACTAGTGTCAGTTGGTTATTTATTTTAGAAGGTTTGAGGATCTAACATTAGAAATACTGTTTGAGTCTGATTGATTAGTTTTGCTAGGTGTGTGGGGAAAGTGTGTTTGTCTGTTTTAAAATGAATTTGAATGTTTTTATGGAAATGATTATTTGGTTTGCGGTGCTGATTTGTGTTTGTGGTGTTTGTCCAAATTTTGCATCAGGGCCCATAAGTCTGTAGTTATGCCACTGCTTTAAGGAACAAACAGTTACCGTAATGTCCACATGCTGTGTATCTGTCCATCTTACTATGAACATTACACTTTACGCTGATTCTCTCCGGCTGGTCTCCGTGTGTTTTCATGTTATTGACTCTGTGAATGGTGTTTACGGAACCTTCAGGGTGAATTTAGTTATTTATAGACATTTTATCATAAATAAACACAGTAACGTCTATACACCTGAATTGTCTGTCCCAAGATTCCCATCCATGGAGCTTGCACATGGGACCATTCTGATATAAATTACACAAACTGGAGATCTACCCTTGCCAAATTCTATATGTTTTGCGAATGTGGGAAAATCCACAGCGCCACTTTAATGCCAGATATTACCCGCTGGCGATACCTGCTCAGCCAGCATAATAAAGGGTTTAAAGACGCAGTAACTGATATCGAATCGGATAGCATGACCATTGAAGATCGCTGCAACTCTGACTTACTACAAGTCTATGGAAGCTCAAAAGCAGAGAGATGTGGACAGAATCGTAAAGAAATAGAAAATGAAGTACGGATGCAATAGCTGAACAAAGCAAGACCAACCCTAAAATTATTCTTAAGTATATCAATAGTAAACGAATGAGGACAGAGAAGGTGGGACCATTAATTAATGGACGTAGAGTACAGAGTCCATTGGGACCTGTCAGAGGACACAGCGGATGAGCGAGTGATCGGGTAAGTGGAGTGTTAGGAAGCGGTGGTGGATCGTGAACTTCTATGGGAGCAGATTTAAACACTAGAACCAAAACGGACTCTAGGTTTAGGGGGGGTCCTGATTAAGGGGTGGACATTTCCTTTAATAACAATAAAGCCCCAGGACCAGATAACTTACATCCAGTATTATCTATTTCCTTCATTTTCAGATTCACTTGTGTCTGGGGATGTGCCATTGGATTGGAAAAAAGCCAATGCAATACCAATATTCAAAAAAGGTAGACCTGCTAAAACAAACTCCCATGGACATTGTGTCAGTATGTGAGCATCATCAGACAATGTGCATCCATGGAAATTCATTTTGCATTTACTTACTGCTGTGAGATGATACATGGCCCCCATCAGGTGTGCGGTATGACAATGTCTGATTATATTATAGACTTGTTAGACTATTGATAGGGAAGAAACTGAAAACTTTATCTCCAGAACTGATATCATTAATAGTAATCAACTTGGATCTATGATAAATTGTGTCAAACTGCTTTGCTTGGTTATTACGCAGAGGTGAGTAAAGTTTCGTACACACGTGTAATCGCGGGTGCCGATGTGTATGAACGGCCATTTTGCCCAGATAGATGTGCCATGTATGGGCACTTTATTGGCTGAAATGGCCGTTCGGTTGGGGATGTTTGCCCAACCAGCCGAGTGGATCTTCGAACAAGCAGCCATTTCGCCTGATACATGGCACGGTTATTGGCCAAAATAGCTGTTCATACACATCGTGCATCGCGGGTTGGCATCGCGATCGCACGTGTGTACTACACACATTAATGATAAGGAGAGGATTTCGTCTGATCCGACAGAATCGTTCCTTTATCGGTAAAGCGTGTACCACTATTAATTTATTTCCCAATGGCGACGATTGTTACTTCGATAAGAACTTTTATTGAATCTCCCTGTTAGATTTAATGCATCTTTTAATACTGTACCACACAGGTGACTTCAACTGAGGACTGTTGGCATTGAATAAACACATCTGTTCATGGATAGAGAATTGATTCTTAAGGTTCGTACACACGTGTGATCATGGGTCCCGACCTGTGATGCACGATGTGCAGGAACGAATGTTTCAGCCGATAATCGGCCTGTGTGTATGCACTTTATCAGCCGAATCGGTCATTCGTTCTGAGATCCGCCAGGTCGGTCAATGCTCCCCGACCGAACGTCCGTTTTGGCCGATAAAGTGCCTACATATGGGCCGATTATCGGCTGAAACGTTCGTTCCTGCACATCATTTGTCATGGGTTACGACCTGGAATTGAAAGTGTGTACGAACCTTACGATTGTGCACAGAGAGTTGCCAGTGGAGCCTCATCAATGTGGGCTAAAGTTCTAAGTGGCTCAGGGTTCTGTTTATAAATTACTTAGAACTGGGCTTAAAACCAAGGTCTCTGTGTTTGCTGATGACAAAATGATGTGAAATTGCTGCAGGTGGAACTAGATAGTATAGTATAGTATTTGAATAAAAGAATACATCTATCTAGTCCACCCTACTCAATAGGATCACATTACCCACATGTCCTGCCTAACAGATGATCCAGAAGAAGGCAAAGAAAAAAAAATATAGTATGAAGGGGGAAAATTCCTTCCTGACTCCAAGTGGCTATCGGAAATTTCCCTGGATCAATTCTACTTTATGTATCAATACCAGTAACTTGTAACATTCCTTGTTTGTAGAAACTCATCCAGCTTTTTATTAAACTGACCAATGAACCTGCCATAACAACGTCCACTGGAAGACAGTTCCATAGCTTTTAAACCGTTCTCACACGTGACAAACCTTTTCCCAACTCTACTTTATGTATCAATACCAGTACCTTGTAACATTCCTTGTTTGTAGAAACCCATCCAGCTTTTATTAAACTGACCAATGAACCTGCCATAACAAGGTCCCTGGAAGACAGTTCCTAGCTTTATAACCGTTCTCACATTGACAACCCCTTTCCCAACTCTACTTTATGTATTAATACCAGTAACTTGTAACTTCCTTGTTTGTAGAAACTCATCCAGCTTTTTATTAAACTGACCAATAACCTGCCATAACAACGTCCACTGAAGACAGTTCCATAGCTTCCCGTCTCCACAGTGACAAACCCTTTCCCCACTCTACTTATGTTCATACCAGTAACTTGTAACATTCCTTGTTGTAGAAACTCATCCAGTCGTTTTATTAAACTGACCAATGAACCTGCCATAACAACGTCCACTGGAAGACAGTTCCATAGCTTTACTTCTCACAAGTGACAAACCATTTCCCAACTCTCTTTTATGTACAATCATCCAGTAACTTGTAACATTCCTTGTTTGTAGAACTCAGCCACTTTTTATTAAACTGACCAATGAACCTGCCATAACAACGTCCACTGGAAGCAGTTCCATAGCTTAACCGTTTTCACGTGAACAAACCCTTTCCCAACTCTACTTTATGTATCAATACCAGTAACGTTGTAACATTCCTTGTTGTAGAATCCCATCACTTTTTATTAAACTGACCAATGAACCGCCATAACAAAAACGGTCCACTGGAAGACAGTTCCATAGCTTTACCGTTCTCACAGTGACAACCCTTCCCAACTCTACTTATGTTCAATACAGTAACTTGTACTTCCTTGTTTGTAGAAACTCATCCAGCTTTTATTAAACTGACCAAGGTAACCTGCCATAACAACGTCCACTGGAAGACAGTTTCCATAGCTTTACCGTTCTCACAGTGAAAACCCGTTCTCCCAACTCTACTTTATGTATCAATACCATAACTGTAACTTCCTTGTTGTAGAAACTCATCCACGTTTATTAAAACTGATTCGCATGACCTACCATAACAACGTCCACTGGAAGACAGTTCCATAGCTTTACCGTTCTCACAGTGACAAACCCTTTCCCAACTCTACTTTATGTATCAATACCAGTAACTTGTAACATTCCTTGTTTGCAGAAACTCATCCAGCTTTTTATTAAACTGACCAATGAACCTGCCATAACAACGTCCACTGGAAGACAGTTCCATAGCTTTACCGTTCTCACAGTGACAAACCCTTTCCCAACTCTACTTTATGTATCAATACCAGTAACTTTCAAAATCTCTGCATCCTATTCATTAACCAATTTTCTATCCATGTACAAATGTGACTCCCCAGACTAACAGACCTTAGCTTATTCATTAGTCGCCTATGGGGGACTGTATCAAAAGCCTTTGCAAAATCCAAGTAAACTACATCTACTGCTATGCCAGAGTGTAAATTTCTACTTACTTCCTCATAAAAGCCAAGCAAGTTAGTTTGAAAAGATCTATTCCTCCTAAATCCATGCTGGTTACTACTTATATTGTCAGTCCTTGAAACATACTCTAGAACATGATCCCTTATTAAACTCTCCAGTATCTTCCCCACCACTGAAGTTAAACTTACAGGCCTGTAATTACCCGGCTGTGAACGACCACCCTTTTTGAATATTGGAATAACATCAGCCTTTTTCCAATCCAGAGGCACACCACCGGACATGAGGGAATCAGCAAAAATAAGAAACAATGGCCTAGATAAAACTGAACTTAGCTCCCTGAGGATGTTTTTATCTGGTCCAGGAGCTTTACTGATTATTATTAGAGATGTTCGAAACTGTTGAGTTTCATTTTGTCTTCAAATTTTTGGAAAGTTACCGAGATCGAAGGCTACATTCAACAGTTACCAAAATCGAAGGCTACATTCGAGTGTTACCGAAATCGAAGACTACATTTGAGGGTTACCGAAATCGAAGGCTACATTCGAGTGTTACCGAAATCGAAGACTACATTTGAGGGTTACTGAAGTCGAAGGCTACATTCGAGTGTTACCGATTCAAGAATTCGATAATCAAATTTTTTTGCGAGTTCGAAAAACCCAAATTAGTTCGGGAAGTTCTAAAGAGTTTGAATTTGTCTGAACTATTAAAGTTCAGGTTGAACTCGGGCTTGGGCCCATCTCTAATAACCGTATAACGCTTATCTATTATATAACCAAGTGTCTAGTATATAACCTCATGTCTACTATATGACTGAGTCTATTATATAACGTGTTTATTCTGTGGCCTTGAGTATTGGGTTTCCCTGCTGTTACAGTATCTAAATTGGAAATTCCAGGATTTCCACCTGTGCCTCGTAGAACATTCCCATGTTTCCCTTATTTTTCTCTCCTTCCATCTTTCTTTGTTATTTGCTATTTATTTATTTTTTTTGCAATTTGGACCTTAATGGGGACAATAATTATCCTTAAATGGAATGTCGACCTTTAAAATAAAAAAACTGGTCATCAGTTAACTGCCCCCAATTCCGCCCATTCTGACAGAGTAAGCTGGCTCCTCCCTCCATGCTGTCAATCAAGGCTGTGACTGACATCACAAAAAATGATTGACTGCTGTTTCACCTGCTGCCTCCTCTGCACATGAGGAGACGACAACCTCTGATAGAAAGGAAGAGAATGAGAACAATAATAACCATGAAATATCTGGCTAGAAATAGAATAAAGTGCTAAAAATAGCAGTTGGGGTTGGGGGATCAAGTAACCAATTGTCACTTTTAAAGGTGGACATGAACTGACCATTCTGTCTTTATAGACATGCCATATAGACAATATGGCAGCTCCCACCTTTATATACAAAAACAATTATACGGAGGAAACCATATGGCAGCTCCCACTTCCCCAGATATTTTCTTCTCCGTGCAGTACATTTTGGGTATGTCAGAAAATTGAATATTGAACTACACATATCAGCATCAAATAATGTGAAGCGCTGGAGGGCCCCAGTCTGTGTAACATCCACCTTTGTAGTGGGGAAGTTATGTTAATGTTTATCGTCTTAGGGGGACAGTGGTAGGGCCACTAATCTAGCCTTTGTTTACCCTTTAAATATCCATTAGTCCCAATGGCAGGGTTATAATTCTAAGCTAACGGATCTGATTGTCGTCAAACCTATTGAACTACATGTGTTGGTCACATGGGTTTAAAGGGACGACCAGACCTTATTTGTTTGTCCATTAACCGTGATGTGGCCTTTAGTTATTAATAGTCTGTACAAGGCCGACTCCTCCTAACATTATAATGCGAGTCTATATATACCGCAGAAAGTACATGGACATACCCAGATGGTAAATACGCTACGAGGACCAAGGTTACCAATGTCACTTAGTAGAATACATAGAAGAAAGAAAATGGTGTGTGAAAGCCATCCTGCAACTTTACTCCCCCTGCTGGAGAATCTGGGTTATTGGCCACAAATCTCTTCATTTACTGGATGTTAATAGACCAGCAGGGTTATTCAATAAAAGTTCTTATCGTTAAAATTGGTGCTAATTTTGCCCCAACCAATCAGATGTTATCTTTCAAATGTTAAATAAGATCTGATTGGTTGGGGCAAAATGATCACCATTTATAACAATAAGAAGTTTTATTGAATTACCCTGTAGATATCGAGGATGTTTTCTTATTATACAAAAAGGAAAGTGTGGGGCTGGGCAAGATCACTTAAATGTCTGGCCTACTACCACCATCTGCTGTTTCACTGTAACTGAATTGGCTCTTTGGGGATTCTGGGAAATGTAGTCCAGTAATAGAGAATGGTCATTAGGGTTGGTCATCCTAAATGAAACATAATCTAATCTGAATATGATTCATTAGTTCTTATGATAGGATGTTTGACGTGCAGTATTTTCTCTTGTGCTAGGGTTATATTTATTATTATTTATATCAAATATATTTCCCCTTTAACAGACGTGTCTGATCTGGGTTGCTACTTTCTGTCTTTTTGCTGCAGTACGAGGTAAAGAAAATCTTTGTTATACACTGACACTGTTACCAGGAATTCCATTACAGTCTGATGTTACCTCTGTGGAGCTGCCATACTGTTCGGTTTACTGTATATTTTTATGTATATATATATATATAATATTTCTGGCTCCTGCATCAGATCCAAAGCTTTATAAGAATGTATCATTAGCTATTTCACGCTATAGGGTTAACTGCTAGACATTTCAAGCATGTGTGTGTGATAGGCTCTGGACTATTTAACATGGGATGTATGTGTGTGATAGGCTCTGGACTATTTAACATGTGATGTATGTGTGTAATAGGCTCTGGACTATTTAACATGTGATGTATGTGTGTGATAGGCTCTGGACTATATAACATGTGATGCATGTGTGTTTCAAGCATGTTTGTGTGATGGCTTGGACTATTTACATGGGATGTATGTGTGTGATAGCTGCGGACGATTTAACATGTGATGTATGTGTGTAATAGGCTCTGGACTATTTAACAATGTGATGTATGTGTGTTATAGGCTCCTCTGGACGATAT
>CM033475.1:1637288-1685786 GCA_019447015.1 Hymenochirus boettgeri | reverse complement strand
TGGGCTATATAACATGTATTGCATGTGTGTGATAGGCTCTGGACTATCTACCATGTGATGTATGTGTGTGATAGGCTCTGGACTATACTGTATAACATGTGATGCACATGTGTGATAGGCTCTGGACTATATAACATGTGATGTATGTGTGTGATAGGCTCTGGACTATACTGTATAACATGTGATGCACGTGTGTGATAGTCTCTGGACTATATAACATGTGATGCATGTGTGTGATAGGCTATAGGGGAGGTTAGAAAAGGGCCATATAAGGACGACGGAGCTCCTCCCTCGCAAAGAAGCTATCTTGTGATTGCCATCGTGGCAGATCGGATTAGGAAGAGGTAAACCGGGAGCAAAAGGGAACTTTAGGAAGTGCGTCACGCTCCGTTCACTCCGAGGACCCGGGTGCAGCCCAAGCTGTATAGAGGTGCTCCCCTGGGGTAACAAATTTGTGTGTGGTAACGAGAGGGGGTAGGTTAATATAGTTGAGGTAGAAATGATATATGAATTGGATAGTTTTGTAGAAAAAAAAATAACAATTTATCATGTTTTTTTATAACAAGAAAAAAACCTGACCATGATAAATGGTCCTTGTTGATTAATGATCAAAACTGTTCCAAAAACTTTAATTATATCTAGCAGCACTTGACTTAAACAGTACCCATTTATTGGTTCAACTTCACTATCATCTCTGTGAGTTACAAAAAAAAAACATAAACAGAAAAAAAAAAAACACAAAAAAGGGGTTACACCGTACGAACTTAAAATACTGTGGGAAAGGGAAGAACCCACCCATTACTCAGGAAGGTATCCAACTGG
This sequence comes from Hymenochirus boettgeri, assembly GCA_019447015.1. Classification (NCBI taxonomy): domain Eukaryota; kingdom Metazoa; phylum Chordata; class Amphibia; order Anura; family Pipidae; genus Hymenochirus; species Hymenochirus boettgeri. The sequence continues at coordinate 1,684,964 of CM033475.1, read as the reverse complement.
GACTGACATTTGCCAAGAAACCAAAAATTTAAGATCATTTTACCATACTCAAGTTTTTTATAACAAAACAATGGTCGTCCCAAAGCCTGACATAAAGTTAGAGCTGTTCCACCCAAACTGAGTTTCGCTCAAATTCGAAACATGGGAACCCCAAGTCCCAATTTTTGAAAGTGTCTGTCTGGTCCATTATGAGGGACAATAGTAATAACAGGTGACTGTAAATGACACAAGACCTGGGGATGGTCGGGACTCCGTAAATCTAACCGAAACTTATTTTAAAACTATCTTTCCTCTTTCGTATTCCATTTTCAAGAGTTGCCGAAATCGATCATTACTTATTTGAGGGATTTGATTTTTCGATAATCCTCTAACTTTCAATTTTCTATTTTCGTAATTCCCTACTTTCATTTCTATTTTCCGATAACCTCTACTTTCAATTTTTCTATTTTCGATAATCCGCTACTTTCCATTTTCTTTCTATTTTTTCGATAATCCTTTACTTTCAATTTTTCTTTTTCGATAGCCTCTACTTTCAATTTCTATGTTTTTCGCTATCCTCTACTTTCACTTTTCTATTTTTCGATAATCTCTACTTTCAATTTTCTATTTTTCGATCAATCCTCTACTTTCAATTTTCTATTTCGATAATCCTCTACTTTCGATTTTCTATTTTCGCTAATCCTCTACTTTTCAATTTTTCTATTTTTTCGATACTCCTCTACTTCACTTTTCTATTTTCGATAAATACCTCTACTTAATATTTTCTATTTTCGATAATCCTCTACGTAAGATTTTCATATATCAATAATCCTCTACTAAGATTTTCAATAAAAATCGAAATTTAAAGAAATCTTGGTTCTGTGAAATCCGGGATTCCGAAAGTTTTCGCTCGGGACTATCGTACCCTCAATTTGCGATTCAAAGCTGGGTTCTATTTGAACCCACATTCATCTATGGTGTACATATAATGTGACAACCACAGATGTCCTTTCTCTTATTTCTAATTAGTAGAGTTAACTCTACCGGAACGTCCTACAATGACGGGATGTTTTTTAAGGAAGGAAAATGTCAACCTAGAGCGGCAAGTTTCCAAATTGGTCATCCAATAAGATCAAATGAGATCAATGAATCGACCATGTATAGATGTTCTTGTTTTGTGCGGTAGATTGACAACGACAATTAATAACCGATAGATTATAAATCAATGATCTATAAAGTCCAATGGTACAAGATGTCATCGATTTTGAAAATCGAATAAAACCCTATAGAAATGTTGGTAGTAATGATATAATAATATTTCCTAAATGGGGAATTTAGCCAGAGTTTTACCGAGCTTCTGTACCTTATAAACTTGGCTGCATTATAATTTATGATTAAAGTCCTTCTAACCTATACACACAAACAACATGTTACATTAAACCTTCATTTTATTAGTTTACCCAGTAATTTACATATAATCAGCATCAACTCTGTTTCTTGTATCTAACATTACACCTTGTAATATTCACCCTATACTATTGCCTGTGAATAATGCATGGGAACAGAATTATTTATGTTGGTTCTGTAGTTCGGGTATCATATGATGGCATATTTAGAAATCTGCGCATTTTTCACTGTTTTTATTTTTGCAAGATTTAAAAATCTGGCTCAGCCAATCGCAGAGCGACTGGTCTGGTCCAAGCCTCTGGTTGGTGCTTCTGTGCAGAGAATAAGGAAGACAGCTGATGAGTCGAGGGCTGGTAACTAGATTATAGGTAGCAATTTGAAAAGGTATGTTTGGGGTGCAATAGGTCATAATTCACACATGTCCACCCCCAAAAATAAATTGCCCCGGAGTGCACTTCTCCACTGTGAAGTGTTCAATCCTTACCCGTAATCTCGGCTCCTTATGTTCTCCTTCGGGCCTTATCTAAATCCAGGCAAGTGGATTTAGTCTGTGGGGAAATCTGTGCCTGCTATTCCCTTGAGTACGCTGACATGGCGCCGTGGGAGCCTCCCTCACCCCCGTCGGCGGATCCCTCGCGCCTGTTTCAACTTAATACAACAAATACACCTCCTATAATTTAGGCCCCCCCCAAACACCAACATCCTAGGGTTATACCTTTAAAATGATCCATACAAGACTGTAACACCGAACTCGTTACCTTGGATTCCTCTACTAGCCGGTAGCTCTGCATCTGTGATTGGCTAATTAAGAGTTGAAGGTGTTGGGGGGAGAAAACCACAGTGTGTATAAAGACGCCGCCCTGTTGGATTCAGATCTCAGCCTCTCATCCAATCAAGCAGACGTTCTTTTCCAAGACTCCTTCCTTGCCCTATTACAGTTACACACGGATGCTGAATCTGGCCAAATACAAAGTTTTAACTACCTTCCCCAGGTGGAATCATCTAATTCCAGGGATATAGGTCCATCAAGAAGGTAGTTAAATGTCCAGTTTACTGTCCCGTATTAAGGCTTGGGTGTATGCAGCAGGGGTGGCAGGGGAATGCTACCCACCAGTCCTTGGCCAATAAGGGGCCGCCTATGTTTGCTAAGCTAATGTTCCAAACACGAACCAAGCCTGCGTGCCAACTGGTTTGACCAGTGGTTATAGACTAGAGCATTTTTACATACTCTGTGTGCCAGCATTTACTACGTGTCCAGTTGGTTATTTATTTTAGAAGTTTGAGGATCGAACATTATGCAAATACGTTTGGTTCTGATTGGATTAGTTTTCTAGGTGTGTGGGGAAAGTGTGTTTGTCTGTTTTTAAAATGAAATTTGAATTTTTTTTGAGGGGGAAATAATTATTTGGTTTGCGGTTCTGATTTGGTGTTTGTGGTGTTTGTCCAAATTTTGCATCAGGGCCCATAGTCTGTAATTATGCCACTGCTTTAAGGAACAAACGTTACCGGAAGTCCAATCTGTGGTATATCTGTCCTCTTACTATGAACATTACACTTTACCGCTGATTCTCCGGCTGGTCTCCGTGTGTTTTCATTTTATTGACCTGTTAATGGTGGGTTTATCGGAACCTTCATGGTGAATTTAGTTATTTAAAGACATTTTATCATAAATAAACACAAGTGAACGTTCTATACACCTAATGTCCTGTCCCAGTTCCCATCCTGTGAGCGTTGCACATGGACACATATCTGAATAATTACACAAACGGAGATCTACTAACCTGCCAAATTCTAAATTGTTTTGCGTAATTTTGGGAAAATCCACATGCGCACTTTAATGCCATATATTATAACCGCGCTGTGCGATACCTGCCATCCAGCATAATAAAAGGGTTTTTTAAAGACACCAGTAACCTGATATCGAAATCGGATAGCATACCAACTTGAAATCGCTGCAAACTCTGACTTACTACAAGTCTATGGAAGCTCAAAGACGAAGCCCAGAGATTTGTGGACAGAATCATAATCTCAGAAATAAAAATGAATAACTGGATGCAATAGCTGAACCACAAGCAAGACCCACCCTCAAAATATTCTTCAAGTATGGATTCAATAGTAACGTATGAGGACCAGAAGGTGGGGACCATTAATTATGGACGTCGAGTACAGAGTTCCATTGGGACTGTCCAGAGGACACAGCAGGAACTGACGAGGGATCGGGTAGTGGAGTGTTAGAAGCGGTGGGGATCGTGAACTTCTATGGGGAGCAGATTTAAACCCTAGAAACCCAAAACGAACTCCTAGGTTAGTGGGGGTCCTGATTACGGTGTGGACACTTTCCTTTAATTAACCTAAGCCCCGGAACAGATACCACTTACATCACATATTATCTATTTTATTTCCTCCTTCATTTCAGATTCATTGTTGTCTGGGGATGTGCCTTGTGATTGGAAAAAACAATGGACACTATCCCAATATTCAAAAAGGTAACCTCTAAACAACGCCCTGGACATTGTGTCAGTATGTGAGCATCATCAGACAATGTGCATCCATGAAATTCCATTTGCATTTACTTACTTGCTGTGAGTGATACACTGGCCCCCATCGGTGTGCGGTATGAGCAATGTCTGATTATATTATAGACTTGTTAGAACTATTGATGGAAGACCTGAAACTGTATCTCAGAACTGATATCATTAATAGTATCAACTTGGATCTATAGATAAATTGGTGTCAAACTGTTTGCTTGGTTATTACGCCGAGGTGCTAAAGTTTCCGTACCGTTAATCTGGTGTACCGAGGTGCATTTGTATGAACGCCATTTGCCCAGATAGATGCCATGTATGGGGCACACTTATTGGCTGAAATGGCCTTCGGTTCGGTGATTTTGCGCCACCAGCCGAGTGGATCTCGAACAAGCACCCATTTTTTTCGCCTGATACATGGCACGGTTTTGGCCAAAAATAGCTGTTCATACAACATCGTGCTGCGCGGGTTTGGTCCCCCAAAAGCGTATCGTCCTGTGTTAGCACACATTAATATAAGGAGAGGAGTCGGTTCTAGACGGTTCTTAGGTATGGTGTACACATCTAATTTATTCCCCAGTGCGACGAATTTTCTACAAAGTGTCGATAAAACTCTTATTGCGATCTCCCTGTTAGATTTAATGCACTTTTAATACTGTACCACACAGGTGACTTCAACTGAGACGTTGGATTGAATAAACACATCTGTTTCATGGATAGAGAATTGATTCTTAGGTTCTCTCACACACTGTGTGACATGGGTCCCGACCTGTTGATGCACGAATGGTTGCCAGAAGAATTTCATCGAATTCAGGCCGATCTCGGCCCTGTGGTGGTATTGCACTTTATCAGCCAGCATCGGTCATAGTCGATGTCTGAGATCCGCCAGGTCGGACGTTCTCAATCTCCCCGCCGAGACGTCCGTTTTTGGCCGATAAAGTGTGCCTACATAGTGGCCGATTATCGCTGAAACGTTCGTATCCTGCACATTCATTCTGTCATGGTGGTACTACCTGGAATTTGAAAGTGTGTACGAACCATTACGATTGTGACCACAGGAGAGTTGGCCCATGGAGCCTCATCAATTGGGCCTAAAGTTCAGTAAGTGGCTCATGGTTACTGTTTTATAAATTACTTAAATTAGAGCGAGGTAAAGAGGGCTTAAACGAGTCTCTGTGTTTTGCTGTCACAAATGTATGTAAATTGTGAGGGGGAACGAGATAGTATAGTATAGTATTTGAATTAAAGAAATACATCTCATCTAGCCACCCTATCTCAATAGGATCACATACCCCATGTCCTATGCCTACAGATGATCCAATGAGAAGGCAATAAAAAAAATATAGTATGAAGGGGGAACAATCCTTCCTGACTCAAATGGCTACGGAAATTTCCCTGGACAATTCTACTTTAATGTACAATACCGGTAAACTTGTAACATTCCTTGTTTGTAGAACACTCACTCCAGGTTTTTTGTAAACGGACCAATGAACGCCTAAAACACGTCCACTGGAAGACAGTTCCATACTTTAAAAACGTTTCTCACAGATGCAAAACCCTTTCCCAACGTCTACTTTATGTATCCATACCAGTAACTTGTAACATTCCTTGTTTGTAGAAACCCATCCAGCTTTTTATACACTGACCAAGAACCTGCCATAACAATGTCCACTGGAAGACAGTTCCATAGCTTTACCGTTCTCACAGTGACAAAACCCTCCCAACTCTACTTTAGTATTCAATACCAGTAACTTTTGTAACATTCCGGGTTTGGTAGAAACTCATCCCGCTTTTTATTAAACTGACCAATGAACCTGCCATAACAACGTCCACTGAACAGTTCCATAGCTTTATAACCGTTCTCACAGTGACAAACCCTTTCCCAACTCTACTTTATGTATCAATACCATACACTTGTAACATTCCTTGTTTGTAGAAACTCATCCAGCTTTTTATTAAAACTGACCAAGAACCTGCCATAACACGTCCACTGGAAGACAGTTCCATAGCTTTACCGTTCTCACAGTGACAACCATTCCCAAATCTACTTTTATGTATCAATACCAGTAACTTGTAAACATTCCTTGTTTGTAGAAACTCATCCAGCTTTTATTTAAACTGACCAATGAACCTGCCCATAACAACGTCCACTGGAAGGCAGTTTCCATAGCTTTATTATTACCGTTTTCACAGTGACAAACCCTTTCCCAACTCTACTTTATGTATCAATAACAGTAACTTGTAACATTCCTTGTTTGTGAAACCCATCCAGCTTTTTATAAACTGACCACTGACACTGGCTAACACTCCTGGACGACGGTTCCAAGCTTTACGCTTTACCGTTCTCACAGTGACAAAACCCTTTCCCAACTCTACTTTATGTATCAATACCGTAACTTGTAACATCCTTGTTTGTAGAACCTCATCCAGCTTTTTATTTAAACTGACCAATGACAACCTGCCATAACAACGTCCACTGGAAGACAGTTCCATAGCTTTATTACCGTTCTCACAGTGAAAACACCTTTCCCACTCTACTTTAGTATCAATCCAGTAACTTGTAACATTCCGTGTTGTAGAAACTCATCCAAGCTTTTTTATTAACTGACCAATGAACCTACCATAACAACGTCCACTGGACGAGACAGTTCCATAGCTTTACCGTTCTCACAGATGAAAACCCCTTTCCCAACTCTACCTTTTATGTATCAATCACCAGTAACTTGTAACATTCCTTGTTTGTAAAACTCATGCCCTTTTTATTAAACTGACCAATGAACCTGCCATAACAACGTCCACTGGAAGACAGTTTCCATAGCTTGTACCGTTCTCACAGTGACAAACCTTTCCCAACTCTACTTATGTATCATACCAGTAACTTGTAACATTCCGTGTTTGCAAAACTCATCAGCTTTTTATTAAACTGACCAATGAAACCTCCATAACAACGTCCAACTGGAAGACCGTTCCATAGCTTTACCGTTCTCACAGTGACAAACCCTTTCCCAACTCTACTTTATGTATCAATACCGTAACTTTCAAATCCTGCATCCTATTCCATTAAAACCAATTTTCTATCCATTACAATGTGACTCCCAGACTAACAAGCCTTAGCTTTTTATTCATTATAGTCGCCTATGGGGGACTGTATCAAAAGCCTTTGCAATCCAAGTAAACTACATCTAACTGCTATGCCAGAGTGTAAATTTTCTACTTACATTATCCTTCTCATAAAGCCAAGCAAGTTTAGTATTTGAAGATTCTATCCGCCTAAATCCAGGCTGGTTACGTACTATTTGTCAGTCCTTGAAACTACTCTAGAACATGATCCTTATAACATCTCCAGTATCTTCCCCACCACTGAAAGTCAAACTACAGGCCTGTAATTACCCGGCTGTGACTGACCACCCTTTTTTGAATATTGGAATAACATCCAGCCTTTTTTCCAATCCAGAGGCCACCAACCACGACATGGGGAACACAAAAATAAGAAAAAATGGCCTAGCTTTAAAACTTGAACTTAGCTCCTGAGGATGTTTTTATCTGGCCCAGGAGCTTTAGCTGCTTATTTTAGAGATGTTTCGAAACTGTTGAGTGTTATTTCATGTTTAGGTTCAGTCAAATTTTGGTTTGGTGAATGGGTTACCGAGATCTGGGGTGAGGTCTACAGTTCAACAGGGTTACCAAAAGCGAAGGCTACATTCAGATGTTAACGAAATCAAGACTACTTTTGAGGGTTACCGAAATCGAAGGCTACATTCGAGTGTTCCGAAATCGAGACTACATTTGAGTGGTTACTGAGTCGAAGGCTACTCGAGTGTTAACCGATGTCAAGAAGTCGATATCAATTTTTTTGCGAGTCGAAAAACCCAAATTAGTTTCGGGAATTCTACAAGATTTTGAATTTGCTGAACTTTAAGTTCAGGTTGAACTCGGGCTTTGGGCCCATCTCTAATAACCGTATAACGCTTATCGCTATTATATAACCAAGTTGCTAGTATATAACCTCATGTCTCTAGATATGACTGAGTCCTATTATATAAACGTGTTTTTAATTCTGTTGGCCAATTGAGTATTGGGTTTCCCCTGCTGTTTACAGTATCTAAATGGGAAATTCCAGGATTTTCCACCTGTGCCTCGTATAACATTCCCCATGTTTTCCCTTATTTTTCTCTCCTTCCAATGGACTGTAGGTTAGTGCTGGAGAAGTGAGCCATCATAGATGGGATGTGGGGTGCAACGATGCTGGATGCATGATGTTTCTAAAAACATTCTAACGTGTTATAATGTTAGTCAAAAGGAACTTTGAAAATCCGAGGCATCCTCTTAACAGCTAGTACCTCTAGTTAAAGGTGTAGATCTATAGTCAATGAAATTCTCACCCTTTCACTTGCAAGACCTTGTGAGGAGAAGATCAATCCAAATGTCTCAACCTCTGGAACTGTGGGGAATCAGTTTGTCATCAAATGATTATAAAGTGAATTCACTACCTATATACAAGATGTGTATTTGTTCTATCTATCTAATCTATCTAATCTATCTTCTGATCATCTATTATTATCTATCTAGCTATCTAGCTATCTATCCTATCTACCTATCGATCTATCTAGCTATCTTATTATATATTAATATATATATATATATAATCATCTATCTATCTATCTATCTTCTAGCTATCTTTCTGTCTGTCTGTCTGTCTGTCTGTCCGGCTGTCCTGGCTATTCTGTCTGTCTGGTCTGTCTGTCTATCTGGTATTTATCCTTCTAATCTATCATCTATCATCTATCTATCTAGCTATCGATCTTTCGTAATCTATCTATCTAATCTATCTCTTTACTATCTAATCCTCTTCTATCTATCTTCATCTTTCTATCTATTATCTATCGATCCATCTATCTATCTATCGATCTACTATCATTGTCTATCATCGAATCTATCTATCTATCTATCTATCTATCTCTCGATCTATTTCTATCTATCTTCTACTACTATCCTCTTCTATCTCATCTATCTATCTATCTATCTTCTTCTTCTATCTTCTATCTATATATCATCTGTCTATCGCTATCATCTACTATCTATCTATCTATCAGTCTACTATCTTCTATCTCTCTATCTATCGATCTAGCTTATCTATCTATCTATCATCTATCTATCTCTCTATCTATCTATCTAATCTATACATCTATCTATTCTTCTCATCTATCTATCTATCTCATCTATCTGATCTATCTACTATCTATATATCTATCTAATCTATCATTCATCTGTCTATCTGTCTATCTCTCTATCTCTCTATCTATCTCTCTATCTATGATTTATCTATCTATCTATCTATCTATCTATCTATCTATCTATCTATCTATCTATCATCTGTCTATCTATTATCTATCTATCATCTATCTATCTATCTATCTATCTATCTATCTATCTATCTATCTATCAAAATCATTTGTCTATCTATCTATCTATCTATCTATCTATCTATCTATCTATCTATCTATTAATCTATCTATCTATCTATCTATCTAGTCATCTGTCTATCTATCATCTATCTATCTATCTAACTATCATCTATCTAGCTATCTCTCTATTATTCTATCCTATCTATCTAAAGTCTATCTATCATCTGTCTATCTATCATCATCATCTATCTATCTATCTATCTCATCATCTATCTATCTATCGCTCTAATCTATCTATCTATCTGTCTAATTCTATCTATCTATCTACTACTAACTACCATCTAATCTATCTATCTATCTATCTATCTATCTAGCTATCTAGCTATCTATCCTCTTCTATCTGTCTATCTGTCTTCTCTCTATCTCTCTATCTACTCTCTATCAATATTTATCTATCTAGCTATCTATCTATCTATCATCTTTATCTATCTATCTATCTATTCCCCCTCTATCTATCATCTATCTATCTATCTAATCTATCTATCTATCTTCTATTATCTATCTATCTACCTATCTAACTATATATTAGTCTATCTATCTATCTATCTATTACTATCTATCATCGATCTATCTACTATATTTTTTTTTTTTTGCAGGTTTAACACTCAATACATCTTGAGAGTTAAAATAAGGTGGGGTGTGTGTTGGAGTGCAATCATTATGTGTACCTGTGTTTAGGACCTATAGAACTAACTACTAACTTTTTCTGATTGATCAAATTTGTTTTTTGATTACAGTTACCCCCTTACAGATGGCGGCCACAAGGAAAGTGAAGGGCATGTCTTCCCATAGCCACGCCGTCTAATGTAACTTTCCGGGAACAGAGTTAGCATTAGGGGGCTGACCGGTAGCCGTGGTAACCCTACTCTATGAATTGGCATGACTAGCCAGGTGTCTGCAGTTTATTCTTCATGGTGGCAGGCCAGCACACCAGCTCCTCGCAAAATTATATATATATAATTGGAAGGGTGAGTTTATTATCAATCCTAACCAACTCCTTGCCCCAGGTGCTTTTTTAAATACATGAGCATAGTAGATTCTGAGAAATCATCATTTGGGCAAATCACAAGGCTTTACCGAAGACCTGTCACTGCCGGAAGCTGGAAATATATCATATGTCCCATCCACTGACCTATTTACTAGCGCTCTTTAGCGTGTCTGACAGTACCCTTACTGATGCAACAATTAACAGAACCAGACCAAGAGAAAAGAAGGCAAGGGGAGGTTAGAAAAGGGCCATATAAGGACGACGGAGCTCCTCCCTCGCAAAGAAGCTATCTTGTGATTGCCATCGTGGCAGATCGGATTAGGAAGAGGTAAACCGGGAGCAAAAGGGAACTTTAGGAAGTGCGTCACGCTCCGTTCACTCCGAGGACCCGGGTGCAGCCCAAGCTGTATAGAGGTGCTCCCCTGGGGTAACAAATTTGTGTGTGGTAACGAGAGGGGGTAGGTTAATATAGTTGAGGTAGAAATGATATATGAATTGGATAGTTTTGTAGAAAAAAAAATAACAATTTATCATGTTTTTTTATAACAAGAAAAAAACCTGACCATGATAAATGGTCCTTGTTGATTAATGATCAAAACTGTTCCAAAAACTTTAATTATATCTAGCAGCACTTGACTTAAACAGTACCCATTTATTGGTTCAACTTCACTATCATCTCTGTGAGTTACAAAAAAAAAACATAAACAGAAAAAAAAAAAACACAAAAAAGGGGTTACACCGTACGAACTTAAAATACTGTGGGAAAGGGAAGAACCCACCCATTACTCAGGAAGGTATCCAACTGGGACTGACATTTGCCAAGAAACCAAAAATTTAAGATCATTTTACCATACTCAAGTTTTTTATAACAAAACAATGGTCGTCCCAAAGCCTGACATAAAGTTAGAGCTGTTCCACCCAAACTGAGTTTCGCTCAAATTCGAAACATGGGAACCCCAAGTCCCAATTTTTGAAAGTGTCTGTCTGGTCCATTATGAGGGACAATAGTAATAACAGGTGACTGTAAATGACACAAGACCTGGGGATGGTCGGGACTCCGTAAATCTAACCGAAACTTATTTTAAAACTATCTTTCCTCTTTCGTATTCCATTTTCAAGAGTTGCCGAAATCGATCATTACTTATTTGAGGGATTTGATTTTTCGATAATCCTCTAACTTTCAATTTTCTATTTTCGTAATTCCCTACTTTCATTTCTATTTTCCGATAACCTCTACTTTCAATTTTTCTATTTTCGATAATCCGCTACTTTCCATTTTCTTTCTATTTTTTCGATAATCCTTTACTTTCAATTTTTCTTTTTCGATAGCCTCTACTTTCAATTTCTATGTTTTTCGCTATCCTCTACTTTCACTTTTCTATTTTTCGATAATCTCTACTTTCAATTTTCTATTTTTCGATCAATCCTCTACTTTCAATTTTCTATTTCGATAATCCTCTACTTTCGATTTTCTATTTTCGCTAATCCTCTACTTTTCAATTTTTCTATTTTTTCGATACTCCTCTACTTCACTTTTCTATTTTCGATAAATACCTCTACTTAATATTTTCTATTTTCGATAATCCTCTACGTAAGATTTTCATATATCAATAATCCTCTACTAAGATTTTCAATAAAAATCGAAATTTAAAGAAATCTTGGTTCTGTGAAATCCGGGATTCCGAAAGTTTTCGCTCGGGACTATCGTACCCTCAATTTGCGATTCAAAGCTGGGTTCTATTTGAACCCACATTCATCTATGGTGTACATATAATGTGACAACCACAGATGTCCTTTCTCTTATTTCTAATTAGTAGAGTTAACTCTACCGGAACGTCCTACAATGACGGGATGTTTTTTAAGGAAGGAAAATGTCAACCTAGAGCGGCAAGTTTCCAAATTGGTCATCCAATAAGATCAAATGAGATCAATGAATCGACCATGTATAGATGTTCTTGTTTTGTGCGGTAGATTGACAACGACAATTAATAACCGATAGATTATAAATCAATGATCTATAAAGTCCAATGGTACAAGATGTCATCGATTTTGAAAATCGAATAAAACCCTATAGAAATGTTGGTAGTAATGATATAATAATATTTCCTAAATGGGGAATTTAGCCAGAGTTTTACCGAGCTTCTGTACCTTATAAACTTGGCTGCATTATAATTTATGATTAAAGTCCTTCTAACCTATACACACAAACAACATGTTACATTAAACCTTCATTTTATTAGTTTACCCAGTAATTTACATATAATCAGCATCAACTCTGTTTCTTGTATCTAACATTACACCTTGTAATATTCACCCTATACTATTGCCTGTGAATAATGCATGGGAACAGAATTATTTATGTTGGTTCTGTAGTTCGGGTATCATATGATGGCATATTTAGAAATCTGCGCATTTTTCACTGTTTTTATTTTTGCAAGATTTAAAAATCTGGCTCAGCCAATCGCAGAGCGACTGGTCTGGTCCAAGCCTCTGGTTGGTGCTTCTGTGCAGAGAATAAGGAAGACAGCTGATGAGTCGAGGGCTGGTAACTAGATTATAGGTAGCAATTTGAAAAGGTATGTTTGGGGTGCAATAGGTCATAATTCACACATGTCCACCCCCAAAAATAAATTGCCCCGGAGTGCACTTCTCCACTGTGAAGTGTTCAATCCTTACCCGTAATCTCGGCTCCTTATGTTCTCCTTCGGGCCTTATCTAAATCCAGGCAAGTGGATTTAGTCTGTGGGGAAATCTGTGCCTGCTATTCCCTTGAGTACGCTGACATGGCGCCGTGGGAGCCTCCCTCACCCCCGTCGGCGGATCCCTCGCGCCTGTTTCAACTTAATACAACAAATACACCTCCTATAATTTAGGCCCCCCCCAAACACCAACATCCTAGGGTTATACCTTTAAAATGATCCATACAAGACTGTAACACCGAACTCGTTACCTTGGATTCCTCTACTAGCCGGTAGCTCTGCATCTGTGATTGGCTAATTAAGAGTTGAAGGTGTTGGGGGGAGAAAACCACAGTGTGTATAAAGACGCCGCCCTGTTGGATTCAGATCTCAGCCTCTCATCCAATCAAGCAGACGTTCTTTTCCAAGACTCCTTCCTTGCCCTATTACAGTTACACACGGATGCTGAATCTGGCCAAATACAAAGTTTTAACTACCTTCCCCAGGTGGAATCATCTAATTCCAGGGATATAGGTCCATCAAGAAGGTAGTTAAATGTCCAGTTTACTGTCCCGTATTAAGGCTTGGGTGTATGCAGCAGGGGTGGCAGGGGAATGCTACCCACCAGTCCTTGGCCAATAAGGGGCCGCCTATGTTTGCTAAGCTAATGTTCCAAACACGAACCAAGCCTGCGTGCCAACTGGTTTGACCAGTGGTTATAGACTAGAGCATTTTTACATACTCTGTGTGCCAGCATTTACTACGTGTCCAGTTGGTTATTTATTTTAGAAGTTTGAGGATCGAACATTATGCAAATACGTTTGGTTCTGATTGGATTAGTTTTCTAGGTGTGTGGGGAAAGTGTGTTTGTCTGTTTTTAAAATGAAATTTGAATTTTTTTTGAGGGGGAAATAATTATTTGGTTTGCGGTTCTGATTTGGTGTTTGTGGTGTTTGTCCAAATTTTGCATCAGGGCCCATAGTCTGTAATTATGCCACTGCTTTAAGGAACAAACGTTACCGGAAGTCCAATCTGTGGTATATCTGTCCTCTTACTATGAACATTACACTTTACCGCTGATTCTCCGGCTGGTCTCCGTGTGTTTTCATTTTATTGACTCTGTTAATGGTGTTTACGGAACCTTCATGGTGAATTGTAGTGTATTTAGAAGACATTTTATCATAAATAAACACAGTAACGTTCTATACACCTAATTGTCTGTCCCAAATTTCCCATCCATGGTAGCGTGCACATGGACCATATCTGATATCATTACACAAACGGAGATCTACTAACGTGCCAAATTCTAAATATTTTTTGCGAATTTTTGGGAAAATCCACATCGCATTTAATCCAGATATTATAACCCCGCGCTGGCGATACCCTGCCAGCCAGCATAATAAAAGGGTTAAAGACTCCAGTAACTGATATCGAATCGTATAGCATGACCAATTGAAATCGCTGCAAACTCTGACTTACTACAAGTCTAAATGGAAGCCAAAGCGAGAGTGTGGACAGAATCGTAAAGAAATAGAAAATGAAGTAACGGATGCATAGCTGAACCACGCAGCAACCACCCTAAAATATTCTTCAGTATATCAATAGTAAACGTATGAGGACCAGAGAAGGTGGGACCATTAATTATGGACGTAGAGTACAGAGTCCATTGGGACTGTCAGAGGACACAGCAGGAATGACTAGGGATCGGGTAGTGGAGTGTTAGAGCGGTGGGGGATCGTGAACTTCCTATGGGAGCAGATTTAAACACTAGAAAACCCCCAAAAACGAAACGGCCTAGGTTTAGGGGGGGTCCCGATTAAGGGGTGGACATTTCCCTTTAATAACCTAAGCCCCCGGACAGATAACTTACATCCATATTATCTTTTCCTATTTCCTCCTTCATTTCAGATTCACTTGTGTCTGGGGATGTCCTTGTGATGGAAAAAAGCCAATGCAATACCAAATTCAAAAAAGGTAACCTCTAAAACAAACGCCCATGGAATTGTGTCAGTATGTGAGCATCATCAGACAATGTGCGATCCATGGAAATTCATTTGGCATTTACTTACTTGCTGTGAGATGATACATGGCCCCCATCGGTGGTGCGGTATGACAATGTCTGAATTATAATTATAGACTTGTTAGAACTATGATGGGAAGAAAACTGAAAACGTTATCTCCAGAACTGATATCATAATAGTATCAACTTGGAATCTATAGATCAAATTGGTGTCAAACTGCTTTGCTTGGTTATTACGCAGAGGTTGTAAAGTTTCCCGTACACCGTGTTAATCCTGCGGGTGGTCCGATGTGTATGAAACGGCCATTTTGCCCAAGATAGAGTGCCCATGTATGGGGCACCATTATTGGCTGAAATGGCCGTTCGGTTGGGATTTTGCCCAACCAGCCGAGTGATCTCGAACAAGCAACCCTTGTTCGCCTATACATGGCACGGTTATTGGCCAAAATAGCTGTTCATACACATCCGTGCTCTGGGTTGGCATCCCCCAAAAAAAAGCGATCCGCCGTGTTACACACCATTAATGATAAGGAGAGGATTCGTCTGAGTTCTACAGAATCGGTTCCTTTATCGGTAAATTGCGTGTACACTATTAATTTATTCCCATGTGCGACGAAGTTTTCGTTGGTACAAAGTGTCGATAAGAACTCTTATTGCGATCTCCCTGTTAGATTTAACTGCATTCTTTTAAATACTGTACCACACAGGATGACTTCAAACTGAGACGTTGGATTGAATAAACACATCTGTTTCATGGATAGAGAATTGATTCTTAAGGTTCTTCTCAACACTGTGTGAATGGGTCCCGACCTGTGATGCATCGAATGGTTGCCAGCAAGAATGTTTTTCATCAGAGTCAGCCGATCTCGGCCTGTGGTGGTATGCACTTTATCAGTCCTAATCTCGGTCATTCGTGCTGAGATCCGCCAGGGTCCGGGGACGTATTCTCAATGCTCCCGACCGAACGTCCGTTTTGGCCGATCAAAGTTGTGCCTACAAGGGCTCTATTATCGCTGAAACGTTCGTGCCTGCACATTCATTCTGTCATGGTGGTACTCCTGGAATTTGAAAGTGTGTACGAACCTTACGATTGTGTACCCCAGGAGAGTTGGCCCATGGAGCCTCATCAATTTGGGCCTAAAGTCTCGAAGTGGCTCAGGGCTTATGTTTTTATAAATTACTTAAACGGCGTAAAACCAAGAGTCTCTGTGTTTTGCTGTGCACAATGATTGAAATTGTGCAGGGGGACGTAGATCGTATAGTATAGTATTTGAATTAAAAAATACATCTATCTAGTCCACCCTATCTCAATAGGATCACATACCACCATGTCCTGCCTACAGATGATCCGAAAGGAAATGGCAAATAAAAAAAAATATAGTATGAGGGGGAACATCCTTCACTGACTCAAGTGGACTATCGTAAATTTCCCTGGATCAATTCTAACTTTATGTATCACTATCCAGTAAACTTGTAACATTCCTTGTTTGTAGAAACTCATCCAGTTTTTATGTAAACGGGACCAATGAACTGCCTAAAACAACGTCACGGAAGACAGTTCCATAGCTTTCAAAAACCGTTTCTCAGCAGACAAAAAACCTTTCCCAACGTCTACTTTATGTTATCCATAGCCAGTAACTTGTAACATTCCTTGTTTGTAGAACACCCATCCAGCTTTTTATACACTGACCCAATGAACCTGCATAACAATGTCCACTGAAGACAGTTCCATAGCTTTACCGTTCTCACTAGTGACAAAACCCTGCCCAACTCTACTTTAGTATTCAATACTCCAGTAACTTTTTGTCAACATTCCGGGTTTGGTAAGAAACTCATCCCGCTTTTTATTAAACTGACCAATGAACCTTGCCATAACAACGTCCACTGTACACAGTTCCATCCATAGCTTTAAACCGTTCTCACAGTGACAAACCCTTTCCGTCCGCACTCTACTTTATGTTCAAACCATTACCTTGTACATTCCTTGTTGTAGAAACTCATCCCTTTTTATTAAAAAACTGACCAAGGAACCTGCCATAACACGTCCACTGGAAGACAGTTCCATAGCTTTACCGTTCCTCACAGTGACCAACCATTTCCCAATCTACTTTTATGTATCAATACCAGTAACTTGTAACATTCCTTGTTTGTAGAAACTCAATCCAGCTTTTATTTAAACTGACCAATGAACCTGCCCATAAACAACGTCCACTGGAAGGCAGTTTTCCATAGCTTTTTATTATTACCGTTTTCACAGTGACAAACCCTTTCCCAACTCTACTTTAATGTATCAATAACAGTACTTGTAACATTCCTTGTTTGTGAAACCCATCCAGCTTTTTATTAAACTGACCATGACACTTAGACACTTCCTGGAGACCGGTTCCATAGCTTTAACGCTTTAAAACCGTTCTCACAGTGACAAACCCTTTCCCCAACTCTACTTTATGTATCAATACCGTAACTGTAACATGCCTTGTTTGTAGAACCTCATCCAGCTTTTTATTTAAACTGACCAATGACAACCTGCCATAACAACGTCCACTGGAAGACATTATCCATAGCTTTATTAATAAACCGTTCTCACAGGAAAAACCTTTCCACTCTCCTTTAACGTATCAATACCATACCTTGTAACATGTCCGTGTTGTAAGAAACTCATCCATCCAGCTTTTTTATTAACTGACCAATGAACCTACCATAACAACGTCCACTGGACAGACAGTTTCCATAGCTTTAGCCGTTCTCACAGTGAAAACAAACCCTTTCCCCAACTCTAACAACTTTTATGTATCATACCAGTATAACTTGTAACATTTTCCTGTTGTATAAACTCATGCCTCTGTTTTATTAAACTGACCAATGAACCTGCCATAGAACAACCCACTGGAAGACAGTTTCCATAGCTTTACCGTTCTCACGTGAACAAACCTTTCCCAACTCTACTTCATGTAATCATACCAGTACTTTTAACATTCCGTGTTTGCCATAAACTCTCATCAGCTTTTTATTAAACTGACCAATGAAACCTTCCATAACAACAACGTCCACTGGAAGACCGTTCCATAGCTTTAACCGTTCTCCAGTGACAAACCCTTTCCCAACTCTACTTTATGTATCAATACCGTAACTTTCAAATCGCTGCATCCTATTCCAGTTAAAAACCAATTTTCTATCCATTAACAAATGTGACCCCAGACTAACAGACCTTAGCTTTTTATTCATTATTCGCCTATGGGGGACTGTAATCAAAAGCCTTTGCAAAATCCAAGTAAACTACATCTAACTGCTATGCCAGAGTGTAAATTTTCTACTTTACGACTTATACTCTTCTTCCGTCATAAAGCCAAGCAATGTTTATATTTCGAAAATGAATCTATCCGCCTAAATCCAGGCTGGTTACGACTTATTTGTCAGTCCCTTGAAACTACCTCTAGAACATGATCCCTTATTAACTCTCCAGTATCTTTCCCCACCACTGAAAGTCACTTACAGGCCTTAATTACCGGCTGTGAACTACCACCCCTTTTTGATATTGGAATAACATCAGCCTTTTTTCCAATCCAGAGGCACACCCACCCGACATGAGGGAATCATCAAAAATAAGAAAACAATGGCCTAGGCTAAAACTGAACTTAGCTCCTGAGATGTTTTTATCTGGGCCAGGAGCTTTCTGCTTATTATTAGAGATGTTTCGAAACTGTTGAGTTTCATTTTGTCTTACTTCACATTTTTGGAAAGTTACCGAGATCGAGGCTACATTCAACAGTTACCAAAATCGAAGGCTACATTCGATGTTAACGAAATCGAAGCACTACATTTTGAGGGTTACCGAAATCGAAGGCTACATTGCGAGTGTTCCGAAATCGAAGACTAACATTTGAGTGTTACTGAGTCGAAGGCTACATCGAGTGTTAACCGATTCAAGAAGTCGATATCCAATTTTTTTGCGAGGCGAAAAACCCAAATTAGTTTTCGGGAATTTCTACAGATTTTTGAATTTGTCTGAACTATTAAAGTTCATGTTGGACTCGGGCTTTGGGCCCATCTCTACATAACCGTATAACGCTTATCGTATTATAAACCAAGTTCTAGTATATAACCTCATGTCTCTATATGACTGAGTTCCTATTATATAAACGTGTTTTTAATTCTGTGGCCTTGAGTATTGGGTTTCCCTGCTGTTACAGTATCTAAATTGGGAAATTCCAGGATTTTCCACCTGTGCCTCGTAGAACTTCCCATGTTTTCCCTTATTTTTCTCTCCTTCCACATCTTTCTTTGTTCATTTTAGCTATTTATTTATTTTGTTGCAATTTGGAACCTATAATGGGGACAATAATTATCCTTAAATGGACTGTCTATCCTTTTAAAATAAAAAACTGGGGTCATCATTAACTGCCCCCAATTCCGCCCTTTCTGACATGAGTAACCTGGCCCTCCTCCCGCCATGCTGTCAATCAAGGCTGTGACCTGGACATTCACAAAAAATGATTGACTGCTGTTTCACCTTCTGCCACATCCTCTGCACATGAGGAAACGAAACCTCTGATAGAACAGAAGAGAATGAAAACAATAATAACATGAAATATCTGGCTAGAAATTAATAAAGTGCTAAAAATAGCCGTTGGGGTTGGGGGATCAAGTTAACCAATTGTCACTTTAAAGGTGCATGACGACCCATTCCTGTCTTTATAGACAGGCCATATAGATCAAGCTGGCAGCTCCCAACTTTATATCAAAAAACATTATACGGAGGAAACCATATGGCTGCTCCACTTCCCCAGATTTTTCTTCTCCGTGCAGTAACATTTGGGGTATGTCCAAAAATTGAATATTGAACCTCCACATATCACGCACACATAACTGTGAAGCTCTGGAGGGCCCCCGTCCTGTGTAACATCCACCTTTGTTAGTGGGGGAAGTTAAGGTAATGTTTTATCTCTTAGGGGGACAGTGGTAGGGCCACTGAATCTAGCTTTGTTTACCCTTTAAATATCCCATTTAGTCCCAATTGCAGGGAGTTATCATTCTAAGCTAAACGGATCTGATGTCGCAAACCTATTGAAGCTACAATGGTGTTGGTCACATGGGTTTAAAGGGACGACCAGACCTTATTTGTTTGTCATTAACCGTGATTGTGGCCTTTAGTTATTAATAGTCTGTACAAGGCCGACTCTCCTAACATATATGCGAGTCTATATATACCCAGACAGTCATGGACATACCCATGTAATACCCTACGATGACCTAGGTTCCAATGTCACTAGTAGAATACAAGAGAAATAAAATTGTGTGTGTCAAGCCATCCCTGGCAACTTACGCCCCCCTGCTGAGAATCTGGGTTTTGGCCCAAATCGCTTCATTTAACGTATTCTAATAGACCAGCAGGGTTATTCATCAAAGTTCTTATCGTTAAAATTTGGTGGGGGCTAATTTTTTGGCCTCCACCCAACAGATGTTATCTTTCAAATGTTAAATAAGATGCTGATTGGTTGGGGCAACATTGACACATTAACAATAAGAATTTTTAGGAAACCCTGTAGATTCGAGATGTTTTCTTATTATAAAAAAGGAAAGTGTGGGGCGGGGCACGATCACTTAATTTGGTCTTGCCTCTACCACCATCTGCTGTTTCACTGTAACTCTGAATTGGCTCTTGGATTCTGGAAATTGTAGTCCATAATAGAATGGTCATTAGGTTTGGTCATCCTAAAATGAAACTAATCTAATCTGTATTAGGATTTCATAGTTCTTATATGATGGTTTTGCGTTCATTTTTTTCTCCTGTGCTATGGGTTATATTTTTATTATTATTTTTATATCAAATGATATTTCCACCCTTTAACCCAGACGTGTCTGATCTGGGTTGCTACGTTTCTGGCTTTTTTGCTGCAGTACGAGGTAAAGAAAATCTTTGTTATACCCTGACACTGTTACCAGGAATTCCATTACAGTCTGTGTTACCTCTGTGGAGCTGGCCTACTGTTCGGTTTAACTGTATATTTTTTATGTATAATAATATATATATATTTCTGGCTCCTTCCAATCAGATCCAAAGCTTTATAATATGTATCATTAAGCTTATTTCACGCTATAAGGGTTTAACGCTTAACATTTCAAGCATGTGTGTGTATATGCTCTGACTATTAACAGTGGATGTATGTGTGTTGATAGCTCTGGACTATTTAACATGTATGTAGTGTGTGTAAATAGGCTCTGGACTATTTAACATGTTGATGTATGTGGTGTGATAGCTCTGGACTATATAACATGTGATGCATGTGGTGATAGGCGCGGACTTATAAACTGTGGGTGCACGTGTGATAAGATCGGCTATATAACATTATTGCATGTGTGTGATAGGCTCTGGCTATCTACCATGTGATGTAATGTTGTGTGATAGGCTCTGGACTATAACTGTATAACCTGTGAATGGCACATGTGGTGATAGGCTCTGGCCTATATAACATTTGATGTAATGTGTGTGATAGGCTCTGGACTATACCTGTATCACAGTGATGTCACGTGTGGTGAATAGTCTCTTGGACTATATCACATGTGAATGCATGTGTGTGATAGGCTATGGACTATATAACATGTGATGCATGTGTGTTGATAGGCTCTTGTCTATTAACCATGTGATGCCTGTGTGATAAGCTCTGGGCTATATAACATGTATTGCATGTGTGGGATTAGGCTTCTGGACTATTAACATGTGATGTAAGTGTGATTAGGCTTCTGGCTATCTAACATGTAATTACTGTGTGGATAGGCTCTGGACTATTATCATGTGATAGGCTCGGACTATAATAACATGTGATGCATGTTGTGATAGGCTCTGACTATATAACATGTGAGCTTGTGTGATGGGCTCTGGACATATAATATGTTTGCATGTGTGTAATAGGCTTTGTCACTATTTAACAATATGTATGTGTGTGATAGGCTATATAACCGTATTACATGTGTGTAATAGGCTTCTGGACTATTTAACGTGATGAAATGTGTTGTGTAGTCTGGACTATATAACATTTTGATGCAGCACGTGTGATAAGCTTTTGGGCTTTATAACATGTTTGCACGGTGTGATAGGCTCTGTCTATAAAACAATTATTGCATTGGTGTAATAGCCTTTGCAACTATTAACGGATTATGTGGTGTGATAGGCTCTGGACTATATAACAAATAACATGTGATGGCATGTGTGCGATAGGCTCTGGACTATATACCTATATACCCATGTGAGATAGGCTCTGCGCTATATAACATGTACCGTATTTTGCATCTGTTGATAGGCTCTGGACTATTTAACATGTGAGGCACATTTGTGATAGCTCTGGGCTATATAACACTTTTCATGTGTGTGATAGGCTTGGAACTATATAACAATGACTGCACGCACCTTGACAGGAATTGCAGAGTGTATATGATTATAATATGAGGTTACAGTAATTAGGACATTACATTCTGCCCAGTGGGAGGATATCCTCGCTATCACTGCAGGTGATTATACACTTTCATAAGATTAGTTGTAATCTCTTCAGGACGGCATCCCAATGTGTGCATGCATGCTACACATATACGAGTAATATATGAAAATGGATAATGCAGTGGCAAATTTGGAATCCTGTGGTACAAAAAGGGACATTTGGCAATGGAAGGGTTCATAGAAGGGCAACTAATTAATAGGGGATGGGGGTAACTTAATATGAAGAGAGAACTGTATAAATACAAAATTACCGCTGGAGACAGGCGGCTTGCCATGGGGATATGATTCCTGTGTATAAATACATTAAGCGGGCCTACTAAACTATCTGGGCATTGTTCACCAATAAAATGTCAGAGGACCCGAGACATCCTTACGACTGAAATAAAGGTTTCGGCTTCAAGTTGGGAAAGGGTTTTTCACGGGAGAACGGTAAAGCTATTGACCTGTCTTCAGTGGACGTTGTTATGGCAGGTTCACCATTGGTCAGTTTTAATAAAAACTGGATGATTTCTATCTACAAACAAGGAAGTTAAGGTTACTGGATTGATACATAAAGTAAGTTGGGAAGGGTTTTTCAACCTGGAGGAACGGTAAAGCTAATGGAACGGTCTTCCAGTGACGGTGTTATGGCCGTTCATTGGCCAGTTTTTAATAAAACGCGGATGGGTTGCTACAAACAAGGATGTTACAAGTTCTACTGTTATTGATACATAAGTAAGTTGGGAAGGGTTTTGTCACTGTGAGAACGGTAAAGCTATGTAACACTGTTTCCAGTGGACTTTGTGATGGCAGGTTCATTGGCAGTTTCAATAAAAAGCTGGATAGTTTCTATCTACAAACAAGGAATGTTACAATTACTTTGGGATTGATACATAAAGTAATTGGGAAGGGTTTGTCACTGTGAGACGGGAAGCTAGTGACTTCTTCCAGTGGACTTGTTATGGCAAGGTTCATGGTCAGTTTTAAAATAAAAAGCTTGAGCGTTTCTCTGCAAACACAGGAATGTTACAAGTTAACTGGGATTGATACTAAAGTAGAAGTTGGGAAAGGGTTTGTCACTGTGAGACGGTAAAGCTATGGAACTTTCCTTCCAGTGGACTGTTTATGGCATGTTCATTGGCAGTTTACTAACAAGCTGGATGAGTTTCACAACAAACACGGAATGTTCAAGTTTTCTGGTATTGATACATAAGTAAGAGTTGGGAAAGGTTGTGTACGGTGAGAACGATAAGCTAATGGACTGGTTCCTTTCCAGTGGATGTTGTGATGGCAGTTCATTGGTCAGTTTTATTGGTCACGTAAGCTGGATGAGTTTCTACAAACAAGGAATGTTTCCAAAGTCTGGTTTGATACATAAAGTAGATTGGGAAATGGGTTTGTCACTGTGAGAACGGTAAAGCTATGGAACTGTTTCCAGTGGACTTGTTATGGCAGGTTTCAATTGTCATTTACTTAAAAGCTGGATGAGTTTCCTACAAACAAGGAATGTGCAAGTTTACTGTATTGATCCTAAAGTAAGAGTTTTGGGAATGTTTGTCACTGTGAGAACGGTAAAGCGATGGAAACTGTCTCTTCCAGTGGACTTGTTATGGCAGGTTTCATTGGTCAGTTTTAATAAAAAGCTGGATGAGTTTCTACAAACAAGGAATGGTACAAAGTTTACTGTGTTATTGATACATCAGTAGAGTTGGGAAATGGGTTTGATCACTGTGAGAACAGTAAAGCTATGGAACTGTCTTCCAGTGGAACGTTGTTTATGGTAGGTTCTTGTCGTTTAATAAAAAGCTGATGAGTTTCTACCAACAAGGAATTTTACAAGTTACTGGTATTGATTTAAAAGTATAGTTGGTAAAGGGTTTTTCCACTGTGAGACTGTAAAAGCTATGGAACTGTCTTCCAGTACGTTGTTATGGCAGTTCCATTGGTCATTTTAATAAAAGCTGGATTGAGTTTTCTGCAAACAAGGAATGTTTACACAGTTTACTGGTATTTTTTTTTTTGGGTACATAAATAAGGGCAATCCAGGGAAATTTTCCATTGCCCACTTTTGAGTCCAGAAGGAATTTTTTCCCCCTTCATAAATTTGTGGGGTTTTTTGGCCTTCCACTGGTCAACAGTTAGGCAGGGAATGAGGATATTTGCTAGATGGGTTGACTGGATGGACGTATGTCTTTATTTCAACCTCTAACACTATACTATACTATACTATCACTTACTATACTACACTATACTATACTATCACTAGACTATACTAACTATACTATACTAACTATACTGTAATAGTACGAACTATACTGTACTGTACTAACCGATACTATTTTAAGGCAGGAATGAGGGTATTGCTAGAAAGGTGGACTAGATGGACACATAATCATATTCAACCTCAGAAACATCTTTACTATACTATACGATACTGTACTGTACTGTACTAACGATACTATACATACTATACTATATACTATAACTATACTGTACTGTACTATAACTGTACTGTCTATAACTATACTGTACTATACTATACTATAGTTGTACTGTCTATACTAATATTGTACTATACTGTACTGTACTATACTGTACTATGCTATACTATAATCCTGTTACTATACGTACTATACTATACAATACTGTCTGTACTGTACTGTACTATACTATATTTACAACTGTACTATACTATACTATATTGTACTGTACTTACTATACTGTAACTATACTATACTATATTTACTGACTATACTGTACTATACTATAACTGTAACTGTACTATACTATACTGTACTATACTGTACTGTACTAATCCTGTAACTTAACTATACTATACTGTACTATACTGTACTGTTACTATACTGTAACTATACGGTACTGTACTATACTGTACTGTACTGTAACTATACTGTACTTACCTATACTGTACTATACATAACTGTAACTCTACTATACTAACTGTACTTTTACATATTTACAGTACTGTACTATATATACAGTACTGTACCTATACTATACTATGACGTACTAAATGCGATACTGTACTAATCCTATGCCATAATGTACTATTCTATACTATACTATACGATGCTAGACTGTACTATACTATGCTATACTATACTGTACTATGCTATACTGTAACTATGCTATACTGGACTATACTATAATACGTACTAATGCTTACTTTACTAATGCTATACTATAATGTTTATCTATACTAGACTATACTGTACTATGCTATACTATACTGTACTATGCTATACTGTACTATGCTATACTATACTGTATTATGCTATACTATACTATACTGTACTATCTAGACTTACTGGTACTATGCTATACTGTACTATACTAGACTATACTGTACTAATGCGATACTATAACTGTACTAGGCTATAAACTGTACTATACCCTGTACTAAGCTATACTATACTGGAACTATGCTATACTATACTATCCTGTACTATGCTATCTATACTGTACTATGCTATACTGTACTATACTGTAGTAATACTATACGATAACTGTACTATGCGATACTATAATTTTCCTAAATGCTATATTGTACTATACTATACTGTAATATGCTAACGACCTGTACTATGCATACTGTATATACTAACTGTACATGCTATACTATCGTACATGCTATACTATACGGTACATGCTATACTGTACTATGCTATACTGTACTATACTGACGATTGCTATAACTGTAATTATACTATACTGTACTATGTATACTATAACGGTACTATGCTATACGGTAACTAACTGTACTATGCTATACTATACTGGTACTATGCTTACTGGCTATACTATACTATACTAACTGTCCGATGCGATACTGTCTATACATACCTGTACTATGCTATACTATACTGTACTATGCATAACTTAACTTTACTTTTACTATCCTGTCTGTACATAGACGGTCCTATACTGTACTGTACTCTACGTACTCCTGTACTATACTGTACTATAACTTACTGCCTATACTATACGTACTCTACTATAAATACTATAACTGTACTTTAAACTATATTATACAGTAACTGTACTATATTATACAGTATGTACTACTATACTATACTGTACTATGCTACTGTACTATACTATGCGATAAATGTACAATGCTATACTATAATATACTATGCTATAACTAAACCTTACGATAAAACAACAAATCATGACAACTCACTATAAACGCTACTATGCTAATAC
This sequence comes from Hymenochirus boettgeri, assembly GCA_019447015.1. Taxonomy (NCBI): domain Eukaryota; kingdom Metazoa; phylum Chordata; class Amphibia; order Anura; family Pipidae; genus Hymenochirus; species Hymenochirus boettgeri. Next base: position 1,658,204 of record CM033475.1, on the reverse strand, counting down.
TGTCACTATGCTATAACTGTAACTATACTATACTAATAACTGTTACTTACTGTAACTGTCTATGCTATACTATCACTGTATTCTGCTATACTATACTATAACTGTACTATGCTAATACTAATAACTGTACTATGCTATACGGTACGAATGCTATAACTATACTGATTATGCTATACTATACTATATCTTGTCCTATGCTATACTATAGCTTCTATGCGATGACTGTACTATACTATAACTAACTGTACTATGCTATACTATACGATACTATGCTATACTGTAATATAACCCTACGTAAACTATGCTATACTATACTGTACGATCTATACTAATACTATCGTACTATGCTATACTATAACTGTCTCTATGCTAATCTGTACTATACTGTAGTATAACATACTATACTGTACTATGCTATACTAATTGTACTTGCTATATTGTACTATACGAATACTGTTAAATATGCGATACTATACTTACTATACTATACTGTACTATACTATATGTACTATGCTATACTATGCTGTACATGCTATCCTAGACTTACTATGCTATAACTGTACTATGCTATACTGTACTATAACTGTCTTGCTATAACTGTATGATACGAACTGTCCTATGCTATAACTATCCTGTACTATGCTATACTGTATATACTGTACTATGCTATACTATACTGTACTATGCTATAACTGTGTATCATACTATAGATACTGTACTATGCTATACTGTACTAACTATATTGTCTATGCTGAACTATCTGTACTATGCTATACAACTTTACTATGCTATAACTGTACTGTTACTATACTATACGGTACTGTGCTATACTGGAACTGTCACTATGTCTATAACTATACTGTACTTGTATACTATCTGTACTATGCTCGATACTGTACTAAATACTGTAGTAACTAGTACTATACTGTACTATGCTATACTAATACTGTACTATGCTACAACTGTAACTAAATGTACTATGCTATACTATACGTATCTAATGCTATACTGTACTATACTATAACTGTACATGGCATACTTACTGACCTTAATGCTATCCTATACTGTACTATGCTAATACTGTACTGTACTATGCTCTACTATACTGTACTATTCTATAAAAACTGTACTTACGATACTGTACTATACTATACTAACTATACTGGATACTGTACTATGCTATACTATACTGTTACTGCTATACTGTACTATACTATACTATACTGGTACTATGCTATACTGTACTATACTATACTTACTATCCTGTACTATACTACTATACTGTAACTAATGCTATATGGACTATGCTATACTGACTATACTAGACTGTAGTTACGATACTATACTGTACTATGCTATAGCTTCTGTACTATACTATACTGTACTAATGCTATACATACTGTAACTTGCTATACTGTACTATGCTATACATACTGTATGATGCTATACTATACTATACGTACTACTATGCTATACGTATACCTATCCTAATACTGTACTATTCTATACTGTACTATGCGATACTATACTAACTATCGTACTATGCTATACTATACTGGTAGTATAACTGTAGTATACTATCTGATCTATTCTTACTATACTGTACTAATGCTATACTTACTATGCTATACTGTACTAGCTATACTCTACTGATACTATACTGTAACTTGCTATACTGTACTATACTGTACTGTATAGACTATACTATACTTATAATACTGTACTATGCTATACTGTACGTACGATTCATACGATACTGTCATGCTATACTGTACTATACTATACTATGCCATACTATACTGTACTATGCTAGACTGTAACTATACTATCCTATCCTTGTACTATGCTATACTATACTGTAAAATATCTAAACGTACTATACTGACGATGCAAACTGTATATACTATACTGTAACTATACGATACTATACGGTAACGATGCTATAACGGTACTGTACTATTGCTATACGTACTATACTGAAATACTGTACTATTTGGCTCTACTAATACTGTACTACTGCTATACTGTAAGCTTCTGAACTATGCTTATTCTGTACTATACTATAACTGTACTAACTGTACTTACTATCTGTACTGCTAATACTGTAACTATAGCTATAACTGTTCTATGCTATCTTACTGTCTTATACTAATACTATACTATGCTACACTGTACTATACTATAATAATACTGTAACTATTGCTAACTATAACTATACTGTAGCAATACTATAACCTATACTATCTATACTATAACTATACTATCACACTATACTATATATATAAACTGTACAATACTATACGATTCTATACTATACTTACTATACTATACTATACTAATACTGTCTATGCTAACTATATACTATTCATCAGTAATATGGGTAACAAAGGCCTCCAAGCCATATCATCTTAAATGAAAGACAGACTAACCCCATTTAAAATGGAAATAAAGAGTGTGGACATTTTAACACTTGTGCTTGTTAATTGAAGCAAACCAATCAGATGTTCCCTTGTACTTCTTAACACAGCTGATAACGTCTGATTGGTTGTAGGGATGATACAATACTTTTCTCTAATGACTGTTCCATGTTGTGTCTTTGCAGGGGGTGAGGTCTGCACAACAGAAAATCGGCTGGCTTCCTGATGCCAAACCATACTCGGCACGACCGAATGACAACCGCGAAATTACCATGGCCCCAGAAGAAGAATTAATATTCGGTTTTTTTGCTTTACACCAGGAATAACCAGAAAACAGCTTCCAGGTATGGGGACACTAACAACCTACCCCGGTTAACCCACTGTGCGCGTCTCCTTGCAGGAATAATAGGGAATATGGAAAATGAGCGGAAAAATGTTCCCTGCCGGGGTGTCTCTCTAATAGCATAGAGCAAAATGCCAGGGCCACTCCCCATGCTTAATATCATAGAGGTTGGGCAGCAGGCTCACTTTAACACATTTTTTCTTTTAGAAGTGTCAGGCAGAGCAAAGGAAAAAAGCACAGCGTCTATAGTAGCATAAAGGCGTCATTCAAAATGTTTGGCTCATGTGGCAAAATCTAGAGACACCCTCAATCCTGATGGTGGTAATACACAACTCATCTGCAGGTTGTACAATACTGTGGACATCGGCCACCTAGGGGTAACTGGGAATAGAAAGCGATTCACCTGCATATTATAGGTTTCCATAGACCGGTGTAATCTCAAAGTGCCGTTCTGGTCCCACTTCTCGTGTGCCTTTCAAATACCAGAGGTGTGCTCAAAATTGTGGTAGGCAGAAGGATTTCACCAGTGCCAATTTTCAGATTGGCATGCAACAGATCAATAGCGGGGTAAATATCTGATGGTATGTTATAAAGGATCAATAATCGGTTAAATATAAAACGTCAACATGAATAACCGGAGCGTAAAATATCAACGTGCTTTAAAATAATGGTCGTTATTGAAATATTTTACCACCGGTATCCTGCATTTTACAACCACGGTGAACACTGTTAATTACCGATCTCGATAATCAAGTAATTTGGTTTACTCAGCTGGGGGGGGTGGTGCCTGGTTCCCATGTTGGGGGTTTTTACTTTCTGCATAATCCACCATACAACAAAGGATGTTAATTATGGATAAATCGGTCATTCAATTTCCCCGAAACGACATCACGCCACAAACACCTCCTCATTCTCCTCTTCCAACTTCCGACCAGCAGAAAAGACAACCGATGTCTCATTCACGGTTTTTACGGACAGAGGAAGTCCACCTGTTCACAGATATATGTAAGTTAACATTAGGCTATTAAGAGTTTTTTTTCAAAAACCATTTTTTTATCCCCTATCTAGGGAAACTGTCCCAATCAATCATACACCATAATCAGGTTTTCACATATCCAGATCAGTTACTAACATTGAGATCTTTTTTCACTTTTAACTCATGGGTAAGTAAGGGATACTATATCCCTACTACTGTAATTATTAAGGATATTAATATCACCTGAGTAGTGTCTGTGTCTATATAAAGGTACACGGACACAGACTGGAGTTATACAGGGAATCTGGGTACCACTATGTATCTTCAGGGATACTTGTCTCCCCTACCCTGTAAATTATAAGGATAGTTAGAAGTCACTGAGGATTTCTTGTTCTATATAAGGTACAATGATACAGGGCTGAGTTAATACAGGGAACTCTGGTACCACTCATGTATTATAAAGGGTATAATGTATCCCCCTACTGTAAAATTAATAATGATATTAAAGTTCACTGAGGAGTTCTGTGTCTATATAAAGGTACAGGGAACAACTGAGTTATACAGGGAACTCTGGGTAACCCACCCATGTATTATAATGATAATGTATCCCCTACTGTAAATTATAAGGATTGAGAAGTCCACTGAGGAGTTCTGTTGTCTTATAAAGGTAGCAAGGACACAGACTGAGTTATACAGGAACTCTGGTACCCACTCATGTATTATAAGGGATAATGTATCCCTACTGTAAATTATAGGATTTAGACGGCACTGAGAGTTCTTGTCCATATAAAGGACAAGGACACAGACTGAAGTTATACGAGGGAAATCTGGGTAACCAACTCATGTATATAGGACAATGTATCCCTCTGTAATTATAAGGATATTAGAAGTCACTGAGATTTTCTGTGTCTATATAAAGGTACACGGACACGACTGAGATTATACAGGGAACTCTGTGTCCACTCATGTATTAGAAGGGGAGAATGATCCCTACTGTAATTAAAAGGAAATTAGAAGTCCACTGAGGAGTTCTGTGCTATATAAAGGTACAAGGACACAGACGAGTTTATACAGGTAACTTGCCCTTGGGGGGTACCACTCATGTATTATAAGGATATTATCCCCTAACTGTAAATTTAGAGGAATTAGAAGTTCACTGAGGAGTCTGTTGTTATATAAAGTTACAAGGCACAGACTGAGTTATACAGGGAAGCCTGGGTACCACTCATGTATTTAGGATATGTATCCCTATACTGTAAATTAAAGGATATTAGACAGTCACGAGGAGTTTCTTTGTCTATATACAGGTACTCAAAGGACACAGACTGAGTTATACAGGGAAACTCTGGGTACCACTCCCCCCAATGTATTAACGGGGGATAATGTATCCCCTACGTAAATTATAAGGATGATAGAAGTACTGAGAAGTTCTGGTGTCCTATATAAAGGTACAAGGACACAGACTGAGTTATACAGGGCAAACTCTGGGTACCACTCATGTATTATAAGGATAATGTATCCCCTACTGTAAATTATAAGGCTATTATAAGTCAACTGAGAGTTCGTGTCTATAATAAAGTTACAAAGGACACAGACCTGAGTTATACAGTGAACTCTGGTACACTCATGTATGATAAGGATAATGTATCCTACTGTAAATATAATGGTATTAAGAAGTCACTGAGGAGTTCTGTGTCCTATATAAAAGTTACAAGGACACAGCCTAGTTATACAGGAACTCTGGGTACCACACTCATGTATTATAAGGATATGTATCCCTCTGTAATTAATAAGTGATAATTAGACAGTGTCACTGAGAGTTCTGTGTCTATATAAATGTCCAAGGACACAGCTGAGTTATCAGGGAACTCTGGGTGACTGCACTCATTTCTTATAATGGATAATGTTCCCTACTGTAAATTATAAGGATATTATAAGTCACTGAGGAGTCTGTTGTCTATATAAAGGTACAGGACACAGACTGAGTGATCATGGAATCTGGGGTAACCACTCATGTATTATCAGGGAATAATGTTATCCCCTCCTACTGTAAATTATAACGGATATTAGAGTTCACCTGAGGAGTTCTGTGTCTAATATAACGGTACAAGGACACAGACCTGAGTTATATCAGGGAATCTGGGTACCCTCATGTATTATAAGGGATAATGTTCCCCTACTGTCAATTAGAAGGAATATTAAAGAAAGCACTGGGAGTTTCTGTGTCTAGTAGAAAGGTACAAGGACACGACGAGTTAAATCGGGAACTCTGGGTACCATCATGTAGATAAGGGATTTGTATCCCTACTGTAAATTATATGGAAATTAGAATCACTGAGAGTTGCTGTGTCTCTATAAAGGTACAAAGGACACAACTGAGTTATACAGGGAACTTGGGTACACTCATATTATAAGGATAATGTATCCCCTCTGTAAATTATAAAGGATATTAGAATCACGGAGTAGTGCTGTGGCTATATAAAGGTACAAGGACACAGACTGAGTTATACAGGGAACTCTGGGTACCACTCATGTATTAGAAGGATAATGCAATCCGCCGACTGTAAATTATAGGATATGAGAAGCACTGAGAGTTCTGTGTCCATATAAAGTACAAGGACACAACTGAGTTTAACAGGGACCTCTGTGTACCACTCCTTACGTATAAGGGATAGTATCCCCCCTACTGTAAATTAATAAGAATCTTAAAAATATCACGGAGTAGTTCTGTGTCTATATAACGGTACAAGGACACCGACTGAGTTTACAGGGAACTCTGTTTACCACTCATGTATTATAACGGGATATGTTCACCTACCTGTAATTCTACAGGAATATTAGAATCAGCGTACTGAGGATTCGGGTTTCGATAGAAAGGTACAATGATACAGAACTGAGTTTATACAAGGGAACTCTGGGTCCACTCATGTATTATAAGGGATAATGTTCGCCGCTACTGAAATTATAAGATATTAGAAAGTCCCACTGAGGATTTTGTGTCCATAATAAAGTACAAGGACACAGAATTAGTTTCTACAGGGCACTGTGGGTACCCTCATGTATTATAAGGGAAATGTATCAAAAAGGGATAGAACCCTACTGTAAATTATAAGGATATTAGAAGTCATGAGGATTTTCGTGTCTATATAAAGGTACAGGACACAGACTGAGTTATCAGGGAAACTCTGGGTACACTCATGTATGATAAGGGATAACGTATCCCCTACTGTAAATTAATAGGATATAGAAATCACTGAGTAGTTCTGTGTCCATATTTAAGATACAGGCTGAAAACCAGGTTTTTTAGTAATGGATCTTAAAAAACCCATGACTAGATTAATATTGTGTTATATTGTGTTTATATTGTGTTATATTGTTTTTTTTTAAGGTACTATATTGTGTTATATTGTGTTTTTGTGTTTCTATTGTTTTCTGTTGTATATTGTATTCCTTGTCTTCTATTTGTTGTTCTCAATTGTGTTATCTATATTTGTTATCTGGTTATCTTGTGTTAATTGTATTATATTAAGTGTTATACTTTGTCTCATGTAACTTCATTGTGTTTATATTGTGTTATAGTCTTATATTGTGTTATCATTGTATTAGCTTGTTTTACACTTTGTTCTATTCTTCTCTTGTCTTCTCTCTGTGTTTCTCTTTGTGTTCTCTTGTCTTCTCTTGGGTTCTCCTTGTGTTCTCTTGCTTCTACTTGTTTCCCTTGTGTTCTATTGGTGTTCTCTTGTGTTATCTTGTGTCTCTTGTGTTCTTTGTCTTCTCTTGTCTTCTCCTTGTGTTCTCTTGTCTTCTCTTGTGTTCTCTTTGTGTTCTCTTGTGTGTCTCGTGTCTCTCTTTGTCTTCTCTGGTGTTCTCTTGGGTGTTCTCTTGGTGTTCTCTTGTGGTATCTCCTCGTCTTCTCTTGTCTTCCTTTCTTCTCTTGTGTTTCTCTTGTGTTCTCCCTTGTCTTCTCTTGTGTTCTCTTGTCTCGGGCTCAGGTATTACAGGTGCCTTGTCTACTCCCTATCGACACTCTTCCAGGTAGCAGCTTCAACTGCTACAGTGTAATTGGAGCGGTGAGCAAGGACATTATTTTCCCAAGTCCGCCAATCGTCCGGTGTGGGTAGCGGAGTAAGCTTTTTTTGTAAAGATCCTTCAGGTTAAAGGTTCATTTTATTTCCATTTTAATATTAACAGGCAGCGCTGTTGCTCATTAGCTAGCACTAATCTGTGTTTGAATCCACCCTGGACACTCTACAAGGCGTTTGTAATTTTGTATTCAGAGATCAACTGGACTTGAATTTTAGTTCTTGCAGACCGTTTCTCTGTCATCCTACTAAACGGATTCTCTCAATTCAGAATGACTTTAACAAGGCTCTGTGGCAATTAGTTACCCTGGAAATCCCAATTAGCATATCACAGCCAGGTGTTGGGGGACCTTCTGATCCAATTCCTCGGGTCAGGACGCGCCGTGTACCGCATCTTAAGGATAATGGACATACTTTGAAGATGTAATGTGAAATATTGGCAAAGGAAACATGACTGGTTCACGAGAAGGCGTTAAGAAGGCCATTTATGTGAAAATAAGAACCCAAGCCTAAATAGAGGTGGGGGTTCGACACACTTCTGCCCATGTACAATGCTGTTTTAACACCTTACCTGGGCGTTCCTCTATAACAACCTCTTCGCCACTATCATCCAATCACACCCTTAACACCTTGCTGTGATATGCTGTATGGGATTTTCCAGGTACATAATTGCCACAGTTCTTTGTACAAGTCATCTGAATTGAAAAGATCCAGTCAGGATGACTAGTGAAACGTCTTTAGAAGAAGAGTCTCAGTTGACTCCTAAACAAATACCACATATATACTGTAGTTGCCCTTTCCCTAAATAAAGGGATTCTTGTATTTACAGAGTAACTTGGGTAGCCCCAGCAACTTTCATTAATTTGGTCACAGCTTGGGATTCTCATTGTTGCTGGATAGGCAGGAGAGAACAGAACGGCATTGCCCAGGATTACGGGTAAGAAAACTATAACATTTGTGCCCAGTCTTTCCTGTAGCCTCTAAAGCCTTTGTGGTACGCTATACACTTTTCATGAGATCCATCTCTTCTAACAGACATGCTCCTCTATAGTGATCATTGGTTTGGATAGATTTGACGGATTCTAGCAATATAAATGAGTTTAAAAATACTAGACCATCAAAACACAATGCGGCATTTAAGCCAAATTTATAATTACTCAAGGGACAAAAAGGTACTAGATTACGAATTTATAAACAACCATCTTTTGAAAGTGACTGACACATTAGCCATCTCATTTAGACTCACCTGAGCATTCCCAGTCCGGTGCATAAAAAGCAATCTACAACATTCCCCCATCTCTCACATTTAGAATTTGAGTATGATTTGTTTGTTAAGTCAGGGCAAACGCCACACTGCAAACGCAATGCAATTGCAACGGAATGCGATTTAAAATGAATGCGTAATGCCGATCGCAATTGGCCCCCCCGCCAACGCATCTGAAAATCATGTTTTCGGTGCGTTGCCGCCCCAGCGTTTTCACGATATGAAGAAAACGCAGTGCAACTCAAAAAAAAAAGCGCGCGTGGTCCTAGCTTTTAAGTGTCCCATTGCGTGACTTTTCTGTCACTATAAATAAATACTTCTAACGGTCGTTATGGACCAATGATTAAATAAAATGGTGAGCGCTTATTCCTTTTCTTAAACCTGTGTCCTGTAGGACTGGACCCAGCATAACCGTACTTCCATAACACCCCCCCCCCCCCAGAAGTAAGGCTGGCTTGTCTGAGCAAACCTGGTTGAGGTTATTCACACAGATGGGTCCGTGTGGTTCCAAGTCTCCGGTGTGTTCACTGTATCAGTACATGCTTTTATGAATTAATGTTTTTGAATATAGCAATGGGTACTCCTTAAAGGGTATTCCTTACTTAACGTTGATTTCCATTTTCCATACATCACTATTTATACAGATTACATAAAGTAGCGCACTCCCAGGTTATTCAATAAAAAGTTTTTCAGGGTGATGTATAAAAGTTATTAACAACTTACACATGGTGCTTAGTTTGCCCCAACAATCAGATGTTAGCTTTCAAATGGTAAATAACATCTTATGGTTATGCAAATTAGCACCATTTTAAACGATAAGACTTTTATTGAATCTCCCTGTGTTTTCTTTAATTATGGATCAAATTTTTCAGTGACAACAATATTGTATTAGAGCAAACAATTCAGGGAGATTCACTCACATGTAATTATTCATTCTAGCTAATTTATCTATTGTATAAAACAGTAAATAGATCAACACCAATCATCGTCCTGATCCCATATTACAAAGGAAATCCAGACACAGGTGTGCGATTTCATAAATGTTTTATTTATTATTTTATTGTATCACTAACCTAACACTCCTTCCTGCATTCTACCAATCATGCTAACCTTACCTCCTGTATTCTACCCATCACTTAACTAAACACTCCTGTAGTCCCCCTACCCAACTAACCTAACACTCCTGGATTCTACCCAATCACTAACCTAACCCTCGCATCTAACCCAATCTATCACTAACCTAACCTAACTCCTGCATTCTAACCCAATCACTAAACCTAACACTCCCTTCATTCTACCCAAATCACTACCCTAACACTCCGCATTCTAATCTACCCAACCACTAACCTAACACTCCCTCATTCTACCCAATCACTAACCTACACTCCTAAACACTCCTGCATTACCCAAAATCCACTACAACACTCCTGCAGTCTACCCAATCACTAACCGCACTCCTGCATTCTACCCAATCACTACCCTAACACTCCTGTATTCTACTCAATCACTAACCTAAAACACTCCTGTATTTACCCAATCACTAACCTAACACGCCTTAATTCTACCCCTCAACTAACCTAACCTCCTGTATTCTATAACCCAATCACAACCTAACACTCCGTCATTCTACCCAATCACTACCCCTAACACTCCTGTATTCTATACCCAATCCCTAAACCTAACACGTCCTGTATTCTACCCATCACTAACCTAAACACTCCTTCATTCTATCTACCCCATCACTAACCTAACACTCCTGCATTCTACCCAATCACTAACCCCACTCTCCTGCATTCTACCCAATCACTAACCTAACACTCCTGCTATTCTACACCCAATCACTAACCTAACACTCTGCATTCTACCCACTCACTAACTACACCCTGGCCCTTCTAAAGCTCCTGCCGTCTATCTACCCAATCACTCACCCGAACACTCCTGCATTCAAACCCCCAATCACTACGCTAACACTCCTGCTTCTACCCCATCACTAACCTAACACTCCTGCATTCACTAAACCTACCCAATCACCTAATTAACCTAACACCCCCTGCATCTAAACCCAATCACTAACCTAACACTCCTGTATTTCTACCCCAATCACTAACCTAACACTCCCGCATTCTACCAATCACTATAAAACCTAACATCTCTCTGCATTCTACCCCAATCACTACACCTAACACTTCCTGTATTCACCCAATCACTACCTAACCCACTCCTGCATTCTACCCCTCACTAACCTAAACAAACCTTCCTGCATTCTACCAATCACTAACTAACACTCCTGTCTACCCAATCACGAACCTAACATCTCCTGCATTCTACCAATCACTAACCGAAACACTCCTGCATTCTACCCAATCATCACTAACCTAACACTCCTGCATTCTACCCCAATCCCTAAACCTAACCGCCTGTATCGACCCAATCACTACCGAACACTTCACTGTATTCCTACCCACTCACTAACTACACTCCTGTATTCTCACCCAATCACTAACACGAACCTAACATCCTGTATTCTATACTACCCAATCACTAACCTACACTCCTGTATTCTACCAGCACATCACTAACCTAACACTCCTATTCTACCCAATCACTACCTAACCTCCTGTAGTCCTCCCCATCACTAACCTAACACTCCTGTAATTCTACTCCCAATCACTACACTAAAATCTCACTGTTATTCTAAACCCAGTCACTAGCCTAAACTCCTGTCATTCCTACCCATCACTAACCTGAACACTCCTGTATCCTACTACCCAATCACTAAACCCGAAACCACTCCTGCATTCTACCCAATCACTCAACCTAACCTCCTGTATTCTATAAACCCATCACTACCTAACACTACAACTCCTGTATTCCTATACCCCATCACTAACCTAACACCAAAAAACCTAACACTCCTGCATTCTAAACCCATCACTAACCGAAACGCCCCCCCCCCCTCCTCCTCTCCTGCATTTCTACCCAATCACTAACCTAACACTCCTGCCTTCTACCCAATCACTAACAACCTACACCTCCTGCAATTCTACACAATCACTAACCTAACACTCCTGCATTCTACCCAATCACTAACCTACACTCCTGCCTTCTACCCAATCACTAACCTAACCACTCCTGGGCCTTCTACCACATCACTAACCTAACAACTCTGCATTCTCCCACCACTACTAACACTTGGCCCCCTCCTGCATTCTAACCCATCCTAACCTCACACTCCTGTCTTCTACCCATCACTAACCCTCACACTCCTGGCCTTCTACCCATCACTTAACCTAACACTCCGGCATTCTATCTACCCAATCACTAAGCCTAACACTCCTGCATGCTACCTCATCACTACCTAACACTCCCTGCCTTCTAACCACTCACTAACTAACACTATCCCTGAGTGTTTCCTTCTACCCCAATCACTAACCTAACCTCCTGCATTCTAATCTACCCAACCCCCTAACCTACCACTCCTGCTTCTATTCTAACCAATCACTAACCTAACAGCTCCGTATCATTCTATCTACCCAATCACTAACCTAAGCCCTCCTGTTTCCTAAACCCCCCAATCACTTAACCTAACAACTCCTTATTCTAGCCCAATCCTAACCTAAACTCCTGTATTCTACCCAATCACTAACCTAACACTCTGTTATTCACCCAAATCACTAACCCTAACCTCCTGTTATTCTTCCTACTACCCATTCCCTAACCTAACACTCCTGTATTCTCCCAATCACTACATAAACACTCCTGCATGATTCTAACCAATCACTAACCGAACCTTCCTGCCTACCCTGCCTTCTACCACAATCACTAAACCTAACACTCCTGCATTCTACCCAATCACTAAACCTAACATCCCTGCATTCTACCCAATCACTAACCGCGACACTCCTGCATCTACCAGTCACTAACCTAACCTTCCTGGCATTCATTCTACCCAGATCACTAACCTAACCACTCCTGCATTCTACCCAATCACTAACCTACACTACTCCTGCATTCTTACCCAATCACTAACCTAACACTCCCATTCTACCCAATCACTAACCTAACACGACCTGTTTTCACCCAATCACTAACCTAACACTACTCCTGCATTCTATACCCAATCACTAAACCTAACACTCCTGCATTCTACCCAATCACTAACCCTAACACTTCCGTATTCGTACCCAAATCACTCACCTACACTCTCCTGCATTCTAAACCCTACCCAATCACTACCACCACTCCTGCATTCTACTTCTAAATTCTACCCAATCACTAACCTACAACCCTGCATCTACCCAATCCTAACCTAACACCCTGCCAAAATTCTATTCTACCCAATCACTAAACCTAACCTCTCCTGCTTTCTAACTAAACCCATTCACTAACCTAACACTCCCTGCACTTCTTTCTACCCATCACTAACCTAACACCCTGTAATTCTACCCAATATCATCAACTAACACTACCCACGCGGTATGCTAATCTCCCACCTCACTAACCTAACCCTCCTGCATTCTATTCTATCTAACCCATCACTAACCTAACACTCCTGCATGTCTACCAATCACTAACCTAACACTCCTGCCTTCTACCCAATCACTAACCTAACACTCCTGCATTCGTACCCATCACTTACACTAACCTACACTCCTGCTTCTACCCAATCACTAACCACACTCCTACTTCCTGCATTCTACCCATCAACTAACCTACACTCCGTATTCTACCCATCACTACCTACACTCCGGTATTCTACCCAATCACTAAACCTAAACACTCCTGCATTCTAAACCAATCACATCGAAACTAACACTCTCCTGTATTCCCTACAACCAAATCACTAACCTAACACTCCTCCTGCATTCTAACCCAATCACTAACCTAACACTCCTGCCATTCTACCCAATCACTAACCCCTAACACGCCTGCATTCTAAAACCCAATCACTAACCTAACACTCCTGCATGTCTACCCAATCACTAACCCTAACACGCATTCCTTGGCCTTCTAAACCCCAATCACTACCTAAAACACTCCTGCATTCTACCCCAATCACTAACCTACCACTCCTGCCTTTCTACCCAAATCACTAACCTAACACTCCTGCCTTCATCCCCATCACTAACCTAACACTCCTGCTTCTCTATCTACCAATCTACCAATCACTAACCTAACACTCTTCATTCTACCCAATCACTACTCCAACACTCCTGCATCTACCCTATCCTACCCAATCACACCGAACCCCCTGCATTCTTCTACCAATCACACACCTAACACTCCTGCATTCCTAACTACCCCAATCCCACTAACTAACACTCCTAGCCATTCTAATTCTAATCCCTATCTACCCATCACTAAACTAACCCTCCGCATTCTAAACCCAATCACTACACCTGAAAACTCCTGCTTCTACCCAATACTACCTAACACTAACACATCCTGCATTCCTTCTAAACCCAAATTCCCTAACCTAAACACTCTCCTGTATTCTAACCCAATCACTCACCCTATAACCTTAACACTCCTGCATCTAAACCCATCACTAACCTAAACTCCCTGCATTCTACCCAATCACTAACCTAACACTCCTGCATTCTAATCTCCCCATCACTAACCGAACCTCCCTGCAATTCACCCAATCACGACCTAACACTCCTGCTTCTACCCAATCACGAACCTAACAACTCCTGCCATTCTAACCAATACAACCTAACACTCCTTATTCTCTCTACCCAAGCACTAACCTAACACTACCTGCATTTCCTAAACTATACCCAATCACTAACCTACCACTCCGGTATTCTCTCTAAACCCAATCACAACCTAAACACGCCTGGCATTCCTACCCAAAATCACAACCTAACACTCCTTTATTCTACCCAAGCAATAGACCCTAACACTCCTGTATCATAATTCTACCAATCACTACCAACACTCCTGCATGCTCACCAATCACTAACCTAACACTCCTGCATCCTTTCTACCTACCCAATCACTTAAACCTACACTCCTGTATTCTTCCTTCTACCCAATCACTAACCTACACTCCAAGCATTCTACCCAGCACTAACCTAACACTCCTGTATTCACCCAATCCTAACCTAACCCTCCCTGCATTCTCCCAATCACTAACTAACATCCTGCATTCTAACCCAATCACTAACCAACCTAACCTGCCTTCTACCCAATCCACTATCCAACACTCCCTGCCTTCCACCCAATCACTAACCTACACGTCCTGCCTTCTACCCAATCCTAACCTAACACATACTGCCTTCTACCCATCACTAACCCTACACTCCTGCATTCTAAAAACCAATCACACCCTAACCTCGGCATTCTAATCTACCCAATCACTCACCTAACACTCCTGCATTCTAGACCCCCAATCACTAACCTAACACGCTCATCCCTGCATTCTACTAACCCATCACTAACCGAACACCCCTGCCTTCTACCCAATCCTAACCTAACCACCCTGCCTTCTACTTTCTACCCAATCACTAACCTAACACTCCTGCCCTTCTACCCAAGCACTAACCTAACACCTCCTGCATTCTATCCCAATCACTAACCTAACACTCCTGCATTCTATTCTAACCCCAATCACTCACCTAACACTCCTGCCTGCTACCCAATCCTAACCTAACACTCTCCTGAAACCTAACATCTCTTCCTCCTACACTCCTGCCTTCTAAAATGACCAATCACTAACCTAACACTCCTCCTTCTACCCAATCACTAACCTAACACTCTCCTCTTCTAGCCCAATCACTACTAACCAACACGCCTGCATCTACTTCTACCCAATCACTAACCTAACACTCCTGCATTCTACCCACTACTAACCTAACCCACTCCTTCCTTCTACTACCCATCACTAACCTAACACTCCTGCATTCTACCCAATCATAACCTAACACCTCCTGTATTCTCCCCTCACTAACCCTAAAACACTCCCATCTTCTACCCAATCAACTAACCTAACACTCCTGCATTCTAATCTACCCAATCATGACCTAACACTCCGCCTCTACCATCACGTAACCTAACACTCCTGCATTCTACCCAATCCATAACCTAACACTCCTGCATTCTACTGCTCTACCCAATCCTAACCTAACACTCCTGCATTCTAACCCAATCATTACCTAACACCCTGTAATTCTACCCAATCACTAACCTAACCACTCCGGCAATTCTACCCAATCACTGAACCTACACTCCTGCATTCTATTCTACCCAATCACTACTACAACCTAAACACCTCCTCATTCCTACCCAATCACTAGCCTAAACACTCCTTCATTCTACCAATCACACTAACACTAAACACTCCGGCCTTCTAACCCAATCACTACCTAACACTCTTCCGGCATTTCGTACCCAATCATTAACCTCAACACGCCGTATTCTACCCAATCACTAACCGAAACACTCCTGCATTCTAAGCCCAATCCCCTCTAACCTAACACATCCTGTATTCTATCACCAATCACTACCTAACACTTCCTGGCATCTACCCAATCATAACCCTAACACTCCTGCCTTCCTACCCATCACTAACCTAACACTCCTGCATTCTACCCAATCACTAACCTAACCCTCCTGCATTCTAACCCAATCACTAACCTCACACCTCCTGCTTCTACCCAATCACTAACCAAACGCCCTGCCTTCTAAACCCAATCACTAACCTAACAACTCCGGCCTTCTACTATCTCCCAATCCTAACCTAACGCTCCTGTATCTACCAATCAATAACCTAACACCCTGTACTCTACCCAATCACGAACTAACACTCCTTGCTTCTACCCAATCCCTAACCTAACCTCCTGCATTCCTACCCAATCACTAAACTAACACTCCGCATTCTATTCCTTACCCATCACTAACTAACACTTCCTGCATTCTAACCCATCACTAACCTAACCCTCCTGCATCTACCCAATCACTAACCTAACACTCCTGCATTCTACCAATTCACTACCCTAACCCCCCTGTATTCTCTTCTATACCCAATCACTAACCTAACACTCCTGCATTCCTATCTACCCAATCACTACCTAACACTCCTCATTCTATACCCAATCACTACCCAACACTCCAGCATTCTATCCATCACTACCTAACACTCCTGCAATTCCTTACCCAAAAAATCTACCCAATCACTAACCTAACACGCCTGCATTCTACCCAATCCCTACCTAACACCCACAGCATTCTAATTCTATCCAATCACTAACCACAACTCCTGGCATTCTAACCCAATCACTAACCTCACACTCCTGAAATTCTATCCAATCACTCTACCTAACACTCCTGCAGCATTCTACCCAATCACTAAACTAACACTCCTCCCCTGCTCTACCCAATCACTAACCTAAACACTCCAGCATTCGTTCTAACCCAAATCACTAACTAACACTCCCCTGCTTCGTCCCCAATCACTAACCCTAACACCCACAGTCTATCCATCACACCCTAACACCAACACTCCTGGCATTCTACCACCCATCACTAACCTAACACTCCTGCATTCTAAACCCATACTACCCTAACACTCTCCCCTATTCTACTAACCCATCACTAACCTAACCACTCCCTTCATTCATTCTACCAATCCCTACCTACACTCCAGCATTCTATCCAAATCACTAACCTAACACTCCTGCATTCTAACTACCAGCTTCTACCCAATCAACTCAACCTAACACTATCCTGCATTCTATCTTCCAATCACTAACCGACACTCCTATTCACCCAATCACTAACCTAACTACTCCTGCATTCTACCAATCACTAACCTACCCCCTGTATTCCTACCCATCACTAACCTAACACTCCTATTCTACCCAATCACTAACCTAACACTCCTGCATCCTAAAATTCACCCCATCCCCTAACCTAAACCCTCCGGCATTCTACCCAATCACTAACCTAACACTTCCTGCCATTCGACCCATCACTCACCTAACACTCTGCATTCTACCCAATCACTAACCTAACACTCCGGCAGTCTAACCCAATCCTAACCTAACACTCCTGCATTCTCTTCTCCCCAATCACTAACCTAATCCCTCCTCTGGCATTCTACCCAGGCCTAAAAAACCTAACACTCCTGCATTCTACCCTTCTCTAGTTGTCTAAACCCAATCACTACCTAACCCTCCTGCATATCTAACCCAATCACTAACCATAAAACTCCCTGCATTCGACCCTACCCAATCACTAACCTAACACTCCGGCATTCTACCCATCACGTACCTAACACTCCTGCTTCTACTAACCCAATCACTAACCTAAACTCCTTTATCACCCAATCACAACCTAACACTCCTTCATTCTACCCAATCACTAAACCTAATCACTACACTACTCCTGCATTCTAACCCCATAATCCTAACCCCTAACCTCAGGCATTCCTATCCAACACTACCTACCCTCCTGCCTTTCCTACCCAATCACTAACCTAAACCTCCTCCTCTCCTGCCCCACCTTCCTACCAATCCTAAACCTAACACTCCTGCATTCTCTACCCAATCACGAACCTAACAACACATACACCCCTGCCATCTACCCACAATCACTAACCTAACACTCCTCCTGCATTCCCTACCCAATCACTAAACCTAAACCTACACTTCCTGCTCCTACAAACCCAATCACACTACCTAACACTCCTGCATTCTAAATACCCAATCAACTAACCTAACACTCCTGCATCCTACCAATCACTAACCTAACACCCTGCATTCTAACCCAATCACTTAACCTAACACCCTAGGCATTCTCTCCAAGCACTAACCTAACACTCCTGTATTCTCCCAATCACTAACCTACCACTCCTGCTTCTACTAACCCAATCCCTAACGAACAACTCCGCATTCTACCATCACTATAACCTAACCTCCTTCCTGCATTCCTAATCTAACCCACACTAACCTAAACACTCCCTGTATTCTACCCAAATCACTAACCTAACACTCCTGCATTTCTACCCAATCACTAACCTAACACTCCTCAGTCGTAATCCAATCACTAACCTAACACTCTCTCACTCCTGCATTTCTACCTTCATTCTACCTAACCCAATCACTAACCTAACCCCTCCTGCCGTTTCTCTCTAAAATCTAAACCCAATCCTACCCCTAACACTCCTTTATTCTACCCAATCGCTAACCTACACTCCTGTATTCTACCAATCACTAACCTAACCCTCCTGTATTCTACCCAATCACTAACCTTACCTCCTGTAAAAAAATTCTACCCATCACTAACCCGAACCTCCTGTATTCTACTACCCCATCACTAACCTAACGACTCCTGGATCTACCCCAATCACAACCTAACCTCCGTATTCTACCAATCCCGAAACCTAACCTCCTGTATTCTACCCAATCACTAACCTAACCTAACACGCGCTGATTCTACCCCAATCACTAACCAACACTCCTGATTCTAACCCAATCACTAACCGAACACTCCTACTAACACTCCGGCATTCCTACCCAATCACTAAACCTAACATCCGGCTTCACCAATCACTACCCTAACACTCCTGTCTTCTACCCAATCACTAACTAACACTCCCTGTATTGACCCAAATCAACTAACCTAACACTCCTGTATGTCTATTCCTACCCAATCACTAACCTAACACTCCGTAATCTTTCTACCCAATCACTAACCTAACACTCTGCATCTACCAATCACAACCTAACACTCCTGCATTCTACCCAAGCACTAACCAACTCTCCTGTTTTCTACCCAATCACTTACCTAACACTCCCTGCATTCTACCCCAATCCCTAACCACCCACTCCTTGCATTCTATCCAATCACTAACCTAACACTCCTGCATTCTACCTGCTCTGCATCTCTACCAATCACTAAACCTAAACCCTCCCTGCCGTCTTTTCTAACCCAATCACTAACCTTACCACTCTCCTGAGTCTACCCAATCACTAACCTAACACTCCTGTATTCTACCCACTCACTAACCTAACCCCTGCATTCTACCCAATCACTACCCCTAACACTCCTTAATTCTACCCATATCCACTAACCAAACCCGCCTGCCTTCTAACCCAATATAGCTTTATAAAGGGATAACAGTGTGTCTATAGCTTTATAAAGGGCTAACAGTGTGTCTATAGCTTTATAAAGGGATAACAGTGTGTCTATAGCTTTATAAAGGGATAACAGTGTGTCTATAGCTTTATAAAGGGATAACAGTGTGTCTACAGCTTTATAAAGGGATAACAGTGTGTCTATAGCTTTATAAAGGGATAACAGTGTGTCTATAGCTTTATAAAGGGATAATAGTGTGTCTATAGCTTTATAAGGCTAACAGTGTGTCCATAGCTTTATAAAGGGCTAACAGTGTGTCTATAGCTTTATAATGGGATAACAGTGTGTCTACAGCTTTATAAAGGGCTAACAGTGTGTCTACAGCTTTATAAAGGGATAGCAGTGTGTCTATAGCTTTATAAAGGGCTAGCAGTGTGTCTATAGCTTTATAAAGGGATAACAGTGTGTCTATAGCTTTATAAGGCTAACAGTGTGTCCATAGGTTTATAAGGCTAACAGTGTGTCTATAGCTTTATAAAGGGCTAACCGTGTGTCTACAGCTTTATAAAGGGCTAACAGTGTGTCTATAGCTTTATAAAGGGCTAACAGTGTGTCCAAAGCTTTATAAAGGGCTAACAGTGTGTCTATATCTTTATAAAGTGATAACAGTGTGTCTATATCTTTATAAAGGGCTAACAGTGTGTCTACAGCTTTATAAAGGGATAACAGTGTGTCTATAGCTTTATAAAGGGCTA
>CM033475.1:1611817-1637097 GCA_019447015.1 Hymenochirus boettgeri | reverse complement strand
CTCTGGACTATATAACATGTGATGCATGTGTGTGATAGGCTATGGACTATATAACATGTGATGCATGTGTGTGATAGGCTCTTGTCTATATAACATGTGATGCATGTGTGATAAGCTCTGGGCTATATAACCATGTATTGCATGTGTGTGATAGGCTCTGGACTATATAACATGTGATGTAAGTGTGATAGGCTCTGGGCTATCTAACATGTATTACATGTGTGGATAGGCTCTGGACTATTAATCATGTGATAGGCTCTGGACTATATAACATGTGATGCATGTGTGTGATAGGTCTGGACTATATAACATGTGATGCATGTGTGTGATGGGCTCTGGACTATATAATATGTATTGCATGTGTGTAATAGGCTTTGCACTATTTAACAAGATGTATGTGTGTGATAGGCTATATAACATGTATTACATGTGTGTAATAGGCTCTGGACTATTTAACGTGATGTATGTGTGTGATAGGCTCTGGACTATATAACATGTGATGCACGTGTGATAAGCTTTGGGCTTTATAACATGTATTGCACGTGTGTGATAGGCTCTGGGCTATAAAACATGTATTGCATGTGTGTAATAGCCTTTGCACTATTTAACGTGATGTATGTGTGTGATAGGCTCTGGACTATATAACATCCCAAGTGCGGGCCCCTTCGAATAGCTGAATAAGGGACGGTTTTGACATAGACCCATATTTGTGATCTCGCATGAGGATGAGCCAATACTTTCTAATTGTTTTTTCTACTTCTTTGCTGTGTGAGCTGTATTTAGAGACAAAGATAGGTTTCCTCTCATTTCTTTTGTTTCTGGTCTGATCTTTGTTTCTTGGGCATGTTTGAAAATGTCCTCTCATATTGTAGCCCCTTCTTAAACCATGTACAAAGTCTTTCTGCCGGATTTCTGTATTTGGACTGGTCGATGATTTTCTTTGGCTCTAAGAAATTGGTGCCTGCGGGAGGCTCTGATAACGTTAGGGCAATGGAAACTACTTGCATGGAGTAGATTGTTGCAGTCCATAGATTTACGATAGAGCTCTGTGTCTATGCTATTACCTTTATGAAAGAGTTATGTCTAAGAAGTTAACCTGTTGGAGGGTTGGTCGAAAGTGAATTTGATGGTAGGGGTGTGATTCATTTGCCCTGTTCATCATTTCATTAAATTCGTTATTGGTGCTTGCCCATATGATCAAGATGTCATCAATGTAACGCCAGTATTTGTAAATAGGTAAGGGTTGGGAAGAGATAGGAAAGATTTTATATTCTAGAGTGTGAACAAATATATTGGCAAAAGCTGGAGCTACTGCAGCACCCATACTGGTACCTGTGTCTGCCAGTAGAACTCTTTTCCAAATTTGAAATAGTTTTTGGTGAGCACTAGGTTAAGGCAATCTAGTATAAGTAGATAGGTTGTGTGGTAAGGCCGTGTCTAAAAGAGCTTGTTCAACGGCTCTGATCCCTTCTTGTTGGGGAATAGATGTGTATAGACTTTGTATGTCTATTGTGGCTAGTTGTAAATCTTGATTAGGTAAGTCCAGTGTGTGTAGTTGAAATAGTAGATCTGTTGTGTCCTGTGGTTTTTTACTATTGGTTGCAGGTATGTATCCACAAATTACTAGGATGGACCAATGTCTGAAACAATGGGGCATCCTGGAGGGTTGTCCAGTGTTTTGTGGATTTGGGTAATAGGTATACTATCGGTGTGCCTGGATGCGGTGTATTAAGAAATTCAGGATGTCTTTAGAGATAGTGCCATTGAGGTGGGCCTCATGTACCATAAGGTCTATATCTTTTTGATTGACCAAACTGGGTCTTGAGGGTATGTTGGTAATGACCTGGGGTTGACAATTGGCGGTATGCTTCTTTAATGTAATGTAATGTCTTATTAATTACCACAATAGCCCCACCTTATCTGCTGGTCTAATTACCAGATCAGATCTACCTTTGAGTGAAGAGATGTCTTTAAACTCTCGTGTGACATGTTGTACATACATTTATGAGGTGTGTCAGACCACATTTTCTTTACCTCATGAACCATCGATCTGTAAATGCATTCAGATTGGCATTTCAATATTAGGTGTGAAACCACTTGTTTTTTTAAAAACACATATTCTTAGAGGTATTACAAGCACTAGTGTCACAAAGTACATCTGCAATTTCAATTTACGAATGAATTTAAGAAATGTAATTTCCCAATTAATAAAGTCAAGGTTGTAACAGGGTACAAACCCTAGGCCTTAAGCACAGTTATTTCAACATCAGACAGTGTACGAGGATATGTTCACTACCAGGAACTGTAATGCGAGGTCTCTGTCTCAGCTCGTAGTATTCCCGGAGTGGTTTGATGTACAGGCATCTTCTTTGGTTTTGTGCCTGTGAGAAGCCAGTCCTCTCCTAAAAAAAAAAAAGGGGTCAGCAGTGGATATATTGGCACATCCTTCACGGGCTTGAGAGAGGGTGGCTGCCACGAGTTGGAGGGATATTCTTCATGTAGGCCGTGTGTGTGAGGCGCCTGGTGATGATGTCACGGCTGGGATATTCCCGCGATATCTCGGTCTTCCTGTTCTGGAACCGGAGCGCTGTCGAGTAGAGGTTCAGTCTATAGCGGCAGGTTGTGGGTGACTCCCTTTATTCTCCCCTCTGCCTGGGCCTCTCCTCTTTCCAGTTGTACACTTGATCTGTAGGTAATCCACAGCGTCTCTCTGTGTATTAGCGTATTTCCTGGCTAACAGAGTGTCTCTGTATTAGGGGTGCGTGGGGTAACTTCTTCAAATATTTGAGTAGCACGGTTTTCTCCCGATGAGGCTACAATTGATCCTTGGTGTTCTGAATTTCTGATCTGATAGGGATAACTTTGTTTGGGAGTTTATCAATGCTTTATGTCAAACCTGCATTTGTTGAGAATAGCTTGCCACTGAGTTTGTCTAATGAACTGAGGGCTGACAACGCTAATGAACTTGAAGGGGCAAACACTAGGTGATACACTGAAGGGCTGCAAATGCTGAATAATGACCTTGAGGGTTGACAACACTGGCTAATGAACCAGAGGGCTGAAAACATGGATAATAAGTTGGAGGGCTGACTAACACGGGTATTGAACTGGAGGGCTGACAACTCTGTGTAATGAACTGGGGGCAGAAAATACTTGTTAATGAACTGGAAGGCTGACAAAACTGTTAATGAACTGTAGAGCTGACAACACTGGCTAATGAAATGGAGGACAGACTAGACTAGCTAATGAACTAGGGGGCTGACTAACACTGGCTAATAAACAGGAGGGCTGACAACACAGAATTAGGACCTGGAGGGCTGAGACTGGAAATGAACTTGAGGCTGACAAAAACTGGCTACTGAACTGGAGGGTGTGAATAACGCTGGAGAATGAACTGGAGGGTAAATAACACTGGCTAATTAACTGGACTGCTGACAGTACTGTGTATATAACTGGAGGGCTGACTAACATGATAATAAATGGAGGGCTGAAAACACTGGCTAATTAACTGAAGGGCTGACACACTGGCTACTGAACTAGAGGGCTAACACTGGCTAATCAACTGGAGTGCAGACTAACACTGGCTAATGAACTGGAGGGGTGAATAACACTGGATAATGATCTGGAGGGCTGAAAACACTGCTAATGAACTAAAGGGACGACAATACTGGCTACAGAACTACAGGGATAAAATGGCCTAATGAACTGTAGGGCTGACAATACTGGTTAATGAACTGGAAGGCCAACAAAAGGGTCTAATGAACTGGAGGCTGCCTAACACTGGCAAATAAAGTGGAGGGCTGATAACACTGGCTAATGAACTGGAGGGCAGACTAACACTGGCTAATGAATGGAGGGAAGACTAACACTGGCTAATGAATTAGGGGGCTGACAACATGGCTAATGAACTGGAGGGATAACTAGTACTGGCTAAAAACTGGAGGCTGAAAACACTGGCTAATGTACTAGAGGGATGACAAACACTGTCTAATGGACTGGAGTGCTGACTAACATTGGCTAATGCACTAGAGAGCTGACAACACAGGCAAATTAACTGGAGCGCTGACTAACAATGTCTAATTAACTGAAAAGCTGAGACTGGCTAATAAACTGGAGGCTGACAACACTAACTTATGAACTAGAGTGCTGACAACACTAGCATATGAACTGGGGGGGGACTGACCCTGGCTAATGAAGTGGAGGGCGGACAAACACTGGCTAATCAACTGGAGGGCTGACAAGACTGGCTAATAAAATGAAGGGCTGACAATACTGGCTAGTAACTGATGGGTCTTTGATGCTGTGATGAACTGGAGGCCTGACAACACTGGGAAATTAACTGGATAACACTGGATAATGAACTGGATGCTGACTCATACTGGACAATGAACTGGAGGGTTGACAACACTGGCTAATAAACTAGAAAGAATACACTGTCTATAAACTGGAGGGCTGACTAGCACTGGCTAATTAAGTGGAGGGCTGAAAACACTGGCTAATAGAGGGCACTCACTGGGGCACTTCACTGTCTAAGGAAATGGAGGGCTGACAACACTGTATTATGAACTGGAGGGCTGAACACTGTCTAAAAGCCTGGAGGGCTGACTAATACTTACTAATGAACTGGAGGGCCAGCAAACACTAGGTAGAACTAGAGGGCTGTAAATAACTGGATATGACCGGAGGGCTGACAACATCTCTAATTAACTGGGGGTTGACAATACTGGCTAATGCACTGGAGGACTGAAAACACTGGATAATAAAGTGGAGTGCTGTCTAAAGCGGGTATTGAACTGGAGGCTGACTAACACTGTATAATGAACTGGAGGGCAGACAATACTTGTTAATGAACTGGAGGCTGACAAAACTGTTTAATGAACTGTAGAGCTGACAACACTGGCTAATGAAATGGAGGACAGACTAGCAGGCTAATGAATAGGGGGCTGAAACACTGGCTAATAAACAGGAGGGCTGACAACACAGAATTATGACCTGGAGGGCTGGAGACTGGATAATGAACTTGAGGGCTGACAAAAACTGGCTACTGAACTGGAGGGTGAATAACGCTGGAGAATGAACTGGAGGGGTAAATAACACTGGCTAATTAACTGGACTGCTGACAGTACTGTGTATTATACTGGAGGGCTGACTAACACTGGATAATAAATTGGAGGGCTGACAACACTGGCTAATTAACTGAGGGGCTGACAACACTGGCTACTGAACTAGAGGGCTAACACTGGCTAATCAACTGGAGTGCAGACTAACACTGGCTAATGAACTGGAGGGGTGAATAACACTGGATAATGATCTGGAGGGCTGAAACACTGCTAATGAACTAAAGGGACGACAATACTGGCTACAGAACTACAGGGATAAAATGGCCTAATGAACTGTAGGGCTGACAATACTGGTTAATGAACTGGAAGGCCAACAAAAGGGTCTAATGAACTGGAGGGCTGCCTAACACTGGCAAATAAAGTGGAGGGCTGATAAACACTGGCTAATGAACTGGAGGGCAGACTAACACTGGCTAATGAACTGGAGGGAAGACTAAACTGCTAATGTTAGGGGGATTTTTGTCAGCCCTCAAGTTCATTATCCAGTCTCAGCCCTCCAGGTCATAATTCTGTGTTGTCAGCCCTCCTGTTTATTAGCCAGTGTTAGTCAGCCCCCTAGTTCATTAGCCAGTGCTAGTCTGTCCTCCATTTCATTAGCCAGTGTTGTCAGCTCTACAGTTCATTAAACAGTTTTGTCAGCCTTCCAGTTCATTAACAAGTATTGTCTGCCCTCCAGTTCATTATACAGCAACACTGTCTAAAAGCTGGAGGGCTGACTAATACTTATAATGAACTGGAGGGCAGCAAACACTAGGTAATGAATAGAGGGCTGTAAATACTGGATAATGACCTGGAGGGCTGACAACACTCTCTAATTAACTGGAGGGTTGACAATACTGGCTAATGCACTGGAGGACTGATAACACTGGATAATAAATGT
The DNA here is from genome assembly GCA_019447015.1 of Hymenochirus boettgeri. NCBI lineage: Eukaryota > Metazoa > Chordata > Amphibia > Anura > Pipidae > Hymenochirus > Hymenochirus boettgeri. Next base: position 1,631,097 of record CM033475.1, on the reverse strand, counting down.
GGAGTGCTGTCTAAAGCTGGGTATTGAACTGGAGGGCTGACTAACAACTGTATAATGAACTGGAGGGCAGCAATACTTGTTAATGAACTGGAAGGCGACAAAACTGTTAATGAACTGTAGAGCTGACAACACTGGCTAATGAAATGGAGGACAGACTAGCACTGGCTAATGAACTAGGGGGCTGACTAACACTGGCATAAAACAGGAGGGCTGACAACACAGAATTATGACCTGGAGGGCTGAGACTGGATAATGAACTTGAGGGCTGACAAAAACTGGCTACTGAACTGGAGGGGTGAATAACGCTGGAGAATGAACTGGAGGGGTAAATAACACTGGCTAATTAACTGGACTGCTGACAGTACTGTGTATATACTGGAGGGCTGACTAACACTGGATAATAAATTGGAGGGCTGAAACACTGGCTAATTAACTGAGGGCTGACAAACTGGCTACTGAACTAGAGGGCTAACATGGCTAATCAACTGGAGTGCAGACTAACACTGGCTAATGAACTGGAGGGGTGAATAACACTGGATAATGATCTGGAGGGCTGAAAACACTGCTAATGAACTAAAGGGACGACAATACTGGCTCAGAACTACAGGGATAAATGGCCTAATGAACTGAGGGCTGACAATACTGGTTAATGAACTGGAAGGCCAACAAAAGGGTCTAATGAACTGGAGGGCTGCCTAACACTGGCAAATAAAGTGGAGGGCTGAAACACTGGCTAATGAACTGGAGGGCAGACTAACACTGGCTAATGAACTGGAGGGAAGACTAACACTGGCTAATGAATTAGGGGGCTGACAACACTGGCTAATGAACTGGAGGGATAACTAGTACTGGCTAATAAACTGGAGGGCTGAAAACACTGGCTAATGTACTAGAGGGATGACAAACACTGTCTAAGGGACTGGAGTGCTGACTAACATTGGCTATGACACTAGAGAGCTGACAACACAGGCAAATTAACTGGAGCGCTGACTAACAATGTCTAATTAACTGAAAAGCTGAGACTGGCTAATAAACTGGAGGGCTGACAACACTAGCTTATGAACTAGAGTGCTGACAACACTAGCATATGAACTGGGGGGGACTGACCCTGGCTAATGAAGTGGAGGGCGGACAAACACTGGCTAATCAACTGGAGGGCTGACAAGACTGGCTAATAAAATGAAGGGCTGACAATACGGCTAGTAAACTGATGGGCTGTCTATGCTGGCTGATGAACTGGAGGCCTGACAACACTGGGAATTAACTGGATAACACTGGATAATGAACTGGATGCTGACTCATACTGGACATGAACTGGAGGGTTGACAACACTGGCTAATAAACTAGAAAGAATACACTGTCTAATAACGGAGGGCTGACTAGCACTGGCTAATTAAGTGGAGGGCTGAAAACACTGGCTAATAGAGGGCACTCACTGGGGCACTTCACTGTCTAAGGAAATGGAGGGCTGACAACACTGTATTATGAACTGGAGGGCTGACAACACTGTCTAAAAGCCTGGAGGGCTGACTAATACTTACTAATGAACTGGAGGGCAGCAAACACTAGGTAATGAACTAGAGGGCTGTAATACTGGATAATGACCTGGAGGGCTGACAACACTCTCTAATTAACTGGAGGGTTGACAATACTGGCTAATGCACTGGAGGGCTGAATAACACTGGATAATAAAGTGGAGTGCTGTCTAAAGCTGGGTATTGAACTGGAGGGCTGACTAACACTGTATAATGAACTGGAGGGCAGACAATACTTGTTAATGAACTGGAAAGCTGACAAAACTGTGTAAAGAACTGGAGAACAGACCACACTGGCTAATGAACTGGAGGGCAGACTACCACTGGCTAATGAACAGGGGGCTGACTAACACTGGCTAATGAACTGGAGGGCTGAAACCTGTATTATGAAATGAAGGGCTGAGACTGGATAATGAACTGGGGCTGACTCATACTGGAAATGAACTGGAGGGCTGACTAATACTGGTAATGAACTGGAGGGTGAACACTCTGTCTAATGAACTGGAGGGCTAACTACACTGTCAATGAACTGAGGGCTGACTAACACTTGCTAATGCGCTGCAAAACTGAAACACTGGCAAATTAACTGGAGGGCTGAAAACACTGGCTTAGGAACCGGAGGGCTGGCAAACACTGGCTAATGAAACTGGAGGGCAGATACCACTGGCTAATGAACTAGGGGGCTGACTAACACTGGCTAATGAACTGGAGGGCTGACAACACTATTATGAAATGAAGGGCTGACACTGGATAATGAAACTGGAGGGCTGACACAACTGGCTAATGAACTGGGCAGCTGACTAACACTGCATAAACTGGAGGGCGGATTAACACTGGCTAATGAATTAGGGGGCTGACAACACTGGCTAATGAACGGAGGGCTGACTAGCACTGGCTAATAACTGGAGGGCTGAAAACAACTGGCTAATGTACTGGAGGGATGACTAACACTGTCTAATGGACTGGAGTGCTGACAACATGTCTAATGAACTGAAAGGCTGAGACTGGCTAATAAACTGAAGTGCTGGCAAACACTGGCTTATGAACTAGAGTGCTGACAACACTAGCAAATGAACTGGGTGGGACTGACCCTGTCTAATCATCTGGAGGGCTGACAATACTGGCAGTAAACTGATAGGCTGTCTATGCTGGCTAATGAACTGGAGGCCTGACAATACTGGGAAATTAGCTGGATAACACGGATAATGAACTGGACGCTGACTCATACTGGATAAGAACTGGAGAACTGACTAACACTACTAATGAACTGGAGGGCTGACAACATTGGCTAATAAACTAGAGGGAATACACTGTCTAGTAAATTGGAGGGCTGACTAGCACTGGCTAATGGAGGGCCACTCACTGGGGCACTTCACTGTCTAATGAAATGGAGGGCTGACAACACTGTATTATGAACTGGAGCACTGACAACACGTCTAAAAGCCTGGAGGGCTAACTAACACTGCTAATGAACTGGAGGGCAGTAAACACTAGGTAATGAAATGGGGGATGCAATACTGGATGATGACCTGGAGGGCTGACAACACTGTCTAATGAACTGGAGGGTGACAACAACTGGCTAATGCACTGGAGGGCTGACTAAAAACGGGTATTGAACTGGAGGGCGACAAAACTGATAATGAACTGGAGAGCATACAATACTTGTAATGAACAGGAAGGCTGACAAAACTGTCTAATGAACTGGAAAGATGACCACACTGGCTAATGAACTGGAGAGCAGACTACCACTGGCTAAGGAACTAGGGGGGCGACTAACACTGGCTAAAACTGGAGGGCTGACAACACTGTATTATGAAATGGGGGCTGAGACTGGATAATGAATTGGAGGGCTGACAAAACTGTCTAATGAACTGGAAGATGACCACACTGGCTAATGAACTGGAGAGCAGACTACCACTGGCTAAGGAACTAGGGGGCTGACTAACACTGGCTAATGAACTGGAGGGCTGACAACACTGTATTATGAAATGGAGGGCTGAGACTGGATAATGAACTGGAGGCTGAAACACTGTCTAATGAAGCAGAAGGTTGACAACACTGTCTAATGAACCGGAGGGCGCATAACACTGGATAATGAACTGGAGGGCAGATCATACTGCGAAATGAACTGGAGGGCTGACTAACACTGGGTAATGAATGGAGGGCTGACAAATTGTCTAATGAACTGGAGGGCTATCTAGCACTGTCTAATGAACTGAGGGCTAACACTATCTAATGTACTGGAGAGCTGACAACACTGGCAAATTAACTGGAGGGATGAAAACACTGGCTTATGAAACAGAGGGCTGACAACACTGGCTAATGAACTGGATGGCAAACTACCACTGGCTAGTGAAACTAGGGGGCTGACTAACACTAGCTAATGAACTGGAGGGCTGACAACACTGTTTATGAAATGGAGGCTGAGAAGGATAATGAACTGGAGGGCTGACAACACTGGTAATGAAACGAGTGCTGACAAACATGGCTAATGAACTGGGCATCTGACTAACACTGGCTAATGAACTAAAGGGCTGACTAACACGGCTAATGCACTGGAGAGCTGGCAACACTGGCAAATTAACTGGAGGGCTAAAACACTGGCTTATGAACTGGAGGGCTGCCAACACTGGCTATTGAACTGGAGGCCAGACTAACACTGGCTAATGAACTAGGGGGGGCTGACAATTCTGTCTAATTAAACTGGAGGGCTGACTAACACTGGCTAATGCACTGGAGAGCTGACAACACGGCAAATTAACTGGGAGAAGACTAACAATGTCTAGTGAACTGGAAGGCTGAGACTGGCTAATGAACTGGAGGGCTGACAACACTGGCTAATTACTAGACTGCTGACAATACTAGACAATGAACTGAGGGTCTGACTAACCCTGGCTAATGAGTGGAGGGTGGACAAATACTGGCTAATAAACTGAAGGTCTGACAACACTGGCATTAAAATGGAGGGCTGATAATGCTGGCAAGTAAACTGGAGGGATTTCTATGCTGGCCAATGGACTGGAGGGCTACAACACTGGAAATGAACGGAGGGCTGACTAATGTTGGCTAATGAACTGAAGGGCTAATACTGACTAATTAATTGGAGGGCAGACAAACATTGTCTAATGAATTTAAGGGCTGACTAACACTGTCTTACAAACTGGAGGGCTGAATGCTCTGGTGAAGAACTGGAGTACTGACAACTAAACTGGAGGGCTGGCAACACAGACTAATGAAATGAGGGATTACTATACTGTCTAATGAACTAGTTGGCTGAATAACACTGGGTAATGAACTGGAGGGCTGACAACTCTGTCTAATGAACTGGAGGGCTTAACTAGCATGTCTAATGAAATGGAGGCGAACACTATCTAATGTACTGGAGAGCTGACAACACTGGCAAATTAACTGGAGGGATGAAAACACTGGCTTATGAACCGGAGGGCTGACAACACTGGCTAATGAACTGGCTAATGAACTAGGGGGCTGACAACACTGGCTAATGAACTGGAGGGCTGACTACCACTGGCTAATGAACTGGAGGACTGACAACACTGTCTAATTGTTGACAAACACTAGCAAATGGACTGGGGGGCTGACTTACTGGGCTAAGAAGTGGAGGGCAGACAACAATGGCTAATGAACTGGAGGGTCGTCTATGCTTGCCATGAACTGGAGGCTGACAACACTGGAAAATGAACTGGAGGAATGACTAACACTGGCAGATAAACATTGTTTAATGAATTTAAGGGCTGACTAACACTGTCTTATAAACTGGAAGGCTGACTAATCTGGCTAAAGACCTGGAGAGTACTGACAACATGGGTAATACCTGGAGGCTGGCAACACAGGATAACGAAATGGAGGGATGACTATACTGTTAAGATCTAGTGGCTGAATAACACTAACACTAGATAATGAACTGGAGGGCTGCTCACCGGATATTGAACTGGAGGGCTGACAACACATTGATCATCAATAAACTGTAAATTAACACTTCCTATACATGGCAATAAGAAGAACTGAGTCAGATAACTGCTTTAATATCGAGGTGTTCTGCTTTCTGGTTCATTCCTGTTTGAGGCTGCGGTCCTGCGGCTTACACTACTCTGGTGCTGCTCCAACTCGTCCACTTGGCACTGCCGGTCATGTGATGGACACAGTGACAGACCAGTGACAGAGTAGAGGTCTGGTACTACACTCTGTTTCTGTGGGACCCCCGGCAGGTAAGTAACAGCGCTAATGGAAATGTAAACAAAAGCATAAAATATCCCAATGGGAATCAGTAAATGACAATAATATAAAAGTGGACCCACAACAAAAAAATGCAACGCATTCGTTATTAAAAACTTCATCAGGCATGATGAAGTTTTTATAAACAAAACGCTTTGCATGCTTGTTGAGATACCTTTCTCCACCCCAACCCAAATAATATAGTGTAGGGATCCTCCCAACCCTAAACTCTAGGGTTGAGTTAGCCAATCATAGACACGGGTGTGGTTAGTGGAGTTAAGTTCAAACAATCTTAAAGGGATTTATCAACACTACGTGACTTTTAGATGTAAGTTCCGATGCGTGCGTTATTCGTGTAACGTTGACAGTCAGACAACGCAAGTAATGTACCAATTTTAAACACCATTAATGCGTGACTATAACGTGATATTTAGAGTGTTAACGCCACCACAATGATGGTCTTATCAGACGTTAACTGAAAAAGCCCTATGTACAGAGAGGCGGTATATGGCACATTGCTATCATGTTGATTTCACCTTAGATTGGCCCATTTTGTAATGTGTAATTGGTCGACGCAGCCAATCACAAATCACGCATGCATGTGTGTAGCAAGCAAGCTTTCTTTGATGTTACTTTATACAGTATATGCAACGCTAAATGTTGCTTCATTTATATTTATGAAGTATAGTATGTTCATTGGAGATGTACTGTGTGTTGCTAAGCCAATAGTTAATACTTACCTAGCCACTACCTACTCCATTAACCGACATAACAGGAGCAGATTTTCTTAAAGGGGCCCTGGCAAGGGCTGCAAGTTAGAGAGTGGGCTCATTATGGGGACGTTAATTACCCTGATATGATTGGTGTAGTGGAACTGCCATCAAGAAAAAGGCAGTAAGTTCTGCAGCAAGTTCCTGAATTTGCTGCAGGATAATTTTCTCTCTTGGTTGAGGTTCCTACTAGAAGGAGCTCAGTTGGATCTGGTAATATCTAAATTGTGGAGCACATTATAGCTATAAAGGTAACTGGAGGCTTAGACAATGTGATCATTAAATAGTGGCGTTTGGACTTCGAAAGGAAAAGTGCGCTGGGTTAACAAAGACTTTTAATTTCAGGGAAGGCAAATTTCCAGGTTAAAAGCATCTCTTCAAATATTAAGCAATCAAACTAACTAAAATTAATAATGAAGTGGATAGTTGAACAAGCATCACTAAGCCTATATTTTTTTAAAAGTATATTAATAGTAAGAAGATGAGGAATGAGAATGGGCACCATTATTTAATGGGGATAAGTTAGTTACGGAGGATGGCAATAAAGCCAATGTCTTGGTACTTTTTCCCCCTCTGTATACACTATAGAATATCCAAGTACAGTTATCATAGAGTATAGTAGCAATAATAGTATAAAAGATTTAAGTGCACTTTGGTTAACCGAGGATATGGTACAGAAACACTATAATAAAGTTAATATTAATAAATCTCCTTGACCGGATAAAATACATCCTCGTGTCCTTAGGGAGCAGTTCAGTTTTATATAGGCCATTGTTTCTTATATTCGCAGATTCCCTCATGTCCGGTGGTGTGCCTCTGGATTGGAAAAGGCTGATGTTATTCCAATATTCAAAAAGGGTAGTCGTTCACAGCCGGGTAATTACGGCCTGTAAGTTTAACTTCAGTGGCGGGGAAGTCCTGGAAAGTTTAATAAGTTTAATAATGTTCTAGAGTATGTTTCAAAGACTGACATTATAAGTAGTAACCATCATGGATTTAGGAGGAATAGATCTTGTCAAACTCAACTTGCTTAGCTTTTATGAGGAAGTATGTAGAAATTTAGACTCTGGCATAGCAGTAGATGTAGTTACTTGGATTTTGCAAAGGCTTTTGATACAGTACCCCATAGGTGACTAATGTATAAGCTAAGGTCTGTTGGTCTGGGGAGTCGCATTTGTACATGGATAGAAAATTGGTTAATGAATAGGATGCAGAGAGCAGTTGTAAATGGGGCTTCATCATTATGGACTAAAGTGCTAAGTGGGGTGCACAGGGTTTCTGTGTGGGGCCGCTTCTATTTAATCTATTTATTAATGATTGGAAGTGGGGTATTGTCAGCAAGGTTTCTGTGTTTGCTGGCGACACAAAACTTTGTAACCATTAAAAAATAGAGGATGTGCAATCGTTGCAGGGGGATCTAGATAGATTGTCACATTGGGCTGCTAAGTGGCAGATGAGATTCAATGTTGATAAATGTAAGGCCAGCATGGTATTGTCTTGTATAAAGAGAGGTATGGATTCAAGGGAGGAAAATGTTATTCTCCCTCTTTACAAAGCATTGGTAAGGCCTCATTTGGATATGCAGTGCAATTTAGGAATCCTGTGTACAAAAAGGACATCTTTGAAATGGAAAGGGTTCAGAAGGGCAACTAAATTAATATGGGGATTGGGGGAGGGCGTGGCTTAACGCGGGTTCTGTCCGGTCGCATGTAGTGAGAGCTCCTGATCTCACCCCGTTACAGAAGAGCATATTGCCCCAAAGGTAACCTACCGACACGATATGGGTAAACCTAAACCCCAAAGACACCAGCCTCACAAAGCGGAGCCACAAATCCCAACTTGAATAAGTTTTCATCTCAAAACTAAATGGACTCCAAATCCAAGATGGCGGCTGACTAAACGGACGCGCAGGGAGAGCCCAAACCACGAGGAACACCTCAGCTCTCCCTCAGACTCGGAAGAAGACGCGGAGCGATTGGACGACCTGGGTCGGTCTACGTTCACTGCCCACTAAGGGAGATTTCACTAACCTCCTAACGGGGTAGAGCAGACCTGCAAGGAGGAGATTGCATCGCTGCGCGCCGACATAAAAGACATCAGCAACAAGGTAGGAGAGCTAGAAACACAAACCGAACAACACGAAGCCGCCTTAGCACAAATAGGCGCTGATATGACAGGCCCAAAGGCACTTTCCGCTCCCTCCTTAACCAGCGCGATGACCTTGAGAATAGAGGAGCCAGAAACAACATAAGGGTAAGAGGCCCCCCGAAAAATATCTACGCCAGACCTACCCAAAGTCTTAAAAAAAATCTTTAATACCCTGCTAGAGACGCCAGAGGACTCTCCCATGGAACTGGACAGAGCACATCGAGCTTTGCGCCCCAGGGAGATCAGTGACTCCAGGCCGAGGGACGTGATTGCTGCGTACACTATTACTCAATTAAAGAGCAAATTATGGCAAAAGCAAGAAACTGCCCTGATATAAACTTTAACGAAGCTAAGCTGTCTTTGTTCTCGGACTTGTCACGAAGGACACTACAAACAGAGAAGGGCCCCTAAACCCTTACTTTCCCTATTACAGACGTAACATCCCATACAAGTGGGGCTTCCCATTCTCTCTTATAGCAAAACAGGATGGCAAAACCGCTATCCTTCAGGCCCCGGAGAATCTCCCTCCGTTCCTAAATAAATTGGATCTACCTCAAGTCTCCCTACCAGAATGGGATCAACCTAACTTTACTTCATAACACCGACGAGAGAGGCTTGGAGGACCAGAAACCACAAAGAAAAATGTTCCGGTCAGACGTTAGTTCGGGGAGCCACTCAAAACCAAGGACAGAGTCCACAAAGACTCAACTTTGACACCCGCAATAAGCCCCCCACGCTTTCCAAAAACTCTCTTTTGGGGCAACAAAAAGGAATTTTCAATCCTAACCACCAAGCAAAAGGATACAAAGGGGCAAGTGACCACAATGAAACCGCGATAACTCTATCCCCACCAGGGATAAACACTCCCAAGGGACCCGGGAGGTCAACGGTATAAGGTTTCTACCAGGCACGACCTGGTCATGTTTTATATTTTGTATAATGTTTATATTGTTGTTTAAGATGTATAAGTCTTATTTGTTTTTCTAATCTACTTTACTTCCGATCAGGAAAAATGATCACAGGAACAGGCTCCGTGCAGTGTAAATGCTCTCTCATTTTAACACCCCACAACACCTATCGCTGTCGACAATATTCGACACAATACAGGGGTGGTGTCAGCTTTGTATTGCACAGGAAATCTTCTGCTTATACTCTCACTCTCCCCATTCCTAATACCAATTCTCCCCCACAATCTCCCCTAATCTCCTCTGCCCAGGCCCACTACTTGCTAGAAAACTACGTTAAGCCGTTATGGGGACGAAGCTAAGGGTCTGCACATTAAACGTAAAGGTTTAAAACGTTCTCAAAAACTCGCAGATTCTACATCAAATGCACAAAGAGAAAATAGACATATTAATGCTCAAGAGACGCATTTTAGGACGAATGCAATACCTTCAATCTGGGACAAAAACTACACTCAATGGTTTCAAGTACAAAACCCAGAGGTTAATCAAAAGGGGTTTCCATATCCTCCACAAAAAACTAAACGCAGTAATCACAAACACACCAATAGATTTACAGGGCAGAATATAATGCTAAACCTTACCATTAATGAATACAAATTCACACTACCAACTGGTATTACCCAATCAGGCACAAATCAATACTAGCATCCATTATCTCACACAACTTAACAATTTCGCCCGGGGGACTATAATTCTTGGGGGTGATTTTAACCTGTAATAGATCCAAAACTAGATTCCACATCAGGACACACACATATCTCCTACAGAGCCCTCAAAACTCAAACGAAAACTGCACAACACACAAATCATGGACATCTGGAGAATTTTACACCCAAACACAAAAGACTACACATATTATTCAGCCCCCCCCACAACTTACAGCAGAATAGATATATTCTAATCTCCCACACATCTACTATCATGGCGACCAGACTGCTCGGTGGGACCATCCATATGGTCGGACCACTCCCGTTTACACTCATTAGAGATACCTACAAACTTAAACCACCATGGAACTGGAAACTAAACGAACACTTACTAGAGATAAAATTTGCATACAAGATATCCAAAGAAACATATCTATATTTATGGAAGCCACCAATCAGACCCACGCCGCCCCATACCAATGGGAAGCACTAAAGTGCGTTCTGAGGGGCATTTTAATAAAACATGGCACCAGAGTAAAAAGGGAAGCTACCCAATACATCCAACACTTACAATCAAAATATTAAGATTAGAACATACACACAAATTACAAAGAGACGAACAAAAATATCAAGAATTACTGCAAATCAGAACCAACTTCTGCACACGCTCAACAGAGCCTATTGCCTAAGACAAGACTACAAAAACAGAATGATGTACGAACACAGCAACAAAGTGGGCAGACCCCTGGCTAACTCCCTTAGGAATAAAAAAACCAAAACGATTGTTCAAAGGTAAAATCAGATCAAGATGAAATGTTGCAAAGGTCGGAGGAAATCGCTGAACAATCAAGCAGTTTATTCCAAATTATATGCAATTCAAACACACACACTCTTCCTCCACCATAACATATTAGAAAACTAAGGAATACCTAAAGAAAACAGCCATACCTGCCCTAACACCAGAACAGACAGCATCCCTTGAATCACCTTTCTCTATGCTGAATTAGACCAACTTTAGCCTCCCTTAAAGGGAACAAAAGCCCAGGACAGACGGATTCATAACCCCATTTACAAACTCTTCCAAAAAGAATATCACCACTAATACTCAAAACATACAACAACATCTCCCTGAGTCTCCCTCCCCCCACAAGCGTTAGAAACACATATCGTAGTCATACCCAAATCCAATAAGGACCGTCTATGTGCAGTAGTTACCGACCTATATTTAATTAATATCGATATTAAAATATATGCTAAAATGATTGCCTCAAGACTAAAATCCTTGCCCCACTTGGATCAATAGAGACCAAGTGGGATTTATCCCTGGCAGGGAAGGAAGAGACAATACCATCAAAACCATAACTATAATAGATCAAGCACCAAAACTAAAATTCCCCTCTGCCTCCTTTCTTTGACGCAGAAAAGGCGTTTGACAGGGTCAGCTGGGATTCCTAAGAAGGCCCTGTCTCCAGCCGGAGTAGGCCAATATTGCCTAAACAAAATAATGGCGTCATACTCACACAACTCTGCAAAAGTCAGAATAAACGGCCAAATGTCCGACTCCTTTCGATTATACAACGGCACCGTCAGGGGTGCCCCCTTTCACCGCTACTCTATATTATAACCATGGAATACCTTGCCAACGCAATCAGATCCAACCCCGACATCTCCGGCATAACAATAAACCAAATAAACCATAAACTAGCTTTAACGCAGATGACTACATCCTATATATCTCTAACCCCCATATTTCAATCCCGAACCTACTGGCAGAATTACAAACCTATGGCTCTCTGAGCAATTTTAAGGGAAACTTTCAAAAGTTAAATTGTTAAACATCTCCCTACCAGAAAATATATTCAACTCCATCAAACACAATTTCCCCTTCAAAACACAGGAAAATTCGTCACATACCTGGGGATCAAAATCCAACAAACCTTAAGGATCTATATCAATTGAATTTTACCCCCCCCTTGGCGTTCATTCCTCCGACCTGTGCAACTGGGAAAATAAAACCACTCCTGGTTTGGGAAAGTTAATGTTATACGTATGAATGTTTTGCCTAGAATATTATACACCATCCAAGCTATACCAATAGCTCTGACCCATATTTTCAAATCCGTGCAAAGACTAATGACCCAATACATATGGGGAAAGAAAACCCAAGACTTAAATTTGCAAACACTAACCAGACGGAGGAAGACGGAGGACTAAATCTTCCGGATAAAAACAATATCATCAGGCAATAATGCTAAAACATATAACAGACTGGTTTCATCATACAGAAGATAAACTCTGGGTCGAGGGTGGTCACCAATTAGCCCACACCCTAACAACATACCCTGGCTCCGACCGGTGGACGGAAACCGTCCATACAATCATCCTTCTTCCTACCACATATCCTTTAAATATGGGAAGAAATCCTGAAAAACAAAAACCAAGCCTTTCCGAAATTTCTGGATTATGTCACCAATTACCCACTCCCACAATTCCTACCTGGCTAATTCAAACCCATTAGAAAGGCGTACGCGCATTAGAAAGGCGAACGCACATTAGAAAGGCGAATGTGCAATGCAAAAGAAAATTGTATTCAATTGACTAAATAAGACATGGTGACTTCTTGGTAAATGTGAGGGTGGCCATTTTGAACTTGACATCATTTTCTAGTGGGCTTTTTTTTGGTTCGAATGGTTTTCACAATGCAGGCTCCTTAGATGCGTTAAGTTTTCGCTGCGATACTTTTCGCTCTTTATGCGCCCGTTCGCCTTTTTCAGCCGCGAAGTGTGTTTTTTTCGCTTTTTTATAATAAGGCGAAACGAAGCCCCAAATGGCGCTATTTTCGCTCGATTGCTGCGCTAATTATTTGGCGAAAAAGAACAATCCTTTATAAATATGCCCTAAGACTAAAATTATATTTGATAAGCAATGTTAAGTCTCTGTTTTGGTTTCTGTCCAACGTTGTTTTTACTATGATATAATTTGCAATAAAAATCTTCTGAATTCAAAAAAAAAAAAAAATATGGGGATTGGGGAAGCTTGAATATGAAGAGAGACTTGAAAAGTGAAATTAGTACACTGGAGAAAAGGCGATTGTGTGGGGATATGATTACAATGTATAAATACATTAAAGGGCCATACAATAAACTATCTGGGGCATTGTTCACCAATAGAACATGTCAGAGGACAAGAGGACATCCCTTAAGACTTGAAGAAAAAGGTTTAGGTTCAAGTTGGGAAGGGTTTTTCACTGTGAGAACGGTAAAGCTATGGAACTGTCTTCCAGTGGACGTTGTATGGCAGGTTCATGGTCAGTTAATAAAAAGCTGGATGATGTTCTACAAACAAGGAATGTTACAAGTTACTGGATTGATACAATAAAGTAGAGTTGGGAAAGGGTTTGTCCCTGTGAGAACGGTAAAGCTATGGAACTGTCTTCCAGTGGACGTTGTTATGGCAGGTTCATGGTCAGTTTAATAAAAGCTGGATGAGTTTCTACAAACAAAGGAATGTTACAAGTTACTGGTTTTGATACATAAAGTAGAGTTGGGAAAGGGTTTGTCACTGGGAGAACGGTTAAAGCTATGGAACTGTCTTCCAGTGGACGTTGTTATTGCAGGTTCATTGGTCAGTTTAATAAAAAGCTGGAATGGTTCTACAAACAGGATGTTACAGTTACTGGGATTGATACATAAAGTAGAGTGGGAAAGGGTTTGTCAATGTGAGAACGGTAAAGCTATGGAACGATTTCCAGTGGACGTTGTTATGGCAGGTTCATTGATCAGTTTAAAAAAGAAGCTGGATGAGTTTCTGCAAACAAGGAATGTTGCAAGTTACTTGTATGGATACATAAAGTAAATCCAGGGAAATTTCTGATTGCCACTTGGAGTCAGGAAGGAATTTTTCCCCCTTCATAAATTTGGTTGTTTTTTTTTTTGCCTTCCTCTGGATCAACAGGAAATGGGGATATTGGATAGATGGGTTGGACTGGATGGACATATGTCTTTATTCAACCTCAAATACTATACTATACTATACTATACTGTACGTACTGTACTATACTATATTATACTACTAAACTATACTGTGGGTGAACTATTTCTTGTAATTTAAGTCAATATATAATAAGTGGCCTATGGATGTTTCTTGTGAGCGAGAGTACTGCATTGCTTATGTACCACAATTTACGCAATTCACACTAAAAACACAAGCTAAGCCTTAACGTGACTTTACGTTATGTATCAAGACTTACACAACTTTATTACTAAAACCTAAGTTAAGCTCCTAACGTGACTTTCTAACGCAAACACTTACTGTAGTTACTATTAATCGCAAATGGTTTATTGAATACAAGTAACTCTTGTTAACTTACACCATCTTTGTGACAGCGGCTCAGTACATAGCCCATTAGTGTTTAGGGTTGCGGATCCCTATATTATATTATGGTTAATTTTTTTATAATTTAAACAGCACCGAGGGATCCGGAGGGGGGGGGTGGTTACCTGCGCATACCAGAGTCCTCTAAAAGGACAAGAAAAGGCAGGTGCGGTGATTATAAAGACATAACAACGTCCACTGGAGACAGTTCCATAGTCTTTAATTATTCCACCGTTCTCACAGTGACCAACCTTTTCCCAACTCTACGACTTTAGTTCAATCCCATAACTTGTAACTTCCTTGGTTTGGTAAAACCCATCCAGCTTTTTATTAAACTGACAATAACCCCTGCCATACAACGTCCACTGGAAGACAGTTCCATAGCTTTACCGTTCTCACAGTGACAAACGCTTTCCCAACTCTACTTTATTTATCAATCACCGTACTTGTAAATTCCTTGTTGTAGAAACCCAGCCAAGCTTACGTACAACCTGACCAATGAACCCTGCATAACCAACGTCCCCTGATACAGTTCCATAGCTTTTCATCTCACGTGACAAACACCTTTCCCAACTCTACTATATGTATCAATATCGCGTACTTGTGACATTCCGTTGTTTTGTAGAACTCATCCACTGTTATTAATTACTGACCAATGACCTGCCTCACAACGTCCTGAAGCATTCCAAGCTTTAATACCGTTCCTCACGTGGACACCCTTTCCCACTCTACTTTCATGTATCAATCCACGATAAACTTGTAACATTCCTTGTTTGTAGGAAACTCATCAGCTTTTTATAAACTGACAATGAACCTAGGACGTCATATTACAACAGAGTCCACTGGAATAACAGTTCATAGCTTTAACCGTTCTCACAGTGAAAACCCTTTTACCCAACCTCTACTCTTCACTGTTCAATACCCGTAACTTGGTAACTTCCTTGTTTGTAGAAAACTCAATCCATCTTTTTTATTAACTTACCAAATGGAACCTTGCCATAATCAACTTGCCCTGGAAGACATTCATAGCTTTTATTCCTGTTCTCGACAGACAACCCTTTCCCAACTCCTACTTTACTGGTATCACTACCAGTAAACTTGTAATATTCTTGTTTGTAGAACCCATCCAGTCTGTTTTACAACGACCAAATAACCCTGCCTAACAACTCCACTGGAAGCCTGTTTCCATACTTTAAACCGTTCTCCACGTGACAAAAAAACCCTTTGCCCACTCTACTTTAGTGTACAATCCCACCGTCACCTTGTAACATTCCTTGTATTGTAAGAAAATCATCCAGCTTTTATTAAACTGACCAATGAACCTGTCATAACGTCCACGTGAAGACAGTTCCATGCTTACCGTTCTCACAGTGGAAAAAACCCTTTCCCAACTTGAAGCCTAAACCCTTTATCTCAAGTCTTAAGTGGATGTCCCTCGTGGTCCTCTGACATGTTACTTATTGGTGAACATGCCCGCCAATGTTCTTTTGTAATGGCCGCTAATGTTATTTATACACCCTTAATCATATCCCCAGTGCGAAGCGCCGTTTCCCAGGCGTCCTTCTTGTAACTTATACATCTCCTCATATTCAGTTCCCCAATCCCTATTAATTTAGTTGCCCTTCTCTGACCCTTTCCAGTTCCACATGTCCTTTTTGTACCCAGGATGCCAAATTTGCCACTGCAATTATTCCATTTTCATATATTTACTGTATATTTTGTAGCATGCATTGCCACATTGGGATCCCTGTCCTGAAGCTTACAAATCTAATCTTTAGGAATGTATCACCTGACAGTGATAGAAGACTTCCTCCACTCCCACTGGGCAGATAGTAATGTCTCTAACTTCCTGTCACCTCCTATTTAATCATATACATACATCTGAGATTCCTGTCCAGTGTGTCAACCTTGTTATATAGTCCAAAGCTATCACACACATGAAATACATTTATATCGCCCGAGCCATCACACATGTGCATCCACATGTTAAATATTCCGCCTATCACACCGATGCAATACTGTACCTGTTATTATAGCGCAGAGCCTATCTCACATGTGTATCATATGTTCTATGTCCAGACTATCGGCACACATGCATCACATGTTTATAGTCCGAGAGCCTATCACACACATACATCACGTTAATATTGGCAAAGGCTAGTACACATGCATACATGTTTTTAGCCCAGAGCCTATCACCACGTGCACTACATGTTATAAAGCCCAAGCTTATCACCGTGCAAAATCACCTGTTATATAGTCCAAGCCTTCACACACATACATCCACGTTACAATATCCCAAGCCTTTCCACCATGTAGACATGTCTATAGCCTATCACACACATACTCTTGTTAATAGTGCAACGCCTTACAACACACTGCAATACATATTCATATAGTCCAGAGCCCATCACACCTGCATCACATGTTTATATGTCCAGGCCTATCCCTCCACAATGGCATAACATGTTAATAGTCCAGAGCCTATCACATGATTAATATCCAGAGCCTATCCACACATGTACTACATGTTAGATACCCAGAGCCCTATCACACTTACTCACATGTTATATAGTCCAGAGCCTATCACCACATTCAATATGTTATACTCATCCCGAGCTTTCACACATGCATCACATGTTATATAAGACAAGAGCCTATCACACACATGCTCACATGTTATATAGTCCATAGCCTATCACACACTGCATCAACTGTTAATAGTCCAGAGACTATCACACAACGGCAGCACATTTAATACCGTATATTCCAAGCCTATCACACCATACAATCCACATGTTATTAGTCCAGACCTATCACAATGTGCACCACCAGTTATACAGTATAGTCCGAGCCTACACACACATACATCACTGGTAGTTATCCAGCCTAGTCACACCACTGCAATCCCTTGTATATTAGCCCCAGATCTTATCACAACTGCACCACATGTTATATAGTCCAGATGCCTATCACACAACATGCATCACATTTACTATAGTCCAGAAGCCTCATCACACCATACATCCCATGTTAAATATGTCCGATCCCTATTACCACATACATCACAGTGAATAGTCCGCCTATCACACACATCATCTCCTCCCACCACCCCCCTCCCCCCATCCGCACATACATCCTCCCGCCCCGCAGGTTCATTGGTCAGTTTAATAAAAAGCTGGATGAGTTTCTACAAACAAGGAATGTTACAAGTTACTGGTATTGATACATAAAGTAGAGTTGGGAAATGGTTTGTCACTGTGAGAACAGTAAAGCTATGGAACTGTCTTCCAGTGGACGTTGTTATGGTAGGTTCATTGGTCAGTTTAATAAAAAGCTGGATGAGTTTCTACAAACAAGGAATGTTACAAGTTACTGGTATTGATATATAAAGTAGAGTTGGGAAAGGGTTTGTCACTGTGAGAACGGTAAAGCTATGGAACTGTCTTCCAGTGGACGTTGTTATGGCAGGTCCATTGGTCAGTTTAATAAAAAGCTGGATGAGTTTCTGCAAACAAGGAATGTTACAAGTTACTGGTATTGGTACATAAAGTAGAGTTGATCCAGGGAAATTTCCCATTGCCACTTGGAGTCAGGAAGGAATTTTTTCCCCCTTCATAAATTTGGTGGGGGTTTTTGCCTTCCACTGGATCAACAGTTAGGCAGGAAATGAGGATATTGCTAGATGGGTTGGACTGGATGGACGTATGTCTTTATTCAACCTCTAACACTATACTATACTATACTATACTATACTATACTAAACTATACTATACTATACTATACTATACTATACTATACTATACTAACTATACTGTAATGTACTATACTATACTGTACTGTACTATACTATACTATTAGTTAGGCAGGAAATGAGGGTATTGCTAGAAAGGTTGGACTAGATGGACACATATCATTATTCAACCTCAGAAACTATACTGTACTATACTATACTATACTGTACTGTACTGTACTATACTATACTATACTATACTATACTATACTATACTATACTGTACTGTACTATACTGTACTGTACTATACTATACTGTACTATACTATACTATATTGTACTGTACTATACTATATTGTACTATACTGTACTGTACTATACTGTACTATGCTATACTATACTGTACTATACTGTACTATACTATACTATACTGTACTGTACTGTACTGTACTATACTATATTACACTGTACTATACTATACTATATTGTACTGTACTATACTATACTGTACTATACTATACTATATTGTACTGCACTATACTGTACTATACTATACTGTACTGTACTATACTATACTGTACTATACTGTACTGTACTATACTGTACTATACTATACTATACTGTACTATACTGTACTGTACTATACTGTACTATACTGTACTGTACTATAGTATTACTGTACCGACATACTGTAATACTATACACGTACTCACTATACTATACTGATACTATCTATACTGTATATCTTCCTATCGTATATCGCTATACTATACTATACTGTACTATGGCTTATACTGTGGCATATCCTTTATGCATATGACTGTATCTAACTGCTTCAGTCTAGACTTATTGTAACATTAGTACCATGTTATTTC
>CM033475.1:1340921-1611621 GCA_019447015.1 Hymenochirus boettgeri | reverse complement strand
ATACTGTACTATGCTATACTATACTGTACTATGCTATACTGTACTATACTATACTATACTGTACTATGCTATACTATACTGTACTATGCTATACTGTACTATACCATACTGTACTATGCTATACTATACTGTACTATGCTATACTATACTATACTGTACTATGCTATACTATACTGTACTATGCTATACTGTACTATACTGTAGTATACTATACTATACTGTACTATGCTATACTATATTGTACTATGCTATATTGTACTATACTATACTGTAATATGCTATACTATACTGTACTATGCAACTAATTAAATAAGGGGATTGGTGGGGGAGACTTGAATATGAAGAGAGACTGTAAAGTTACAATAATGTACGCTGTGAAAAGGCGCTTGCATGTGCATGATTACTGTGTATAATAATACATTCGGGCCATACACGAAACTATCTTGGCATTGTTCACCAGAGAACATGTCAGAGGACCGAGTCCATCCCTTAAGACTGAAGATAAAAGGTTTAGGCTCCAGTTGGGAAGGGTTTTTCACTGTGAGAACGTAAGCTACTGGAACCTGTCTTCGACATGGACGTTGTTATGGCAGTTTCCTTGGTCATTTTTTTAATAAAAAGCGGATAGTTTTCTATCTACAAACAAGGAACTGTTACAAGTTGCTGGGATTGAATACATAAGTAGATTTGGGAAAGGGTTTTTCACTGTGAGACGTAAAGCTAGGGAACGGTCTTCCAGTGGACGTTGTTATGGGCAGGTTCATTGTCATTTTTAAAGCTGGATGGGTTTCTACAAACAAGGAAATGTTCCAAGTTACTGGTATTGATACATAAAGTTAGTGGGAAGGGTTTGTCACTGTGAGAACGGTAAAGCTATGGAACTGTCTCCCGGGGACTTTGTTTGGCAGTTCATTGGTCAGTTTAATCAAAAGCTTGAATGAGTTTTCTACCAACCATGAATGTTCCAAGTACTGGGATTGATACATCAAAGTAAGTTGGGAAAGGGTTTGCACTGTGAGACTGTAAAAGCTAGAACTGTCTTCCAGTGGGACGTTGTTTGGCAGGTTTCATTGGTCAGTTGGAATAAAAAGCTTTGATGCGTTTCTGCAAACAGGAATGTTACACGTTACTGGATTGATACATAAAGTAGAGTTGGGAAAGGGTTTGTCATTGTCACTGTGAGAACGGTAAAAGCCTTAGGGAACTGTTCTTCCAGTGGACGTTTGTTATGGCAGGTTCATTGGTCATTTAAGTAAAAAGCTGATGAGTTTCTACAAACAAGGAATGTACATTTACTGGTATTGAATGGGGACATCAAGTAGAGTGGGGAAGGTTTTGTCCACTGGGTGAGAACGATAAAGCTATGGAACTGTCGTCCATGGATGTTGTTAATGGCAGGTTCATTGGGGTCAGTTATTGGTCCGTAAGCTGAGAGTTTCTACAAAACAAGATGTTAAAGTTACTACTGGTCTTGATAACATAAAGTAGAGTTGGGAAACGGTTGTCACTGTGAGAACGTAAAGCTTGGAACTGTCTTCCAGTGGCACGTTGGTTATGGCAGGGGTTCATGTGGTGCAGTTTAATAGAAAGCTGATGAGTTTCCGACAAACAAGGAAAGTTCAAGTTACTGGTCTTGATACATAAAGTAGAGTTTGATGGTTTGTCACTGGGAGAACGGTAAAAGCTAGGGAACGGTCTTCCATTGACGGTGTATAGGCAGGTTCATTGGTCATTTTAATAAAAAGCCCTGGATGAGTTTTCTAGCCACCAGGAATGTATACAAGTTACTGGTATGATACAAACGTAGAGTGTGGGGAATGGTTTGTCCACTCGGTTAGAACAGTAAAGCATGACTGTCTTCCATGGACGTTGTTTATGGGAGGTTCATTGGTCGTTGTAATAAAAAAGCTGATAGTTTTCCTACAACAAGGAATGTTACAGTTACGTATTGATATATACAGTAATGGGAAGGTTTTCACTGTAGCACGTAAAGCTATGGAACGGGTCTTCTCAGGGACGTGGAGGGGGGGGGATGTTAATGGGCTAGGTCCATTGGTCAGTTTAATAAAAAAGCTGATGAGTTTTCTATTCTGCAACAAGGAATGTTACAAGTTACTGGTATTGGTACATAAAGTAGAGTATCCAGGGAAATTTCCCATTGCCACTTGGAGTCCAGAGGAATGTTTTTCCCCCTGGGCATGAGAATTTGGTGGGGGTTCTTTGCCTTCCACTGGATTCACCGTTAGGCAGGACATTATGATATTGCTAGATGGGTTGGACTGGATGGACGTATGTCTTTATTCAAACGCTCTAACACTGAGTACTAGAGGCTATACTATACTATACTATACTAAACTATACTATACTTCTACTATACATCTATACTATAACTATACTAACTATACTGTAATGTACTATACTATACGGTACTGTACTATACTATACTATTAGTTAGGCAGACATGAGGGTATTGCTAGAAAGGTTGGACTAGATGGCACATATCATTATTCAAATTCCACCCCCTCAGAAACTATACTGGCTATAACTATACTATACTGTACTGTACTGTAAACTATACTATACATACTAGACTATACTATACTATACTATAACTGACTGTACTAATACGGTACTGTACTATCTATCTGTACTATACTATATCTCAATAGTACTGACTAGACTATATTGTACGATACTGTACTGTACTATACTGTACTATGCTATACATACTGTACTATACTGTACTCTACTATACTCTACTGTACTGTAACTGTACTGGACGATACTATATTACACTGTATAATATATACTATTTGTACTGTCTATACTATACTGTACTAAATACATACTATATGTCAACTGCACTATACTGTACTATAACTAGAACTGTACTTTACTAACTAATATCTGTAAACATACTGTAACTGTACTATACTGTACTATACTATACCCTACTGTCTATCCTGTGCCGTACATACTGTCACTATACTGTACTGACTATACTATACGTACTGTACTGTACTATACTGTACTAACACCTATACTGTACTACTATACTGTACGCTACTAGAACTATACTGGTACTTTACCTATATGAACCTACTGTCCTATATTATACAGTACTGTAACTATACTATACTATAAACTGTCTATTCTATACTGTATATAACTATGCTATATGTCTATGCTTATACAACTATACTATGACTATACTGTACTATCTAGATACTTACTGTACTATGCTATACTGTACTATGGCATACTACATAACTATCTATAAACTGTAGCTATTGCATATACTGTACTATGCTATAACTCTACTTGTATTATGCTATAATACTATACTATACTGTACTATGGCTATACTATCTCTGTACTATGCTATACTGTACTATGCATATCAACTGTATTATGCTATACCTAGACTATACTGTACTATGCTATACTATACTGTACTATGCTATACTGTACTATACTATACTATACTGTACTATGCTATCACTATAACTGTACTATGCTATACTGTACTATCATACCATACTGTACTATGCTATAAGGCTATACTGTACTCTGCTACTATACTATACTGACTAGCTATACTATATTACTGTACTATGCTATACTGTACTATACTGTAGTATACTATACTATACTGTACTATCTATACTATATGTGTGTGACTATGCTATATTGTACTATACTTAAACTGTAATATGCTATACTATAACTGTACTATGCTATACTGTACTATCTCATCCTGTACATGCTATCTATACTGTACTATGCTATACTAATAACTGTACTATGACTATATACTGTACTTAGTCCTATACTGTACTATCTATAACTGTACTATGCTATACTGTTTATCACCTGTACAATGCTATACTATACTGTACTATGGCTATCACTTGTATCTTCTATACTTAACTGTACATGCTCTACTGCTATAACATACTATACTTACGTACACTATACTAGTATATACGTACTATGCTATACTATACTGTACTATCTATACTATACTTTACTATACTGTCGCTATACTATACTGTACATACTTACTGTACTACTATACTGTACTGTACTAGTATACTATACTGTAACTATCTATACAACTGTACTATGACTATACTGTACTCTACTATACTATACGGTATACTATACTTCTATGCATACTGTCTATATTATACTCTGCTATACTGACTATACGTGTACGGTATCAGACTGACTATGCTATACTGTACTATACTATCAAACTGTACTATGTTCCTATACTAGATACTGTCTACATTGCTATACTAACTGTACTATGCTAATACTTGCTTCTGTATCTATAGCTATACTATACTGTACTATGCTATACTGTACTTACTAACTGTACCATACGTATTATACTATTGTACTATGTATCTATACTGTAACTATGTCTATACTTACTTACTATACTATACTGTACTATGCTATACCTATCTATTACTATACTAGTATCTATCTGTCTATGCTATACTATACTGTACTATGGCTTACTGTACTATAGCTATACGTACTGATACTATAGCTTATATGACTATACTATACTGTACTATACCACTGCTATGCTACTATAACTGTACTATACTATAACTTCGTACTTATGCTATCACTATACTGTACTATGCTATACTGTACTATCTGTAGTATAACTATAGTATCTAATGACTATACTATATGTACTATGCTATATGTACTTACTATTACTGTACTATGCTATACGATACTATTACTATACGGTTACTATATATGAATGTTACTATCTATACTACTCGTAGGGGCTATAGCGAGTATCTCATGTACTTTCTATACTAAGTACTATGCTATATACATCTTCTACTATGCTTATCCTTACTATGACTTGTATCTAGCTATACTGTATATACTATACTTGTACTATCTATACTCTATCTGTACTATGCTTATTACCTGTACTGCTAGTACTGTACTGTACTATAGCTCATACTGGTATATGCTAGTCTTTTACTATACGTATGACTATACTGTCCTAGTACTGTACTATACTATGTTGTACCTATACTAGTCTTAGTCTTCATAACATTCTATTAACTGTACTTATTATCTATACTGTACTATCTACTACTGTACTATGCTATACTGTACTCTATACTACTATACTCATACTGTACTATACTGTAGCTATACGATATCCTATAGCTGATACGGTACTGTAACTACTATACTGTACTATGACTATCTGTATATCTATACTTCGTTCACTATGCTATACATGTACTCGTACTACTGTATCTATACTGTACTATACTATACTGGCTAACTATACTGTACTATATATCTACTACTATACGGTACTAATAGAACTATACTATACGTGTACATACTATCATACTATAC
This sequence comes from Hymenochirus boettgeri, assembly GCA_019447015.1. Lineage (NCBI taxonomy): Eukaryota > Metazoa > Chordata > Amphibia > Anura > Pipidae > Hymenochirus > Hymenochirus boettgeri. Next base: position 1,606,212 of record CM033475.1, on the reverse strand, counting down.
TATTACTATGCTAACTGTTACTATCTACTATAGGCGTACACTATCATACTATACATACTATACGATAACATATATAGCTATACTATAGCTTACTATACTATACTGATACTATACTATACTATACTGAACTATACTATACTGTACTATGACTATTAACTGTACTAGACTGTTACTATCTATACTGTATCATCATACTGTACTATGGCTCTAACTGTACTATACTATAGCTGTGTATACTATACTATCTGTACTATGCTATACTGTAACTGTACTATCTATACGTACTAGGCTATAATATACTGTAACTATGCTATACATGTACTATGCTATACCTATACTGTATTATGATATATAGAAATAAAAATCGCAATAAAAAAATAAAAAAATAGGTCACTTCGAATAACAATAAACTGTACTATTGCATAACTGTACTTATACTATAACTGTACTATGCTATACTGTACTATCTAACTATCTATACTATTACTGTAGCTAGCCTCATACTATACTGTAGTATACTGTAGTATACTATACTGTACTATGCTATACTATACTGTACTATGCTATACTATACTATGCTATACTGTACTATGCTATACTATACTATACTATACTGTACTATGCTATACTGTACTATACTGTACTGTACTATACTATACTATACTATACTGTACTATGCTATACTGTACTGTACTATGCTATACTATACTGTACTATGCTATACTGTACTATACTATACTATGCTATACTATACTGTACTATGCTATACTGTACTATACTATACTATACTGTACTATGCTATACTATACTGTACTATGCTATACTGTACTATACTGTACTATGCTATACTGTACTATACTATACTGTACTATACTATACTATACTGTACTATGCTATACGGTACTGTACTATGCTATACTGTACTATACTATACTGTACTATGCTATACTATACTGTACTATGCTATACTGTACTATGCTATACTGTACTATGCTATACTGTACTATACTATACTGTACTATACTGTACTATACTATACTGTACTATGCTATACTGTACTATACTATACTGTACTATGCTATACTATACTGTACTATACTATACTGTACTATGCTATACTGTACTATACTATACTATACTGTACTATGCTATACTATACTATACTGTACAATACTATACTATACTATACTATACTATACTATACTATACTATACTATACTGTACAATACTATACTATACTATACTATACTATACTATACTATACTATACTATACTGTACTATGCTATACTATACTATTCATCAGTAAAGGGTAACAAAGGCCTCCAAGCAATATCATATTAAAGGAAAGACAGACTACCCCATTTAGAAATGGAAATAAAGAGGTGTGGACATTTACTTGTGCTGTTAATTTGAAGCAACCAATCAGATGTTCCCTTTGTACTTCTTAACAACAGCTAGATAACTTCTGATTGGTTGTAGGGAGTGATACAATGACTTTTCTAATGACTGTTCCATGTTGTGTCTTTGCAGGGGGTGAGGTCTGCTACAACAGAATCGGCTGCTTCTCTGATGCCAAACCATACGCTGGCACGACCGAAAGACCAACCGCGAAATTACCATGGGCCCCAGAGAAGATTAATATTCGGTTTTTGCTTTACACCAGGAATAACCAGAACAGCTTCCAGGTATGGGGACAAATAACAACCTACCCTGTTACCCACTGTGCTGCGTCTCCTGGCAGGAAATAATAGGGAATATGGGGAAAATGGCGGAAAAATGTTCCTGCCGGGGTGTCTCTCTAATGAGGCATTATGAGCAAAATGCTCAGGGCAGCGCCCCTGCTTAATATCAGAGAGGTGGCAGGCAGTGCTCACTTTACATTTTTTCTTTTAGAAAAGTGTCAGGCAGAGCAGAAGGAAAAGAAGCACAGCGTCTAGTAGTACATAAAGGCGGCATTCAAATGTTTGGCTCAGGTGGCAAAAATCCTAGAGACACCCCTAAATGCCTGATTGTGGGTATACACAACTCATCCTGCAGGTTGTACAATACTGTGGACATCGCCACCTAGGGGTAACTGGGATAGAAAGCGACTATCACCTGCATATTATAGGTTCCATATACCGGGGTATCTCAAAGGGCGTGTCTGGTCACTCTCGTGTGCCTTCAAAGAGCCAGAGGTGTGCCTCAAAATTGTGGTAGCAGAAGGAATTTCACCAGTGCCAATTTTTCAGATGGCTGCACAGATCAATACAGGGGGTAAATATCTGATGGTATTTATAAAGGATCAATATCGTTAAATATAAAAATCGTCAACATGAAATAACGCCGGAGCGTAAAATATCAACGTGCATTTAAAATAATGGTCGTTATTGATATTTTACCACCGGTATCTGCATTTTACAACCACGGTGAACATTGTTAATTACCGATATCGATAATCAAGTAATTTGGTTTTACTCAGCTTCCTTGGTCATGTTGGGGTTTTACTTTCTGCATAAATCCACCATACACTAAAGGATTTTATGGATAAATCGGTTCATTCAATTTCCCAACAGACGATCAGCGCCACAAACCCCTCCTCCATCTCCTCTTCCAACTTCCGGACCAGCAGAAAGACACGATTTCTCATTCACGGTTTTACGGACAGAGGAGAGTCCACCTGGTTCACAGATATATGTAAGGTAACATTAGGCTATTAAGAGTTTTTTCACCATTTTTTTATCCCCTATCTAGGGAAACTGTCCCAATACATCATACACCCATAATCTAGTTTTCACATATCACAGATCAGTTAATAATCATGGAGATCTTTTTCACTTTTAACTCATGGTAAGTAAGGGATAATATATCCCCTACTACTGTAAATTATAAGGATATTAAATATCACTGAGTAGTTCTGTGTCTATATAAAGGTACAAGGACACAGACTGAGTTATACAGGGAAATCTGGGTACCACTCATGTATTATAAGGGATAATGTATCCCCTACTGTAAATTATAAGGATATTAGAAGTCACTGAGGAGTTCTGTGTCTATATAAAGGTACAAGGATACAGGCTGAGTTATACAGGGAACTCTGGGTACCACTCATGTATTATAAAGGGATAATGTATCCCTACTGTAAATTATAAGGATATTAGAAGTCACTGAGGAGTTCTGTGTCTATATAAAGGTACAAGGACACAGACTGAGTTATACAGGGAACTCTGGGTACCACCCATGTATTATAAGGGATAATGTATCCCCTACTGTAAATTATAAGGATATTAGAAGTCACTGAGGAGTTCTGTGTCTATATAAAGGTACAAGGACACAGACTGAGTTATACAGGGAACTCTGGGTACCACTCATGTATTATAAGGGATAATGTATCCCCTACTGTAAATTATAAGGATATTAGAAGTCACTGAGGAGTTCTGTGGGTCCCTATAAGGTCAGAGGACACAGCCTGAGTTATACAGGGAACTCTGGGTACCACTCATTTATTATAGGGAACAATATATATGTATCCCTACTGTAATTATAAGGATATTAGAAGTCACTGAGGAGTTCTGTTCTATAAAGGTACAAGGACACAGACGGGTTATACAGGGAACTCTGGGTACCACCTATGTATTATAAGGGATAATGTATCCCTACTGTAATTATAAGGATATTAGAAGTCACTGAGGATTCTGTGTCTATATAAAGGTACAAGGACACAGACTGAGTTATACAGAACTCTGGGTACCACTCATGTTTATAAGGGATAATGTATCCCCTACTGTAAATTATAAGGATATTAGAAGTCACTGAGGTTCTGTTTCTATATAAAGTACAGGAGACACAGACTGATTTATACGGGAACTCTGGGTACCACTCATGTATTAAAGGATAATGTATCCCTACGGTAAATTATAAGGATATAGAAGTCACTGAGGAGTTTGTGTTCTAATAAAGGTACAAGGACACAACTGAGTTATACAGGGAACTCTGGGTACCACTCATGTATTATAAGGGATAATGTATCCCCTACTGTAATTATAAGGATATTAGAAGTCACTGAGGAGTTCTGTGTCCTATTAAAGGTACAAGGACACAACGAGTTATACAGGAACTCTGGTACCACTCATGATTATAGGATAATGTATCCCTACTGTAAATTATAAGGATATAGAAGTCACTGAGGAGTTCTGTGTCTATATAAAGGTACAAGACACAGACTGAGTTATACAGGGACCTCTGGGTACCACTCATGTATGATAGGGATAATGTATCCCTACTGTAATTATATGGATATTAGAAGTCACTGAGAGTTCTGTGTCTATATAAAGGTACAAGGCACCAGACTGAGTTATACAGGGAACTCTGGGTACCACTCATGTATTATAAGGATATGTATCCCCTCACTGTAAATTATAAGGTATTAAGTCACGGGAGTTCTGTGTCTATATAAAGGTACAAGGACACAGACTGAGTTATACAGGGAACTCTGGGTACCACTCATGTATTATAATGATTTATCCCTACTGTAAATTATAAGGATATTAGAAGTCACTGAGGAGTTCTGGTTCTATATAAAGGTACAAGGACACAGACTGAGTTATACAGGGAACTCTGGGTACCACTCTGTATTATAGGGATATGTATCCCCTACTGTAAATTATAAGGATATTAGAAGTCACTGAGGAGTTCTGTGTCTATATAAGTACAAGACACAGACTGAGTTATACAAGGGAACTCTGGGTACCACTCATGTATTATAAGGGATAATGTATCCCCTACTGTAAATATAAGGATATTAGAAGTCACTGAGGAGTTCTTTGTCTATATAAAGGTACAAGGACACAGACTGAGTATACAGGAACTCTGGGTACCACTCATGTATGATAGGGATAATGTATCCCTACTGTAAATTATATGGATATTAGAAGTCACTGAGATTTTCTGTGTCTATATAAAAGGTACAAGGACACAGCTGAGTTATACAGGAACTCTGGGTACCACTCATGTATTATAAGGATAATGTATCCCCTACTGTAAATTATAAGGATATTAGAGTCACTGAGGAGTTCTGTGTCTATATAAGGTACAAGGAACAGACTGAGTTATACAGGAACTCTGGGTACCACTCATGTATTATAAGGATAATGCATCCCCACTGTAATTATAAGGATATTAAAGTCACTGAGGAGTTCTGTGTCCTATAAAGTACAAGGACACAACTGAGTGATACAGGGAACTCTGGGTACCACTCATGTATTAAGGGATAATGATCCCCATCTGTAAATTATAAGGATATTAATATCACTGAGTAGTTCTGTGTCTATTAAAGGTACAAGGACACCGACTGAGTTATACAGGGAAACTCTGGGTACCACTCATGTATTATAAGGGATAATGTATCCCCTACTGTAAATCTAAGGATATTTAGAAGTCACTGAGGAGTTCTGTGTCTATATAAAGGTACAAGGATACAGACTGAGTTATACAGGGAACTCTGGTACCACTCATGTATGATAAGGGATAATGTATCCCTACTGTAAAATTATAAGGATATTAGAGGTCACTGAGGAGTTTCTGTGTCTATAAAGTACAAGGACACAAATGAGTTTTACGGGAACTGTGGTACCACTCATGTATTAGGGATAATGTATCCCTACTGTAAATTATAAGGATATTAGAAGTCACTAGGATTTCTGTGTCTATATAAAGGTACAAGGACACAGACTGAGTTATACAGAACTCTGGGTACCACTCAGTTTATAAGGGATAACGTATCCCCTACTGTAATATTATAAGGATATTAATCACTGAGTAGTTTTCTGTGTCCATATTTAAGATACAAGGCTGAAAACAGGTTTTTTAGTTTATGGATCTTTAAAACTCATTACTATGTGTTTATATTGTGTTTATATTGTGTTATATCTTGTGTTTATACTTGTATGTTGTATGTGTATTACTATTGTGTTATATTGTGTTATATTGTGTATATTGTATTAGTTAATATTGTCTTACATCTGTCTTCTCTTGTCTTCTCTTGTGTTCTCTTTGTGTCTCTTCTTTGCTGTTTATCTGTGTTCTCGTTTGTGTTTCTCTTGTCTTCTCCTTTTGTTCTCTTGTGTTCTTCTCTCGTCTTCTCTTGTGTTCTCTTGTGTTCTCCTTGTCTTCTCTTGTGTTTCTCTTGTCTTTCTCTTGTGTTCTCTCCTTGTGTTCTCCTGTCTTCTTGGGTCTTCTCTTGTGTTCTCTTGTTTCTCTTGTCTTCTCTTGGTTTTCTGTGTTCTCTTGGGCTTCTCTTGTGCTCCGTTCTCTTGTCGTCTTCTCTCTTTGTTGCTTGTTTCTCTTGTCTTCTTCTTTGGTTTATCTTGTGTTCGCTTGGTCTTCCTCTGTCTTCCCTTGTGTTCTCCTTCTGTCTTCGCTTGTTTTCTCATTGTGTTCTCGTGTGTTCTCTTGTCGTCCTCTGGTCGTCTCGTTGTGTTCTCTTGTTTCTCTTGTTATCTCTTGTGTTCTCGTTGTCTTCTCTTGTCTTCTCTTGTCTCTCTCTTGGTGGTACTATTGCGTTATCTTGTTCTTCATCTGGTGTATCTTGTAAAGGGATAAGGTATTAAGGTGCATTGTCTATCCCTATAGAAACTCTTCCAGGTAGAAGATTCAAACTGTATCAGTGTAGATTGGAGCGGTGGATCAAGGACATTATTTTCCCAAGTCGCCAATAATGTACGAGTGGTGGGTGCGGAAGTAGCTTATTTTGTAAAGATCCTTCAGGTAAAGGTTCATTTTATTCCATTTTAATATTAACAGGCAGCGCGGTTGCTCATTATCTAGCACTGAAGTCCTGTGTTTGAATCCACCCTTGGACACATCTACAAGGAGTTTGTATGTTGTATTCAGTTAGATCAACTGGACTTGAAGTTTAGTTCTTGAAGACGTTTCGCTAGTCATCCTACTGGATCTCTCAATTCAGAATGACTTGTACAAGGATCTGTGGCAATTATGTACCCTGGAAAATCCCAATTAGCATATCACAGCCAGGTGTTGGGGACCTTCTGAGCCAATTCCTCGGGTCAGGACTCAGCCGTGTACCTGCATCTTAAGGATAAAGGACATACCTTTGAAGATTGTAATGTTAACATATTGGCAAAGGAACATGACTGGTTCAAGAGAGGCGTTAAGAAGGCCATTTATGTGAAAATAAAGAAACCAAGCCTAAATAGAGGTGGGGGGGTTCGACACCAACTGTCTGCCATGTACAATGCTGTTTTAACACCTTACTCTGGGCGTTCCTATAACACCTCTTAGCCACTATCCAATCACACCCTTAACACCTGGCTGTGATATGCTAATTGGGATTTTCCAGGGTACATAATTGCCACAGATTCTTGTACAAGTCATTCTGAATTGAGAAAGCCAGTCGGATGACTAGTGAAACGTCTTTAAGTCCAGTTGATCTAAACAAATACAACAGATATACTGTAGTTGCCATATTCCACTAAATAAAGGGATTCTTGTATTTACAGAGTAACTTTGGGTATTCCCCAGCCAACGTTCATTTAATTGGTCACAGCTTGGGAGCTCATGTTGCTGGAGAGGCAGGAAAGAGACAGAAAGGCATTGCCAGGATTACGGGTAAGAAAACTATAACATTTTGTGCCAAGTCTTTCCTGTACCCTCTAAAGCCTTTCTGTACGCTATACACTTTTCATGAGATCCATCTCTTCTACAGACATGCTACCCTATAGTGATCATTGTTTGGATAGATAGTACGGAATTCTAGCAATATAGATGAGTTTAAAAATAAATAGCAGCCATCAAAACACAATGCTGCATTTAGCAAAATTTATATTGACTCAAGGGACAAAAAGTACTAGATTACGAATTTATAAACAACCATCTTTGAAATTGACTGCAATTAGCCATCTCATTAGACAACTGAGCATGCTCAAGTCGGTGGCATAAAAAGTCAATCTACAAAGTCAATCTCTCACATTAGAATTTGGAGTAATGATTGTTTTTAATCAGGGCACGGCCACACTGCAACGCAAATGCAATTGCACACGGAATGCGATTTAAAATGCGGAATGCCGATCGCAATTGCAACGCATCTGAAAATGCATGTTTTCGGTGCGTTGCCGCGTTTTCAACGATATGAAGAAAACGCAAGTGCAAACGCAAAAAAAGCGCAGCAGTGTGGCCTAGCCGTTAAGTGGCCCATTGACGTGACTTCTGTCACTATAATAAATTACTTCCTAACTGTAGTTATGTGACCAATGATTAAAATAAAATGGTGAGCGCTTATCCTTTTCTTAAACTGTGTTCTGTAGGACTGGACCCAGCAGAACCGTACTTCCAGAACACCCCCCCAGAAGTAAGGCTGGACTTGTCTGATGCAAACCTGGTTGAGGTTATTCACACAGATGCTGGTCCGTTGGTTCCAAGTCTCGGTGTGTTCACTGTATCAGTAAATGCTTTTATGAATTAATGTTTGAATATAGCAATGGGTACATCCTTAAAGGGTATTCCTTACTGTAACGTTGATTTCCATACATCACTATTTATACAGATTACATAAAGTAGCGCACTCCCAGGGTTATTCAATAAAAGTTTTTCAGGGTGATGTAATAAAAGTTATTATACTTAAAAATGGTGCTTAGTTTGCCCCAACCAATCAGATGTTAGCTTTCAAATGGTAAATAACATCTGATTGGTTGAGGCAAAATTAGCACCATTTTAAACGATAAGAACTTTTATTGAATCTCCCTGTGTTTTACAGTTATGGATAAAAGTTTTGTCAGTGACACCAATGTTGTATTTAGCAAACATTCAGGGAGATTCACTCACATGTAATTATTCAATGCTAGCTATTTATCTATTGTATAACAGTAAATAGATGCAACACCAATCATAGTCTGATCCCCATATTACAAAGGAAAATCCAGACACAGGTGTTTGAGATTTATAAATGTTTTATTTATTATTTTATTGTATCACTAACCTAACACTCCTGCATTCTACCCAATCACTAACCTAACACTCCTGTATTCTACCCAATCACTAACCTAACACTCCTGTATTCTACCCAATCACTAACCTAACACTCCTGCCTTCTACCCAATCACTAACCTAACACTCCTGTATTCTACCCAATCACTATTCTACCCAATCACTAACCTAACACTCCTGTATTCTACCCAATCACTAACCTAACACTCCTGTATTCTACCCAATCACTAACCTAACACTCCTGCATTCTACTCAATCACTAACCTAACCTCCTGCATTTCCTACACCAACCCACTACCCTAACACTCCCTGCATTCCTACACCCAATCACTAACCTAACAACACTCCTGCATTCTACTCTCTAACCCAATCACTAACCTAACACTCCTGTATTCTACCCATCACTAACCTAACACTCCTTATTCTACCCAATCCTATAACCTACCACCTCCTGTATTCCTACCCATCACTAACCTAACACTCCTGTATTCTACCCAATCACTAACCTAACACTCCGTATTCTACCCAATCACTAACCTAACACTCCTGTAATTCTAACCCAATCACTAACCTAACATCCCCCTGCTATTACCCAATCACTAACCTAACACTCCTGCATTCACCCAATCACTAACCTAACACTCCTGCATTCTACCCAATCACTAACCTAACACTCCTGCATTCTACCCAATCACTAACCTAACATCCTGCATTCTACCCAATCACTAACCTAACACTCCTGCATTCTACCAATCACTAACCTAACACTCCCGACACTCCTCCTTCTACCCAATCACTAACCTAACCTCCTGCTATTCTACCCATCATAACCTAACACTCCTGCATTCTAACCCCAATCACTAACCTAACACTCCTGCATTCTACCCATCTACCTAACGAACCATCACTAACCTAACACCTCCTGCATTCTACCCAATCACTAACCTAACACTCCTGTATTCTACCCAATCACTACTACCTAACACTCCTGCATTCTAACCCAACACTACCTACACTCCTATCTACCCATCACTAACAACCCTCCTGTATTCTACCCAATCACTAACCTAACACTCCTGCATTCTACCCAACCATCACTAACCTAACACTCGCTGCATTCTACCCCATCACTAACCTAACACTCCCTGTATTCTACCCAATCACTAACCTAACACTCTCTGCATTCTACCCCATCACTAACCTAACCTCCTGCATTCTACCCAATCACTAACCTAACAACTCCTGCATTCTACCCAATCACTAACCTAACACTCCTGTATTCTACCCATCACTAACCATAACACACTCCTGTATTCTATCCAATCACTAACCTAACACTCCTGTATTCTACCCAATCACTAACCTAACACTCCTGTATTCTACCCCAATCACTAACCTAACACTCCTGTATTCTATCCAATCACTAACCTAACACTCCTGTATTCTACCCAATCACTAACCTAACACTCCTGTATTCTATCCAATCACTAACCTAACCTCGCTGTATTCTATCCCAATCACTACCTAAATCACTCCTGTATTCTACCCAATCACTAACCTAACACTCCTGTATTCTACCCAATCACTAACCTAACACTCCTAACACTCCTGTATTCTACCCAATCACTAACCTAACACTCCTGCATTCATTCTACTACCCAATCTACCTAACACCTAACACTCTGTATTCCTACCCATCACTAACCTAACCACTTACCTCCTGTAATTCTACCCAATCACTAACCTAACACTCCTGTATTCTACCCAATAGACTACCCAATCACTAACCTAACACTCCTGCATTCTACCCAATCACTAAATCACTAACCTAACACTCCTGCTTCTACCCAATCTCACTAACCTAACCCCTGCATTCCTACCACCAATCACTATAACCACCCAATCACTAACCTAACACTCCTGCATTCTACCCCCAATCACAACTAAACACTCCTGCTTCTAACCCAATCACTAACCTAACACTCTCTGCTTCTACCCCAATCACTACCTAACCTCCTGCATTCTACCCACTCACTAACACTCAACCTAACACTCCTGCATTCTACCCATCACTAACCTAACACTCCTGTATTCCCCCAATCACTAACCTAACACTCCTGCCTTCTAACCCAATCACTAACCTAACACTACTCCCGCATTCTACCCAATCACTAACCTAACACTCCTGCATTCTACCCAATCACTAACCTAACACTCCTGCTACTACCCAATCACTAACCTAACACTCCTGCTTTCTACCCAATCACTAACCTAACACTCCTGCATTCTACCCAACACTAACCTAACACTCCTGCATTCTACCCAATCACTAACCTAACACTCCTGTATTCTACCCCAATCACTAACCTAACACTCCTGTATTCTACCCAATCACTACCTAACACTCCTGTATTCTCATACCCCAATCACTAACCTAACACTCCTGCATTCTACCCCAATCACTAACCTAACACTCCTGTCATTCTAACCCAATCACTAACCTACACTCCTGTATTCTACCAATCCTAACTACCCACTCTGATTCTACCCAATCACTAACCTAACACCCTGCATTCTACCCAATCACTAACCTAACACTCCTGCATTCTAACCCAATCACTAACCTAACACTCCTCATTCTACTTCTACCCAATCACTAACCTAACATCCTGCATTCTACCCCCAATCACTAACCTAACACTCCTGCATTCTACCCAATCACTAACCTAACACTCCTGCAATTCTACCCAATCACTAACCTAACACTCCTGCATTCTACCCAATCACTAACCTAACACTCCTGTATTCTAACCCAATCACTAACCTAACACTCCTGCATTCTACCCATCACTAACCTAACACTCCTGTATTCTACCCAATCACTCACTAACCTAACACTCCTGCTTCTACCCCATCACTACACTACCACTCCTGATTCTACCCATCACTACCCTAACACTCCTGTATTCTACCCAATCACCTAACCTAACACTCCTGCATTCCTACCCAATCACTAACCTAACACTCCTGAATTCTACCCAATCACTAACCTAACACTCCTGATTCTACACCCAATCACTAACCTAACACTCCGATTCTACCCAATCACTAACCTAACACTCCTGCATTCTACCTCATACTAATCCTACACCCTAACTAACACATCCTGCATTCTAACCCAATCACTAACCTAACACTCCTGTATTCTACCCAATCACTAACCTAACCTAACCTCCTGCCTGATTCTACCCAATCACTAACCTAACACTCCTGCATTCTACCCAATCACTAACCTAACACTCCTGCATTCTACTCCTGCATTCTACCCAATCACTAACCTAACACTCCTGCATTCTACCCAATCACTAACCTAACACTCCTGCATTCTACCCCAATCACCAACCTAACACTCCTGCATTCTAACCAATCACTAACCTAACACTCCTGCATTCTACCCCACCCAATCCACTAACCTAACACTCCTGTATTCTAACCCAATCACTAACCTACACACTCCTTTATTCTACCTCACATCACTACCTAACACTCCTGCATTCTAACCCAAATCACAACCTAACACTCCTGTATTCTACCCAATCATAACCTCATAACACTCCTGCTTCTCCCATGCATTCTACCCAATCACTAACTACCCAATCACTAACCTAACACTCCTGCAATTCTACCCATCAAATCACTAACCATCACTCCTGCATCCTCACCCCAATCACTAACCTAACACTCCTGCATTCTACCCAATCACTAACCTAACACTCCTGCTTCTAATACCGTCCAATCACTACCCTAACACTCCCTGCATTCTACCCAATCACTACCTAACCCTCCTGCCTTCTACCCAATCACTAACTAAACACTATTCCTCACTCAACACTCCTAACACTCCTGCTCTATACCCAATCACTAACCTAACACTCTCCTCCTTCTATTCTACCCAATCACTAACCTAACCTCCTGATCACCCAATCACTAACCTAACACTCCTGCATTCTACCCAATCCACTAACCTAACACTCCTGCATTCTACCAATCACTAACCTAACACTCCTGCATTCTACCCAATCACTAACCTAACACTCCTGCAATTCTACCCAATCACCTAACCTAACACTCCTGCATTCTACCCAATCACTAACCTAACACTCCTGCATTCTACCCAATCACTAACCTAACCCTCCTGCATTCTACCCCAATCACTAACCTAACACTCCTGTCATTCTAACCCAATCACTAACCTAACACTCCTGCATTCTACCCAATCACTAACCTAACACTCCTGCATTCTACCCAATCACTAACCTAACCCTCCTGCATTCTACCCCAATCACTAACTAACACTCTACACTCGCTATTCTACCCAATCACTACCCTATACACTCCTTGCATTCCTACCCCAATCACTAACCTAACACTCTCTGCATTCTACCCAACCCTAACCTCACACTCCTGTATTCTACCCAACTCACTAACCTAACCTCTGCACTTCTACCCAATCACTAACCTAACACTCCTGTATTCTATCTACCCAATCACTACCCTACCACTCCTGCATCCTCCTCATTCTACCCAATCACTAACCTAACACTCCTATTCACCTCTACCCACAATCACTAACCTAACACTCCTGTATTCCTATCGCTACCCAATCACTAACCTAACACCTCCTGCTTCTACCCAATCACTAACCTAACACTACTCCTCACTCTGCATTCTACCCAATCACTAACCTAACACTCCTGTATTCTACCCCAATCACTAACCTAACACTCCTGCATTCTCACCCAATCACTAACCTAACACTCCTGTATTCTACAACCCAATCACTAACCTAACACTCCTGCATTCTACCCATCAACCTAACCTAACACTCCTCTGCTTCTACCCAATCACTAACCTACCACTACCTGGCACTTCTAACCCAATCACTAACCTAACAACTCCTTGCTTCAACCCAATCACTAACCTAACACTCCTGCCTTCTACCCCATCACTAACCTAACACTCCTGCCTTCTACCCCAATCACTAACCTAACACTACCTGCATTCTACCCATACTAACCTAACCTAACACTCCTGCATTCTACCCAATACTAACCTAACACTCCTGCATTTCTACCCAATCACTAACCTAACACTCCTGCATTCTACCCAATCCTACCTAACCTCCGACACTCCTCTCCTCCTTCTACCCAATCACTAACCTAACACTCCTGCCTTCTACCCAATCACTAACCTAACACTCCCTTGCCTTCCTACACAATCACTAACCTAACACTCCTGCATCTACTCACCCAATCACTAAACCTAACACTCCTGCTATCTACCCAATCACTAACCTAACACTCCTGCCTTCTATTCTACTACCATACTCACCCAATCACTAACCTAACACTCCTGCATTCTACCCCCAATCACCTAACCTAACACTCCTGCTTCTACCCAATCACCAACCTAACACTCCTGCATTCTACCCAATCACTAACCTAACACTCCTGCATTCTACCCAATCACCTAACCTAACACTCCTGCATTCTCCCCAATCACTAACCTAACACTCCTGCATTCTACCCAATCACCAACCTAACACTCTGCATTCTATACCCCAATCATTAACCTCAACACTCCGTAATTCTACCAAATCACTAACCTAAACACCTCCTTATTCTACACTCTCATCTGTCTACCCAATCACTAACCTAACACTCCTGCATTCTACCCAATCATAACCTAACACTCCTGCTTCTACCCAATCACTAACCTAACACTCCTGCATTCTCCCACCAATCACTAACTCTAAACACTCCTGCATTCTATCACCCAATCACTAAACCTAACACTCCTGCATTCTAACCCAATCACTAACCTAACACTCCGTAATTCTACCCATCACTAACCAACACTCCTGCATTCTATCTACCCACATCACTACCAACACAACCTAACACCTCCTGCATTCTACCACATCACTAACCTAACACTCCTGCATTCTACCCAACACTAACCTACACTCCTGCATTCTACCCAATCACTAACCTAACACTCCTTTCTCTACCCAATCACTACCTAACACTCCTGCATTCTACCCAATCATAACCTAACACTCCTGCATTCTAACCCAATCCACTAACCTCACACACTCCTGCATTCTACCCAATCACTAACCTCACACTCCTGTATTCTACCCAATCCCTAACCTAACACTCCTGGCATTCTAACCCACACTAACCTAACACTCCTGCTTCTACCCATCACTAACCTAACACTCCTGCATTCTACTCCCAATCACTAACCTAACACTCTGCATTCTACCCAATCACTAACCTAACACTAACACTCCTGCATTCTACCCAATCACTAACCTAACACTCGCTGCTTCTACCCAATCCTCCCGCATTCTACCCAATCACTAACCTAACACTCCTGCTCCTTCTACCCACCATCTAACCTAACACTCCTGATTCTACCCAATCACTAACCTAACACTCCTGCATATCTCCAATCACTAACCCTAACACTCCTGCATTTTCTACCCAATCACTAACCTAAACACTCCTGCATTCTACCCAATCACTAACCTAACACTCCTGCATTCTACCCAATCACTAACCTAACACTCCTGCATTCTACCCAATCACTAACCTAACACTCCTCATTCTACCTACCCAATCACTAACCTAACACTCCTAAACTCCTCATCTACTACCCAATCACTAACCTAACACTCTCTGATCTTCTACCCATCACTAACCTAACACTCCTGACTCTACCCAATCACTAACCTACCAAAACACTCCTGCATTCACCCAATCACCTATCACAACCTAACACTCTCATGCTACCAATCACTAACCTAACACTCTGCATTCTACATACCAATCACTAACCTAACACTCTGCATTCTACCCAATCACTAACCTAACACTCCGCATTCTACCATCACACTAACCTAACACTCCGCATTACCCATCACTAACAACCCTCCTGCATTCTACCAATCATCGACACCTAACACTCCTGCTTCTACCCTTACAATCACTAACCTAACAACTCCTGCATTCTACCACAACACTAACCTAACACTCCGCATTCTACCCCAATCACTAACCTAACACTGCCTGCATTCTACCCAACACTAACCTAACACTCCTGCTTCTACCCAATCACTAACAACACTCCTGCATTCTACCATCACTAACCTAACACTCCTGCTTCTTTTACCCAATCACTAACCTAACACTCCTGTCATTCTACCCATCCCTAACCTAACACTCCTGCATTCTACCCAATCACTAACCTAACACTCCGCATTCTACCAATCACTCTACCTAACACTCCTGCATTCACCCAATCACAACCTAACACTCCTGTCATTCTACCATCACTACCCTAACACTCCTGCATTCTACCCAATCACTAACCTAACACTCCTGCAATCTACCCATCCTAACCTAACACTCCTGTTCTACCCAATCACTAACCTAACACTCCTGATCTTCTACCAATCACTAAACCTAACACTCCTGCATTCTACCCATCCAATCACTAACCTAACACTCCTGCTTCTACCCAATCACTCACACCTAACACTCACACTCCTGCATTTCTACCCAATCACTAACCTAAACACTCCTGCATTTTTCACCCAATCACTAACCTAACACTCCTGCATTCTACCCATCACTAAACCTAAACTCCTGCATTCTCCACCCAATCACTAACCTAACACTCCTGGCATTCTACCCAACATCACTACCTAACACTCCTGCATTCTCTACCCCAATCACTAACCTAACACTCCTGCATCCTAACCCAACACTAACCTAACACTCCTGCATTCTAACCCAATCACTAACTAACACTCCGCATTCTACCCAATCACTAACCTAACCTCCTGCATTATACCACAATCACTAACCTAACACTCGCTGTATTCTACCGACCCAATCACCTAACCTAACACTCCTGTTTCTACTCCAATCACTACCAACACTCCTATATACCCAATCATCATCACTAACCTAACACTCCTGCATCTACCCATCCTAACCTAACACTAACCCTGTATTCTACCAATCACACTAACACTCCTCATTCTACTATCATTCTACCATACCTAACCTACACCTCCTGTTCTACCCAATCACTAACCTAACACTCCTGATTCTACCCAATCACTAACCTAACCTCCTGCATTCTACCCAATCACTAACTCTACACTCTGCATTCTACCCAATCACTAACCTAACCACTCCTGATTCTAACCCAATCACTAACCTAACACTCCTGCATTCTACCAGATCACTAACCTAACACTCCTGCATTCTACCAATCACTAACCTAACACTCCTGCATTTCTACCCCCTTAATCACTAACCTAACACTCCGCTATCTCTCCAATACACTAACCTAACACTCCTGTTTCTACCCAATCCCTAATCCCTAACACTCCTGCCTGTTCTACCCAATCACATACCCTAACCACTCCTGCATTCTACCAATCACTAACCTAACACTCCTGCATTCTACACCAATCACTAACCTAACACTGCCTGTTTTCTACATCCAATCCTACCTAAACACTCCTGCTTCTACCCAATCACTAACCTAACACTCCTCTTCTACCAATCACTAACCTAACACTCCTGCAATCTCTCTCTACCTCCAACCATCACTAACCTAACACTCCTGTATTCTACCCATCACTAACCTAACACTCTCTGATTCACCCAATCACTACCCTAACTCCTTGCATTCTACGCCAATCAATCCTAACCTAACACTCCTGCATTCTACCCCAATCACTGAACCCAATCACTACCAACACTACAACATCTGCTATTCTACCCATCACTAAACCTAACACTCCTGTCATCTACCCAATCACTAACCTACACTCCTGTATTCTACCCAATCACTAACCTAACACTCCTGCATATCTACCCAACACTAACCTAACACTCCTGATTCAACCCAATCACTAACCTAACACTCCTATTCTACCCATCACTAACCTAACACCTCACTCCTGCATTCTACCCAATCACTAACCAACACTCCTGCTTCTACCCAATCACTAACCTCAAAAACACTCCTGTATTCTATTACTTCTCACTACCCAATCACTAACCTAACACTCTGATTCTACCCACACTAACCTAACACTCCTGATCATCTACCCAATCACTAACATAACACCTCCTGTATTCTACCCAATCACTAACCTAACACTCCTGGCATTCCTACTACCAATCACTAACCTAAACACTCCTGCATTCTAACCCAATCACTACTAACACCCTGATTCTACCCAATCACTAACCTAACACCTGCATCCTTCACCTCACCCATCACTACTAACACTCCTGTCATCTACCCAATCACTAACAACACTCTCTGCATTCTATCACCCAATCACTAAACTACCTAACACTCCTGCTTCTACCCAATCACTAACCTAACACACTCCTGTAATTCTACCCAATCACTAACCTAACACTCCTGCTATTCTACCCAATCACTAACCAAACACTCCTGTCATTACTACCCAATCAACTATAACCTAACAACTCCTGTATTCTACCCAATCACTAACGCAACACTCCTTGCATTCTACCCAATCACTAACCTAACACTCCTGCATTCTACCCAATCACTAACCAACACCCTCATTCTACCCAATCACTACCTAACACTCTGCATTCTACCCTCTACATCACTAACCCTAACACTCCTGCATCTACCCAATCACTAACAACAACACTCCTGCCTTCTACCCAATCACTAACCTAACACTCGCCTACATGCTCATTCTACCCAATCACTAACCTATACACATCTCATTCACCCAATCACTAACCTAACACTCCTGGTCATTCTACCCAATCACTAACACTCGCTAAACACTACCTGCATTCACCCCAATCACTAAGCTAACACTCCTGCATTCTAGCCCAATCACTAACCTAAAACTCCTGCATTCTACCATCACTAACCTAACACTCCTGCATTCTTACCAATCGTACTACCTAACACTCCTGCATTCTACCAATCACTAACCTAACACTCCTGCATTCTACCCAATCACTAACCTAACAACTCCTGCATTCTACCCAATCACTAACCTAACACTCCTCATTCTACTCCCAATCACTAACCTAAACACTCTGCATTCTACCCAATCACTAACCTAACACTCCTGCATTCTACCCAATCACTAACCAACACTCCTGCATTCTACCAATCACTAACCTCCAACAACCTCCTGCATTCACCCAATCACTAACCTAACACTCCTGCATTCTATCCAATCACTAACCTAACACTCCTGTATTCTACCCAATCACTTAACCTAACAACCACTCCTGTCATTCTACCCACATCACTAACCTAACACTCCTTGATTCTACCCCAATCACTAACCTAACCACTCCTCATACCTGCATTCTACCCAATCACTAACCTAACACTCCGCATTCTACCAATCACTAACCTAATACACTCCGCATGCATACCCAATCACTAACCTAACACTCCTGCATTCTACCCAATCACTAACCTAACTAACACTCTTGTATTCTACCCATCATACCTAACACTCCTTCTCTACCCATCACTAACCTACACTCCTGTATTCTACCAATCACTAACCTAACACTCCTCCTGCATTCTACCAATCACTAACCTAACACTCCTGCATTCTACCCAATCTACTACCCAATCACTACCCTAACACTCCTGTCATTCTAACCAATCACTAACTAACACCTGCATTCTAACCCAATCACTAACCTAACACTCCTGTATTCTACCCAATCACTAACCTAACACTCCTGCATTCTACCATAACTAAACGCTAACACTCCTGCCTGTCTACCCAATCACACTACCGAACACTCCTGCATTCTCATCTACCCAATCACTAACCTAACACTCCTGCATTCTACCCATCACTACCTACCACTCCTATTCTACCCAATCACTAACCTAACACGTCGTCTAATCTACTACCCAATCACTAACCTAACACTCCTGCATTCTACCCAATCACAAACCTAACACTCCTGTATTCTACTTCTACCTACAATCACTAACCTAACACTCCTGCATCTACCCAATCATAACTAAACACTCCTGTATTTACTCACCAATCACTAACTAACAACACTCCTGTATCTACCCAATCACTAACCTAACACTCCTGCATTCTACCCAATCACACCTAACACTCCGATCTACCATCACTAACGCTAACTCCTTCTACCCAATCACTAACCTAAACACTCCTGCATTCTACCCAATCACTAACCTAACACTCCTGCATTCTACCCAATCACTAACCTAACACTCCTATATTCTACCCAATCACTAACCTAACACTCCTGCATTCTACCCAATCACTAACCTAACACTCCTGCTTATCTATCCAATCATAACCTAACACTCCTGTATTCTACCCAATCACTAACCTAACACTCCTGCATTCTACCCAATCACTAACCTAAACATCCTGCATTCACCCAATCACTACCGCTAAACACTCCTGCATTCCTACCATCACTAACCTAACACTCCTGATTCTACCAATCACTACACCTAACACTCCTGTAATTCTACCCATTCACCTCACTACTAACACTCCTGCATTCTACCAATCACTAACCTAACACTCTGCATTCTACCCAATCACTAACCTAACACTCCTGTAATTCTACCCAATCACTAACCTAACACTCCTGCTATTCTACCCAATCACTAACCTAAACATCCTGCATTCTACCCATCATACCTAACACTCCTCCCTGCATTCTACCCAATCACTAACCTAACACTCCTGATTCTACCAATCACTAACCTAACACTCCTGTATTCTACCCATCACTAACATAACCCTCCTGATTCTATCACCAACACTAACCTACACTCCTGATTTCTACCCAATCACTAACCTAACACTCCTGCTTCTAACCCAATCACTAACCTAACACTCTGTATTCTACCCATCACTAACCTAACACTCCTGGCCATTCTACCCAATCACTAACACACTCCTGCATTCTACCCAATCACTAACCAAACAACACTCCTGTATTCGTCCATCACTAACCTAACACTTATTCTACCAACACTCCTGTCATTTACCAATCACTAACCTACACTCCTGCATTCTATCCAATCAATAACCTAACACTCCTGCATTCTACCCAATCACTAACCTAACACTCCTGCATTCTACCCAATCACTACCTACCCCTGTCTGCTACCCAATCACTAACCTAACACCCTGATTCTACCCCAATCACTAACCTAACACTCCTGCATTCTACCCAATCACTAACCTAACACCTCCTGCTTCTACCCATCACTAACCTAACACTCCTGCATTCTACCCAATCACTACCTAACACTCCTGCATTCTACCCATCACTAACCTAACACCCGACACTCCTGCATTCTACCAATCACTAACCTAACACTCCTGCATTCTACGCAATTCTACCCATCACTAACCGAACACTCCTGTAACATTCCTACCCAATCACTAACCTCAACACTCCTGCATTCTACCCAATCACTAACCTAACACTCCTGTATGTATTCTACCCAATCCGGTGCTAATACTTACAAAGTGACGGTGCTAATACTTTATAAAGTGACGGTGCTAATACTTTATAGAGTGTTGATAAGTGTATATATAGAACAAGGTGCTAATACTTTATAAAGTGACGGTGCTAATACTTTATAGAGTGTTAATAAGTGTATATATAGAACAAGTTGAGAATAGAAACATTATCAGGCTCATTTACCCAGAGCCGCTATTGCTCTGGGTAAATGCACCTTTTGGATTCAATATTGCGATTGCGAATGTGGGTAAATCCCGGAAAGGGGTCTACCCACTGAAGGATTTTCACTGAAGGATTTTAACACCAGCTATTTGCTGACATTAAAATCCTGCACTAAATCTAGCGCAAACGCAATATTGAATTGCGAGCATCTGATGTACGGGTGTTTTTTGCGTAACCCGCACATCCGACGCTAAGTACCAGCCCAAAACTAACTACATAAAACTGTAAGTTCAATGCAGAGTCATTTATCCATGGGTCTGGATAGAATGCAGGGACATTCACAATGGGGTTGGATGAATGGAGGAGTAGGACATGGTCTTGTAGACATTCACAATTGGGTTGGATGAATGGAGGAGTAGGACATGGTCTTGTAGACATTCACAATTGGGTTGGATGAATGGAGGAGTAGGACATGGTCTTGTAGACATTTACAATGGGGATATATGAATGGAGGAGTAGGACATGGTCTTGTAGACATTTACAATGGGGGTATATGAATGGAGGAGTAGGACATGGTCTTGTAGACATTCACAATTGGGTTGGATGAATGGAGGAGTAGGACATGGTCTTGTAGACATTCACAATGGGGGTGTATGAATGGAGGAGTAGGACATGGTCTTGTAGACATTCACAATGGGGTTGGATGAAGGGAGGAGTAGAACATGGTCTTGTAGACATTCACAATGGGGGTGTATGAATGGAGGATAGGACATGGTCTTGTAGACATCCACAATGGGATTGGATGAATGGAGGAGTAGGACATGGTCTTGTAGACATTCACAATGGGGTTGGTTGAATGGAGGAATAGGACATGGTCTTGTAGACATTCACAATGGGATTGGATGAATGGAGGAGTAGGACATGGTCTTGTAGACATTCACAATGGGGGTGTATGAATAGAGGAGTAGGACATGGTCTTGTAGACATTCACAATGGGGATGTATGAATGGAGAAGTAGGACATGGTCTTGTAGATATTCACAATAGGATTGGATGAGTGGAGGAGTAGGACATGGTCTTGTAGACATTCACAATGGGATTGGATGAATGAAAGAGTAGGACATGGTCTTGTAGACATTCACAATGGGGTTGGATAAATGGAGAGGTAGGACATGGTCTTGTAGACATTGACAATAGGGGTGTATGCATGGAGGAGTAGGACATGGTCTTGTAGACATTCACAATGGGGTTGGATGAATGGAGGAGTAGGACATGGTCTTGTAGACATTCACAATGGGGGTGTATGAATGGAGGAATAGGACTTAGTAACATAGTAACATAGTAACATAGTAATTAAGGTTGAATAAAGACATTCGTCCATCAAGTCCAACCTATTCCCTTTTTTTTTTTTTTTTTTTTTGTTTTTTTTTAACAACACACCAAAAAACCCCCACGGGCACGAGAGTAGGGGGGAGGGGGGGGCTGCACATCAAAAGCGGAAAACGAGAGGCAAGGGGGAAAGCAGCAAAATTTCTTCGTCGGGGGTAAACTGGGATGGGGAAATCAAAAAAAGATAAAAAAGAAGACCACTTCATCTCTTGTTGACGGGGTTGAACATGTAACTGTTATACAGACATTATGGGTAGGGTATAAAGGTTGGATGAAATGGAGGTATGTCTTTATACAACCTCTAATATTCTGTTACTACTGTATGTAACTGTTAGACATAAATTATGGGTAGGATATAAAGGTTGGACTAGATGGAGGTATGTCCTTATACAACCTCCAATACTATGTTACTATGTAACTGTTATACAGACATTATGTGTAGGGTATAAAGGATGGACTAGATGGACGTATGTCCTTATACAACCTCCAATACTATGTTACTGTGTAACTGTTATACAGACATTATGTGTAGGGTATAAAGGTTGGACTAGATGGACATATGTCTTTATACAACCTCCAATACTATGTTACTATGTAACTGTTAGACAGACATTATGGGTAGGATATAAAGGTTGGACTAGATGGAGGTATGTCTTTATTCAACCTATGCTATACTATACATGTCACTGCACTGCGTATATGATGTTGCTCTCCTTGTTTCCATTAGTGGATTAACTGGCACTCTGTCACTGGTGTGATACATGGCACACTGCCACTGGTGTGATACATGGAACACTGCCACTGATGTAATACCTGACACACTGCCACTGGTGTAATAACTGTCACACTTCCACTGGTCCAATAACTGGCACACTGCCACTGGTGTAATAGCTGGCACACTGCCACTGGTGTAATAACTGGCACACTGCCACTGGTGTAATAATAACTGGCACACTGCCACTGGTGCAATAATTGGAACACTCCCACTGGTGTAATAACTGGCACACTTCCACTGGTGTAATAACTGGCACACTGCCACTGGTGAATAACTATGCCACTCGTTCCCCTTGATGTGTCATGATGTTACAACTGGGGGAAGCATGGTGGGGGAGCTGTGATTGGTGCTGCTCGTACATATACTGGCTTCTGCTGGTTTTCAATCCATATCAATCTGTTCTTTGTTAAATTGTTTGTTTTTTGCATTCTTTTGTACCAACCTGTTTATTGCGTCTGTCAGCGATGTAGCAGTTCTGATTTGTGAGGTATGTGTGTAGTTACTAGAGGTGATGGCTTAGAAATATATTTGTTTTTTAAAGTGCTGACAAGAACAAAATCTCCTGCTATGGATAAACAAGCAATGTACATTCAGGGATGGCTTGAGGGGCGTGCAAACTATGTGGTCCCAAAGGGCCACTTGTCAGGGGGGGAGAAAGCACCACTTGCGTCACCAGAACTGGTTTGCACAAACCTCTTATACACCCTCAGGAAAACCTTCAAATGCTGTCAGACATCTCCCATTTCATAACGTACACAGCAGCATTCAAAGTTCCCTGAGCACATGTGTTATCTTCTGCTATTCCATGGTCCTGTTATCTTCTGCTATTCCATGGTCCTGTTATCTTCTGCTATTCCATGGTCCTGTTATCTTCTGCTATTCCATGGTCCTGTTATCTTCTGCTATTCCATGCATAATCACTGAAGAGAGAGTCAGTGTAACAGCAGCTTGTAGTGAGACCTTCACAAACACAGTGACACTGCTTGTTGTCCTGTTACATTTCAGTTGCTTTAGTCTATATATTTCATAGATTGCACTGTGTGTCTTGTTTGGTATATAGTCTGTATTACTGTATTATATATACTGTATTAGTGTTCCATTTGAGTCACTGGTTTTGTATGTATATAAGATTTTTTTTGGGGGGGGAGGGGCTGTTTTATAGTGTGTTGTAAAATGTCTATTTTACAACACACACATTTTACTCATGGATTCGATATTCGATATTTACTCACGTATAGGTATAATAGACATTTTACTCGCGAATTCAATATTCGATATTTACTCGCGTATTGGTATAATAGACATTTTACTCACATATTCGATAATTCGATATTTACTCATGTATTGGTATAATAGACATTTTCCTCGCGGATTCGATATTCGATATTTACTTGCGTTATAGGTATAATAGACATTTTACTCACGGATTCGATTTTCGATATTTACTCGCGTATTGGTATAATAGACATTTTACTCACGGATTTGATATTCGATATTTACTCGCGTATTGGTATAATAGACTTTTACTTTACTCGCGGATTCGATATTCGATATTTACTCCCGTATTGGTATAATAGACATTTTACTCATGGATTCGATATTCGATATTTACTCGCCTATTGGTATAATAGACATTTTACTCATGGATTCGATATTCGATATTTACTCGCGTATAGGTATAATAGATATTTTACTCACGGATTCGATATTCGATATTTACTCGCTATTGGTATAATAGATATTTTACTCACGGATTCGATATTCGATATTTACTCGCGTATTGGTATAATAGACATTTTACTCGCGGATTCGATATTCGATATTTACTCGCGTATTGGTATAATAGACATTTTACTCGCGGATTCGATATTCGATATTTACTCGCGTATGGTATAATAACTTTTTACTCGCGGATTCGATATTCGATATTTACTCGCTATAGTATATAGACATTTAACTCGCGTATCGCTATTCTATCTTTACTCGCGTATTGGTATAATAGACATTTTACTCATGGATTCGATATTCGATATTTACTCCCGTATTGGTATAATAGACATTTTACGCATGGATTCGATATTCGATATTTACTCGCCTATTGGTATAATAGACATTTTACTCATGGATTCGATATTCGATATTTACTCGCGTATAGGTATAATAGATATTTACTCACGGATTCGATATTCGATATTTACTCGCGTATTGGTATAATAACACATTTACTACTCGCGGATTCGATATTCGATATTTACTCGCGTATTGGTATAATAGACATTTTACTCGCGGATTCAATATTCGATTTACCGCGTATTGGTATAATAGACATTTTACTCGGATTCGATATTCTTATTATCGCGTATAGGTATAATACATTTTACTCGCGGATTCGATATTCGATATTTACTCCCGTATTGGTATAATAGACATTTTACTCTTTGATTCGATTTCGATATTTACTCGCCTATGGTATAATAGACATTTTACTCACGGATTCGATATTCGATATTTACTCGCGTATAGGTATAATAGATATTTTACTCACGGATTCGATATCGATATTTACTATCGCGTATTGGTATAATAGACATTTACTCGCGGATTCGATTCGATATTTACTCGCGTATAGGTATAATAGATATTTTACTCACGGATTCGTATTCGTATTTACTCGCGTATTGGTATAATAGACATTTTACTCACTCGCGGATTCTATATTCGAATTTACTACTCGCGTATTGTATAAGACATTTTACTCGCGGATTCGATATTCGATATTTCCTCGCGTATTGGTATAATAGACATTTTACTCGCGGATTCGATATTCGATATTTACTCGCTATTGGTATAATAGACATTTTACTCGCGGATTCGATATTCGTATTTACTCGCGTATTGGTATAATAGACATTTTACTCCGATTCGATATTCGATATTTACTCGCGTATTGGTATAATAGACATTTTCCTCCGGATTCGATATTCGATATTTACTCGCGTATTGGTATAATAGACATTTTACTTGCGGATTCGATATTCATATTTACTTGCTTATTGTATAATAGACATTTTACTCATGATTCATATTCGATATTTCCTCACGTATAGGTATAATAGACATTTTACTCGCGATTCAATATTCATATTTTACTCGCGTATTGGTATAATAGACATTTTACTTGCGGATTCGATATTCGATATTTACTTGCTTATTGGTATAATAGACATTTTACTCATGGATTCGATATTCGATATTTACTACTCACGTATAGGTATAATAGACATTTTACTCGCGGATTCGATATTCGATATTTACTCGCGTATTGGTATAATAGACATTTTATCTTAGCGGATTCGATATTCGATATTTACTTGCTTATTGTATAATAGACATTTTCCTCATGGATTCGATATTCGATATTTACTCACGTTATAGGTATAATAGACATTTTACTCGCGAATTCAATATCGATATTACCCTCGCATTGGTATAATAGACATTTTACTCACATATTCGATAATTCGATATTTACTCATGTATTGGTATAATAGACATTTTCCTCGCGGATTCGATATTCGATATTTACTTGCGTTATAGGTATAATAGACATTTTACTCACGGATTCGATTTTCGATATTTACTCGCGTATTGGTATAATAGACATTTTACTCACGGTTTGATTATCTCGATATTTACTCGCGTATTGGTAAGAAATAGATAGATAGACATTTTACTCACGGATTCGATTTTCGATATTTACTCGCGTATTGGTATAATAGACATTTTACTCACGGATTTGATATTCGATATTTACTCGCGTATTGGTATAATAGACATTTTACTCGTCTTTATACAACCTCCAATACTATGTTACTATGTAACTGTTATACAGACATTATGGGTAGGGTATAAAGGTTGGACTAGATGGACGTATGTCTTTATACAACCTCCAATACTATGTTACTATGCATTATATAAAGGCTTAGTGATTGCTGTTAACTTCACAGTCTCTGAATTTCTGTTATTTCCATAAAGCAAAACGGCTTCCCTTTTAAAAAAAACTGGGGTTAATGTTGTTCCCATAGATTTTCCCACCTCTACACGCCATTATTAACTGTTCATAGTTTCCAACCAGTATCTTTATAGGATGATGTACAATCTGCATGATGTAGGTTCACTAGATCTCTATTCCCCTTTGAAGCGAAAGGGCTCAGTACAAACCAGATATTCTTGTAATTTTATCTCCTATGTGGACTATGTGAAATTTTATTTAAAGAGGGATTAAACAGCTCAATATGTCTGACAACTCATATCTTTGGCATCCTTTGTATTCTTTTCATTCAGGTTTTTAGACCCTTATTATTTTTTTGTAGTTGTGTTTTTAAAAACCTTGAAATTGCTATGGGCAACTTTATCTGCATTGTCTTTAAAAAAGGCCTTCCCTGCTACTTACCCTTTATTATATATGATTTGGTTATATGCTAGAAAAAATAGTAAAGACAAATACATGGAGATAGAAAGGTCCATCGTTCACACCATAAGACTGTGATGTAAAGACTGCACTATATAGAATAATAATATCTCACTGAAGGTTCTCACTATACCTTATTGTATTTATATACAACATATTACATCACCGAAGGATTGTGGGTAAAATGCACTAAAAATTACCAATGCTTTCTACTGTGTTCCCATTGACATGCATTACATTATATATACATTGAAAAAAAGGGTAGATTGGGGTAGATTTTTTTTTTTTTTATATATATAGCAACATGGGCTTTATATTGTGACTAGAGGTAGCCGAACTTTATAAAGTTAAAAAACGGGCCCATTAAAGTCAATGGGAGTTTGAAAAGTTTGGCTGAAATACAGTTAAAATAACAATGGTTATATAGAGAAGCATATTGGATATTTTATATGAACACAGTCGAACCTAATGTACTTAATAGTCTATTATCATTCAAATGCTTTTTATAAATCTTAAAACATGTTCCATTGCACGTAGCACTTCAATAACTATTTAATTATAATCTTTCTTATAAGATAATTATAACCTGATATCGGCTTTTATTGATATATGACTGATGTTTTTATAACAGTTTTTTAATAATATTTTTACACTTATGTCAGAAATTTGCATAAGTTGCTAACACAGTATGTAAAAATAATGTATACTTAGCACTTTATAGAAATTTATTTGCACATAAGAAAATGTATTATAAGACAGGTTGTATAGAAAAAGATTTTAAAATGTGTAGTGTATTAGTAATGATATGCAATAGGGGGAGGAGTTCCATGATGCACAGATGGGATATCCAAATTGTATCCTGATGAAGGTACTCGGGGGAAGTACCGAAACGATTGTTCACAATAAATAATAATTTTTTTACTCACAATCCAGAGTGCCCAGGATTTTTTGTTTTTGGATAGAATAACAATGGTAACTTAATGTTATTAAAATGGCTCTGGAACCTGGGAAATGGCTACTTTCCAGATCCTGCGTTCGATTTTCGATAGTTATCCCATGAATGAATAGAAGATTTGAGGGTTATCGAACCCTCAACTGATTCGATAATTATCGAAAGTCCAAGAGATCCAAGCTCGGGAAAGTTTTAAAAGTCTGGGTCTGTTCAAACTTGATAAGTCGATCTCTAATTGTCACTTTTTAATTGTTACATTACGGTATGTATGTGCTCTCTGTATCTGATTCTAATCATTATTATATAAGCCTGTAACTAGGAGGACAATATTGGATTGTGTTGGATGCACCAACCAGTTAATGTATTGTGAAATAAAATGTATTGAAAGAAAATAATGTACTAGCTATTTTTTAATTGTTAAGGGCAACTACATTCATAAATCAACTGATTAGAAATGATATAGCTCATGTATAGCCTATATTGTAGTCAATAAAACTCACTGCAACCCTATAAAAATGAAGATCAAGGTCCTCCAATAGGGGTCTCTGACTTCTGCACATGCTCAGTGTGCTCTTTACGGCTGTAAGTAAACTAAGGGTATCTTCGATCCCCCGACCCTAACCAACATTTTTAAAAGTTTAATATCTGCCTCTTCTGTTACTTCTGGGATTGGAAGCTCCCATGTGCATGTCAGAGGGGGTGGACAAGCCCTTTAAGGATCTTCAAAAAATGACATACTTTATTCAGATACAGGACATTATATAGATAAAGAATACATGCATGTGTAGTTTGGCGGTTTACCACTTATGAACGCCATTTGTTTATGATAACTAAGTTGTTAACTGTAGATATTTTTAGGGTTTTCACTGTATTTATTTAGAGGACAACTAAACTTCAAAAATTCACTTTTTAAAAATGAAAAGTACCTGGGGTAGGATTTATTGTCCCTACCCCCCAATATTGTTTTGTTGAGGAGTTCCAGGTAGTTTTCATCTGCCAGGTTAGTGCCCTGGCCTGTATTAAAGATAGTGCGGAAGTCTGGCAGAATCAGGTTTCTTTGGCCTGTGGCTTCTAATTAGGGATGGCCGGTTCGCGGATCCGTTGCGGATTTTTCCAGATTTTCCGCCTTCCCAACTTCCGGACCGCGGATTTCTCATATTTTCGAAAATTTTCGAAATTACGAGGATTTCTCATATTTTCGAGGATTTTTTTTATTTTAACGGGTCCGCTCGCGGATTTTCGAATTTTCGAATTTTTCCGAAAATTCGCGGATTCTCGAGCGGACTGGATTTTGTGAAGTTCGGACATCTCTACTTCTAATACAAATTATATTGGGAGGTAGATATGACTTTCCTGCCCCAGATACTTTTCATTTTAACACACTATAGTTCTCCTTTAATATCAGAATTAGGAGGAGAGACAGGGCTGTATATATGTTACATAGATATCTGGATAGCAGGGTCATGGTCTGACATCTTTATTGTACTTTGTTATATTACAGTGAATTACAGTTTTGTTTGGTATAGACATTCTGGACCATTCAGACAGGTTTGGAATTGCTAAACAAGATATTGTAATATCGTTATAATTGCTTTCCTCTGTAAAGATTTTCTGTGATGTAAAAATGAATCCTGTTTTAGTTCCCCATCACTGACCCCCCAAGTTTGAAATGACAGGTTACGTAGTGATTGATTTCACCTTTATTTTGAGCTTCACCTTATGGCCAAAGAACAATGTCGAGAATGAAGAAAATCCGGTTCCATTGAACTAAATGGAAAGGTAAATAATGAGCTGATCCCCTTAATAACTAAAAGGATTTCAAGAATGGAAACTCTGCCCTGAAGTCTCTACTCATCATGTATCTTCGAACACCACCAAGATTCAATGAATTATACACTAAATGCTCCATTGTTAAAGGCCAACTGTGGTCTCCGAATAAGTTAGGTTTAAATAAAAGCCTGCCATGATTTATTTAAAATGAGCCCTGGGTAACATCTCTGGCTGCAAACAAATTATATTGCAGTGAATGTTCAAATTTCCTGCTTCCAGGACACCACCTGACCCTCTGCTCCTCCCCTCCACCCAGCGGAAGAAGCATGCTCAGTTGAGACCTAATGCTGGGGAAAACAGGAACTACCTGCACAGACATAAAAAAAATAATGACTTTTGAGGAGGGGAGCCTATTAATACAAACAGAGGCTTTTAATGTAGACTACAGTGGACCATGGCTGAAAACAGAAAGTGTTCAAGCAAGAATTAATATTGCAGAACCTTTAAAGCAATAACTTCACACAAATTACAACTAGAGATATGTGTTTCATTTGAGTGAGGAGACTGTGTTTCATTTGAGTGGAGACTGTTTCATTTGTGTGGAGGAGGCTGTGTTTCATTTGAGTGGAGGAGACTATGTTTCATTCGAGTGGAGGAGACTGTTTCATTCGATTGGAGGAGACTGTTTCATTCGAGTGGAGGAGACTGTTTCATTTGAGTGGAGGAGACTGTTACATTTCAGTGGAAGAGACTGTTTCATTTGAGTAGAGGAGACTGTTACATTTCAGTGGAAGAGACTGTTTCATTTGAGTAGAGGAGACTGTTACTTTCTTTCTGTGGAGGAACTGTGTTTTAATTTAAGTGGAGGAGACTGCTTCATTTCATGGAGGAGACAGTTTCTTTAGTGAGAGAGACTGTTTCATTTCAGTGGAGGAGACTGTTTCATTTCAGTGGAGAGACTGTTTTCATTTGAGTAGAGGAGACTGTTACATTTCAGTGGAAGAGACTGTTTCATTTGAGTAGAGGAGACTGTTACATTTCTGTGGAGGAGACTGTGTTTTAATTTGAGTGGAGGAGACTGCTTCATTTCAGTTGGAGGAGACGTTTCATTTCAGTGGAGGAGACTGTTTCATTTCAGTGGAGGAGACTGTTTCATTTCAGTGGAAGAGACTGTTTCATTTGAGTAGAGGAGACTGTTACATTTCAGTGGAAGAGACTGTTTCATTTGAGTAGAGGAGACTGTTACATTTCAGTGGAAGAGACTGTTTCATTTGAGTAGAGGAGACTGTTACATTTCTGTGGAGGAGACTGTGTTTTAATTTGAGTGGAGGAGACTGTGTTTTAATTTGAGTGGAGGAGACTGTGTTTTAATTTGAGTTTCATTTCAGTGGAGGAGACTGTTTCATTTCAGTGGAGGAGACTGTTTCATTTCAGTGGAGGAGACTGTTTCATTTCAGTGGAGGAGACTGTTTCATTTCAGTGGAGGAGACTGCTTTTTTTGTTATTCTAGGAGGCAGTTTTTGTTGTCTTTTTTTTTTTAAACCCAAATTTAAATGTGAGATGTAACTATATCATCAAGTTGGGCAAGTGTTCATCAAGTCGGGCAAGAGTCCGTCATGTAATTGGCCAAACGATGGGCTAGTGTACAGCACACACAATTAAGGGCCAAATAATGGGCTAGTGTATAGCATACACATAGGGTTGGTTGCAAACAATTGAAATAGTTAAGTCAACATTTCACTTTATTTTATTTCTAATTTCCAGCCATTATGTTTCACAATGTAATAAATAACAAATTTAAGTAATTTTAAAGCATACAGTCAAAGGGTAAATAGACTGTTCCAACCCACCTTTCCATTCAAAATGGTCAGGACCTAAACAGCTAGGTCCACAACAACGTACAATGGCTGGTAGAATTGAGATCATCCAATCAATACACACACACACACACACACACACACACACACACCCAACACAACACACACACACACACACACACACACACACCACACACACACACACACACACACACACACACACACACACACGTCCAAGGCCTAACAATAGAAACATAAGCTCTGCTAGAAGCAAATCTTCCATTGGCCAGGTTCTGGACTGAGGATGGAGGCAGAACCTGGGATTGCAATCTCCAAAGGGGGAACTATCTATTAAGGTCCTAATCATGGATACTTTTCATGGTGGGTTGAAACCAGGTGGGATAGTTTAATGGGTTTGCTGGGCCCTTTTCTTGAAAGATATCTGTAAAGTGATCATTGTGTGATGTCAGTGTATTCCTTATTCTACTCTCTACTATCTTGTTCATTACTTAGTAGACAATTAATAGTATTTAAGGGGAATTGGGGAGTCAGGAGTGATGAAGAAAGACTGGGAATATTAACCATCATTGTCAACTTGCAATGGTCTCACTTACAGCCAATTCAAAGGCTATTAAAGGGCACGTCCACCCCCAAAACTAAAATTTAACCTCATACTGGCCCCACTGTGTAGTGTGTACCTTACATCTGCTCCTTATGGTTCTCCTGCTGTGCTTCTTCAAAGTCCAGGAAAGTGAAGAGAAGGAGCCGTCTGTGAGTCACCAAACAGATCCATCCTCTGCAGCCGTTGCACCTAGCGTAAACCCTTTGGCCATAAGGTAGGTAATAAATAAAGATTTAATAGCATAACTGGTCCAAGGCATAAAATACTGACTGATAAACAGAGTTATGTTACCATAATAGATACATTGTTGTCAGACAGTAACAATTCATCTTGGGAGCAAAAAAAAAAAAAATCACTTTGTCCCCTCCCACCTGCTGCTTGAATCTATAAGTTCTCAGCAGGGTAACACCACCTGCTAAAGGTCCATTGGATCCAGTAAAGGGTAAGTCACTTTCTGGCTTATTGATAATTCATGATTATTAATCATTTATTTCTTTGTACTGAGGAAAGAAATTTTAGAGATAAGGGCTGAGGTTTTAGGAAAGGAATTCAAGTTTGTGTGAAGAAATAATAAACGATACGTTCATAGAAATACATTATTTATCGTATATGAATTAGCCAGTGCTCTATTGTATGTAGGTTTTTTTAGTATTACGATGAACATGGATATATCTACCTGGTAGCTCTTTTTTAGACTACTATCGTGTACGGTGGATTCATTTTCTAGATTATTGGGAATTTAAAATCTTAAAAGTTACCTATCTCCTAATTCATTAGGTGGGACAAAATGGGCACATTGGCATGGCTAAACTCTATGCCAACCCAGCTACTTGTAATAAACATTTTAATCATTTGACACAGGGGACATCACTATGCACCTTTTATAATGATATTATTCCCAGTATGTTCATTTGTATTATATCATTTATTGTCTTACTCTTACTTATATTTTAAAATTCCTTAATGGGGAATTACAACCTCTCCCTAAATAGGATGCAGAGTAGAGATGTCCGAACTTCGCAAAATCCGGTCCGCTCGAGGATCCCATTAAAATTTAAAAAAACTCGAAAATACAAGGAATCCTCGTAATTTCGAAAAATTTCGAAAATATGTATTTTCGGAAATACGAGAAATCCTCGTATTTTCGAAAATTTTCGAAATTACACGAGAAATTTCATAATTTCGAAAATTTTCAAAAATACGAGAAATCCGCGGTTCGGAAGTTTGGAAGGCGGAAAATCCGGAAAAATCCACCGTTCGCGAACGGGATAAGTCCGCGGCAGATCCGGGTTCGGCCATAGCTAATGCAGAGAGTTCAAGTTCTGATTTACAGACTCATCATATAGATCAGTAGGGTAGGGACTAGGAATACAGTAGGAGTTTCGATCTGGGGCTTTTATAGACAGCTCAGCATTGGGATGTAGGGTAAAATGTTGGAAGCATTGGGTTGCCCAGGGCTCAATCCCCACACATAATAAATGATAACCTCATTCATTTTCCTTCCCTTTTTTTTATAGATGCTTCAATACTGTAACTTAGTTTTGCTGCTGATTGGTTGTGTGCAAGGTAAGGTATTTTATTTTTGGCTATGAATGGATTCTGGGAGCTGTAGTCCCGTAAAGCTGAGGACTCTGGCTGTCACATCACTATGTCTATGGTACACTGATATTTCAATACTGCGGAAGATCTAAATTACTTTTCGATAACTTTTCCTTCAATAATATTGCAGTAATAATACTGAAGGAATATTATTGTTGAATAATATGAACCCAATATGAATGCAATTGAACCCCCCTTATTGAAAAGTTAATTATTTAAAATACCATGGCATCTCCCATTAAAAGAAAAATGAATTAGAGAAAATGTTACTTGTTAACTTTACCTTTAATTTAAATTATGACCAAGCAATAAAAACTGGAAAGGGTAAGTTAAAGTAAAAGTGTTTTAAAGTTTTGAAATCTTTATTAATATGACAATGTAAAGAGAAGGATAAAGGTCTGATAACAATGGTTCCATGGATCATTAGCTAGAAAACAGGCCGCATCTCATACTGTGTCCTCCACCCCCAAAATTGTGTCTATAGCTCAAAAATTGTGTGAGGAAATACAGTCCAAATAATGGGTGTAATAAAAGAAAAGACAATCCTCTAAAAGGATTGGCTAGAGGCTACTAGTGGGTGTGACCAACTGTAACAAGTTCCTGCAGTATCTTAGAACTGAGCATGTGTAAAGGACATAATGGTCAGTGACCACACTGTGTGATACTGATCACTGGGAAATAAGATACAAACCTCATGTTAGAAAGTTACATTTCTCAACAACCATATTAAAATGAGAGGTGAGACCCTGATTACTGATTTTATAACAAGGAGATCTGCCTTCTAATTCAATGTTGTTCTGAGGCTTTAGTTGTCCTTTAAGGCTTGCTTTACGGTGGCTGCACGAGATCTGGAACAGTCGCACACCTATTTACCAGTGGCTACGCACTAGTAACGCCCCTAATACCTGAGTTGCGGCTCTGGGTGAATCTCCCTATAAATGTCTTCTTAAGGCCAAACTAATACCAATTTCAACCGCTTTCTTATTTATTCATTTAACCCAATAACTGTGCCTCTGTTCATCTTTTCTGTAGGAGGACAAGTTTGCTATGAACATATTGGGTGTTTCAAGGACACCAACCCTTGGAGTGGGACCATAGAAAGATTAATAGGCAAACTGCCGGATTCCCCAGAACATATAAACACTCGTTTACTGTTATTCACGCCAGAAAACCCTAATAATTTCCAAGTAAGTTAAAGGAGTTTTTGTCAGTCTAGAGCACAGGTGTCAAACTCGCGGCCCTCCAGATGTTCGAAAACTACAACTCCCAGAATCCCACAGGTACGCACTGCAAACAAGGAATGCTGGGAGTTGTAGTTTTCAAACACCTGGAGGGCCGCGAGTTTGACATCCCTGGTCTAGAGTGTAGAAGGTGGATATTATATTGCATTTGGCATGGAAAGTTCCCCTTTAACCTAGAGGATAAATGTCTGCAGAGTAAAACATGAGCCAATCAATCTGCAAAGTGATGAAGTTTAGCAACAACCTAATGTACAGACTTATTAGGTGTTACCCAAAAGATAAAATAGGAGACGAGGGAAACAATCCTGTTACCTAGTACTAACACCAGACCCCCCAATGTATAGGAGGTATTGATTGGGGGGTCCGCTGGTAAATTAAAGGGCAACTATAGTGAAAAAAAAACTTTGTCTGTATACAATGTATAGATCACTTAATATAAGCTGCCTTACTTTCATGTTTCTGTGTGGCTTCGTTTCTTCACACTGGCAGAAGTTTGTACCAAGCTGTGTAGTCCCCCTCCCCTCTCTGTCTACTCCCCCTCAAGCAGTGACGGGCTGTATACAGAGTCCGAGCATGGTCAGTTGAAAGGACTTTAAATGAAGTGCTGACATCCTGTTGACCCCTCCCTTCCAAGCTAGACTGCAATCAATCAAAGGTGGAATAAAGTAGCAATATGCTGAAGGGAGGGGCAGAGGGGGAAGAGGACAAGTGGTGCTGAGATTCTTTACAAGTAAGTTACTGAACTCTGCCTGTTCTCTAACTTTGCTAATTGTTATTTACTTTTTACCTAAAGTTCATATCTCTCCCCCTGCTTAGCTGAGATCATAATCACTGAAGAGAGAGTCAGTGTAACAGCAGCTTGTAGTGAGACCTTCACAACACAGTGACACTGCTTGTTTCCTGTTACATTTCAGTTGCTTTAGTCTATATATTTCATAGATTGCACTGTGTGTCTTGTTTGGTATATAGTCTGTATTACTGTATTATATACTGTATTAGTGTTCCATTTGAGTCACTGGTTTTGTATGTATAAAGATTTTTTTTGGGGGGGAGGGGCTGTTTTTATAGTTGTTTGTAAATGTCTATTTTACACACACACATTTTACTCATGGATTCGATATTCGATATTTACTCACGTATAGTTAATAGACATTTTACTCGCGAATTCAATATTATATTTACTCGCGTATTGGATATAGAACATTTTACTCACATATTCGATAATTCGATATTTACTCATGTAGGTATAATAGACATTTTCCTCGCGGATTCGATATTCGATATTACTTGCGTATAGGTATAATAGACATTTTACTCACGATTCGATTTTCGATATTTACTCGCGTATTGGTATAATAGACATTTTACTCACAGGATTTGATATTCGATATTTACTCGCGTATTGGTATAATAGACTTACTTTACTCGCGGATTCATATTCGATATTTACTCCCGTATGGTATAATAGACATTTTACTCATGGATTCGATATTCGATATTTACTCGCCTATTGGTATAATAGACATTTTACTCATGGATTCGATATTCGATATTTACTCGCGTATAGGTATAATAGATATTTTACTCACGATTCGATATTCGATATTTACCTCGCTATTGGTATAATAGATATTTTACTCACGGATTCGATATTCGATATTTACTCGCGTATTGGTATAATAGACATTTTACTGCGGATTCGAATTCGATATTTACTCGCGTATTGGTATAATAGACATTTTACCTCGCGGATTTCGATATTCGATATTTACTCGCGTATGGTATAATAACATTTTACTCGCGGATTCGATATTCGATATTTACTCGCTATAGTATATAGCATTTAACTCGCGTATCGCTATTCGTATCTTTACTCGCGTATTAGTATAATAGACATTTTACTCATGGATTCGATATTCGATATTTACTCCCGTATTGGTATAATAGACATTTTACGCATGGATTCGATATTCGATATTTACTCGCCTATTGGTATAATAGACATTTTACTCATGGATTCGATATTCGATATTTACTCGCGTATAGGTATAATAGATATTTTACTCACGGATTCGATATTCGATATTTACTCGCGTATTGGTATAATAACACATTTACTACTCGCGGATTCGATATTCGATATTTACTCGCGTATTGGTATAATAGACATTTTACTCGCGGATTCAATATTCGATTTACTCGCGTATTGGTATAATAGACATTTTACTCGGATTCGATATTCTTATTATCGCGTATAGGTATAATACATTTTACTCGCGGATTCGATATTCGATATTTACTCCCGTATTGGTATAATAGACATTTTACTCATTGATTCGATATTCGATATTTACTCGCCTATTGGTATAATAGACATTTTACTCACGGATTCGATATTCGATATTTACTCGCGTATAGGTATAATAGATATTTTACTCACGGATTCGATATCGATATTTACTATCGCGTATTGGTATAATAGACATTTACTCGCGGATTCGATTCGATATTTACTCGCGTATAGGTATAATAGATATTTTACTCACGGATTCGTATTCGATATTTACTCGCGTATTGGTATAATAGACATTTTACTCACTCGCGGATTCTATATTCGAATTTACTACTCGCGTATTGTATAAGACATTTTACTCGCGGATTCGATATTCGATATTTCTCGCGTATTGGTATAATAGACATTTTACTCGCGGATTCGATATTCGATATTTACTCGCTATTGGTATAATAGACATTTTACTCGCGGATTCGATATTCGTATTTACTCGCGTATTGGTATAATAGACATTTTACTCCGATTCGATATTCGATATTTACTCGCGTATTGGTATAATAGACATTTTACTCCGCGATTCGATATTCGATATTTACTCGCGTATTGGTATAAATAGACATTTTACTTGCGGATTCGATATTCATATTTACTTGCTTATTGTATAATAGACATTTTACTCATGGATTCATATTCGTATTTACTCACGTATAGGTATATAGACATTTTACTCGCGGTTCAATATTCATATTTTACTCGCGTATTGGTATAATAGACATTTTACTTGCGGATTCGATATTCGATATTTACTTGCTTATTGGTATAATAGACATTTTACTCATGGATTCGATATTCGATATTTACTCACGTATAGGTATAATAGACATTTTACTTGCGGATTCGATATTCGATATTTACTCGCGTATTGGTATAATAGACATTTTACTTGCGGATTCGATATTCGATATTTACTTGCTTATTGGTATAATAGACATTTTACTCATGGATTCGATATTCGATATTTACTCACGTATAGGTATAATAGACATTTTACTCGCGAATTCAATATTCGATATTACCCTCGCTATTGGTATAATAGACATTTTACTCACATATTCGATAATTCGATATTTACTCATGTATTGGTATAATAGACATTTTCCTCGCGGATTCGATATTCGATATTTACTTGCGTTATAGGTATAATAGACATTTTACTCACGGATTCGATTTTCGATATTTACTCGCGTATTGGTATAATAGACATTTTACTCACGGTTTGATATTCGTATTTACTCGCGTATTGGTAAGAAATAGATAGGCTATTATTTCAAGTTCGCCGGTTTTTCCAGCCAGACTCCTTGCATTTGTAAACATACATTTTAGATTATCAATTGATTTACTTCCATACATGGTCGTACATGCCTCCTTATCCTCTATGCTCCCCCCTCCTCCTTCTCCTCCCTCCGTTGTGTTACTAGCCCCCAGATCCCTAACTTCTCTATCTACCCCTATGTAGTTAAACGTTCCCTCCCCCCCCATACCTAGTTTAAAATCTCCTCCAACCCCCTAGCCATCTTCTCCCCCAAAACAGTTGCACCATCACCATTGAGGTGCAATCCGTCACTACTAAAGAGCCTGTAGCCAACAGAAAAGTCAGCCCAGTTCTCTAAAAACCCAAACCCCATCTCCTTACACCACCCTCTTAGCCACGCATTTATACTCCTGAGCTCCCGTTGCCTCCCTAGCGTAGCACGTGGCTGCGGTAGTATTTCTGAAATCACTACCCTGGAGGTCCTTGCTTTTAACTTGGCCCCTAATTCTCGGAAATCATTTTTAAGGACCTCACCTCCACCTCTAACTTTGTCATTGGCACCAATGTGAACCAAGACCGCCGGGTCACTCCCAGTCCCACCCAATAATCTGTCTACACGATCCACCACATGTCGAACCCTAGCACCAGGCAGACAACACACTGTTTGGCATGCAGGGTCTTGGTGACAGATTACCCTATCTACCCTTCTAATAATAGAATCCTCTACCACTACCACCTGTCTATCCTTCCTAGCCCCCAGTTCTCCCTCCCTTGTATTGGAGATGGCCGTCCCCTGGGTGCTCAAGGGAAAGGCCCGCTCCATACATGCTGCTTCTGAGCCATCGTCCTCCACATCTTCACCTAAAATGGCAAATCTGTTGGGATAGACCAGCTGGGAAGAAGCCCCCCTATCCTTCCGTCCCCTACTTCCCCTGGTGACCCTTACAAATCTATCTTCCTTCTCCACCTTATCTGCCCCATCTCCACCCACCAGTTTACTGGCCCCTGCCAGTACCTGCATTTCCCCCAGGTTTGCCAAGTCCTGCAATGCTGCAAGTTTACCCCTTAGACTCTGTACCTCAGATTCCAAATGGGCAACCCACTCACACCTGACACATACATAGGTCCCCTGGGGTGGCTGCTCCAAGATCCCATACATGCGGCAGGATGCACATTGCGCAGCCCCAACAAAACTGTCCATACTAAACAGCAATACACAGCAGAGACACAGCAGAGAAATAGTGTTGTTCTTAAACGCTTTCTTGTTTTAAACGCTTTAGTTTTTTAACGCTGTCAATTCTCTTAAAAACAGAAAAATCTCTTTAAAACAGAAAATCGCTTCAGATCTAATCGCTCATGGGAAAGGCCTTAAATGAGGTTCAAAACCAACCAGAGCCAACAGGCCTCAGCCAATTTAAACCAATTAGTTACACCCCCATCCAATCAGAGAGAGAGAGAAAAAAAAAAAAAAACCTTTCCTTTGTTTCCTACCAGCCCCCGCTCCACAGGTAACAGTGTTTTTTAAACACAAGTATTTGTTTTAGTAATCCAGTGCTTTGAGTTTACTCAAACAATTCCTACCACCTTATTCAAGCAGTAAGTAGTAAAAAAAAATAAAAATACACTAGTGATTAATTACTTACACAGGCACCCTCCTAGAAATAAATAGTGTTAGGTTAGTACATTTACTAGGCTGCAACCACAGTTAATAAACGCTTTAGTTTTTTAACGCTATCTGCCCTTTTAATAATTATAGTGTCTAGGTGCAAATCCCAATCCTTTTTCTAGGACTTTAACCTGTGCATTAGATAAATGTGAGAGATATTTACCCACCAGCGTCTTTAGTGTTCATTGTTTCATTTTCCTCTGTCTCCTGGTCCTGGGTGACTTGCTCT
Source organism: Hymenochirus boettgeri (assembly GCA_019447015.1). Classification (NCBI taxonomy): domain Eukaryota; kingdom Metazoa; phylum Chordata; class Amphibia; order Anura; family Pipidae; genus Hymenochirus; species Hymenochirus boettgeri. Next base: position 1,564,297 of record CM033475.1, on the reverse strand, counting down.
CTGCTGGAGTCCTCCTATCTACTACACCTTGCTTGGTTTATGTAGCACTGGAAGTAGAGGGCTGGGAGGATTTGCACCTACCAACTTGTCTAGCTAATTATCCAACAACAGTTTGCCACAGTACATCTGGAACTTTGTAGTAGAGATGTAATGTGGGTTCGAATAGAACGCATTTTCGAATCGAATATTGCGAATCGAAGTCCTGACAAAACTTTCGAAACCCTGACGAAACTTTCGGAATTCCTGAATTTCACGGAACCCGGATTTTTCGAATTTTCAAAAATCAGAAATCGAAAGTAGACAATTTTTGAAAAACGAAACTCGAATTTTCCGAAAATTTTGAAAACGGAACAAAACTCAACAGTTTCGAACATCTCTACTTTGTAGTAATTAATGGGGTTTCATCATTATGGATGAAAGTGCTAAGTGGGGGCCACAGGGTTCTGTGTTGGGGCCGCTTCTATTTAATCTATTTATTAATGATTTGGAAGTGGGTATTGTCAGCAAGGTTTCTGGGTTTGCTGACGACACAACAGACACAACATTTTGTCGACAATTAAAAACTTCAGAGGATGTGCAATCGTTGCAGGGTGATCTAGATAGATTGTCACATTGGGCTGCTAAGTGGCAGATAAGATTCAATGTTGATAAATGTAAGGTGATGCATTTTGGACTTAAAAATCCTTGTGCTACTTATACTATAAATGGCTCTGTGTTAAGTGGATCTTTGTTGGTGTGCAACAAATAGAGATGGACTAGAACACGAACTATCCCGGACCCGCATTTCTCGGACTTTCCAGACTCTCGGCTGTATTTTCAATAAGTATTAAAAATGTGATAATTTTCGAATTTACGGGCCAGACCATTTCCCAGGTCCCAGAGCAATTTACATTAAATATATTTCACCAAAACTTTTTGATTTTTCGAACTTTCGTCAAAATTCGAAAATGAACCGAACTTTATGAAGTTCGCCATCTATAGTTACTACCTCACGGGAACAAGTACAAGTCAGTAACAAAACATTTTTGTATCTCCCCCCCAAAATGTTGAATATTACTGGTATTGATACAGAAAGTTAAAGTTGATTCAGGGATAATTCCGATTGTGACTTAGAGTCAGGAGTGAATTTTTACTTAGAGTCAGGAGTGAATTTTTCACCTTTATACTGGGGGGGGGGGTTGCCTTCTTCTGGGTAAACTGTTAAGCCTCGTACATCTGATGTACGGGTGTTTTTTGCGTAACCCGCACATCCGACGCTAAGATGGAGTTAAAGTCGCAGCCTGTATGTTTCTTAAGTTAAGTTAGAGAGTCCATCTTCAGATATATTGATACAATTCTTCTTAATCCAGTAGATGGCGTATCTTGCTGTAATAATATTTGTTACTACATATAGCAAATTGCTAATCTCTTAGTATAAGGTTACTAAATGTCTCAGATACCAGTTATGTACAGAAAAGTAAAGACCCTGTATTAGAGAAAGCTATTTAATCCTGCATCTTCGTTAACGCTTCTCGGGCTCAAAATTTGCAGCCTGTCAATCCAACGTGCCTCTTTCTTTAATAAGGCTTTTTTATAGTCACCTCCTCTTTTTTGAGGTTAAACTACTTCCAATATTTGCCACTTCAATTGTGATGCATTCTGTCTGTTCTGGAAGAAATGCCTACTTACAGGGGTCTCATATCTGGGGGGTGTACCATTGTAGTTCATGATATCCCTCCTGTGTTCGACTATTCTGATCTTAGCTTCCCTTTCTGTCTTTCCAACATAGCCCCAACCGCACGGGCACTTAAGGAGATACACTACCCCTTTGGTGGAGCATGTGGCAAAATGTTGTAATTTAATGTTGGTGCTTTTACTAGGATGGTGCACTATTTCTCCTGGGATGATGGCATTGCATATGCCGCATTTTCTGCAGGGGAAAGTACCTGCTTTGAGAGGACCGAAGAGAAAGCTTTTATTAGTCTCATTAATATCCATAGTTAGTGATAGGGTACCACCATTACCCTTAACCATCATGTCCAAGTACTTTATACACTTTTGATCATACATTAGAGTGAACTTAAGGGAAGAATGTGCTCTGTTCATGTATGTAGACATGTCTAACAGGGATGCTAAATTGCCTTCCCAGGTGAAAAAAAATTCCGTCTACATATCTGACGTAGCCTTTCACTATTTCCTTAAACAAGTCATTATTTAAGACATGTGCTTTCTCAAATTGTGATACAAATAGATTGGCGTATGTTGGCGCGAAGTGGGCACCCATAGTTGTGCCTTGCATTTGCATATAGTATGTTTTGAAGAACCTAAAATAGTTTTTAGTTAAACAAATAATCAGTAAGTCCAGTAGGAATTACACCAAATTTGTATTGTATCCCCAATCTAGTAAAGTCTCTTCCATAACTTGTAGTCCTTGGGTATGAGGAATAGACGTGTATAAAGCTTCTATGTCCATAGTGCATACATAGGTATTTTCTTTTATATGTCCCAATGCATTAATGTGTTGTAAAAAGGCTGGTGTGTCTTTAAGGCATGCTTTGTTACTTGCAACAATGGGTTGTAGATAGAAGTCTATGAATTTACCCAGGGGTTGTAATAATGAGTCCATCCCTGATACTATTGGGTATCCTGGTGGATTAATACATTTTCTGACATTAATCAAGTTGGACATTCGCAAGTTAGGATATGTAAAGTGTCATTGCTTATTATGCCTTGTATGAGTGCCTCATTTAGTATAATGTCCACTTCCATTTTAACCGCCTGTGTGGGGTCTTGTTAAATGCATTTATAATGTGTATCATTTTACAGTTGATTATTGGCTTCCTCCATATTGGCTACTTTGTCCATAATTACAATTGCTCCTCCCTTAGTAACATAGTAACATAGTAACATAGTAATTAAGGTTGAATAAAGACATTCGTCCATCAAGTCCAACCTTATGATCTCAGCTAAGCAGCGAGGGGAGAGATTTGAAATTTAGGTTTAAAAGTAAAATACAATTGCAAAGTTAGAGAGAGAACAGGGAGAGTTCAGTAACTTACTTGTAAAGAATCTCAGCACACTTGTCCTTTCTCATCTGCCTCCCTTCAGCATATGCTACTTTATTCAACATCTTGATGTTGCAGTCTAGCTCTAGCTTGGAAGGGAGGGGTCAGGCAAGGGAGGGGTCGTAACAGGATGTCAGCATTCATTTAAAGTCCCTTTCAACGACAATGCCGGAATCTGATACAGCCCGTCCACTGCTTGAGGGGGAGTAGACAGAGAGGGGAGGGGGACTACACAGCTTGGTACAAACGTCGTGCCAGTGTGAAGAAACAAAGCCACACAGAACATGAAAAGTAAGGCAGCTTTATACTAAGTGATCTATACATTGTATACAGACAAAGTTTTTTTTCATATAGTTGCCTTTAAGAACTATACCTTTTGAGGTGCTGGCAGTTCCATTACTCAATCTATTTCAGGGTAGTAAAATAACCCCATAACCAGAACATTGCCCCTACCAGCAGCCTTCGCCAACTGCATATGGAGATTCATTTCCACCTCTCCCGGCATTTGGCGGCTTATAAAAACACACTCCAACAATTAATTTACCTACCTTCTTGCTTCCTTGTACACAGGTCCACCCATAATGTTTCTGCGCATGTTTGCTCCCCATCATTCCATCTTTTAAATTTGGCTTCAATTCCTGTTTAACATACATACATACTCCTCCTCCTTTCTTATTAACTCCGTCATGTCTAATAAGGAGTACCCTTCAATATTTACTGTCCAGTCGTGTGAATCATTAAGCCATGATTCTTGCTATACCAATTAATCATACCTTTCCTTTAACGCTATTATTCAAGTTCGCCGGGTTTTCCAGCCAGACTCCTTGCATTTGTAAACATACATTTAGATTATCAATTGATTACTTCTACATGGTCGTACATGCCTCCTTACCATATGCTCCCCCCTCCTCCTTCTCCTCCCCTCCGTGGTGTTCTAGCCCCCAGATCCTAACTTCTCTATCTACCCTATGTAGTTAAACGTTCCCCCCCCCCATACCTAGTTTTAAAATCTCCTCCAACCCTCCCCTAGCCATCTTCTCCCCCAAAACAGTTGCACATCACCATTATGAGGTGCAATCCGTCACTACTAAAGAGCCTGTAGCCAACAGAAAGTCAGCCCAGTTCTCTAAAAACACCAAAACCCCATTCCTTACACCACCCCTTAGCCACGCATTATACTCCTGAGCTCCCGTTGCCTCCCTAGCGTAGCACGTGGCTGCGGTAGTATTCTGAAATCACTACCCTGGAGGTCCTGCTGTTTAACTTGGCCCCCCTAATTCTCGGAAATCATTTTAAGGACCTCCCTCCACCTCTAACTTTGTCATTGGCACCAATGTGAACCAAGACGCCGGGTCACTCCCAGTCCCACCCAATAATCTGTCTACACGATCCACCAATGTCGAACCCTAGCACCAGGCAGACAAACACACTGTTTGGCATGCAGGGTCTTGGTGACAGATTAACCTATCTACCCTTCTAAAATATAGAATCCTCTACCACTACCACTGTCTATCCTTCCTAGCCCCCAGTTCTCCTCCCTGTATTGGAGATGGCCGTCCCCTGGGTGCTCAAGGGAAAGGCGCCCGCTCCATACATGCTGCTTCTGAGCCATCGTCCTCCACATCTTCACCTAAAATGGCAAATCTGTGTGGATAGACCAGCTGGGAAGAAGCCCCCTATCCTCCGTCCCTACTTCCCCTGGTGACCCTTACAAATCTATCTTCCTTCTCCACCTATCTGCCCCATCTCCACCCACCAGTTTACGGCCCCTGCCAGTACCTGCATTTCCCCCAGGTTTGCCAAGTCCTGCAATGCTGCAGTTACCCCTTAGACTCTGTACCTCAGATTCCAAATGGGCAAACCACTCACACCTGACACATACATAGGTCCCCTGGGGTGGCTGCTCCAAGATCCCATACATGCGGCAGGATGCACATGCGCAGCCCCCACCAACAAACTGTCCATACAAACAGCAATACACAGCAGAGACACAGCAGAGAAATAGTGTGTTTTAAACGCTCGTTCTGTTTTAAACGCTTTAGTTTTTTAACGCTGTCAATTCTCTTAAAAAACAGAAAAATCTCTTAAAACAGAAAATCGCTTCAGATCTAATCGCTCATGGGAAAGGCCCTTAAATGAGGTTCAAAAAACAACCAGAGCCAACAGGCTCAGCCAATTTAAACCAATTAGTTCACCCCCATCCATCAGAGAGAGAGAGAAAAAAAAAAAAAAAACCTTTCCTTTGTTTCCTACCAGCCCCCGCTCCACAGTGGGTAACAGTGTTTTTTAAAAACCAAAGTATTTGTTTTAGTAATCCAGTGCTTTGAGTTTACTCAAACAATTCTACCACCTTATTCAAGCAGTAAGTAGTAAAAAAAATAAAAATAAACTAGTGATTAATTACTTACACAGGGCACCTCCTAGAAATAAATAGTGTTAGGTTAGTACATTTACTAGGCGCGAACCACAAGTTAATAAACGCTTTAGTTTTTTTAACGCTATCTGCCCTTTTAATAATTTAGTGTCTAGGTGCAAAATCCCAATCCTTTTTCTAGGACTTTAACCTGTGCATTAGATAAATGTGAGAGATATTTACCCACCAGCGTCTTTAGTGTTCATTGTTTCATTTTCCTCTGTTCTCGGTCCTGGGTGACTTGCTCTCTGCTGGAGTCCCTATCTACTACACCTTGCTTGGTTTATGTAGCACTGGAAGTAGAGGGCTGGGGGAGGATTTGCACCTACCAACTTGTCTAGCTAATTTATCCAAAACAGTTTGCCACAGTACATCTGGAACTTGGTAGTAGAGATGTAATGTGGTTCGAATAGAACGCATTTTCGAATCGAATATTGCGAATCGAAGTCCTGACAAAACTTTCGAAACCCTGACGAAAATTTCGGAATTCCTGAATTCACGGAACCCGGATTTTTCGAATTTTCAAAAATCAGAAGAAATCGAAAGTACCGATATACTCGAGTATAAGCAGGACTCGGTATAAAGCCGAGGCACCCCATTTTTGCCTCAAAAATTAGAAAAGATGATGACCCGAGTAGTAAGCCGAGGGCTGGGGGGACAGTATGCCATGCAGACACCCACATACCTTTTTACTATAGGTGGTTGGAAACTACAACTCCCAGCATCCAAGCATGCTGGGTAGTTGTAGTTTCCAAACATCTACAGTGGAAAGGTATTAGGGTGGGGGACTAGTATGCCAACATAACCCTAATACCTTCCATCTCTCGTAGATGTTGGAAACTACAACTCCCAGCATGCTGGTTGCTGGAGTTGTAGTTTCCAACCACCTATAGTAAAAAGAAAATGTGGTGTCTGCATGGCATATGTCCCCCCAGCCCTCCCCCAGTACCCCCACGCCTCCCCACAGTCCCCCCCCAGCTCACTTACCCGTACCTGGTCTTCAGTCTCCTCTCTCTGCAATCCAGAAGCCGCCGCAAGTCCGGCCGGCAGTTCCCATTACTGCTTCGCGGCTGCGCGATGACGTCATCCGCAGCGTGCGATGATGATCATCGCGCAAACGCGAAGAACTACATGGGAACTGCCGGCCGGACTCGCGGCTGCTCTGGATTGAAGGGTAAGTTGCTACTGACTCGAGTAAAGCCGAGTCAAGGTTTTAGGTTAATTTTAAACCTAAAAACTCAGGCTATCAGTAGTAGAGATTATACGGTAGACAATTTTCGAAAAAACGAAACTCAAATTTCCGAAAATTTGAAAACGGAACAAAACTCAACAGTTTCGAACATCCTTACTTTGTAGTAATTAATGGGGGTTTCATCATATGGATGAAAGTGCTAAGTGGGGGCCAAAGGGTTTGTGTTGGGGCCCCTTCTATTTAATCTATTATTAATGATTGGAAGTGGGTATTGTCAGCAAGGTTTCTGGGTTTGCTGACGCACACAACAGACACAACATTTTGTCGACAATTAAAAACTTCAGAGGATGTGCAAACGTGTGCAGGGTGATCTAGATAGATTGTCACATTGGGCTGCTAAGTGGCAGATAAGATTCAATGTTGATAAAATGTTAAGGTGATGCATTTTGGACTTAAAAATCATTGTGCTACTTATACTATAAATGGCTCTGTGTAAGTGGATCTTTGTGGTGTGCAACAAATAGAGATGGACTAGAACACGAACTATCCCGGACCGCATTTCTCGGGACTTTCCAGACTCTCGGCTGAGTTTTCAATAAGTATTAAAAATGTGTATAATTTTCGAATTTACGGGCCAGACCATTTCCAGGTCCCAGAGCAATTTACATTAAATATATTTCACCAAAACTTTTGATTTTTTCGAACTTTCGTTCAAAATTCGAAAATGAAACCGAACTTTATGGTTCGCCCATCTATAGTACTACCTACGGGAACAAGTACAAGTCAGTAACCAAAACATTTTTGTATCTCCCCCCAATGTTGAATATTACTGGTATTGAGTACAGAAAGTTAAAGTGATTCAGGGATATTTACGATTGTGACTTAGAGTCAGGAGTGAATTTTCACCTTTAACTGGGGGGGGGGTTGCCTTCTTCGGGTAAAATGTTAAGCCTCGTACACAGTAGACTCGCACACACGTGCTATTGCGGAGTGGAGTTAAAACAATAGAGGAAAAAAGAAAAAAAAGGACAAAGCTAAAAAGTAAAGATAAAAAAGGCAACAACTGAAAGTGCATGTTGATCTATAAATTACGACTAAATACTTTACCTCATTAAGTGACATTGCTAATACTTTATAAAGTGACATTGGCTAATACTTTTATAAAGTGACCAGTGGCTAATACTTTATAAAATGAATGCAAACTTTATAACAAGTGACTTGGCTAATACTTTATAAGTGATGTGCTAATACTTTATAGAGTGACGGTGTAATACTTTATAAATGACGGGTGCTAGTACTTATAAAGTGACGTGTGCTAATATTTTAGAGGTGACGTGCTAGCTAATACTTTTAAAGTGACAGGTGACTTGTGCTATATACTTTATAGAGTACGTGCTTGCTTAAATACTTTATAGAGTGACGGTGCTAATCATTTATAGAGGACGATGCTAATACTTTATAGAGTGACGTGCTAATACTTATCGAGTGACGTGCTAGTGCTGTATGTACTTTATAAAGTGACGGTGCTTATTATTTATAAAAGTGACGGTGCTAATACTTTATATGAGTGACCATTGCTAATACTTTATAGACGTGACGGTGCTTGCTAATAATTTATAGAGTGACGTGCTATACTTTATAGAGTGACAGTGTTACTTTATAAAGTACAGTGCTATTACTATGAGTGACGGTGCTAATACTTTATAAAGTGACGGGTAGACTTATAACGTGTGCTGCTAATACTTTATAAAGTGACGGTGCTTTGCTAATACGTATAGAGTGCGGTGCTAATACTTTTAGAGTGACGGTGCTAATACTTTATAGAGTGACGAGTTCTAATACTTTATAGAGTGACGTGCTTAAAACTTATAAGAGTTGACGGGGCTAATACTTATAAAGTGACGGTGCTAATACTTTATAAAGTGACGGTGCTAATACTTACAAAGTGACGGTGCTAATACTTTATAAAGTGACGGTGCTAATACTTTATAGAGTGACGTGCAGTGCTTAATACTTTATTAGAGTGACAGTGCTAATACTTTATAGAAGTGAGTGCTCTTTTTTTGGGTGCTAATACTTTAAAAGTGACGGTGCTGTGCTAATACTTAAATAGTGACCTGGTGATCATACGTTCATTAAAGGACGTGTAATACTTATAAAGTGACGGTGTGCTAATACTTACAAAAAAAGTGACGGTGCTAGTGACGGTGCTAATACTTTATAAAGTGATGGTGCTAATACTTTATAGAGTGTTGATAAGTGTATATATAGAACAAGTTGAGAATAGAAACATTATCAGGCTCATTTACCCAGAGCCGCTATTGCTCTGGGTAAATGCACCTTTTGGGTTCAATATTGCAATTGCGAATTGGGTAAATCCGGAAAGGGGTTCTACCCACTGAAGGATTTTCACTGAAGGATTTTAAACACCAGCTATTTGCTGACATTAAAATCCTGCACTAAATCTAGCGCAAACACAATATTAAATTGCGAGCGACTGTAAGGATTCTCAACAGTAAAAACCGATGTAAAAAAACGGTTTAGCAGATTAGCCTTTTCGGCATCCTCTACAACCACCTCAGCTCCATTATTTAATGGTCCCACATTCTCAGTCCTCATTTTTTTACCATTTATATACTTAAAAAACATCTTGGGGTTGGACTTGCTTTGTTCGGCAATCCGTATTTCATTTTCTATTTTAGCTAGTTTAATTGCTTTCTTGCACTCTTTATTACAACTTTTGAAGTCCCTGTAAGCCTGTTCTGTGCCTTCTGCTTTCAAAATTTTAAAAGCCCTTTTCTTTTTTTCCATTTCCCTTTTTACCTGAGCATTAAGCCATGCAGGAGTGGACCTAATTTTTTTACACTTGTTACCTAAAGGTACCGATTTGGAAATGTTATAGTTTAATATCCCTTTAAAAGTGGTCCACATCTGCTCAGTATCTTTACCTAGAAACAGTTCCCCCCAGTCTATGAGCAGGAGCGATTCCTTTAAAAGCAGAAAATTAGCTTTCCTAAAGTTAAAAGTTTTTGTTAAGCCAGTGCACTTTAGTTTTCTGCAACCTATATTAAATGACACTATATCATGGTCACTATTCCCTAAGCTTCCCATTACCTTCATCTCCAAAATGAGCTCTGGGTTATTAGATATCACCAGATCCAACAACGCATTCTTTCTAGTAGGAACTTCTACCATCTGTGAAAGAAAATGCTCATATAGGAAATTTAAAGGGCAACTATAGTGAGAAAATTGTTTTTTTTTATTTCTTCTAATGTATCCTATAAGTCATCCCATCCACCAGGGTACCTTTAGTTTCTTTAAATTCTACATAGTCCCCGAGATATAAGCCTTTGAATATGCTGTGATTTGTAGGAGCTGCTACACCTCATCTGTCACTCAAAGGCACACACCCACACAATCCAAAGCTCCCCTGCAGTACTGTCACACACTCTCACCCACACTATATGTACCATGTGCAACATATAGTCAAATGCTGTAGTGCTAAACACAATCAATAAACCATTAACCCAGCAATATGAGCATAACACACTATAAAACAGCCCCTCCCCCCAAAACAAATGACTCAAGTGACTCAAATGGAACACTAATACAGTATATATAATACAGTAATACAGACTATATACCAAACAAGACACACAGTGCAATCTATGAAATCTATAGACTAAAGCAACTGAAATGTAACAGGACAACAAGCAGTGTCACTGTGTTTGTGAAGGTCTCTCACTACAAGCTGCTGTTACACTGACTCTCTCTTCAGTGATTATGGGGGGGGGGGGGGGTTTGCCTTCTTCTGGGTAAACTGTTAAGCCTCGTACACACGTAGACTCGCACACATGTGCTATTGCGGATCCTGCCCCACAACGCACAATGTGTCCTAACGTTCAATTTGGCCAATAATCGGTCCGTGTATGGGCCCTTCATCGGCCAAAGTGTCCGGTCATTCGGAGATCCGCCTGGTCGGTCATGCAACGATCCCCGACCGAACGGCCGTTTCAGCCAATAAAGTGCCCATACACGGGCTGATTATCGGCCCAAACGAACGTTCGGACACATCGTTCATTGCGGGTCGGGACCCGCAATCGCACGGGTGTACAAACCTTTAGTCAGGAAATGTGGGTATTGCTGAGTAGAACTAGATGGACATTATGTTATTCAACCTCCAATACTATGTTACTATGTTACTGTTATACAGACATTATGGGTAGGGTATAAAGGTTGGACTAGATGGACGTATGTCTTTATACAACCTCCAATACTATGTTACTATGTAACTGTTATACAGAACAGACATTATGGGTGGGTATCGAAGGCTTGACTAGACGGACGTATGTCTTTAACAACCTCCAATACTATGTTACTACTATGTAACTGTTCTACGACATTATGGGTAGGGTATAAAGTTGGACTAGATGGACGTATGTCCTTTATACCACTCCAATACTATGTTACTAATGTCACTGTCAGACGACATTAGGGTAGGTATTAAAGGTTGGACTAGTGGACGTATGTCCTTTTATACAACCTCCAATACTATGTTACTATGTACGTTATACAGACATTATGGAGGGTAATAAAGGGTGGATGAAATGGAGGTATGTTTTCTTTATTACACCTCTAATATTCTGTACTACTGTAATTAACTGTAAGACAAAAATATGGTAGGATATAAGGTTGGACTAGATTGAGGGTATGTCCTTATCCACCTCCAATCCTACCATGTTACTGTGTCTTGTTATACAGAGCATTATTTGTAGGGTTAAAGGTTGGACTATATTGGACGTATGTCTTTAATACACCTCCAATACTATGTTACTATGTAACTGTTATACAACATTATATGGGTATAGGGGATAAAAGTGTTGGATTAAATGGAGGTATGTCTTTTTATACAACCTCTATTTCTGTTTACTACTGTATGTAACTGTTAGACATAAAATTATGGTAGGATATAAAGGTTGGAACTAGATGGAGGTATGTCCCTTATAACCCTCCAATACTATGTTACATATGTTAACTGTTTTATAAGACATTATGTATGGTATAGCTGGACTAATGAGCCGTATGTCCTTATACAACCTCCAATACTATGTTTTTTGTGTAACTGTTATACTACCTACATTATGTGGTAGGGTATAAAGGTGACAAGATGGACATATGTCATTTATACAACCTCAATACTATGTTACCTATTTAACTTTAGACAGACATTTGGGTAGGATATAACGTTTGGAACTAGATGGAGGTATGTCATTTATTCAACCTATCGTACTAATACATTCACTGCACTGCGTATATGATGTTGCTCTCCTTGTTTCCTTTGGATTACTGGCACTCTGTCACTTGGTGTGATACATGGCCCACACTGTGCCACTGGTTGATACTGGAACACTGCCCTTAATGTCCTACCTGACCCTGGCCACTGGTGTAAGACCTGTCACACTTCCACCTGTCCAATACCTGGCGCATACTGCCCTGGGTAATACTGCACCACGCCACTGGTGTAATACTGGCACAATGCCACTGGTGTATAATAACTGGCACACTGCCACTGGTGCAAATATTGGAACACTCCACGGGTGTATAAAGGCACACTTCCCACTGTGTAATAACTGGCACACTGACACTGGTGTAATAATTGGAACACTCCCCTGGTGTAATAACTGGCACACTTCCAATGGTGTAATACTGGCACACTTCCACTGGTGTAATAACTGGCACACTGCCACGGGGTTAATAATTGGTAACACTCCCACTGGTGGTAATAACTGGCACACTTCCAACTGGTGTAATAACGGCACACTTCCACTGGTGTAATAACTGGCACACTTCCACTGGTGTATACTGGCACACCTGCCACGGGTGATAACTATGGCCACTCGTTCGCCCTGATTGTCACTGATTTTTACAAACTGGGGGAACTGGTGGGGGAGCTGTGATTGGTGTCCTTGCTCGTACATATACTGGCTTCTTCTGCTGGTTTTCAAATCCATTCAATCTGTTCTTTGTTAATTGTTTTTGTTTTATGCATTCTTGTTGTACCAACCTTTTATTGCGTCTGTCAGCGCGGTACAGTTTCTGATTGTGAGGTAGGTGGTGTAGGTTACTAGAGGTGATGGCTTATAATTATTTGTTTTTTAAAGTGCTGACAAGACAAATCTCCTGCTAATGGATAAACAAGCAATGTACATTCAGGGATGGGCTTGAGTGGCGTGCAAACTATGTGGTCCCAAGGGCCACTGTCAGGGGTGGAGACAAGCCCACTTGCGTCACCAGAACTGTTTTTGCACAAAACTCTTATCCACCCTCAGAAAACCTTCAAATGCTGTCCACGACATCTCCCATTTCATAACGTTACCAGCAGCATTCAAATTCCCTGAGCACCATGTGTTATCTCTGCTATTCCTGGTCCTGTTATCTTTCTGCTATTCCTGGTCCTGTATCCCTTCTGCTATTCGCATGGTCTGTTATCCTTCTGCTATGCCATGGTCCCTGTTTTATCTTCTGCTATTCCATGATCCGGTTATCTTCTGCTATTCCATGGTCCTGTATCTTCTGCTATTCCATGGTCCTGTTTATCTTCCTGCTATTCAGTGGTCGTTATCTTCTGCTATTCCATGAGTCCTGTTATCTTTCTCTAGTCCATGGCCATGTTATCTTCTTCTATTCCATGGTCATGTTATCTTTTCTCTATTCCAGGTCAATGTTATCTTCCTCTGCTATTTCATGGTCCTGTTATCTTCTTCTGCTATTCCATGGTCCTGTTTCTCTTCTTCTTTCTGCTATTCCATGGTCCTGTTATCTTCTGCCCTATTCCATGGTCATGTTATCTCTGCTATTTCCATGGTCATGTTATCTTCTCCTATTCCATGGGTCATGTTATCTTCTGCTATTTCATGGTCATGTTTCTTTCTGCTATTCCATGGTCCTGTTATCTTCTGCTATTCCATTGGTCCATATTAATCTTCTGCTATTCCAGGTCCTGTTTTCTGCCTGCTATTCCATGGTCCTGTTACTTCTGCTATTCCTGGTCATTTTATCCTTCTGCTATTCATGGGTCCCATGTTACTTTCTGCTCTTCCTGGTCATGTTATCTTCTGCTGATCCATGGTCATTTATCTTTCTGCTATTCCATGGTCATGTTATCTTCTGCTGTTCCATGGGCATGTTATCTTTCTGGCATTCCATGGTCCTGTTATCTTCGGCTATTCCATGTCCTGTTATCTTCTGCTATTCCATGGTCATGTTATCTTCTGCTCTTCCAGGTCCCTGTTATCTTCTGCTATTCCATGGTCCTGTCTCTTCTGCTTTCCATGGTCCTCTGTATCGCTTCTGCTATTCCATGGTCCATGTTATCTTCTCTATTCCATGGTCCTGGTTATCTTCTGCTATTTTCCATGGTCCTTTATTCTTCTGCTATTATCTGGTCCTGTTACTTCTGCATTCCATGATCATGTGTTCCTTCTTTCTGCTATTCATGGTCCTGTTATCTTCTGACTCTTCCATGGGGGGTTTCCCCCATGTTTATATTCGATGCTTCTGCTATTCCATGGTCCATGTTATCTCTTTGCTATTTCCATGGTCCCTGTTATCCTCTATCTCTGCTATTTCATGGTCATTTATCTTTCTGCTATTCCATGGTTCCTGTGTATCTTCTGCTATTCCATGGTCCCTGTTATCTTCTGCCTCCATGGTCCTGTTATCTCCTTCTGCTATTCCATTGGTCCTGTTATCCTTCTGCTTATTCCCCTGGTCCTGTTATCTTCTGCTTTCATTGTCCTGTTATCTTCTGCTATTTCCATGGTCATGTTATCTCCTGCTATTCCTGGTCCTGTTATCTTCTGCTATCCATGGTCATGTTATCTTTCTCTATTCATGGTCCCATGTTATCTTCTGCTATTCCATGGTCCTGTTATCTTCTGCTATTCCATGTCTGTTAGCTTCGCTATTCCATGGTCATGTTTCTTCTGCTATTCCATGGTCATGTTTATCTTCTGCTTTCTGGTCCCTGTTATCTTCTGCTATTTCCCAGGTCCGCTGTTATCTTCCTGCTATTTCATGGTCCCTGTTACTTCTGCTACTCCCGATGGTCTGGTATCTTCTATCTTCTGCTATTCCATGGTCCCTGTTTTCTTCGCTATTATCATGTTCTGTTATCCTTCTTCTGCTATTCCCTTCCTGTTAACTTCTGCGATTTCTGGTCCTGTTATCTTCTGCAAAATTCCATTGTCCTGTTATTCTTCTGCTATTCCATAATATCAATTAAGGTTGGACTAGATGGATGGATGCCTTTAAGTACAACCTCAATACTAATGTTCTATGTAACTGTTATACAGACATTATGGTAGGGTATCAAGGTTGGACTGATGGACATATTCTTTTATCACCCTCCATCGAAATGAACTATGTAAGACTGTTATACGACATTATGGGTAGGGTTATAAAGGTTAGGACTAGATGGACTTATGTCCTTTAATCACACTACAATAACTATGTTCAGCTATGTAACTGTTTAGAGACATATATGGGTAGGCGGATAAGGTTGGACTAGAATGGACATATGTCTTTATATCGCCTCCACTACTATTTTACGATGTAAATGATTGACATGCATTATGGATAGGTTATACGGTTGACTCGATGACGTATGTCTTTACAACCTCCAATAACTATGTTCTATGTAATGTAGACAACATTATGGTATGGTAGAAATGTTGGACTATAATGGACGTATGTTCTTTATACAACCTTCCCAAATACTATGTTTACTATGTAACTGTTTAACAGACAATATGGGTAGTGTAAACCCGGTGGACTAGATGGACGTATGTCTATACACAACCTACCCATACTATGTTAACTATGTAACTGTTAACAGACATTATGTAGTGTATAAAAAGTTTTGACTAATTATATGTCCTTTATACAACCTCCAATCCAAGTTACTATTGAACGTAGAACAGAGACATATTGTAGGGTAAATAAAGATGGACTAGATGACGTAGGTCCTTTATACAACCTCCAATAACTTATGTTACCTATGTCAAACTAGTTAGACAAAACATTAATGGGTAAGGGGTATAAAGTTTGACATAATTGGACGTATGTCTTTATACAACCCTCCAATCTATGTCTACTTATGTAACTGTTATACAGACATTATGGGTAAGGGTAATAACGGTTGACGAGATGGACGTATGTTCTTTATACAACCTCCAATAAGAAACAATGTTACTGATGTAACTTATACAGACCTTCTGAGTAGGGTATAAAGATTGGGACTAGATGGACGTAATGTTCTTATACAACCTCCAATACTATGTTACTATGTAACTGTTATACACAATTATGGGTATGGTATCAAGGTTGCACTAGATTGACGTATTGTCTGATACAACCTCCATACTATGTTACTATGTAACTTTACAGACATTATGAGTAGGGTATAAAAGATTGGACTGATGGACATTGTCTTTTATACACCCTCCACACTATTTACTATGTAACTGTTATACAGGACTTATGGGTAGGGTATAACGTTGGACTAGATGGACGTATGTCTTTATCTTTCATAACAACCTCCAATACAATGTTACTATGTCACTTAATACAACATTATGAGTAGTGTATAAAGATTGGACTAGATGGACGTATGTCTTTATCAACCCCCAAAACTATGTTACTATGTACCTGTTATACAGACATTTGGGTAGGGTATAAAAGGTTTCAACTAGATGGAAATATGTCTTTTTACTACAAACAACCTCCAATACTATGTTACTATTTAACTGTTAGACATTATGGGAGGGTATAGAGGTTGGACTAGATGGACGTATCATTTAACAACCTCCAATACTATGTTACTATTTGAAATGTTATACAGACATTAATAGGGTAGGGTATAAGGTTGTACTAGATGGACGTATGTCTTTATCACCTCCAATACTCTGTTACTATGTAACTGTTATACTACAGACTATGCTGTGCAGGTCTCATTCATCCAGGTCTTGTAATTCTGTTGTTAACTGTAGATCACTGGACTGAAATGTAGTTTTCTTTACCATGGAGGAGTAGAAACACAGGCGCTTAAATACATTAGGGCATAGCACCCGCCACTGGTTCAGATATGTTGATGACACCTGGGTTACAATCCAATTCCACCAGAAGGAAGTACAAAGCTTTCACAGTGAACACATTAATCGGTGGAAACCAAAACATTAAATTCAACAAGGGAAGAAGGTCACAACAGAACAAACTTGGGCTTTCTTGGACTGCTTTGGTAGAAGTTAAGGAAAATTGTAACTGGAAGTAGAGGTTTTACAGAAAACCAACACACAAGAGCATATTTGAATTGTTGACCTCCCACCACCCTTAGATCACAAGCTGGGGGTCATCGAACCCTGCAACACAGAGCCGAGAACCAATCCCCACTAGCACAGAGGCGAAGGCTAAGAAAATGAAACACAGCTCAGAGAGCCCTTAAAACCTTGTGGATATCCAGCACTGGGCCTTTGTCAAAAGAAGTAGAGTAACGAAAAGAACACGAATACCAACAGTGAAGGGGGAAAAGCAAGACAGATGAAGAACAGAGTCATCCATATGTAGCAGGGGTACTCCCGAGAAATTAAGAAGAATTTCAAAAAACATCCTCTCCCTTCCTGCTTTAAAAATTAACCGAACACACACTGAGGCCGCAATTGTCTACATCCGAGACCAATACCTAAAACACAAGAAAAGCGCATTATATGCAGTGCAGTGTCAAGTGAGAATGCTCTGATTTGTATGTGGGGGAGACAAACCACTGCAAAGCAAACTGCATCACGTATGGCCCAGACAGTAAGAGCCAATTCCTCGGGTCAGACTCAGCAGCCGATGTATCTGCATCTTAAGGATACAGACATACCTTTGAAGATTGTAATGTTAACATACTGGCGCAGGAACGTGACTGGTTCAAGAGAAGGTGGTTAAGGAGGGCCAGTTCTGTGAAATACAAAAAACCAAGCCCTAAATAGAGAGTGGGGGGTTCGACACACAACTGTCTGCCATGTACATGCTTTTATTATAAACCCTTACTCTGGGCGTTCCTTAACACCTACCTATTAGCCACTATCTACATCACAGCACAGAGCGGTCCCTTACACCCACCTGGCTGTGATATGCTATTGGGATTTTTCCAGGGCACTAATTGCCACAGATCTTGCTACAGTCATATCTGAAATTGAGAACGCCAGTCGATTGATAGCGAAATGTCTTTCAAGAACTAACATTTCAAGTCCAGTTGATCTAATTGAAGACAACAGATTTATGTTCTCCAACATATGGGTCAGGTTATAAAGGTTGGACTAGATGGAAATATGTCTTTATACAACCTCCAATACTATGTTACTATGTAACTGTTACTGACATTATGTGTAGGGTATAAAGGTTGTACTAGATGGACCGTATGTCATTTATACAACCCTCCAATACTATGTCATATGTAACTGTTATACAGACATTATGGGTAGGGTATAAAGTGGACTGAGTGGAAATATGTCGTTATACACCCCAATAACTATGTTACTATGGTACTTAACGTCTAGACAGACATTATGGGTAGGGTATCAGGTTGGACTAGTGACCGTATGTTCTTTATACAACTCCCAATACTATGTTACTATGGTAACTGGTTTAATGAGACCTTATGTGGTAGGGTATAAAGGTTGACTAAATGGACCTATTCCTGTATATAGACCTCCAATACTATTGTACTTGTAATATTAGACATGCATTAATGGTAAGTTATAAAGGTTGGACAATGACGTAAACAATGTCTTATACAACCCCCATACTATGTTACTATGTAAATGTTAGACAGACATTCTGGGTATGCGTATAAAGGTTGGACAACTAGATGGACGTATGTCTTTTATACAACTCTCCATACTAATGTTACGATGTAACTGTAGACAGACATTAGTTAGTGTATAACTGTTGTACTAATGATGACGTATGTCTTTACACAACCCCAACCTCCATACTATGTTACTTGTAACTGTTAGACAGACATATGGGTAGTGTATAAAGGTTTGAAACTAGATGGGATGTATGTCGTTAACAACCTCCATCCATGTTACTATGTAACCGTTAGACAGAATTCTGGGTAGGGTATAAGATTGGACTATATGGGACGTATGTCTTTAGACAACCTCCAAATACCATGTTACTATGTAACCTTATACGAACTATATGAGTAGGGTATAAAGATTGGACTAGATGGACGTATGTCTTTATTACAAACCTCCAATACTATGTTACTATGTAACTGTTTATAAACAGACATATGGTGTAGGGTATAAAGGTTGTTCCTAGAGGGAACGTATTGTCTTTATACCACCCTCCAATACTATGTTACTATGTACCTTATACAGACATTATTAGTAGGTATAAAGATGGCTAGATTGACATATGTCTTATAACAACTCCAACACTATGTACTATGTAACTGTTATACAGACATTATGGGTAGGGTATAACGGTATTGCCTAGATGGACGTAGGTCTTATACAACCTACAATACAATGTTACTATGTAACTTATACAGACATTAATGATATGGGTATAAAGATTGACTATATGGAACTTTGTCTTTAACCACCTCCAATACTATGTTACTATGTAACTGTTATACAGACATTATTGGGAGGGTATAAGGTTGTCACTAGATGAAATTATCTTTATACAAACCTCCACCTATGTTACATGTAACTGTTAGACATTATTGAAGGGTAATAGAGGGTTGGACTAGATGGACTGATGCATTTAAACATCCTCCAATACGGATGTTACTAATGTAAATGTTATAACAGACATTTGGGTAGGGTATAAAGGTTGGACTAGATGACGTCTGTCTTTATACACCCTCCAAATACTATGTTCTATGTAACTGTTAATACAGACATTATGGGTAGGGTATAAAGGTTGGACTAGATGGAACATATTCTTTATACAACTCCAATACTAAATGTTACTATGTAACTGTAGACTGAACATTATGGGTAGGGTATATAAAGGTTGTGCACTAATGGACGTAGTCCTTTCTAACAACCCGAAATACTGTGTTACTATTTAACTGTTTATACAGACATTTATGGGTAGCTGTATAAAGGTGGGAACTAAGATGGACGATGTCTTTAATACAAGCCACCAATACTGTTTTACTATGTACCTGTTATC
Source organism: Hymenochirus boettgeri (assembly GCA_019447015.1). Taxonomy (NCBI): domain Eukaryota; kingdom Metazoa; phylum Chordata; class Amphibia; order Anura; family Pipidae; genus Hymenochirus; species Hymenochirus boettgeri. The sequence goes on along the minus strand of CM033475.1, from coordinate 1,544,415 downwards.
CAGACTTATGGGTAGGGTATAAAGGTTGACTAGATGGATGTATTCTTTATCAACCTCCATACTATTTACTATGTAACTGTTATACAGACTTATGGGTAGGGTATAAAGGGTGGAACGAGATGGAATCTGTCTTTATACAACCTCCAATACGATGTTTTACTATGTAAACTGTATACAGACATGATGGGTAAGGGTATAAAAGGTTGACTAGTGGACCTATGTCTTTATCACCTCCATACTATGTTACTATTTAACTATTAGAACAGACATTATGGTAGGGTATAAAGGTTTGTACTATATGGATGTCTGGTCTTTAATACAACCTCCTACTATGTTTACTAATGTAACTGGTATAACAGAACAGACCTTATGTGTAGGGTCTAAAGGTGGTACTAGATGGATGTATGTCTTTAATACAACCTCCAATACTATGTGACTATTTATCGGTTATCAGACTTATGTGTAGGGTAATAAAGTTGGACTAGATGGACCTTTTCTTTACAACCTCCAAACTATGTTTATACTGTAAACTATTAGACCGACATTAATGGGTAGGGTATAAGGGTTGGACTAGATGGAATGTATTTCCTTATACAACCTCCAATACTCAATGTTTACTATGTAACTGTTATACAGCCATTATGGGGTAGGGGTAATAAAAGTTGGACTCGATGGATTGTATGTCTTTTATACACCCTCCTACTATGTTACTATGTAACTGTTGACGGACATTATGGGTAGGGTCTAAAGGTTTTGGACTAGATGATGAATGTCTTTATACAACCCTCCAATACTATGTTACTTGTAACGTTAGACCGACATTAGGGAGGGTAATACAGGTTGACTAGATGGACGTATGTCTTTATATACAACCACCATACTATGTTACTATTAACTATTGACAGACCTTATGGGTAGGTAGAAAGGTTGGACTAGATGGATGTTGTTCTTTATACAACCTCCAATACTAATTTTACTATGTAACGTTATAATACAGACATTATGGGTAGGTAATAAAGGTTGGACTAGATGGATGGTATGTCCTTTAATACAACCTCCATTCTATGTTACTAATAAACTGTTTACGACATTATAGGTAGGTATCAAAGGTTGGACTAGATGATGTATGTCCCCCCCCCCACCCCCCCCCCCCCCCCCTTTATACCCACCTCCAATACTATGTTACTATGGAACTGTTTTATACGACATTATGGGTAGGGTATAAGGTTGGACTAGATGGACTCGTAGTCTTTTACAACCTCCAATACATGTTACCATGTAACTTTATCCAGACATTATGGGTATGGTATAAAGGTTGGACTAGATGGACGTATGTCTTTATACAACCGATCCACTACTCTGTTACTGATGTAACTTTTTATACAGACATTATGGGTAGGGTCTAAGGTTTGACTAGATTGAACGATGTCTTTATCCAACCTCCAATACTATTTTACTATGTAATGACTGTTAATACAAGACATTATTGGTTAGGTATAAAGGTTGTGACTATATTGACCTATGTCTTTATACAACTCCAATACTAATGTTACTATGGTAACTGTTTACCGACATTATGGGTAGGGTTAAAGGTTGGACTATATGGACGTATGTCCTTTCTACGACCTCCAAATACTATGTTACTATGCATATATATAAAGGTTAGTGATTGCTGTTAACTTCACAGTCTCTGAATCTGTTATTTCCATAAAGCAAACGCTTCCCTTTTACAAACTGGGTTATGTTTTTCCCATAGATTTTCTCCCACCTCTACAACGCATTATTAAACTGTTCATAGTTTCCAACCATATCTTTATAGATATTACAATCTGCATGATGATTAGGTTCACTAGATCTCTATTCCCCTTGAGTCGAAAGGCTCATCCAAACCAGATATTCTTGTAATTTTATCTCCTATGTGGACTATGTGAATTTTTTAGAGGGATTAACGCTCATATGTCTGCAACTCTATCTTTGGGCACTCCTTGTATTCTTTTCCATTCAGTTTTTTAGACCCCTTATATTTTTTTTGTAGTTGTGTTTTTAAAATCTTGAAATTGCTATGGCACTTTATCTTCATTGTCTTTACAAAGCCTTCCCTGCTACTTACTACCCTTTGATTATTATTATTTGGTTATATCTCGAAAAATAGTAAAGACAATACATGGAGATAGAAAGGTCCATCGTTCACACCATAAGACTGTATGTAAGACTGCACTATATAGAAATATACTATCTCCTGAAGGTTCTCACTATACTTATTGTATTTATATCAACATATTCATATCACCGACGGCATTGTGGGTAAAAGCACTAAGAATTACCAATGTTTTCTACTGTGTTCCCATTGTACCTGCATTACCTTATATTACATTTGAAAAAAGGGTAGATTGGGGTAGATTTTTTTTTTTTATATATATAGCAACATGGGCTTTATAATTGTGACTAGAGGTAGCCGAACTTATAAAGTTAAAAAACAGGGCCCATAAAGTCAATGGGAGTTTTTTAAAGTTTGGCTGAAATCAGTTAACATACAAATGGTTATATAGAGAAGCATATTGGATATTTATATGTACAACAGTCCGAACCTAATGTAACTTAATGTCTATTATCATTCAATGCTTTTTTATAAATCTTAAAACCTGTTCCATTGCCGTAGTCACTCAATAACTTTTTTAATTAAATCTTTTCTTATAAGATATATAACCTGATCTCGGCTTTTATTGATTATGACTGAATGTTTTTATAACATTTTTTTATAATATTTTTAACACTTAATGTCAGAATTTGCATAGTTGCTAACACAGTACATGGTAACAATAATGTATACTTAGCCTATAGCATTTCTTTGCACATAAGAAAATGTATTATAAGACAGTTTGTATCGAAAAAGATTTTAAAATGTGTAGTTATTATAATGATATGCAATAGGGGGAGGAGTTCCATGATGCACGATGGATATTCCAAATTATTTATCCTGATGAGTACTCGGGGAAGTACCAGAAACGATGTTCACAACTAATAATAATTTGTTTACTCACAATCGCAGAGTGCCCAGATTTTTTTGTTTTTGGATAGAATAACAATGGTAAACTTATGTTTATTAAAATGGCTCTGGAACCCCTGGGAAATGGCTCTTTCCAGATCCTGCTTTCGATTTTCGTAGTTTATCCCATGATGAATAGAAGATTTGAGGGGGTTCCGAACCCTCACCTAGTTCGATAATATCGATAAGTCCCAAGAGATCCCAGCTGGGAAAGTTTTAAAAAGTCTGGGTCCTGTTCAAACTTGATAAGTCGATCTCTAATGTCACTTTTTAATTGTTACTTACGGTAAGGTATGTGCTCTCTGTATCTGCTTCTATCATATTATAATAAGCCTGTAACTAGGAGGACATATTGGATTGTGTTGGATGCACCCCCTTTAATGTATTGTGAAATAACATGTATTGAAATAAATAATGTACTAGCTATTTTTTGAATTTTTAAGGGCAACTACACATTCATAATCACTGATTAGAAATGATGTAGCTCATGTATAGCCTATATTGTAGTCAATAAAACTCACTGCAACGGGCCTATAAAATGAAGATCAGAGGTTCCTCAATAGGGTCTCGACTTCTGCAATGCGTCAGTGGTGTGCTCTTTATTACGGCTGTAAGTAAACTAAGGGTATCTTCGATCCCCCGCCCCTAACCACATTTTAAGTTTAATATCTGCCTCTTCTGTTACTTCTGTATTGGAAGCTCCCAGGTGCAATTCCAGAGGGTGGAACAAGACACTTTATGATCTCAAAAAATGACAATACTTTATTCATATACAGGACATTAATATAGATAAGAATGACCTGCAGGTTTATTTGGGCGTTTTACCACTATGAACGCCATTTGTTTATGATAACTAATTGTTTAACTGTAGATATTGTTTTAGGGTTTTCCACTGTATTTATTTAGAGGACCACAAACTTCAAAATTCCAACTTTTTAAAAATGAAAAGTCCCTGGGGTAGGATTTATTGTTCCCGACCCCCAATATTGTTTGTTGAGGATTCCAGGTCGTTTTCATCTGCCAGGTTAGTGGCCCTGGTCCCACCTGTATTAAAGATAGTGGCGGAAAGTCTGGCAGGAATCAGTCTTTGGCCTGGGGCTTCTATTAGGGATGGCCGGTTTTCGCGGATGCCGGTGCGGATTTTTCCAGATTTTCTCCTTCCCAACTTCCGGACCGCGGATTTCTCACTATTTTCGAAAATTTCGAAATTACGAGGATTTCTCATATTTTTCGAGTTTTTTTTTTTTTTATTTTAACGTGTCCGCTCGCGGATTTTCCGAATTTTCGAATTTTTTTTTTTTTTTTTTTCTTTCCGCAAATTCGCGGATTCTCGAAGCGTACTGGATTTTGTGAAGTGTCGGACATCTCTACTCTAATACAAATTATATTGGGAGGTAGATATACTTTCCTGCCCAGAATACTTTCATTTAACACACTCTAGTTCTCTCCTTAATATCAGAATTAGGAGGAGAGACAGGGCTGTCTATATTTTACAATAGATATCTGGATAGCAGGGTCATGGTCTGACATCTTATTGTACTTGTTTATTACAGTGAATTACAGTTTTGTATTGGTATCGACCATTCTGGACCATTCAGACAGGTTTGAATTGCTAAACAGATTTGTCATATCGTTAGCATTGCTTTCCTCTGTAAAGATTTTCTTTGATTTAAAATGAATCCGTTTTAGGTTCCCATCACTGACCCCCAAGTTTGAATGAAGGTACGTAGTATTGATTTCACCTTTATTTGAGCTCACCTATGGCCAAAGAACAATGATCGAGAATGAAGAAAATCCGGTTCCATTGAACTAATGGAAATGTAAATAATGAGCTGATCCCCTTCATACTAAAGAATTTCAAGAATGGAAACCTTCCCTGAAGTCTCTCTCATCATGTAATTCTTCTTCGAACACCACCCAAGATTCAATGATTATCACTAAATGCTCGCATTGTTAAAGGCACTGTTGTCTCCGAAAAGTTTGTTTAAATAAAAGCCTGCCATGATTTATTTAAATGAGCCCCTGGTAAACTCTCTGCTGCAAACCAAATTATATTGTCAGTGAATGTTCAAATTTCGCTTCCCAGACACCACCTGACCCCTCTGCTCCTCTCCCTCCACCCACGAAGAAGCTGCTCAGTTGGACCTACTGCTGGGGAAAACAGGAAACTACCTGGCACAGACTAAAAAAAATACTGAACTTTTGAGGGGGGAGCCCTATTAATACAAACCGAGGCTGTTAATGTAGACTACAGTGGGACCATGGCGGAAAACAGCACGTGTTCAAGCAGAATTAATATTAGCAGAACATTTAGCAATACCTTCACACAATTACAACTAGAGATATGTGTTTTTCATTTGAGTGAGAGACTGTGTTTCATTTAGTGGAGACTGTTTCATTTGTGTGGAGAGGCTTGTTTTCTTGAGTGGGGAGACTATGTTTCATTCGAGTGGAGGAGACTGTTTCATTCGATTGGAGGAGACTGTTCCATTCGAGTGGAGGAGACTGTTTCATTTGAGTGGAAGGAGACTGTGTACATTTCAGTGGAATAGACTGTTTCATTTTGAGTAGAGTAGACTGTTACATTTCAGTGGAATAGACTGTTTCATTTGAGTAGAGAAGAACTGTTACATTTTCTGTGGAGGAGACTGTGTTTTAATTTGGTGGAGGAGACTGCTTCATTTCAGTTGAGGAGACGTTTCATTTCATGGAGGAGACGTTTCATTTCAAGTGGAGGAGACTGTTTCATTTCAGTGGAATAGACTGTTTCATTTGAGTAGAGACTGTTAATTTCATGGAAGAGACTGTTTCATTTGAGAAGGAGACTGTTACATTTCAGTGAAGAGCTTTTCAGTTGAAGTAGCGGAGACTGTTACATTTCTGTGGAGGAGACTGTTTTTAATTTGAGTGGTAAGAACTGTGTTTTATTGACGTGGAGGAGACTGTGTTTTAATTTGACGTTCATTTCAGTGGAGGAGACTGGTTTTTCAATTTCAGTGGAGGAGACTGTGTCATTTCAATGGGAGACTGTTTTCTTACATTTCAGTGGAGGAGACTGTTTGCATTTCAGTGGAGAGAACTTGCTATTTTGTATTCTAGGAAGGCAGTTTTTGTTGTCTTTTTTTTTTAAACCAAATTTAATGTGAGATGTAACTATATCATCAAGTGGGCAAGTGTTCATTCAAGCTCGGGCAAGAGTCCGTCATGGTAAATTGGCCAAACGATGGGCAGTGTACCAGCAACACACAATTAAGGGCCAAATAATGGGCTAGTTCATAGCTACACCATAGGTTGGTGGCAAACAATTGAAATAGTTAAGTCAACATTTTCACTTTATTTTATTTCTAATTTTCCACCATTATGTTTCAACAATGTAATAAATAACAAATTTAAGTAATTTTAAAGCATACAGTCACAAGGGTACATAGACTGTTTTTCCAACCCAACCTTTCCATTCAAATGGTCAGACCTACACAGTCTAGTCCGACACAACGTACAATGGCTGGTAGAATTGAGATCATCCAATCATACCACACCACACACACCACACACACACACACACACACCACACACAACACACACACACCACCACACACCCCCCACACACACACCCACCACACACACACCACACACAACCACTTCCAAGCCTAACAATAGAACATAAGCTCTGCTCAAAGCAATCTTCCATTGGCCAGGTTCTGGACTGAGGATGGAGGCATCAACCTGGGATTGGGCAATCTCCAAAGGGGGAACTATCTATTAAGGGTCCTAATCATGGATACTTTTCATGGTGGGTGAAACCATGTGGGATATTTTTATGGGTTTGCTGGCCCTTTCTTGAAAGATATCCTGTAAGTGATCATTGTGTGATGCAGTGTATTCTTATTCTACTCCTCTACTATCTTGGTTCATTACTTATAGACAATTAATAGTATTTTAAGGGAATTGGTGAGTCAAGGAGTGAATGAAGAAGACTTGGGAATTTCACCATCATTGCACTTGCAATGGTCCGCACTTACAGCCAATTCAAAGGCTATTCAAAGGCACGTCACCCCAAAACTAAAATTTACCCTCATACTGGCCCCACTGTGTATGGTGTACCTACATCTGCTCCTTATGGTTCTCCTGCTGTGCTTCTCAAGTCCAGAAAGTGAAGAGAAGGAGCCGTCTGTGAGTCACAAACAGATCCATCCTCTGAAGCCGTTGCACCTACCGTAAACCTTTGCCATAGGTAGGAGGTAATAAATACAGATTAAAAATAGCATCACTGGTCCAAGGCATAAAAAGACCTGACTGATAACAGATTTATGTGTACCCATAATAGATACATTGTTGTCAGACAGTACATTCCTTTGGAGCAAAAAAAAAAAAAATCTTTGTCCCTCCCACCTCTGCTTGAATCTATAAGTTCTCAGCAGGGTAACACCACCTGCTAAAGGTCCATTGGATCCAGTAAAGGGTAAGTCACTTTCTGGCTTATTGAATTCATGATTTTATCATTTAATTCTTTGTATCTGAGGAAAGAAATGTAGAGATAAGGGCTGAGCGAGGTTTTAAGAAGGGAATTCAAGTTTGTGTGAATACATAATAACGATACGTTCATAGAAACATTATTTAGCGTATATTATTGCGTGCTCTATTGTATGTAGGTTTTTTTTAGTATTACTATGCACATGGATTATTCTACCTGCGTAGCTCTTTTTTATGACTACTATCAGTGTACGGTGGATTCCTTTTCTAGATATTGTGAATTTAAATCTTAAGTTACCTATCTCCCTAATTCATTAGTGGGACAAAATGGGCACATTGGCATGGCTACTCTAGCCAACCCAGCTTACTGTAATAAACATTTAAATCATTTGACAAAGTGGACCAATCACTATGCACCTTTTTTATAATGATATTATTCCCAGTCTGTTCATGTGTATTATATCATTATTGTCTTACTCTACTTATATTTTAAAATTCCTTAATGGGGAATTACAACCTCTCCCTAAATAGGATGCAGAGTAGATGGTTCCGGAACTTCGCAAAATCCGGTCCGCTCGAGGATCCCATTAAAATTAAAAAAACTCGAAATACAAGGAATCCTGTACTTTCAAAAATTTTCGAAAATAATGTATGTTTCGGAAATACAGCAATCCTCGTATTTTCGAAATTTCGAATTACACATAATTTCATAATTCGAAAATTTTCAAACATCGAGAAATCCGCGTTCGGAAGTTTTGAAGGCGAAAATCCGGGAAAAATACCACCACCGTTTACAGCTAACAGGGATAGTCCGCTTCAGATCCGGGTTCCGGCCATAGCTAATGCAGGAGTCAAGTTCTCTGATTTACAGACTCATCATATAGAGTCAGTAGGGTTAGGGACTAGGAATACCGTAGGGGAGTTTCGATCTGGGGCTTTTTATAGACAGTCAGCAATTGGATGTAGGGGAAAAATGTTGGAAGCATTGGGTTGGCCCATGGCTCAATCCCCCCCACTAATAAAATGATAACCTCATTCATTTTCCTTCCCTTTTTTTATAGATGCTTCAATACTGTTACTTAGTTTTGCTGTCTCTGATTGGTTGTGTGCACGGTAAGGTATTTTTATTTTTTGGCTATGAATGGCATTCTGGGACTGTAGCTCCCCTAAAGCTGATGACTCTGGCTGTCACATCACTAATGTCAGGTACACTGATATTTCACTACTTCGGAGATTCTAAATACTTTTCGATAACTTTTCCTTCATAATATTGGCAGTAATAATGAAGGAATATTATTCAGTTGAATACAATAATGACCCATTGAATGCAATTGAACCCCCTTATTGAAAACTTTATATTTCAAATACCCTGGAACTCCCATTAAAAGAAAAATGATTAGAGAAATGTTACTTGTTAAACTTTACCTTTATTTAAATTATGACCAAGCAATAAAAACTGGAAATGGGTGCGTTAAAGTAAAAGTTTTTAAAGTTTTGAATCTTATAATATGCCAATGTAAAGAGAAGGATAAAGGTTGATAACACTGGTTCCATGGATCATTAGCTAGAAAACGGCCGCATCTCCAATACTGGTGTCCTCCACCCCCCCAAATTTGTTGTCTATAGCTTCAAAATTGTGTGACGGAAATACAGTCCCAAATAATGGTGTATCAAAAAAAGACATCTCTAACAGGATTGGCTAGAGGCTACTAGTGGGTTTGACCACTGTACCAGTTCCTGCAGTATCTAGAACTGAGCATGTGTAAAGGACAGAATGGTCAGTGACCACACTGTGTGATTACTGATCACTGGGAAAATAAGATACCAAACCTCAATTTAGAAAGTTACATTTCTCAACAACATATAAAATGAGAGGTGAACCCTGATTACTGATTTTATAAATAACAAGGAATCTTCCTTCTAATTCAATGTTGTTCTGAGGCTTAGTTGTCCGTTCAGGCTTGCTTTACGGGTGGCTGCACGAGATCGGAACAGTCGCACCCCTATTTACCAGTGGCTCCGCACTAAGATTCTCCCTAATACCTGAGTTGTCGGCCGGTTGAATCTCACCTATAAAGTCTTCCTTAAGGCCAAACTAATATCCCATTTCAACCGCTTTCTATTTATTCATTTAACCCAATAACTGTGGCCTCTGTTCATCTTTCTGTAGAGGACAATTTGCTATAACATATGGGTGTTTCAAGGACACCAACCCTTGAGTGGGGACCATAGAAAGATTAATAGGCAAACTCCGGATCCCCAGAACATATAACACCGTTTACTGTTATTCACAGCCAGAACACCCTAATAATTTCCAAGTACGTTAAGAAGGAGTTTTTGTCGTTAGAGCACGGTGTCAAACTCGCGTCCCTCCAGATGTTCGAAACTACAACTCCCAGAATCCCACAGGTACGCACTGCAACAGGAATGCTGGGAAGTTTTAGTTTTTCAAAACACCCTGGAGGGCCGCGAGTTTGACATCCCTGTTCTAGAGTGTAGAAGGGTGGATATTATATTGCATTTGGCATGGAAAGTTCCCCTTTAACCTAGAGGATAAATTTCTGCATGAGTAAAACATGAGCCAATCAATCTGCAAGTGATGAAGTTTAGGCAACCACCTATGTAAGAAACTTATTAGGTGTTACCCAAAGATAAATAGGAGAAAGAGGGAACAATCCTGGTTTACCTAGTACTAACACCACCCCCCCATGTATAGGGGTATTGATTGGGGTCCGCTGGTAAATTAAGGCCACTAAAGTGAAAAAAAACTTGTTTGTTACAATGGATAGATCACTTATATCAGCTGCCTTACTTTCCATGTTCTGTGTGGCTTCGTTTCTTCACACTGGCAGAATTTGTACCAAGGCTGTGTAAGTCCCCCTCCCCTCTCTGTCTAACATCCCCCTCAGCATGACGGGCCTGTATACCAGATCCGAGCATGGTCATTTGAAATGACTTTAACTGGTGCTGAACATCCTGTTGACCCTCCCTTCCAGAGCTAGACTTCAACAAATCAAAGTGTGGAATAAAGTAGCATATGCTGAGGGAGGGGCAGAGGTGGAAGAGGCACAAGTGGTGCTGAATTCTTTTACAGTAATTACTTACTGAACTCTAGCTGCCCTGTTCTCTTACTTTGCTTAATTGTTATTTACTTTTTACCTAAATTTCATATCTCTCCCCTGCTTAGCTGAGATCATAATCACTGAAGAGAGAGTCAGTGTAAACAGCAGCTTGTAGTGAGACCTTCACCAACACAGTGGACCTGCTTGGTTTGTCCTGTTACATTTCAGTTGCTTTAGTCTATTATTTCATAGATGCACTGTGTGTCTGTTTGGGTATATAGTCTGTTTATGTATTATATATACTGTATTAGTGTTCCATTTGAGTCCCTGGTTTTGTATGTATATACTATTTTTTTTGGGGGGGAGGGGCTGTTTTTTATAGTGTGTGTAAACTGTCTATTTTACAACCCACACATTTTATCTCATGGATTCGATATTCGCTATTACTCACGTATAGGTATAATAGCCATTTTTTACTCGCGCTTCAATATTCGATATTTATCTCGCGTATTGGTATAAATGACATTTTACTCACATTTCGTAATTCGATATTACTCATATTGGTATAATAGACATTTTCCCTCGCTGGATATCGATATTCTATATTACCTTGCGTATAGGTATAATAGACATTTTACTCACTGATTCGATTTGCGTATTTACTCGCGTATTGTATAATAAGACATTTACTCACGGATTTGATATTCGATCTGTACTCGCGGATTGGGTTAATAACATTTTTAACTCGCGGATTCGTATTTCGATATTTACTATTTACTCTCCCACTCCCGTATTGGTCATAATAGACATTTACTCATAGGATTCGATATTCGATATTACTCGCCTATTGGATAATAGAACATTTTACTCACTGGATTCGATATTCGATATTTACTCGCGTATAGGTATAATAGATATTTTCATCACGGATTCGTTCCATTCGATATTTACTCGCGATTTGTATATAGATTTTTAACTCACGGATTTCGATATTCGATTTTACACGCGTATGGGTATAATAGACCCTTTTCTACTCGCGGATTCGATATTCGATATTTACTTACTCGCGTATTGGTATAATAGACATTTTAACTCGCGGATTTTTCGATATTCATATTTACTCGCGTATTGGATAATAGACATTTTACTCGCGGATTCGCTATTCGATATTTACTACCCGCGTATAGTATAATAGACATTTTACTCGCGGATTTCGTATTCGATATTTTACTCGCGAATCGTATAATAGACATTTTCTCATGGAGTCGATCTTCCGATATTACTCCCGTATTGGTATAATAGACATTTTAACTTAACACGCATGGAGTCGATATTCGCTATTTACTCGCCTTTGGTATAATGACATTTTACCATGGATTCGCTATTCAATATTTATACACTCGCTATAGGGTATAATAGATATTTTACTCACGGATTCGATATTCGATATGTACTACTCGGTATTGGTATAATAACATTTTACTTCGCGGATTCGATATTCGATATTTACTCGCGTATTGGTATACTAGACATTTTACTCGCTATTCAATATTCGATATTTACTCGCGTATTGTTATAAGAGACATTTTAACCGCGGATTCGATCATTCGATATTACCTCGCGTAGAGTTAATAATCATTTTCTCGCGGATCGATATTCTATATTTACTCCCGTATTGGTTAATAACATTGACTCATTGCTTCGATATCATATTTACTCGCCTATTTGGTATAATAGACATTTTAACTCACGGATTCGATTTCGTATTTTACTCGCGTATCGGTATAATAGATCTTTTTACTCACGGATTCGATATCGATATTTACTTCGCGTATTGGTTTAAAAAAATTTAAAATAGACTTTTACTTTACTCGCTGATTCGAAATTCGATATTTACTCGCGTATAGGTATACATAGCTATTTACTCACGGATTCGATATTCTATAATTTACTCGCGTATTGGTATAATAAGACATTTTACTACTCGGGGATTCTTATCGATATTTACTCGCGTATTGGTATAATAGACATTTACTCGCGTATTTCGATATCGATATTTAACTCGCGTATTGGTAGAATAGAACATTTTACTCGCGGATTCGATATTCGATATTTACTCGCGTATTGGTATAATAGACATTTTCACTCTCGGATTCATATTCGATATTGACTCGCGATTGGGGTAAATAATATACATTTTGAACTCCGCGGATTCGATATTCGATATTTTACTCGCGTATGGTATAATAGACATTTTCCACTCGCGATTCTATATTCGTCGATATTTAACTTTACTCGCGATTTGGTATAATAGACATTTTACTTCGGATTGATATCATATTTACTTGCTTATGGTATAATAGACATTTTACTCATGGACTTCGATATTCGATTTTTACTCACGTAATAGTATAATAGACATTTTACTCGCGGATTCAATATTCAATATTACTCGCGTATTGGTATAATAGACATTTGTACTTTTCGGATTCGATATTCGATATTTACTTGCTTATTGGTCATAAATAGACATTTTACACTCATGGATTCGTATTCGATATTTACTCACGTATAGGTATAAATATACATTTTACTTGCGGATTCGATATTCGATATTTTACTCGCGTATTGTTATAATAGACCATTTTACTTGCGGATTCGATATTCGATATTTACTTGCTTATTGTATAATAGACATTTTACTCATGTTCGATATTCGATATTTTACTCACGTATCTGTATAATAGACATTTTACTCTCTCGAATTCAATATTCGATATTTCCTCGCGTATTGGTATAATGCCTTTTACTCAAATATTCGATATTCGATATTTACTCATGTATTGGTATAAAAAGACATTTTCCTCGGCGTATTCGATATTCGATATTTACTTGCGTATAGTATAATAGACATTTTACTCACGGATTCGGGATTTCGATATTACTCGCGTATTGGTATAATGACATTTTACTCACGGATTTGATAATTCGATATTTACTCGCGTATTGTATAATAGACATTTTACTCGCGGATTCGATATTCTATATTTACTCACGTATTGGTATAATAGACATTTTACTCGCGGATTCGATATTCGATATTTAAACTCACGTATTGGTATAATATACATTTTACTCGCGGATTCGATATTCGTATTTACTCGCGTCTTGGTATAATAGACATTTTACTCATGGATTCGATATCGATATTTCCTCCCGATTGATAATAGACATTTAGAGCATGATTCGATATTCGATATTCCTCGCCTATTGGTATAATAGACATTTTAACTCAGGATTCGATATTCGATATTTACCACCTCGCGTATGGTATAATAGATTCTTTTACTCACGGAGTCGATATTCTATATTTACTCCGCGTATTGGTATAATAGACATTTTACTCTTACAACTCGCGTTCGATACTTCCTATTTTACTAGCGTATTTGGGATACTAGACTTTTACTCGCGGATTCGATATTCGATATTACTCGCGTATTGTATAATACGACATTTTACTCACGTGATTCGATTTCGATATTTTCTCGCGTATAGTATAATAGACATTTTTACTCCGGATTCGATATTCGATATTTTAACTTCCCGGTATTGGTATAAAGACATTTTTACTCGGCGGATTCATATTCGATATTTACTCGCGTTATTGGTATAATAACATTTTACTCAACGGATTCGATATTCGTATTTCTCGCGTATAGGTACTAAGACATTTTACTCGCGGATTCGATATTCGATATTCCTCCCGTATTGGTATCATAGACATTTTACTCATGGATTCGATTTCGCTCTTTACTCCCGTATTGGTATAATAGCCTTTTACTCATAGATTCAGATTTCGATATTTACTCGCTATTGGTATAATAAAAAAGGGTCAAACAGTTTACTCATCGGAGTTCGATATTCGATATTTACACTCGCGTATAGGGTATAATAGATATTTTACTCACGGATTTCGATATTCGATATTTTTAATCGCCGGATTGGTATAATAATATTTTAATACCCTCACGGATTCGATTTCGTATTACTCGCGTATTGGTATAATAGATATTTTACTCACGGATTTCGATTATTCGATATTTACACTCGCGTATTGGTAAATGACATTTTACTCGCGGATTCGATATTCGATATTTACTCGCGTATTGGTCTATAGACATTTTACTCGCGGATCGATTATTCGATATTTACTCGCGTTATTGGTATATAGACTTTTACTTAAACTCGCGGATTCTATATTCGATTTTACCCTCCAGTATAGGTATAATAGACATTTTACCTCGGCGATTCGATATTCGATATTTACCGCGTAATTAGTATAATAGACTTTTTAACTCATGGATCGATATTCATATTTACCTCCCGTATTGGTATCATAGACTTTTACGCAAATGGATTCGATAATGCGATTTTAACTCGGCCTATTGGTATAAATAGACATTTTAACTCATGGATTTCGATATTCGATATTTACATCTCGCGTATCGGTATCTAGATAGTTTACTCACGGATTCGATATTCGTATTTACTGGTATTGGGAATAATAAGACATTTTACTCGAGATTCGATATCGATATTTACTCGCGTATTGTATAATAGGACATTTTACTCGCGGATTCACTTTCGCTATTTACTTCCTCGCGTATTGTTAATATAGACATTTTCTCGCGATTCGATATCGATCTTTACTCGCGTATAGGTGAATAGACATTTACGCGCGGCTTCGATTTCGATATTTACTCCACCGTCTTGTATAATAGACATTTTACACTCATTGATTCGATATTCCATATTTACTCGCCTATTGGTATAATAGACAATTTACTCAGGATTCGAATTCCTATGTTTTACTCGCGTATAGGTATAATAAGATATTTTACTACTCACGGATTCGATAGCGATATTTACTCGCGTATTGGTATATATACATTTTACCTCGCTGATTCGTATTCGATATTTACTCGGTATAGGTATAGATAGATATTTTACTCACGGATTCGATATTCGATATTTACTCGCTTATTGTATAATCGACATTTTACTCGCGGATTCGATATTCGATTTTACTCGCGTATTGGTAAATAACATTTTACTCGCGGATTCGATATTCGATATTTACCTCGCGTAGTGTAATAATTAGACTTTTTAACTCGCGATTCGATTTTCGATATTTAATCGCAGTATTGGGTCTAATAGACATTTTACTTGCGGATTCGCATATTCGATATTACTCGCGTATTGGTAATAATAGACATTTTACTTGCGGATTCGATATTCGATATTTTACTTGCTTCATTGGTATAATAGACATTTTACTCATGGATTGATATTCATTTTACTCACTTATCGGTATAATAGACATTTTTACTCGCGGATTTCGATATTCAAATTTTACTTTAACTCGCCATATTGGTATAATAGACATTTTTACTTGCGAGTCGATATTCGATATTTACTTGCTTATTGGTATAATAGACATTTTACTCATGGATTCTATTTCGATATTTACCTCACGTATAGTATATAGACTTTTTTAACTTGCGGATTGATATTCGTATTTTACTCGCGTATTGGTTATAATAGACATTTTACTTGCGGATTCGTATTCGATATTTACTTGCTTATTGGTATATAGACATTTTACTATGGATTCGATATTCGATATTTACTCACGTATAGTAAATGACATTTTACTCGCGGATTCCAATATTCGATATTTTTACCGCGTATTGGTAAACAATAGAGACCATTTTCACTCACATATTCTATAATTCGATATTTTACTCATGTATATGGTATAAATAGACATTTTCCTCGCGGATATCGATATCGATATTTATTTGCGTTTTATAGGTATAAAATAGACATTTTACTCACGATTCGATTTCGTATTTACTCGCGTATTGTAACTAGACCATTTTCCTCACGGATTTGATATTCGATATTTTACTCGCGTATTGGTATATGACATTTTACTCGCGGATTTCGATATTCGATATTTACTCACGTATTGGTATACTAAGACTTTTACTCGCGGATTATATATTCTATATTTACTCTTACTCACGTATTGGTATAATAGACATTTTACTCGCGGAATTCGATATTCGATATGTAACTCGCGTATTGGTAATAAAAATAAATAGGACCATTTTACTCATGTTCGATATTCGATCTATTACTCCCTCCCCGTATTGGTATAATAGACATTAACGCTGGATTCGATTTCTATATTTACTCGCCTATTGGTATAATAGACATTTACTCATGGGCATTCGATCTTCGATTTTACAGCGCGATAGGTATAACTAGATATTTTACCTCACGGATCGATATCGATATTTACTCTCGGTATTGGTATAATAGACTTTTACACTCGCGATTTCGCTATCGATATTTACTACTACGTATTGGTATAAATAGACATTTTAAACTCGCGGGCTTCGTATTCGATATTTACTCTCGTAATTGTTATAATAGACATTTTCTCCGGGATTCGATTTCGATATTTACTACGCGTATAGGTTTAATAGACTTTTACTTAACTCGCGGATTCGATATTCGATATTTACTCCCGTATTGTATAATAGACACTTTTTCTTGCGGATTCGATTTCGCTATTTCCTCGCGTATTGGTATAATGAGACATTTTTTACTCACGATTCGATCTTCGATATTTACTCGCTATAGTAATAATCAGACCATTTTACTCGCTGATCGATTTCGCTTTTACTCCTTATTGTGTCTAATAGACATTTTACTCATGGATTCGATATTCGATATTTACTCGCCTATTGGTATAATAGAACATTTACTCATGTATTCGATATTCTATATTTATCGCGTATAGGTAATAATAGATATTTTACTCACTATTCGATAGTCGATATTTACTCGGGTATTGGTTATAATAGATATTTTAACGCAACGGATTCGATATTCGATATTTCTCGCGTATTGGTATAATAGACATTTTACTCGCGGATTCGATATTCGATATTTACTCGCCTATTGGTATAATAGACATTTTACTCGCGGATCTCGATATTCGATATCACTCGCGTATTGTATAATAAGACATTTTACTCGCGGATTCGATATTCGATATTTACGTCGCGTATAGGTATAAAATAGTACATTTTACTCGCGGCATTCGATCATCGATTTTACTCGCGATATTGGTATAATCGACATTTTACCATTGATGCGTATTCGATATTTTTACTACCCGTATTGGTATAATACCATTTCACGCATGGAATTCGATATTCGAATATGTACTCGCCTATTGGTATATAGACATTTTACTCATGGATTCGATATTCGATATACTCGCGTATCTAGGTATAAATAGATTTTTACTCACGGAATTCGATTATTCGATATTTACTCGTATTGTATAATATTACATTTTAACTCGCGGATTCTATATTCGAGAGTTACTACCGTATTGTTACATAGACATTTTACTCGCGGATGCGATATTCGATATTTACTCGCTATTGGTATAATAGACTTTTACCACGGTTCGATATTCGATATTACTCGCGTAATAGGTATAATAGCCTTTTACCTCGCGGATTCGTAATTCGATATTTACTCCCGTCTGTATAATAGACATTTACACTCGCGGATTTCGATATTCGATATTACTCGCGTATTGGTATAATAGACTTTTACTCACGATTCGATATTCGATATTTACTCGCGATATAGGTATATAGACATTTTACCGCGGATTTCGAATATTCGATATTTACTACACTCCTATAGGTATATAACATGTTACTCATGGATTCCCCCGGATATCGATATTTACTCGCCTATTTGGTATCTAACTTTTACTCATTGATTTCGAATTCGATTTTCTCGGGCATATGGATAATAGATATTTTACTCATCACGGATTCGATATTCGAGATTTACTCGCGTATGGGTATCAAGATCTTTTACTCACGGATTCCGATATTCGATATTTACTCGGGCGTATTGGGTAGAATAGACATTTTCTCGCGGATTCGATATTCGCTATTTACTTCGCGTATTGGTATAATAGACATTTGACTCGCGGATTAATAGTTCGATATTACTACTACTTTACTCGCGTATTGGTATAATAGACATTTGTACTCGCGGATTCGATATTCGAATTACTCGCGTATAGTATAATCACATTGTACTCGCGATTCCGATATTGGATATTTACTCGCGTATTGGGGTAGAATAGACATTTTTACTCATGATTCTATATCGATATTTACCCCTATTGGTATAATAGACCATTTTACGAATTGCTTCGATATTCTGATATTTACTCGCCTATTGGTATAATAGACATTTTACTCATGGTTCATATGCGCTATTTACTCGCGTATAGGTGATACTAGATATTTTAACTCACGGATTCGATATTCGATATTACTTTACTCGCGTATTGGTATAATAGACATTTTAACTCGCTGATTCATATTTCGATATTTACCATCGCGTTATTGGTATAATGAACATTTACTCGCGTATTCAATATTCGATATTTTACTCGCAGTATTGGATAATAGACATTTTAACTCGCGGATTCGATATTCGATCTTGACTTTAACTACCGCGTTAGGTATAATAGACCTTTTTACCTCGCGGATCGATAATTCGATATTTTACTCCTCGTATTGGTATATAACCTTTTACTCATGGATTCTAATATTCGATTAGACTTTACTCGCCTATGGTATAATCGACATTTTACTCATGGATTATTCGATATTCGATATTGACTCGCTATAGGTATAATAGATATTTTACTCACTCATTCGATATCGATATTTACTTCGCGTATTGGTATAATAGACATTGACTCGCGGATATCGATATTCGATATTTACTCGCGTATAGGTATATAGATATTTTACTCACGGATTCGATAATTCGATATTTACTCGCGTACTTGGTTATAATAGACATTTTTCTCGCGGATTCGATATTCGATAATTTACTCGGGTATTGGTATAATAGACATTTTACTCGCGTATTCAATTTTCGATATTTACTACGTCGCGATTGGTATTAATAGACATTTTTACCTCGCGGAATTCGATATTCGATCTTTACTCGCGTATAGGTATAAATAGAGTATAATAGACATTTTAACTCGCGGATTTCGATATTCGCTATTTACTCCCGTATTGGTATAAACATAGACATTTTACTCATGATGCGATTTCTATTTTAACTCGCACTATTGGTATAAAGACTTTACTCATGGATTCGCTATTCGATATTTTACTCGCGGTAAGAGGGTATAAAGATATTTTACTCACGGATTCGATATTCGATATTTTACTCGCGTATTGGTATAATAACATTTTAACTGCGGATTCGATATTCGATATTTACTCGCGTATAGGTATAATGATTGGATTTTACTCACGGATTCCGATATTCGTATTTTAACTCGCGTATTGTTATCCTAGCGACTTTTAACTCGCGGATCGATCTTCGATATGTACTCGCGTATTGGTATAATAGACATTTTACTCGCGTTCCGATATTCGATATTTACTCGCGTATTGGTAATAATAGACTTTTACTCGCTGATTCGATATTCGTATTTACCTCGCGTATTGGTATAATAAGACCTTTTACCTCGCGGATTCGATATTTCGATATTTACTCGCGTATTGGTAATAATAGCATTTTACTCGCGATTCGATATCGATATTTCTCGCGTAGTGTTATAATAGACTGTTACTTGCGGATTCGATAGTCGATATTACTCGCGTAATTGGTATACATAGACATTTTACTACTTGCGGATTCGATTTCATATTTACTTGCTTATTGGTCATAATAGAACATTTACTCATGGATTCGATATTCCGATATTTACTCACGTATAGTATAATACATTTACTCGCGGATTTCAATATGCGATATTTACTCGCGTATGGATAATAGAACCATTTTAACTCACAATATTCTATATTCGATATTTACTCATGTTTGGTATAATAGAACAATTTTCCTCCTCGCGGATTCGATATTCGATATTTACTTGCGTTATAGGTTAACTGACCATTTTACTCACGGATTCGTTTTCGATATTTACTCGCGTACTGGGTAATAATAGCAGTTTACTACTCGCGGATTCGATATTCGATATTTACCGCGTATTGGGTATAATAGACATTTTACTTCACATATTCGATAATTCGATTTTCTCATGTATTGGTATAATAGCTTTTCCTCCGGATCCGATATTCGATATTTACTTGCCTTTATAGGTATAATAGACCTTTTACTCACGATTGCGTTTCGATATTTACTCAATGAATTGTATAATAGACATTTTACTCACAAGACACTAGAATGGGGTGGCGATTAGATGTTGTCGATATTACTTGGCGTATGGTATAATAACATTTTTACCTCACGGATCATATTCGGATTGACTCGCGTAATTGTATATAGACTTTACTCAACATTTTCGAGATTCGATATTTTACCCACGTCTGTATAATAGACATTTTACTCGCGGATTCGATATGTCGATATTTTACTCGCGTAAGGTTATATAGAACATTTTATACTCGACGGATCGATTTTCGTTATTTACTCGCGTATTGGTAAACATATACATTTACTTTATCAACGGATTCGATAGTACGTTATTTTACTACGTATTGGTATAATAGACATTTTACTTCGCTGATTCAATATCGATATTTACTCACGTCATTGGTATAATATCTTTACTCGCGGGATTTCGATATTGATATGTACAACCACGTAGTTGTATCATAGACCATTTTCTCACGGATTCGATATTCCGATTGTACTCGCGTATTGGTATAATAGACATCTTACTCACGGATTTTCGATTTTCGCTCGTATTGGTATAATAGACTTTACTCACATATTCGTCGCATATTCGATATTCTCCACCGTATTGGTATAATAGACATTTTACTCACGGATTCGAGATTTCAGAGATTTACTCGCGTATTGTTATATAGACATCTTACTCACGATTCGATATTTAGAACAACTCGCGTATTGGTATAATAGACATTTTACTCACATATTCTCTATTCGATATTTTACTCACGTATTGTATAATATACATTTTTTACTCACAGATGCGGATATGCCGATATTTACTCGCGTATTTGGTATCATAGACAGTTTACTCGCATATTACTTTACCTCGCATATTCGCGTGCCTCGAATGTTGAACGTTCTGGCACGCGAATTTGGAGTAAAATGGTCTATTATACCAATACGTAGTAAATATCGAATTATAGAATCCGCGACTAAATGTCTATTAGACAAATACGCGAGTAAATATCGAATTATCGAATCCGCGACTAAATGTCCTCATTATACCATCAAAACGTGAGTAAATAGCCAATCCACAGTAAAATGTCTATTAATACCTATACGCGAGTCAATATATCGAATTCTCGATTTGTTTCCCCCCGGATTTTTCGATTGTTCCGACTTTTAATAATTATTGATGTTCAAACATTTTCTCCGAAAATATCGAAAAATCCTGGTCCGGGATAGTTTGAGCAAGTCTGAGTCTGTTGTGAAACTCGATAGATTGGCTTGCAACTCGGTTCGAGTCGAGTTCTAGTCCATTCTACTAAAATCACTATTGCACTAATTGCCTGATAACCTAGATCTTCGCTAGGTCTATCCCCAATTCGCAATGTAACTTACTTACCCCCCCTTTCGTTCCCGCATTCGCCTTCTGCTGCTAACTTTTTTTCCCAATCATGGAAGGCAGCAGAAGGGGCCTCATGATTGGCTTTTGTAGTTTTTTTTCCTTTGGGGGGGAATGCCCTTTAACTATCTGATTACTACTATTCATAAATAAAGTGCTCAATATATCGATGGTTTTTGGGCATAACTTCCCTTAGAGCGGTTAGTAAATTGTTTTGTCTGCACTTCCCTGCTTGACTACATAAACAGATTTGACTCAGGCATGGGAGCCTGAAACCTGCAGAAGTCATTGCAAAACTCAAACTCATAACTTCTCAATTAAGCAAATGGATGTGCGATTAACTTGGGCACGGTATTTAAATCTTGTCCAGGGGTTGTCAGCACCTTGAGGAACGTACGTCGATTGTTCCATATAGTGGGCCATAGACACACGATCCTGGTTCTACATACGTGATATTCCCAATATCGATGATTGTTGGATGGTGTATGGGCGATCGCTCGCCGCTGTATGCTAAATTTTAACTGATCGGACAGTGGTAAAAAAAATACGTTAGTGTCGTTGTTGTCAGATTATCGGATTGCTGTGGGCAATCCGCGCGTCATTGTGTCCCCGATGGCTAACTGTAGTTTTTCTTTTTCGTGACTGGATTTTTGTCTATTAAAGGAGATTCCCAGCTTAAAACCCACTGATGTTTCCACTACAATTTCAATACCAGCAGGACAACTTCGTGTGTTATCCATGGATCATTAGCAATGGAGATGCCAACTGGTTATGGACATGTTAAGGTACCTACGTAACATCGCCAAAATCCAGCGGTTGGTAAAATCGTCTAAATTTCACAGGGTGAATAATCTCCAATGGTGTATAGTCTAACACATTTCTCCGCCTTTTCTAAAACCAATATGAAAAAAATTTAAAAAAAAAAAAAAAATAAAAAAAAAAAAAAAAACAAAAAAAAAAAAAATAAAAAAAAAAAAAAATAAAAAAAAATTAGAAAAAAAAAAAAAAAAAAAAAAAAAAACAAAAAAAAAAAAAAAAAACCCCCCAGGGACCAATTTTTTAAATTATTTCTACGGAAAACATCCCATTGGGTTTTTTACAAATAATGATTTTTTTAGATCCCGCACTCACAAAAAAAAATCCGTTTTCGTTTTTTTTTTATACTTTATGGTTTCCTGAGGTTCCTGAAAGGTGGATATTGCGATTGTGGTGGAAAGTTTTTATAAATGACGTGATTTGGCGCTGAGAAATAATTGCCTGAATCATTGAATTTGTCCTCTTTATCTATTTGCCCTCGGTGCGAGCATGACCGTTCTGGAGAAGTGAACCGTATTGCATATTTCCATTTCTCATTTTTCCCCCCCCTTTTTTTTTTAAAGACAATGTTGAAAGTGGACTATGTGAACTGTTCTGTGTGGACTGGCGTGGGGGAATCCCACCTTTATATTCTCAGGCAGCCAATACCATCCACCTCCGCTTGTTGGGTGCCCGATCGGCAACTTCCCTTATGTTCCTCAACGT
The DNA here is from genome assembly GCA_019447015.1 of Hymenochirus boettgeri. Taxonomy (NCBI): domain Eukaryota; kingdom Metazoa; phylum Chordata; class Amphibia; order Anura; family Pipidae; genus Hymenochirus; species Hymenochirus boettgeri. The sequence goes on along the minus strand of CM033475.1, from coordinate 1,520,576 downwards.
AAGTCCAGAATCACAATCAAATCCCCTTTTAAACTCGATGTAAAACCTCATAAGACTGACCCCACTAGGCGAGTTTTTGTGTGCGCGTTTGCCCTGTGCTAGCCGTACTCGCCAATGTTAGGGTGTGTCAGGCCCCTCCTTGCGATTCGTCCCATAATCACAGCGCATGCGTATCACTGTTTTGGTGCGCATCTATTTGCGACATACGCACCATCAAAAGGAAGTGCACGTACATCCCAGGTATGATTACTGGGGCCTAATTGCAACTTGTATATTTGTTCCTGTTGGACCAGAAAGCTAGGATTATAGCAATGTGTTATATTACCTATTCATGTGATTTCTCCCAATGAAATAAAGGGCATGTCCACCCCAAAATGACCATTACTATGCAAAAAAGCTAAATCCTGCAATACTGCACGTTTGGTCATACTTGCTTGCACACTAAAATATCTTTTCCGTCTTGGCACATTGTCAACAGCACTCTCACCCACTTCCGGGCCTTACATGATAACGTCAGGGCTGTGATTGGGTGACCGCATGACCAATTAGGGGCTCCACCTTTTGACTCTATGAAAAGCTCAGAAAAACTCTCCCAGTGAGTCTCTGAGTTTTTAGCTTTTGGTCATCCTCTCTTGCATGGCATATTTTCCATTTAGGTTGGGCAGGCACTATAGTTGGCAGCTAAATAGTGTTTTTTAAATTAAACATTTTTTGTAGACTAAATACGGCTACTCCATGTCCAACGTCATCTAATCGGGCCACGTCTGGGAGCCCATACAGCAGGGGAGGCTGGGAAAAGGAATGCCTGAATCGCAAGGATCACAGGTGACCAGAAGTTACTTTACTATAAGCAAGCAACATCTCTAGGAACCACTTCTTCTAACCATGGTGGGTGGTGAGCATGAGTTTTCCTACATTCAGATCCTTGTTTTTGGAAGACATTTCCCAGAATGCTTTAGTTTACAAAATTTCCTACCCATCATTCTCAATGAAAGTGTCACAAGGTCTACTAATCAGTAAAGGTAAAAACCACTAAAGACCAGCCACCACAGGAACATCAAGTTGGCCAAAGTAGAGTCTCCATGAGTCCTCTTTCGTATGAGATGTGTCTACATCAATCAGACTTTCAATAAACGACTCTGCCTTTTTTCTGTCCACACAGGTCTCCCCCGCTGTCCCTTTTTAGAACACGCCACCTGAAGGTCAGACTGGATCCATCATATGCTAATTTGTAGATGTCATTCATTCGGCACCGTCTCCACTGTTCCCTAATGGTAGGCCTTATATTAGAAATGCCAATCAAACTATTATTAATGGGCAAGTCACCATTGTTAACCTTATGATCCAGGTTATGGAATGGGTCAACGGTTGGTCAGGTAGATTTCTAATCCCGCGGAGGAGAAAATATGCCGGTCTGTAGCAGGAACATACTGCCCTAGTTATGGCATTAATGGGGCTTTGGGTGGTAAGAACATCTGTTTCCATAACTAGCGATTCGCTGGACATTGAAATCTCCAAAAATCTGATAGAACAAAACAGAGACAGAACTTTGGTTTTAAAAAAAATTTTTTATCTTGATTTTTCAAGTTTTTTCAAGTTTAGATTTTGAGATTTTTAAGTTTCCACTAACACTAACTATTACTGAACTTAACAGACTATTCTCCGTTGTCTTCTGATATCATTCAACATGTTCGCGGTTTCTGAGGCTATGGGACCGTGTAGTCTACTGGTATAATTGTGTGCATGTGGATTGTCCTAAGACAGAGGAAGAATTGGAAGATTTTTGCTTTTCCCTGTATTCAGAAATAGCTGGTGAGTAACGGCCATTCTCTCCAAGTACTGCATAAGATCATTTAACCAGAACCGTGTGGGGAACAATTTGAGGTGCTCTTCCAAACCTGCCCACTCTGTAAAAAGTAGATCTAACTATAATGTCCCAAAAATGAGGAAGCCAAGTGATAAAATATTTACAACCTACAACCTCAGGAATACTGAATGGCCCGCTCGCTGATCCGAACCCGATCCGCATCGGATTTACCTTCGTGCTGAACGGCGATATAGCGGGGTTTTCCGCCTTCCGGACTTTGCCGAACGGCGTTTTTGAAAATTTTCGAATATGCAAGGATTTCTCGTCTTTTCAAAAATATGGGGAAAATATGAGAAATGCTCGTTAAATTCAAATTTCGCGATTTTTCCATTTTTTTTGGACGAGCCAAGCCACTTTTCGGGTCCGTATTTTCGAAGAAATCTCGTTTTTTCGGGAAGACGTATTTTGGCCGACTTTTTAATAGGTTTGATGTGTCCGCTCGCGGATTTTCGAAATTTTTTCAAAAATTCGCGGATCTTTGCGCGACCGATTGTGCGAGTTTCGGACATCCTCTACTCAGGATACCAAAGGAAGGGCAGGACTAACCTAAGGACGGGCAGGACTACCTAGGAAGGCAGGACTACTAAGAAGGGCAGGACTACCTAAGGAAGGGCAGGACTACTAAGGGGGCACTGACACCTAAGGAATGGCATTACTACCCTACGGAAGGGCAGGGACTACCTATGGAAGGGCGACTACCAAGGAAGGGCAGGGCTACATAAGGAGGGCAGGACTACCTATGGAAGGCAGGACTACCTATTGGAAGGCAGGACTAACAAAGGAAGGGCAGACGACTAGGAAGGGCAGACTACCTAAGGAATGGGCAGGACTACCTATGGAATGGCAGGACTAACAAAGGAGGGCAGGCCACCTAAGGAGGGCAGGACTACCCTAAGGAAGGCAGGACTACCTATTGAAGGGCAGACACCTAAGTAAGGGCTTGGCACTCCCTGTGGTTTTATTCATAACTACAGTTAAGGTAGCATCACTTTAATTTTGAATGTCTTTAACTTTTTTGGACATTTAAGTTACTTTCCTAACCGGCAGGTCATTTGGATCAAAAAACAGTATCACTTAATTCACATTATAGGGGGGAACGATCTTTAGTGGAAAATTTCCTTGTAAAACAACAAAATACTTCATCTTTAAATCGATAATGAATCACTGCCTCTTAGGTGGATTTTGTTGCTGCATGCTTTTAATCATACTTGGTTTTGATCAGTCTCAGTATCCCTCTCCCTGACTATCTGTGAGGGCAAGCATGCTCAAGTTTATCACTATGAGTAAGGCACGGGGAAGAGGCATTCCCATCATCAATTTACACCAACTGTCACCATTCCAATTCACTATTACAGTAAAACTGCCACAGAGTTTTGTTAATGACCTTGATTGACAGCTGAACCTATGATTAGAATATCTAGATAAACAGGACAGATTAAAAAATGGTAAAAGTGATGAAGACACTTATAGGTTCCAGCAATGGACAACACTTAATGTCTACCATCACCACCTCTCACCCCCAGACCCCTAGGGATGCCCATGAGAGATTGCTATTGTGTTCAATATGTCAAAGAACATGAGAGATGCATGAGAGATGTTATGTGTTTTTCTAAAGATGACCAATAGAACATGTCCAAATGGACACGTGGACATCCTTATACTTGAAGATAAACGGTTTAGGGTTCACTGGGAAAAAGGGTTTTCACTGTGATGAACGGTAAGCTAATGGAACTGTCTTCCAGTGACGTTGTTTTAGGGCAGGTTCATTGGTCAGTTTTAATGAAACGCGGGATGAGTTTCTGGCAACAATGCAATGTTACAAGTTAACTGTTAGTGATACATAAAGTAGAGTTGGAAGGGTTTGTCCACTGTGAGAACGGTACATCTATGGAACTGTCTTCCAGTGGCTGTTAGGCAGTCATTGGTCAGTTTTATAAAAAGCTGGATGAGTTTCTGCCAAACAAGGAATGTTACAATTTACTGGGATTTATAACATAAAGTAGAGTTTGGAAAGGGTTTTTCACTGTGAAACGGTAACAAAGCTATGAACTGTTTTCCCGTGGCGTGCTGTTCTGGCAGGTTCTTGGTCTTTTGAATAAAAAGCTGGATGAGTTTCTACAAACAAGGAATGTTATCAAGTTACTGGATTGATACATAAAGTAGAGTTGGGAAGGGTTTTGTCACTGTGCGAATGGTAACGCATGGAACTGTCCCTTCCAGTGGACGTTGTTTGCAGGTCTTGGTCAGTTTAATTAAAAAGCTGGATGAGTTTCTACAAACAAGGAATGCTACAAGTTACTGGATTGATAACATCAAGTAGATTGGGAAAGGGTTTGTCACTGTGAGAGACGGTAAAGCTAATGGAAACTCGTCTTCCAGTGGACGTTTGTTATGGCGGTTCATTGGCAGTTAATAAAAAGCTGGATAGTTTCTACAACAAGGAATGGTTCAAGTTACTGGTATGATACATAAGTAGATTGGGGAAAGGTTTTGTCTCGTGAAAATGGTAAAAGCTATGGAACCTGTCCTTCTTTCCGTGGGACTGTATGGCAGGTTCATTGGTCAGTTTATAAAAGCATGGATGAGTTTCTACAAACAGGAATGTTCCAAGTTAACTGGTATTGACTACATAAATAGAGTTGGGAAAGGTTTTGTCCCACTGGTGAAACGGTAAATCTATGGACTGTCTTCCATTGGCGGATTTTTTTATGGCAAGGTTCATGGTCAGTTTCATAATAAAAAGCGATGAGTTTTCTGCAAACGGACTGTTACAAGATTACTGGAATTGATACATAGTAAAGAGTTGGGGAAAGGGTTTTTCACTGTGAGACGGTAAAGCTATGGAACTGTGTTCCAATGCTTGTTATGGCAAGGTTCATCATTGGTCAGTTTTAATAAAAAGCTGATGAGTTCTATAAACAAGGATGTTTACAAAGTTACTGGTATTGATACATAAAGTAGAGTTGGGAAAGGGTTTGTCACTGTGAGAACGTAAAGCTATGGAACGTCTTCCAGGTGGACTTGTTATGGCAGGTCTTGGTCATTTTAATAAAAGCGGATGCGTTTCTACACAAGGAATGTTACAAGTTACTTGGTTGATACATAAGTAGAGTTGATCCAGGGTAAATTTCCCATTGCACTTGAGTCCAAGGATTTTTTCCGCCTTCATAAATTTGGTGGGTTTTTTGCCTTCCTCTGTGATCAACATTAGACAGAAATTGAGGATCTTGCTAGATGGGTTGACTGATGGACGTATGTCTTTATTCAACCTCAAATACTATACTATAAACAAAAAACTAGTCTATACTATATTTCAACTTACTACTTACGATACTATACTATACTGTACTGTACTATACTATACTGTACTATACTATACTGTACTATACTCTACTATACTGTACTATACTATACTAGACTGTACGATACTATACATAACTGTACTATACTAATACTATACTGGTACTATACTATTACTTTACTGTACTATACGGTACTATAATCTGTACGTAACTGTACTAATACTATACTGTACTATACTATACTGTACTGTAACTGTACTATCCTGTACTATACTTACTGACTATACTATACTATACTGTGAATCTATAACTGTACTGTACTGTACACTATACTAACTAATACTATACGTCTATACTATACGTACTATACTGTCTATACTGTACTATACTATACTGTACTGTACTATACTATACTGTAATATACTATACTGTACTGTAACTATACTATACTATAGCTATACTATACTATACTATATGTCTATACTATATCTATCCTATACTATCCTATAACTATACTATACTGTACTAACTATATACTGTACTAGCATACTTACTATACTATACTGTACTATACTGTACTATATCTATCTGTACTATACTATAACTATACTGTACTATACTATACTGTACTGTCTATACTAATACTAAACTATACGGTCCTGTACTGTACTATACTATACGTAACTATCCTATACTGTACTATACTGTACTACCTATACTGGTACTACTACTCTACTATACTGTAGCTATACTATACTATACTGTACTATACTATACTGTCATCTGTACTAACTATACTTACTATACTATACTGTAACTATACATACTATACTGTATATACTATACTGTACTGTACTGTACTATACTATAATGTAACTATACTGTACTATACTGTACTATACTATACTGTACGATCTATACTGTACTAATACTGTACTAGTACGGTACTTACTATACTGTAACTATACTATACTGTACTGTACTGTAACTATACTATACTATACTATACTTACTATACTGTACTATACTATACTGTACTATACTTACTATACTATACTGTACTATACTATACTGTATATACTATCTGTACTTACTATACTATACTGTACTATACTATCTGTAACTATACTATACTACTATACTATACATAACTATACTGTACTATACTATACATTACTATACTATACTGTTACTATACGTACTATACTATACTGTACTGTACTATACTGTACTGTCTAGACTATACTGGACTGCACTATAACTGTCCTAAACTGTACTATACGCTCTGTACTATACTATAACTGTACTATACTGTACTGTACTGTACTATACTATAATACTGTACTATCCTATACTGGTACTGTACTGTACTAACTATAACTATACTGTACCTATACATCTACTGTACTATACTATACTGTACTATACTATACTATACTGTACGATACTATACGGATACTAAAGACATAGTAAATAGACTGGTGGGATCTGAAAATAGGATGTAATCTCAAACGTCTAAATTTGATGGTTTTTACACTTTCCCCTTCATAACGTCGATGTTTTCTTGTAGGATTCCAATGATCTCATTGCGTTATCACCTTACGAGTTAGATACGACACAGAGAGTATCCCATCTCAACCCTGAGGGTTTCGTTGGATTTTCCCACTCATCGTATGAAGCGTTTACAAAGGTAAGTCATGAATGAAACTGACCTTCTCCATTGAAAAAAACCGGCCTGGTATTAGCATTTTACCCAGCATGTGTACTTTACAATCATTGAATGTTTACACTCAATATGTCCTGACTCTGGTAATAGAAATGTTTCTGGTTTTATATATTGTGTTAACCCTACTTGTTAAGCTCAGTATTCCTTCCCTGACTAATCGCTTCTGTGAAGTCAAGGCTGCTCAGTAATCCTCAATGTGCCTTAGACTATTGGCTAATCACAGACGATACTCTCATTCAGCAAAAAATTTCGCAATAACAAAATCAGGATGATTTAGTCGCGAGCACCTTATATGGAGCGAATATCAAGCAATCCCATTATCCAGAGAGCGTATCGCTCATCTTGGCCACCATAAAGAGGCCAGCAATTCCCACATGCAATCATACTGTCACCATCCAGTTACCTGCAACCTGCACCAGAAAAGTATTAGGTAGTAGTATTATGTATCACAGGCACTTGAATAGAACCCAATTTCATTCACGGAAACCCGATTTTTTCCATTTTCGAAAATCGAAAGTTGATAATTATCGCAAAATCGAAAAACAAAAACTCGAATTTTCGAACTTGAAAATTTTGAAAATTCGAAAACGGACGAAACTCAACAGTTTCGAACATCTCTATACCACCCCCCCAAATAAATAAAATAACAATAATTTGATGCATTTAAGTTGAGTATACTGTTACCTTCCCATCATTGAGTCTTTCTGTATTCCACCGCATGGTACCTTATTCCCCTGTCCCAGTCAATGGTGCCCTGTAATGGGACACTATGCGGATTTGTACGCCAGCGAAGGGTAAGTGATCACATCTATTTCCTTATACTGGAGACTTAAGCCCTTTGCACGGAAGTTAAATGTTGTGGATCTGTTTTGGGGGTTAACTGTCAGTTTTGCTACCAGGGAATGGATTTACTCTCCTGCGGGATTTAAGGCAGCTATCAGCTGGCCATAAACTCCAGAGCCAAAACTAGCGCAAATGCGATATTGAATACAGGGTCAGATCGCTGGTCTCTTGTGCATACCACCGCAATCCAACGCTAACATGGAGTTAAAGTCCCACTAACCAAAGAGCGCACCGGCTAGATCATTTAACTCCATATATTTGCCCATCGTCGCTGGGTTAATTCCCAATGGGGTAAATTAGGATATCACTAAACACGCCATAGAGCACTAATACCTCTTGGTATTTTTACTACTGCCAGTAATCGCCCCAATGCCTGCTGGGGGGGCAATGATTAAGGGTCACCTCTGATATTAACCCTTTACAACTACCGCCCTAGACACAGGTCTGTACACATTGTTTTTATGGTAAGAACATTTTGGATATAAAGTGTATGATGTTATTGGTGTATATGTCGGTGTGATATGGTGTGGTATATGGGTGTATATGGTGTGTATAAATGACTGTGTATATGATGTGTATATGATGTGTATATGATGTATATGTGTGTATATGGTGGTGATATAATGTGTATATGAGGGATTTGAGTGTATATGTGTGTAATGCGGTTAGATGATGTGTATATGATGTGTCTATGATTGTAATGGTGTGTAATGCCGTGTTATATGAATGTGTCAATGTGTGTATATATGGTTAATATGATGTGGTATATTATGTGTATAATGCTGTGTATATGCTTTTATATGCTGTGTATGATGTGTGATTAAATTTAATGCTGTGTAATATGATGTTTATATGATTGTATATGATTGTATATACTGTGTATATACTGTGTAAATCTGTGTATTCGTGGATATGATGTGTATACTGAATGTGTATATGCTGTGTTTTATATGCTGTGTAATGATGTGTATATACTGTGTATATGAATGTTATATCCTGTGTAATATGAGTATAGTCTGTAATTATTATGTGTATATACTGGTATATTATGTTATTACTGTGTATATGCTGTGAATAGATTTATAGCTGTGTATATGATGTGTATATTATGTGGTATTAACGTGTGTAATATGATGTGTATATACTGTGTATAAATTGCTGTGAATAATGATTGTAGTATGCCATGTATATGATGTGTATTGAAGGTTTAATGATGTGTATACTGTGTCCGTATATACTTCTCGAATATAAGCCGACCCTAGTATAAGTCGAGGTACCATTTTACTCAAAATGATAAAAAAAACCAATTGACCGAGGATAAGTCGAGGGGAGAGTAGTAGAAGGGAGTACTAGTTTACAAACTCATGAAGATGGAACTGCACACACACCCCCAAAAACACACTACCCTGTCCTGACTCCTTACTCTCCCTCCGTCCCCCCAGCCCCAGGATAACCACTATCCTGTCCCCCTGAACTCCTACTCTCCCCCCAGCCCAGGAATAAAACGCCTACCCTGTCCCTGACGCTTACTCTCCCCCAGCCCGGCATAAACCCTCATTTCCCTGCACCCATCTTCTCTCACTCAGTACATCATGTTTTAAGCTGCAGTTACATTTTCATATTGCCAGGAAGTCTGGACCGCCCCCCGACATTACTGATGGGAGAACCGGCTTGGCACATCCACTGATGGTTCGCATCCCTTAAGTCACTACTCTCGGCGTCGGTCTCATTTCCCGGTGTCCGATAGTGACGTCAGTGGATGCGACCATCATGGACGCGGCAGCCGGATCCTCCATCAGTAAGTGACTGACCCGAGTATAAGTCGAGGTTTCATTTTTTAGGCTGTTTTACAGCCTGAAAACCGCGACTTATACTCGAGTATATACGGATCTGATGTGTATATGCTGTGTATATGTTGTGTATATAATATGAGCTTGTACGCACACTATTTTAATCATCCATTAATACAAGTTAGCCTTTAAATGAGATTCAGTTTTGGTAATCATGCCTGAAGAGAGCTACAGTAGTGCTCGAATTTTCATCATTTTAGCCCGCTCTCAACGATACCCTCCTCTCCTCCACCCTGTCACCTATTCCCAGGCCCCCCGCATTCAGGACTTATTTCGTGCTGCCCCTCTGTCACTGGAACTCCCTTCCTCCTTCTGTCCCATCACTCACCGTCCCTTATACCTTCCAACGTACCCTTAAACCTTTTTTAGGTAACCATCTAAAAAGGCACCATTAACTGGACAATTAAACATTAACCCCTCTTACTACCCATCTGAACCCGCCTATCATCACTCTACCACTCCACTGCCAATTCCACACCTACCGATTCCTGTCTCACCCCCATATCCTCTAGACTGTAAGTCTTGGGCATGGTCCTCTTTCCTATTGTTCACAGTATTGCTGTAAGAAAACACATCACACCCGTTTACTTATATATGTATACTATGTATTAATATGTCTGACTTGTATAACATGATTATCCTGTAGTAATTATGACTAGGTATTGTACAGCTCCACGGATATGTTGCGCATATATAATCCATAATATTAATATTATAATAATATCTAAATAATAATGATAATTTCATATCCAAGATGTCTTTAACTTCACCTTGGCTACTGGTACATGTATATACTATGATCTATCATAAAACGGTTACCCCTAAGTTCTCTTGGAAAATATCCCAATCATACATCAATACAACATTGCTTGTCATGATGTACACAGATACAATATATAAGTAAACAGAGTGATAAGTTTCTTACAGCAATCCCGTGATGCATAGGAGAAGGACCCTGCCCAAAGAGCTTACATTCTAAGATATGGGGGTGAGATATCAGGTTGCGGAAATCGTAGCTGTAAATAGATTGGCATTGGAGTGTGAGCAGGTTTGGAATCATATTGGTAGTAAGAGGGGTAATGTCTCGACCAGGTTATATGGCGCCTAAGCGTGGTTTTAGTTACGTTTGAAGGATTAGGGACGGTGAGTGACGGACAGATGTAGGAAGGGAGTTCCAGAGCAGAGGGGCAGCCGAGTAAGTCCTGAATGCGGGCATGTAAGTGTGACCAGAGGTACCTGTTTTTTTTTATAGTGGTGAAGCTCGTTTAGGGGGCAAGTAGGGATTACCCAATGAAGGGAGGGCTAGACTTGAAAAAACCATGGTAGGGTAGAGATGGATGTGGTGAGCAAGGAAGGTAGATTGGGCGAGCAATGGATAGGGGGTTGGAAATGTCAGGGATGAGTAGGGTTGCACAGGAAAACCACTTCGATGTTTTCGATTTTCTCTGTGAATATGAGGCGATTTCATCACCGTAGAACAGGGTGGGCGTAGGAGGTGGCGAACAGAGCAGGGATTGAATACTTTGAAGAGCTGTTTGGGTTATAGGGTTTGGGAGATATGAGTGACGAGATATAGTTTTCTGTTTGGCTGAGGATAAGCGCCTCTGGTCCGATAAGGGGGCACTAAATTCCAGAAAGTCTATATTTTTGTTACTCTTTGGCGCCAGCGTCGCTCGTCTATACGGGATTGCTTTCCACAACTTTTTTAATCTGGTCCGTAAGCCACGTGTGGGTTCTTGTGACCAAGGCGACGGGTTATAAGGGAGCAACAAAGTCAAGGGCATTGTAACTCGTGTTTGGTAGTGTGGATTAGAGATGTCCGAACTTCGCAAAATCCGGTCCGCTCCACGATCCGCGAATTTTCGAAAAATTCGAAATTCAAATCCCATTAAAACGAAAAAATCCCCGAAAATGCGTGAAAACTACGTATTTTCGAAAATTCGGAAGGCCGAAAATCCGCGATATCCGCCATTCGCGAACGAGGTAACTGCCGCGATACGAACCCGAATCCGCGCAGATTACCTCGTTCGCGAATGGCGGATATCGCCGAACTGGGCCTACTAGTAGTGGACAGATGCAACGGTTCGGGTCAGAGAATAAGGGCATAGAGTAAAGTTTTGGAGAGGGACAGGAGCGCATGGGGGTCGAGATTACACAGGTCTCTGCATCTAACATTTATTTGAGGGTTCCGTCCGGACAGATCGGACAGAGGAAAGGATAGTTGGAGAAGTTAGATACAGACAGATCCATTGTGGGCCCATTACAATGGGTCTGGGCAAGAGGGACCATGTGTGGCCCAAGGGAGGAGTTAAGAGAGAGAAGTTAGTGGTTAGGAGAGGTGTTGGTATCGATGTGAATATTGAAATCCCCTAAGACTAATTGAGGGGATGTCATTGGATAGATAGTGGGACAACAGCAGAAAGGAAGTGGTCAAGAAAAGTGGTGGTCGGGCGGAGCCGGTGGTTAATAAATCCCCACAATCTGTAGGGGTTTGGGAGAGTAAACACGGACTGAAAGATAGACTGGAGAGGGCTGTAAGGGTTGTGCTGGGTTTGAACGGTGCAGCGCGCAGAGAGAAGAATACCACATCCCCCACCACATTTATATCGGGCCTAGTGGTGTGCTGAGTAAGGCACCATAACATAGTGCGTCAGTGGTGAGAACAGTCCTGAGGGTACAGCCATGTTTTCAGTAGACCAAGAAAGTGGAAAGCGTTTAGAGATACAATAGGTCCGTTTACGTGTTTCAGTTATTACAACAGACTGTGCGTTTCCACAAGGCCCCTATATTAGGAGCAGGGGGAAGGGAAGGAGGAGGTACATATGATATTGGGTGTGTTTAGGGTACCAGTGGATGAAGGAGCGTTATGGGCAGTCGACATTAGGTGGGGATGTTGATCATATAGGTTGCGGTATGGTAGTGGGTATTGCCCCCCCTCTGTCCCCAATCAGGGCTCCCCCTCTGTACCAAATCCGGGCCCCCCCTCTGTACCAATCCAGGGCCCCCCTCTGTCCCAAATCCAGGCCCCCCCTTCTGTCCCAAATCCAGGGGCCCCTCTGTCCCCAATCCAAGGAGGGCACCCCCCTCTGTTCTGAATCCCAGCCCCCCCCCGGTCCCAAATCCAGGGCCTCTGTCCCAAGCAACCTTACCTGCAGTCTGTTTATTGCGTGCTCCCCTGTGTGTTTTCTTCTTGGTTTCTCCCCCTAGTGGCCGGTCAATAGGAACTGCAGAACTTTCGCCCTCTAGTGGTTGAGTCAATATGAAAAATGAAGAGACTTTCCCTCCTAGTGGTGAAGTGCAATAGGACTGATAGACTCTCTCCCTCTAGTGGTGAGTCACAATAGAACTGCATGGGCCCACAGGTTTTATTATTAGGATTATTATTATTATTATTATTATATTATTATTATTATTATTTATTATTAGCTTATTATTATTAATTATTATTATTGTGATTAATAGCGCCAATATCTTCTGTAGCGCTTTACATTACATGTATAGTACATTCACATCCACCTGCCCCAAAGAGCTTACAATCTAAGCACATGAATTTGACACATAGCAACCCATCCGTATGTCTTTTTGTGGGTAAAACGGAGCAAGCACGGGAGAACAACAACTTTCCATGCTGTTTCTGCATCGACGTTTACGGCCTATGAACATAGCATAGACTTGTCCATTTCTCCTGCCATTCAGGTTACTAACGAGAATCCAAGCATCTTTTCACTTAGATCACTGTCAGTAGCTCCAGCCCACCTTGACAATGTCTCCTCACACTGTGTCCATATAAGGATTTAAGACTTCAGCTGCATTTCCAAGGGTTTCCTGAAATGTACAAGTTTTACTTTAGGGTAAACCCTTGAAAATTTAGCTCGTACAATTTCGCTAACCTCACAATGTGTTCCAAACCCTCGATTTTCGTATCTTCAGGTTTTTCCTTTCCAGATCCGTAAATCTGAACATGGATTAACCAGTTTCAGCCATCTCTAATCCGAATACTGCAAGCCCATCGCTATGTTGTTTGATTAATTCGCCTTCAAGTTTCATACCAATACCGAGTACACTATCCGAATATCGAATCCGGAGTAAAATGTCTTATTATACCAATACGCGAGTAAATATCGAATATCAACGTGAGTAAAATGTCTATTAACCAATAGCTGAGTAAATATCGAATATCGAATCCGTGAGTAAAATGTCTATTATACCTTAACGCAGTACATATCGCATATCGAATCGCGAGGAAAAATGTCTATTATACCAATACTGAGTAAATATCGAATTATCGAATATGTGATAAAATGTCTATTATCCAATACGCGAGTAAATATCGAATCTCGAATCCGCGAGTAAAATGTTCTTTATACCACATACGCGAGTAAATATCGAATCGAATCCGTAGTAAAATGTCTATTATACCTATACGCAAGTAAATATCGAATATCGAATCCGCGATGAAAATGTCTTTATACCATACGAGTAAAATCGAATTCGAATCCGTGAGTAAATGCTATTATACCAATACGCGAGTAAATATCGAATATCGAATCCGCGAGTAAAATGTCTATTATACCTTACGTGAGTAAATATCTATCGAATCCATGAGTAAATGTCTATTATACCAATAAGCAAGTAAAATCGAATATCGAATCCGCAGTGAAATTGTCTATTATACCAATACGCGAGTAAATATCGAATATCGAATCCGCAAGTAAAATGTCTATTATACCAATACGCGAGTAAAGTATCGAATATCGAATCCGCGAGTAAATGTCTATTAACCAATACGCGAGTAAATACTTCATCATCAGAATCGCTGACGTAAAATGTTCTATATAACCAACGCGAGTAAATATCGAATATCGAATCCGCTAGTAAAATGTGTCTATTAAATTACCAGTCAATACTGCGACAGTTAAAATAAATTGCGGATCACGATACAACATAATAGACATTTTACTCGCGGATTCGATATTCGATATTTACTCGCGTTATAGGTATAATAGACATTTTACTCACGGATTCGATTTTCGTTATTTACTCGCGTATTGGTATAATAGACATTTTACTCACGGATTCGATATTCGTTATTTACTAGCGTATTGGTATAATAGACATTTTACTCGCGGATTCAATATTCGATATTTACTCACGTATTGGTATAATAGACATTTTACTCGCGGATTCGATATTAGATATTTACTCACGTATTGGTATAATAGACATTTTACTCACGGATTCGATATTCGATATTTACTCGCGTATTGGTATAATAGACATCTTACTCACGGATTCGATATTTACTCGCGTATTGGTATAATAGACATTTTACTCACATATTCGATATTCGATATTTACTCACGTATTGGTATAATAGACATTTTACTCACAGATTCGATATTCGATATTTACTCGCGTATTGGTATAATAGACATTTTACTCGCATATTACTCGCATATTCGCGTGCCTCGAATGTTGAACGTTCGAGCACGCGAATATGCGAGTAAAATGTCTATTATACCAATACGTGAGTAAATATCGAATTATCGAATCCGCGACTAAAATGTCTATTATACAAATACGCGAGTAAATATCGAATTATCGAATCCGCGACTAAAATGTCTATTATACCAAAACGTGAGTAAATATCGAATCCACGAGTAAAATGTCTATTATACCTATACGCGAGTAAATATATCGAATTCTCGATTTTCCCGGATTTTCGATATGTTCCAGACTTTTAATAATTATTGAATGTTCAAACATTTTCGTCCGGAAAATATCGAAAATCCGGGTCCGGGATAGTTTGAGAAGTCTGAGTCTGTTTGAACTCGAATAGATTGGCTTGAACTCGGGTTCGAGTTCGAGTTCTAGTCCATCTCTACTAAAATCCACTATTGCACTAATTGCTGATAACCTAGATCTCGCTAGGTCTATTCCCCCAATTCGCAATGTAAACTTACTTACCCGCCTTTCGTTCCAGCATTCGCCTTCTGCTGCTACTTTTCCCAATCATGGAAGCAGCAGAAGGGGCTCAGTGATTGGCTTTTGTATTTTTTTTTTCCTTTGGGGGGGAAATGCCCTTTAAATATCTGATTACTAATATATATAATAAAGTGCTCAATATATCATGGTTTGTGGGCAAGTAACATTCCCTTTAAGAGCGGTTAGTAAATTGTTTCTGCAGCTTTCCCTGCTTGACTACAATAAACATAGTTGACTCAGGCAGGGAGCCTGAAACTGCAGAAGTCATTGCAAAACTCAAACTAATAACTTCTCAATTTAAGCAAAATGGAAGGTGCGATATAACTTGGCACGGTATTTAATCTGTACAGGGTGGCAGCACCTTGAGGATACAGTACGTCGATTGTTCATATAGTGGCCATAGACACAACTATCCTGGTTCTACATTATCGTGATATTCCAATATCGTATGATTGTTGGATGGTGTATGGGCGATCGCTCGCCGTCTGTATGCTAAATTTTACTATCGGGACAGTTGTAAAAAAAATACGTTAGTGTCGTTGTGTCGATTATCGGATTGTCTGTGGGCAATCGCGTCATTGTGTCTATGGCTAACTGTAGTTTTTCTGTTCGTGACTGGAATTTTGTCTATTACAGGAGATTCCAGCTTTAAAACCCACTGATGTTTCCACTACAAATTTCAAGACCAGCAGGAAAACTCGTTTTGTTATCCATGGATTCATTAGCAATGGAGATGACAACTGGTTAATGGACATGTGTAAGGTACCTACGTAACATCGCCAAAATCCAGCGGTTGGTTAAAATAGTCTAATTTCAAAGGGTGAATAATCTCCAAATGGTGTAATGAGTCTAACACAGGTCTCGCCTTTTCTAAAACAAATATGAAAAAAATTTTAAACCCCCCAGGACAATTTTTTAAATTATGTTCGTAAGGAAACATCCCATGGGGAATTATTTTACAAATAATGATTTTTTAGAATCCCGACACACACAAAAAAAAATCCGTTTTCGTTTTTTTTTTATACCGTTATGGTTTTCCTGAGGTTTCATGAAAGGTGGAATTGCGATATGTGGTGGAAAGTTTTTATAAATGACGTTGATTTGTCGCTGGAGAAATATTGCTGAATAATTGAATTTGTCTCTTTATCTATTTGCCCCTCGGTGCGAGACAATGACAGTTCTGGTAGAGAGTGAACCGTATTGAATATTTCTCATTTCTCTTCTAGACAATGTTGAAAGTGGAAGATGTGAACTGTATCTGTGTGGACTGGCGTGGGGGATCCCACACTTTATATTCTCAGGCAGCCAATAACATCCGCGTTGTGGGTGCCCAGATCGCCAACTTCCTTATGTTCCTCAACGTAAGTCCAGGAATTCACAGCAAATCCCCTTTGTAAACTCGATGTAAACCTCATAAGGACTAGACCCCACTAGGCGAGTTTTGTGTGCGCTTTGCCTTGTGCTAGCGTACTCGCCAATGTTAGTGGGTGTGTCAGGCCCCTCCTATGCGATTCGGCCCATATTCACAGCGCATGCGATCACTGTTTTTGGTGCGCATCGTATGTGCTACAATACGCAACATCAAAGGAAGTGCACGTAAATCCTGCAGCGTTATGATTACTGGGGCCTAAATTGCAACATTGTATATTGGGTCATGTGACCCCAGAGCTAGGATTATAGCAATGTTATATTTACCTTATTTCATGTGATTTCTTCCCCAATGAAAATAAAGGGCATGTCCACCCACAAAATGAACATTACTATGCAAAAAGCTAAAGCTGCAATACTCACGTTTGTCATACTTGCTTGCACACTAAAATATCTTTCCTGGTCTTGTCACATTGTCACAGCAGCTCTCACCCACTTCCGGGCTTACTGAGAAGTCAGGGCTGTGATGGGTGACATCATGACCAATGAGGGGACTCACCTTTTGAGCTCTATGAAAGCTCAGAACTCTCACAGTGAGTCTTGAGGTTTTAGCTTTTTTGGCATCCTCTACTTGCATGGCAATTTCCATTTTAGGTTGGGCAGGCACTATAGTTGGGCAGCTAAATAGTGTTTTTTTAATATGTAAACATTTTTTGTAGACTAAATACGGCTACTCCATGTCCAACGTCCATCTAATCGGGCACAGTCTGGGAGCACATACAGCAGGGGAGGCTGGGAAAAGGATGCCTGGAATCGCAAGGATCACAGGTGACCAGAGAGTTACATTTACTATAGCAACATCTCTAGAACCAACTTCTTCTAACCATGGGTTGGGTGGTGCAGCATGAGTTCCTACCATTCAAGATCCTTGTTTTTGGAAGACATTTCCCAGAATGCTTTTAGTTTACAAAAATTTCCTACCCATCATTCTCATGAAATGTGTCACAAGGTATAACTAAATCAGTAAAGGTAAAACCACATAAAGACCATGCACCACAGGAACCAGCAAGTTGGCCAAAGTAGAGTCTCCATGAGTCTCTTTAGTATGAGATGTGTCTAAATACAATCAGAGCTTTCAATAAACTACTCATTCCTTTTTCTGTCCACACAGGTCTCGACCCAGCTGGTCCCTTTTTTGAGAACACGCCACCTGAGGTCAGACTGGATCCATCAGATGCGAAATTTGTAGATGTCATTCATTCGGACACGTCTCCACTGATCCCTAAAATGGGTAGGCATTATATATAGAAATGGCCAATCAAAAACCTTATTATTATGGTCAATGTTCACCATTGTAACCTTATGATCCAGGTTATGGAATGGGTCAAGCGGTTGGTCATGTAGATTTCTATCCCAACGGAGGAGAAAATATGCCGGGCTGTAGCAGGAACATACTGACCAGAGTTATGGACATTAATGGGCTTTGGGATGGTAAGAACATCTGTTCCATAACTAGCGATTCTGCGGGACATTGAAATCTCCAAAAATCTGATTAGAACAAAACAGAGACAGAACTTTGGTTTTTAAAATTTTTATCTTGATTTTTCAGTTTTCAGAGTTTAGATTTTGAGATTTTTAAGTTCCGACTAACACTACTAGTACTAGAACTTTACGAGGACTATTTCTCCAGTTGTCTTCTGATATCATTCCAACATGTTCCGGTTTCTGAGGCTATGGGACCGTGTAGTCTACTGGTATATTGTGTGCAGTGTGGATTGTCCATAAGACAGAGGAAGAAATTGGAAGATTTGTAGCTGTTTCCCTGTATGATAGAAATAGATGGGGAGTAACGTCATTCTCTCCAAGTACCTGCATAAGATCATTTAACCAGAACCGTGTTGGGAACAATTTGAGGTGCTTCTTCCAAACCTGCCCCACTATGTAAAAATTAGATCTACTATAATGTCCAAAAAAAGGAGAAGCACAAAGTGATAAAATAATTTACAACCTCAGGAATACTGATGGCCCAGCTCGCGGATCCGAACCCGGATCCGCAGCGGATTTACCTCGTTCGTGAACGGCGGATATAGCGGGTTTTCCGCCTTCCGGACTTTTCCGAACGGCGTTTTTGAAAATTTTCGAAATTGCAAGGATTTCTCGTATTTTCAAAAATATGGGAAAATATGAGAAATGCTCGTAAATTCAAAATTTCGCGGATTTTTCACATTTTTGGACAGAGCAAGCCACATTTTCGGGTCCGTATTTTCGAAGAATCCTCGTTTTTTCGAAGAACGTATTTTGCCGAACTTTTAATAGGTTTTAATGTGTCCGCTCGCGGATTTTCGAATTTTTTCAAAAATTCGCGGATCTTTGAGCGGACCGGATTTTGCGAAGTTCGGACATCTCTACTCAGGAATACCAAAGGAAGGGCAGGACTACCTAAGGAAGGGCAGGACTACCTAAGGAAGGGCAGGACTACCTAAGGAAGGGCAGGACTACCTAAGGAAGGGCAGGACTACCTATGGAAGGGCAGGACTACCAAAGGAAGGGCAGGGCTACCTAAGGAAGGGCAGGACTACCTAAGGAAGGGCAGGACTACCTATGGAAGGGCAGGACTACCAAAGGAAGGGCAGGACTACCTAAGGAAGGGCAGGACTACCTCGAAGGCAGGACTACCTATGGAAGGGCAGGACTACCAAAGGAAGGCAGACTACCTAAGGAAGGGCAGGACTACCTAAGGAAGGGCAGGACTACCTATGGAAGGGCAGGACTACCTAAGGAAGGGCTTGGCACCTCCTGTGGTTTTATCAGAACTACAGTTAAATAGTAGCATCACTTTAATTTTTGAATGTGCTTTTAACTTTTTTGGACATTTAAGTTACTTTCCTACCTGCAGGTCATTTGGATCAACAAACGAGTATCACTTAATATCACATTATAGTGGGGGAAAGATCTTTTAGTGGAAAATTTCCTTGTAAACTAACAAAAATAACTTCATCTTAATCGATAAATGAATACACTTGCTCTTAGGTGGATTTGTTGCTGCATGCTTTTAATTCAGTACTTGGTTTGATCAGGCTCAGTATCCCTCTCCCTGACTATCTGTGAGGGCAAGCATGCTCAGTTATCACTATGAGGTAGCACTGGGAGAGGCAATTTCCCATCATGCAATTTACACCAACTGTCACCATTCCAATTCCACTATTACAGTAAAACTGCACACAGAGTTTATGTTAATAAGACACTTGATTGACAGCTGAACCGTATGATTGAATATCTAGAGAAACAGGACAGATTAAAAAAATGGTACAGTGATGAAGACAAATTATAGGTTCCAGCAATGGACAACATCTTAATTGTCTAACATCACCACCTCTCACCCCCAGGACCCCTAGGGATGCATGAGAGATTGCTATGTGTTTCTAAAGATGTCAAAAGAACATGAGAGATGCATGAGAGATTGTTATGTGTTTCTAAAGATGACCAATAGAACATGTCAAAGGACACGTGGACATCCCTTAAGACTTGAAGATAAAAGGTTTAGGGTTCACGTTGGGAAAGGGTTTTTCACTGTGAGAACGGTAAAGCTATGGAACTGTCTTCCAGTGGACGTTGTTATGGCAGGTTCATTGGTCAGTTTAATAAAAAGCTGGATGAGTTTCTGCAAACAAGGAATGTTACAAGTTACTGGTATTGATACATAAAGTAGAGTTGGGAAAGGGTTTGTCACTGTGAGAACGGTAAAGCTATGGAACTGTCTTCCAGTGGACGTTGTTATGGCAGGTTCATTGGTCAGTTTAATAAAAAGCTGGATGAGTTTCTACAAACAAGGAATGTTACAAGTTACTGGGATTGATACATAAAGTAGAGTTGGGAAAGGGTTTGTCACTGTGAGAACGGTAAAGCTATGGAACTGTCTTCTAGTGGACGTTGTTATGGCAGGTTTATTGGTCAGTTTAATAAAAAGCTGGATGAGTTTCTACAAACAAGGAATGTTACAAGTTACTGGGATTGATACATAAAGTAGAGTTGATCCAGGGAAATTTCCGATTGCCACTTGGAGTCAGGAAGAAAATTTCCCCCCCTTCATAAATTTGGTGGGGGTATTTTTTGCCTTCCTCTGGATGAACAGTTAGGCAGAAATGAGGATATTGCTAGATGGGTTGAACTGGATGGATGGATGTCTTTATTCAACCTCAAATACTAAAATACTAAATACTAAAGGAAATTTTGGAGGGTTGGTCAGTGCTTCTTATTAAAGGGAATGCTGGAGGTTAGGTCATCATACCTTATTAAAGGGAATGTTGGAGGGTCGGTCAGTGTACTATACTATACTGTACTATACTGTACTATACTGTACTATACTATACTGTACTATACTATACTATACTATACTGTACTATACTGTACTATACTGTACTATACTATACTATACTATACTGTACTATACTATACTATACTATACTGTACTATACTGTACTATACTGTACTATAGCATACAATGTATTACATTATCATATAATCAGCATATAATGTATTACGTTATCATATAATCTTCATACAATGTATGACATCATATAATCTGCATACAATGTACGACATATAATCTGCATACAATGTACGACATCATATAATCTGCTTACAATGTGCAACATCATATAATCTACATACAATGTACATCATATAATCTGCATACAATGTACGACATCATATAAACACGCCATAAGAGCACTAATACCTCTGGTATTACGACTGCACGTATCGCCCCAATGCCTGCTGGGGCATGATATAGGGGAAACTCTGATATAACCCTTTACAACTACCACCCGCCCTTAGACACAGGTCTGTACACATTGTTTATGGTAAAGACATTTTGGATATAAGATGATGATGTGTATATGATGTGTATATGGTGTGTATATGGTGTGTATATGTGTGTATCTGGTGTGTACTGTTGTAATCTGTTGTATATTGATGTGTGTATTGAATTGTATCTGGTGTGTCTATGGTGTGTATAATGTGTATATGACTGTGTATATGATTGTTATGCTGTGTAATGCTTGTTTGACATGTGTATATGTTGTTATGATGTGTTATGGTGTGTATTGCTGTGTTTATGATGTGTCTATGGGTGTGTATATGTGTGTTATGATGTGTATATGTGTGTATATGCTGTGTATATGCTGTGTATATGATGTGTATGATGTGTATATGTGTTGGCTGTGTATAGATGTGTATATGTAGATAGATGTGTATATACTGTGTATATACTGTGTAATGCTGTGTATATGCTGTGTATATGATGTGTATATGATGGTATAGCTGTGTATATGCTGTGTATATGATGTGTATATACTGTGATATGATGGTAAATCCTGTGTATATGATGTGTATATGCTGTATATTATTTGTATATACTGTGTATATGATGTGTAATACGTGTATATGCTGTGAATATGATGTGTATATGCTTTGTATATGATGGATTTTATTGTATATACTGTGTATATGATTTTATACTGTGTATATCGTGAATATGATGTGTATTATAGCCATGTTATATGTGTATATGATGTTATATGATGGTATTACTGTGTACCGTATATACTCAATATAAGCCACCCGAGTATAAGTCGAGGTACCCATTTTTTACCTCAAAAAATGAGTAAAAACCAATTGACTCGAGTATAAGTCGAGGGTAGAGTAGTAGAAGGAGTAATAGTTTACAAACATCATTAGTGGAACTGCACACACTAACCCCAAACACACTACCACCTGTCCCTGACTCCTTACTCTCCCCCCAGCCCCCAGGATAAACACCACTATCCTGTCCCTGACTCCTTACTCTCCCCCCCCCGGAAATAAACCCACACCCTGTCCCTGACTCCTTACTCTCCCCCCAGCCCCAGGAATAAAACCCTATTTCCCTGCACCCATCTTCTCTCACTACAGTAAATCATGTTTTAACTGCTGCAGCTTTACCTTTTTCATAGTTGCGGAGAGTCTGGACCCCCCACATTCACTTGATGGAGGAATCCGGCTGCAGCATCCACTGATGGTCGCTCCACTGACGTCACTACTCGGCGTCGGTCTCATTTCCCGGTGCCGAGTATGACGTCAGTGGATGCGACCATCAGTGGACGCGGCAGCCGGATTCCTCCATCAGTAAGTGACTGACCCGAGTATAGTCGAGGTTCAGTTTTTAGGCTGTTTTCACAGCCTGAAAACCTCGACTTATACTCGAGTATATACGGTATAATATGTGTATATGCTGTGTATATGTTGTGTATATGATATGATCTGTGACGCACACTATTTTATACATACATGATACAAGTGAGCTTTATGAGATTCAGTTTTGTATCATGCCGAAGAAGAAGCCTACAGTAAGTGCTTCGATTTTCAATCATTTTAGCTCCGCTCTGCAAACGATACCCTCCTCTCATCCACCCTGGTCACCTATTCCCATGCCCGCATTCAGGACTTATTCGTGCTGCCCCTCTGCACTGGAACTCCCTTCCTCCGTCTGTCCATCACTCACCGTCCCTTAATACCTTCAAACGTAACCTTAAAACCTTTTAAGGTTACCATCTTAAAAAGGCACCATATAACCTGACTAAACATTACCCATCTCTACCCATCTTGAACCCGCCATTCACACTCCACTGCCAATTCACAGCCTAACCGATTCCTGTCTCACCCCCATATCCTCTAGACTGTAAGCTCTTTGGGCAGGTCCTCTTTCCTATTGTATCACAGTATTGCTGTAAGAAACACTCACTCTTTTTACTTATATATGTATTACCTATGTATGTAATATGTATGACTTTGTATAACATGGATTATCCTGTATGTAATGTATGACTATGTAATTGTAAAGCGCCACGGAAGATGTTGGCGCTATATAAATCCTAATAATAATAATATTAATAATAATAATAATAATATAATGATAATTTCATATCCAAGATGTCTTTACTTCACCAGTGGCTAACATGGTACATGTATATACTATGATATATCATACGGTTACCCCTAGAGTTTCTCTTGAAAAATATCCCAATCAGACATAAATACAACCTTGTCATGTAGTAAGTACACAGGTAATACATATATAAGTAAACGGTGATAAGTTTCTTACAGCTCACCGTGATGCAATAGGAGAGAGGACCCTGCCCAAAGAGCTTACAGTCTAGAGGATATGGGGGTGAGATATAAGGTTGCGGAAATCGGTAGCTGTAATAGATTGGCATGGAGTGAAAGGCAGGTTGGATCATATTGGGTAGTAAGAGGGGTAATGTCTAGACCAGGTTATATGGCGCCTAAAGAGGTGGGTTTAAGGTTACGTTTGAAGGTATTAAGGGACGGTGAGTGACGGACAGATGGAGGAAGGGAGTTCCAGAGCAGAGGGGCAGCACGAGTAAGTCCTGAATGCGGGCATGGAAAGTGGTGACCAGAGGTGACCCTGTTTTTTTTTATAGTGGTGAAGCTCGTTAGGGGGCAGTAAGGGATTAACCAATGAAGGGAGGCTAGACATTGCAGTGGTAGGGGTAGAGATGGAGGTGGTGAGCAAGGAAGGTAGATTGGGCAGAGCAATGAGAGGGGTTGGAAGCTGTAGGAGGAGGTAGGGTGCACAGAAAACCACTTCGGATGTTTTCGATTTTCTCTTGTGAAATATGAGGCTATTTCATCAGCCGATAGACGGGGTGGGCGGAGGAGGTGGCGAACAAGCAGGGAGTTGAATACTTTGAAGAGCTGTTTTGGGGTTTGGGATTTGGAGGATTAGTGAAGAGAATAGTTCTGTTTGGCTGAGGATAAAGCGCCTCTGGTCCGATAAGGGCACTAAATTCCAGAAAGTCATATTTTTGTTACTCTTGCGCCAGCGTCGCTCGGCTATACTGGATTGCCTTTCAACTTTTTAATCTGGTCCGTAAGCCACGGTTGTGGGTTCTTGTGACCAAGGCGACGGGTGGATAAGGGAGCAACAAAGTCAAGGGCATTGGAAACCGTGTTATGGTAGTGGATAGTGTCCGAACTTCGCAAAATCCGGTCCGCTCAACGATCCGCGAATTTTCGAAAAAATTCGAAAATTCGAAAATCCCATTAAACGAAAAATCCCCGAAATGCGTGAAAATACGTATTTTCGAAAATTCGGAAGGCCGAAAATCCGCGATATCCGCCATTCCGAACTAGGTAAATCTGCCGCGGATCCGAACCCGAATCCGCGGCAGATTTACCTCGTTCGCGAATGGCGATATCGCGAACTGGGCCATCACTAAGTGGACAGCTGCAAGGTTAGGGTCAGAGAAGAAGGGCATAGAGTAAAGTTTGTTGGAGAGGGACAGAGAGCGAATGGGGGTCGGAGATTACACAGGTCTCTGCATCTAAACATTTGATTTTGAGGTTTCCGGTCCGGACAGATCGGACGAGGAAAGGGAGAGTTGGAGAAGTTAGATACAGAGCAGATCCAGTGTGTGCCCATTACAATGGGTCTGGGCAGAGGACCATTGTGTAAGGCCAAGGGAGGAGGTAAGAGAGAGAAGTTTAGTGGTAGGAGAGGTGTTGGTATCGATGGGGATATTGAAATCCCCTAAGATAATTGAGGGATGTCAGTGGATAGAAAGTGGGACAACCAAGCAGAGAAGTGGTCAAAGAAAGTGGTGGTCGGCCGGGTGTTAAAAATAACCACAATCTGTAGGGGTGTGGGAGAGTAACACGGACTGAAAGATAGACGGGAGAGGCTGGTAAGGGTGTGATGGGTATGAAAGTGCGCGCTCTAGAGAGAAGAATACCAACTCCCCCACCACATTTATTATCGGCGCCTAGTGGTGTGGCTGAAGTGAAGGTCACCATACGAGAGTGCGTCAGGTGAGACAGTCCGAGGGTGACAGCCATGTTTCAGAAAGACCAAGAAAGTGAAGCGGTTAGAGATAAATAGGTCGTGTACGTGTTCAAGTTTATTACAAACAGACTGTCGTTCCACAAGGCCCCAATATAGGAGCAGGGGGAAGGGAAAGGAGAGGTACATTAGTGATATTGGGTGTGTTTAGGGTACCAGTGGATGAAGGAGCGTTATGGGCAGTAGACATTAGGTGGGGATGGGTTGATCATATAGGTGCGGTATGGGAGTGGGATTGGCCCCCTCTTGTCCCAAATCCAGGGCTCCCCCTCTGTACCAAATCCAGGGCCCCCCCTCTGTACCAAATCCAGGGCCCCCCCTCTGTCCCAATCCAGGGCCCCCCCTCTGTCCCAAATCCAGGCCCCCTCTGTCCCAAATCCAAGGGCCCCCCATATGTTCTGAATCCAGCCCCCCCCCCTGTCCCAAATCCGGGGCCTCTGTCCCAAGCAACCTTACCTGCAGTCTGTTTTAATTGCTGTTCCCTCTGTGTGTTTCTTGTGTTTCTCCCTCTAGTGGCGAGTCAATAGGAACTGCAGACACTCTCCCTCTAGTGGTGAGTCAATGGAAATAAGACTTTCCCTCTAGTGGTAGTCAATAGGAACTGCAGAGACTCTCCCCTCTAGTGTGAGTCATAAGGAACTGCAGTGGCACACACAGGTTTTATTATATAGGATTATTATTATATTATTATTATTATTATTATTATTATTATTTTATTATTATTATTATTATTATTATTATTTTATTGGTGTTTATATAGCGCCAATATCTTCTGTAGCGCTTTACCATTACATGTATACATTCACATCAGACCCTGCCCCAAAGAGCTTACAATCTAAGCACATTAATTTTGACACATACAACCCATCAGTATGTCTTTTTGTGGGGAAAACGGAGCAAGCACGGGGAACATACAACTTTCCATGCATGTTTCTGCACACGGCCTATGGACATTAGCAAGAACTTGTCCATTCTCCTGCCTTCAGGTTTACTACGAGAATCCAGATCTTTTACTGTAGATCACTGTCAGTAGCTCCAGCCCACCTTGACAAGGTCTCCTCACACTGTTGTACATATTAGGATTTTAAGACTTCAGACTGCATTTCCAAGGGTTACGTGATGTCAACAGGTTACTTTAGGTAAAACCCTTGAAAATTAGCTCGTACATTCGCTACCCTCAACAATGTGTTCCAAACCCTCGTTTTTCGTATCTTCAGGTTTTTCCCAAGATCCGTAAATCTGAACATGGAATGAAACCAGTTTCACCATCTCTAATCAGGAATACTGCAAGCAATCGCTCATTTTTTTGTTAGAATTCGCCTTCCAAGTTTCAAGAATTCCAAGCAACTTAATAGCCACTGTAACCAGAAATCAAAGCCCCCAAACCAGATTTCTATTTCACAAGGTTCAACATGGAGATGGATTATTAAACCAAGGGAATGGGGACCACAAACCAATAACTAAACTGTATGAAATTCTCTGTAGGTTGGAGATACAGGTAACTGTGAAGACCATCGGATCTGTCAGTTTCTTTGGATCAATCCAAGTCTCCCTGCACGGCATTAAAGGCAACACTAATGGACAAACAATTGCTAGGTAAGTTAATCATAAACAATGTCTTATTACATCCAGAATAGAAGGATACAAGTCCTGTTTCTATGTGATTCTGAAGCAGAATATATCCACATTAAATCATTAAAATCTTCAGCAAGTCTTGCAGTTACTTTCACCTCTTATCCCCTTTAGTACAGGATGATACAAAGTAGTTTTATGATCTCCCTAGCTCTCTCCCTGGATGAAGTACACTGAGCATGTCAGAACCAGTGACTTGGGGAGAGGTTGGAAGTTTGAATTCACATAGGTGTGTCCGGTTAGACAGTTGGTACATTGTATTAATTCACTGAGAATATTTTAGTGACGGAGATATTCGGTCTTTGCCTTAGGACTAGACTCTAGGCATCAAAAAAATGAACAATACCAAGGTTAAGAACTGTGTTTACCCAGGCTTTGGTGCCTAACTCATGAGTCCATCATGCTACTCAATGGCCCTAGGGGCTGCTGGGTGGTTGTGGTTTATATACCGATTAGGGTAGGTTTAGGGGTAAGCTAGGCACATGGGGACAAACCAGTTGGTTAGCTAGTGCAACCCATGTAGTTCTTTAAGTTGGTCCCCCTGCTCTGCATGGTGGATAGGTTAAAGATTTAAACAGATGATACTTTGTAAAAATAAAGGGAATAAAAAAAGTTATCTGTAGGTAAATTACCCCCAAATCTCCAAAACTACAATAGTTAGAAAGCTGACAGATTAGGCAGGGGAGTTTCTAGGCCTTTTGGCACCTGAAACAACTTTAAAAGCCACCCATTAAATTTTCTTTGCAGTGGGCTTAGCGTGAGTTTGAGAATAGTGGTTGCTTGTGGGGTGGATGTTGTGGGCTGACTAACATTAGCTGGTGAATAGGAAGCTGACAAACACTAGCTGGTTAACAGGAGGGCTGACTAACACTAGCTGGTGAATAGGAGGGCTGACTAACACTAGCTGGTGAATAGGAGGGCTGACTAACACTAGCTGTGAATAGGAGGCTGACTAACACTAGCTGGTGAATAGGAGGGCTGACTAACATTAGCTGGTAATAGGAGGACTGACTTAACACTAGCTGGTGAAAAGGAGGGCTGACTAACACTACTGGTGAATAGGAGGCTGAATAACACTAGCTGGTGAACAGGAGGGCTGACTTACACTAGCTGGTGATAGGAGGGCTGAATAACACTGGCTGTTTTGAACAAACATTCAGATATCGGAACTGAGGGTTCCATGTCGGAGCCACATCTCTAGTCGCCAGGGGTCGTTCGACGGTCATTGCTTCAGATGTGTCTACAAGGCTTAACCTACTAGTAATGAGCTGTTCCTATTCCCTTTCCCTCTACCTATCAGAGGTGCTGTTTCCCTCTCCAAGCTCTTTACAAGCTAGCACATGCTCAAAGGGGACAGCTAGGGGAATAGCATTCAGTCATTGGCTATGATGTCAGTTTTTCACGTCCATGACTGACAGCAGCTTACCAGAAGAACCAGGAAGCAACAAAAAGTTAACTAGGCATCGGGCAGTATTTCAGGTTAGTCTTACATCTTTCAGATTTCAAGCTATTGGGGTGTTAGTGTAGGGGGTTGGCTAGTTATATTTTTACTATTTATCTATATACAATTTTTCTTTTGAGGGTGAATGTTCCTTTAAGTTCACAAAGTGTCATTTTGTTTGAACCCAAGTTTTTGTTATAAATAATAAATTCTATTACAAAACAATATTTGCACTGTACACAGCGGATTCATTAACCCGGAGATACGTACACGGCCTTCGTTGATGTAGAATCTGATCCTGGACCACTAACAACTGCGACTTTCATCTGGAACAAGGCCTTCTCTTCTCATTCCATTCACAGTTGGTGCGAGAAGAATCTCAGTGCAGTATGGGAGAAATGGCCAAACGTACGTACGCTAAACTGAACGAGGGTCTTCCAACTGTCCTTTCAGTATATCCAGTGTTCTTGGTTCTTAAAGGAGCTTTACACTGATCAACATTATCATATAATCTGCATACAATGTATGACATCATATAATCTGGCATACATGTATGACATCATATAATCTGCATACAATGTAATGCATCATTTATCGCATACAATTATACATCATATAACTACATACAATGTACAACATCATATAACCTGCAACAATGTACGACATCATATATCTGCATACAATGTACATCATAATCTGCATACAATGTACAATCATATAATCTGCTACAATGTACAACACATATAATCTGCATACAATGTTTGATATCATATAATCTGCATACAATGTATGACATCCTATAATCACATTCAATGTATGACATCATATAATCTGCATTCAATGTATGACATCATATAACCAACACTCAATGTATGACATCATATAATCAACACAATGTATTACATTATCATATAATCTGCACACAATGTATGACATCATATAAATCAGCACTCAATGTATGACATCATATATCAACACAATCTATTACATTATCATGTATCTGCACACAATTTATTACATTATAATATAATCGGCATACAATGTATGACATCAGATAATCATCATACAATGTATTACATTATCATATAATCTGCTAAATGTATTACAATCATTATCTATATCTGCATACAATGTATTACATTATCATATAATCAGCATACAATGTATTACATTATCAAAATCGGCATACAATGTATGACATCATATAATCATCATGCAATGTATTACATTTACATATAATCTGCATACAATGTATACATTATCATATATCTGCATATAATGTATTACATTATCATATAATCTGCATACAATGTATGACATCATATAATCTGCATACAATGTACGGCATCATATAATCTGCATACAATGAACGACATATAATCTGCATACAATGTACAACATCATATAATCTGCTTACAATGTACGACATCATATAATCTGCAACATGTACATCATATAATCTGCATCAATGTACGACATCATATATCTGCATACAATTACGTAGACATCATATAATCTGCAACAATGTATGACATCATATAACAGCTTCAATGTATGACATCAATAATCAGCATTCAATGTATGACACCATAATCAGCAATGAATGACATCATATAATCAGCATTCAATGTATGACATCACATAATCAGCACTCAATATATGACACCATATAATCAACACAATGTATGACATCATATAATCAACACAATGTATTACATTATCATATAATCGCACACAATGTATGACATCTATAATACGCACTCAATATATGACATCATATAATCAACACAATGTATTACATATCATGTAACTGCACACAATGTATAACATTATCATTTAATCAGCACACAATGTTTACATTCTCATATAATCGGCACACAATGTATCACATTATCATATAATCGGCATAGGATGTATGACAACAGATAATCATCATACAATGTATTACATTATCATATAGTCTGCATACAATGTATTCCATTATCATATATCGGCATACATGTATACATCATAATATCATCATGCAATGTATTATATTATCATATAATCTGCATACAATGTATTACATTATCATATAATCAGCATATAATGTATTACATTATCATATATCTGCATACATGTATTACATTATCATATAATCACATACAATGTATTACATATCATATAATCGACATACAATGTATGACATCATATATCATCATGCAATGTATTACATTATCATATATCTGCATACAATGTTTACATTATCATATAATCAGCAAATATGTATACATTATCATATAATCTTCATACAATGTATGACATCATATAATCTGCATACAATGTACGGCATCATATAATCTGCATACAATTTACGACATATAATCTGCATACAATGTACAACATCATATAATCTGCTTACAATGTACGACTCATATATCTCATCAATGTACATCATATAATCTGCATACAATGTACGACATCTATAATCTGCATACAAGGTACGACATCATATAATCTGCATACAATGTATGACATCATATAATCAGCATTCAATGTATGACATCATATAATCAGCATTCAAGTATGACATCATATAATCATCAATGTATGACAATCATATAATCAGCATTCATGTATACATCACATAACAGCACTCAATATATGACACCCTAGAATCAACACAATGTATGACATCATATAATCAACACAATGTATTACATTATCATATAATCTGCCACACTGTATGACATCAATAATCAGCACTCAATATTGACATCATATAATCAACACAATGTATTACATTCATGTAATCTGCACACAATGTATACCTTATCATTAATCAGCCATGTATTACATTCTCATATAATCGGCACACAATGTTACATTTCATATAATCGGCATACAATGTATGACAACAGATAATCATCATACAATGTATTACATTATCATATAGTCTGCATACAATGTTATTACATTATCATATAATCGCATACAATGTATTACATTATCATATAATCGGCATACAATGTATGACATCATAATCATCATGCAATGTATTACATTATCATATAATCTGCATACAATGTATTACATTATCATATAATCAGCATATAATGTATTACGTTTCATATAATCTTCATACAATGTATGAACATCATATAATCTGCATACAAGTACGACATATAATCTGCATACAATGTACGACATCATATATCTGCTTACATGTGCAACATCATATAATCTACATACAATGTACATCATATATCTGCATACAATGTACGACATCATATAATCTGCATACAATGTACGACATCATATAATCTGCATACAATGTACGACATCATATATGCTGCATACAATGTATGACATCATATATGTGATTATACTGTTGTTACAGTTATACTCGAATATAAGCCGACCCGAGTATAAGTCGAGGTAGGTACCCATTTTTACCTCAAAAATGTAGTAAAAACCAATGACTCGAGTTAAGTCGAGGGTAGAGTAGTAGTAGTAGGAGTATAAAGGGAGTAAGTTTCAAACATCATGAGTGGAACTGCACACACTAACCCCAAAAACAAACTACCCTGTCCCTGACTCTTACTCTCCCCCAGCCCCAGGGAATAAAACCACTATTCCTGTCCCTGACTCCTATATCCCCCCAGCCCAAGAATAAAACACTACCCTGTCCCTGACTCTTAATCTCCCCCCCAGCCCCAGGAAGATAAAACCCTATTTCCTGAACATTTTTCAATACAGTAATCAATGTTTTAACTGCTGGCTTTACTTTTCATAGTTGCAGGAGAGTCTGGACCCCCGACATTCTACTTGATGGAGGAATCCGGCTGCAGCATCCACTGATGGTCGCATCCACTGAAGTTCACTACTCGGCGTCGGTCTCATTTCCGGTGCGAGAGTAGTGACGTCAGTGGATGCGACATCAGTGGACGCGCGCAGCCGTGTCCTTCATCAGTAAGTGACTGACCCGAGATAAGCGAGGTTCGATTTTAGGCTGTTTCACAGCCTGAAAACCTCGACTTATACTCGAGTATATACGGTATATGATGTTGTGTATAGCGTGTATATGGTGTGTATATGTATGTATTTGTGAACGACACTATTTATACTATGATACAAGTGAGCTTTATGAGATTCAGTTTTGTATCATGCTGAAGAAAGAAGCCTACCAGTAAGTGCTTCGATTTTCAATTCATTTAGCTCCGCTCTGCAAACGATACCCTCCTTATCACCCTGGTCACCTATTCCCATGCCCCATTCAGGACTTATTCTGTGCTGCCCCTCTTGCACTGGAAAATCCCTTCCTACGTCTGTCCATCACTCACCGTCCCTTATACCTCAAACGTAAACCTTAAAAACCTTTTTAAGGTTACCATCTTAAAAAGCACCATATAACCTGACGTCAACATTACCACCTTACTACCCATCTTGAACCCGCCCATTCACCACTCCATGCCAATTCACAGCCTACCGATCCTGTCTCACCCCCAAGCCTCTAGACTGTAAGCTCTTTGGGCAGGGTCCTCTTTCCTATTGTATCACAGTATGCTGTAAGAAACAACATCACTCTGTTTATTTATATAATGTATTACCATCATGTATGTAATATGTATGATTTTGTATACATGGATTATCCTGTGTAATGTATGACTATGTAATTGTAAAGCGCCAAGGAAGATGTTGGCGCTATATAAATCCATAATAATAATAATTTAATAATAATAATAATTATAATAATGATAATTCATATCAAGATGTCTTACTTCCCCATGGCTAACATGGTTACATGTATTACATGATATTAAACGTTACCCCTAGGTTCTCTTGGAAAAATATCCCAAATCAGACTAATACAACCTTGTCATGTAGTAAGTACACAGGTAATACATAATATAAGTAAACAGAGTGTAAGTTTCTTACAGCAATACCGTGATGCAATAGGAGAGAGGACCCTGCCCAAAGAGCTTACAGTCTAGAGGATATGGGGGGTGAGGTATAATGTTGCGGAAATCGGTAGACTGTAAATAGATTGGCAGTGGAGTGTGAAGGCAGGTTGGATCATATGGGGTAGTAAGAGGGGTAATGTCTAGACCGGTTATATGGCGCCTAAAGAGGTGGGTTTTAAGGTTACGTTTGAATGTATTAAGGGACGGTGGAGTTGACGGACAGATGGAGGAAGGGAGTTCCAGAGCAGAGGGGCAGCACGTAGTAAAGTTCCTGATGCGGGCATGGGAAGTGGTGACCAGAGGTGACACTGTTTTTTTTAGTGTGATGAAGCTCGTTAGGGGGCAAGTAAAAGGGATTAACCAATGAAGGGAGGCTAGACATTGCAGTGGGTAGGGGTAGAGATGGAGGTTGTGAGCAAGGAAGTAGATTGGGCAGAGCAAATGATAGGGGTTGGAAGCTTGTAGGGAGGATAGGTTAGGGTGCACAGGAAAACCACTTCGTATGTTTTCGATTTTCTCTGTGAAATATGAGGCTATTTATCAGCCGATAGACAGGGGGTGGGCGGAGGAGCTGGTGGCGGAACAGAGCAGGGAGTTGAATACTTTGAAGAAGCTGTTTGGGGTTATGGGATTGGGGGATATGAGTGAAGAGATATAGTTCTGTTTGGCTGAGGATTATATTAAAGGCCTCTGGTCCGATATAAGGGCCCTAAATTCCAGAAAGTCTATATTTTTGTTACTCTGCGCCAGCGTCGCTCGGCTATACGGGATTGCTTCAACTTTTTAATCTGGTCCGTAAGCCACGGTTGTGGGTCTTGTGACCAGGCGACGGGTGGATAAGGGGGAGCCAACAAAGTCAAGGGCATTGGAAACCGTGTTCTGGTAGTGGATAGAGATGGTTCCGAACTTCGCAAAATCCGGTCTCCGCTAAGATCCGCGAATTTTCAAAAAATTCGAAAATTCGAAAATCCCATTAAAACGAAAAAAAAAAAAAAAATCCCCGAAAATGCCGTGAAAATACGATTTTCGAAAATTCGGAAGCCGAAAAATCGCGATATCCGCCAATTCGCGAACGAGCATAGGTAAATCTGCCGCGGATCCGAACCCGAATCCGCGCGCAGATATTACCTCGTTCGCGAATGGCGGATATCGCGAAAGGGCATCACTAGTAGTGGACAGCTGCAAGGTTAGGGTCAGAGAGAGAAGAAGGGCATGATGTAAAGTGTGTTGGAGAGGGACAGGAGAGCGAATGGGGGTTCGAGATGTACACAGGTCTCTGCATCTAAACATTTGATTTTGAGGGTTCCGGTCCGGACAGATCGGACAAGGAGAGGAAAGGAGAGTGGAGAAGTTAGTACAGGCAGATCCAGTGTGGCCCATTACAATGGGTCTGGGCAGAGGACCATTGTGTGTAAGGGCCAAGGGAGGAAGGTAAGGAGAGAAGTTAGTGGTTAGGAGAGGTGTTGGTATCGATTGGGATATTGAAATCCCCAAGATAATTGAGGGGATGTCAGTGGTAGAAAGTGGGACAACCAAGCAGAGAAGTGATGGTCAAAGAAAGGTGGTCGGGGCCGGCCGGGGTTAATAAATAACCACAATCGTAGGGGTGTGTGGGAGAGTAAACACGGACTGAAAGATAGGACGGGGAGAGGGGCGAAGGGTGGTACGTGGTGTGATGGGTATGAAAGTGCAGCGCTCATGAGAGAAGAATAACCAACTCCCCCACCACATTATTATCTGCGCCTAGTGGTGTGGCTGGGAAGTGAAGGTCACCATACGGAAGGGCGTAGGTGAGACAGTCCGAGGGTGCCAGGCCATTTTTCAGTTAAAGACCAAGAAGAAGTGAATTGTTCACGGTTAGAGATAAATAGGTCGTTGTAGCGTGTTCACAGTTTTTACAAACAGACTGTGCGTTCCACAAGCGCCCCAAGATATAGGAGAGCGGGGAAGGGAAAGGAGAGGTACATTAGTGATATGGGTGTGTTTTTAGGTACAGTGGATGAAGGAGCGGTTATGGGCAGTAAATTAGGTGGGGATGGGTTGATCATATAGGGCGTGGTATGGGAGTGGGATTGGCTCCCCCCTCGTGTCCCCAAATCCAGGGCTCCCCCTCTGTCCAATCCAGGGCCCCCCCTTCCTTGTACCAAATCCAGGGGCCCCCCCCTCTGTCCCAACATCCAGGGCCCCCCCTCGTCTCCCCAAATCCAGGGGGGGCCCCTCTGTCCCAAATCCAAAGGGGCCCCCATAGTTTGTAATCACAGCCCCCCCCCCCCCTGTCCAAATCCAGGGGCCTCTGTCCCAAGCAACCTTACCTGCAAGTCTGTTTAATTGATGTTCTCCCTCTGTGTGTTTCTTGTGTTTTTTCTCCCTCTAGTGTGCGAGTAGCAATAGAAACTGCAGACACTCTCCCTCTAGTGGTGAGTAGTCAATAGGAAATGAAGAACTTTTCCCTCTAGTGGTGAGCAATAGATAACTGCAAGACTTCCCTATAGTGGTGAGTCAATAGACCTGGCAGTGGCACACACAGGTTTTATTTTGATTATTATGATTATTATTGTGATTATTATTATTAGATATTATTATTATTTTATTATTTATTATTATTATTATTATTATTGTGGCTTTATATTCTAGCCGCCAATATCTCTGTAGCGCTTAACCATTACCGTATGTATACATTCAATCAGACCCTGCCCCAAAGAGTCTTACAATTAAGCACATTAATTTACACATCCAAGCCCATTCAGTATTCTTTTTGTGGGGAAAAACGGAGCAAGCACGCTGGGAGAACATACAACTTTCCATGCAGTTTGCTGCACACGGGCCATGGAACATTCGCAGTAGAAACTTGTCCATTTCTACTGCCTTCAGGTTTACTACGAGGAAGCCGAGATTTTCACTGTAGATCAACCTGTCATAGCTCCAGACCACCTTGACAAGTCTCCTCACACTGTTTGTACATATTAGGATTTAAGACTTCAGGACTGCAGTTCCAAGGGTTACTGAATTTACCAAAGGTTTACTTTAGGTAAAACCCTTGAAAAATTAGCTCGTACATCGCTAAGCCTCAACCAATGTGTTCCCAAACCCTCGAGTTTGATCTTAGCCGTTTTTCCCAGTCGAAATCTAACAGGAAGAAACCAGTTTCAGCATCTTCTAATCGGAATATGCAAGACAATCGCTCATTTTGTTGATTAGAATTCTCCCCCCCTTCCAAGTTTTCAGAAGCAACGCCAAGCCACTTAATCATCAGCCCTGTAACCAGCCAAAAGTCAAAGCCCCACAAAAACCCAGATTTCTATGTCCAACAAGGTTTCCACATGGAGATGGATTATAACCAAGGAATGGGGACCAAACAACCAAAACTAAAACTATAAAATTCTCTGATAGGTTGAGGATACAGGGTCACTGTGAAGACCATCGGATCTGTCAGTTTCTTTGGATCAATCCAGTCTCCCTGCACGGGACCAATTAAAGCAACACAATGACAACAATGCTAGGTAAGGTTAATATAAACAATGTCTTATTACATCAGAATAGAGGATACAAGTCCTGTTTCTATGTGATTGAAGACAGAGATATATCACATTAAACTCATTAAATCTTCAGCAATCTTGCAGTTCTTTCACCTCTATCTCCCCTTTAGTAACAGGATGATACAAAGTAGTTTTGTGTCTCCTAGCTCTCTCCTGGTTATGAATACACTGACAGTTTGTCAGAACCAGTGAGACTGGGGAGAGGTGGTTGAGAAGTTGAATTCCACATAGGTGTGGTCCGGTTAGACAGTTGTTACTTGTAGTTAATCACTGAGAATGAGTTTTAGGTGACTGGAGACTATTCGTCTTTGCCTTAGGACAACTCAGGCATCATAAAAATGAAAAATACCAAGGTTAAGAAACGTGTTTACCCAGTCTGTGGTGCATAACTATAGTCCATCATGCTACTCAAATGGCCTAGGAGCGCTGGGTGGTTGTGTTTTATTACCGATTATGGTTAGGTTTAGAGGGTGAGCCTTAGGCAACATCGAGGGACAAAACCAGTTGGTTAGCTAGGTGAAACCCCCAATTTGTAGTTCTTAAAGTTGGTCCACCCTGCTCTGCATGGTGGATAGGTTAAAGATTAATAACAGATGATACTTTGTAAAAAATAAAGGGAATAAAAAAAGTATCTTGTAAGGTAAATACCCCCAATCTCCAAAACTACCATAGTTAGAAAGACTGACAGATGTAGGCGCAGTGGAGTTTCATGGCCGTTTTGGCACTCTGAAACAAACTTTAAAAGCCACACCATTAATTTTCCTTTTTGCAGTGGCTTAGCGTGATGTTTGCAGAAATAGTTGGTTGCTTGTGGAGGTGATGTTGTGGGCTGACTAACATTAGGTTGTGAATAGGAGATCTGACAAACACCTAGCTGTTAACAGGAGGGTTCTGACTAACACCTACTGGGAATAGGAATGGGTGCTGTAACACTAGCGGTGTGGTGAATAGGAGGGCTGACTAACACCTAGCTGGTGCAAGGTAGGATTACCTACTACCCTATCTGGTGAATTAGGGGGCCTGACTAACCATTAGCTTGGTAATAGGAGGACTGACTTAACACTAGCTGGTTGAAATGGGGGCTGACTTAACACTACTTGGTGAATTAGGGCTGAATAACACTAGCTGGTTAACAGGAGGGCCTTACTACACTAGCCTGGTGAAATAGGAGGGCTGAATTAAAACTGGCCTGTTTTGAACAGAACATTCAGAATATCGGAACTGAGGGTTTCCATGTCGGAGCCACATCTCTAGTCGCCAGGTCGTTCGAACGTCATTGCTTCAGATGTGGTCTACACGGCTTAACCTACTATGTTAATGAGCTGTTCTATTCACCTTTCCTCTACCTATCAGAAGGGTGCTTGTTTCCTCTGCAAGCTCTTTACAGCTAGCACATGCTCAAAGGGGAAGCTAGGGGAATAGCATCCAGTCCATTGGCTTGATGTCAAGGTTTCACGTCCATGACTGTACAGCTCTTAACCCAGAAGAAACCAGGATTGCAACAACGAAAGTTGCAACTAGGCATCGCGGCAGTATTTCAGTTAGCTTACATCTTTCAGAATTTCAAAGCTATTGGGGTGGTGTTAGTGTAGGGGTTTGCTGATTATTATTTTACTATTTATCTATACTACATTTTTCTTTTGAGGGTGAATGTTCCTTTTAAGTCACAAATTGGTCATTTGTTTGAACCCAAGTTTTTTGTATAAAAATACAATTCTATTACACAAACATATTTGCACTGTACACAGCGGTTCAATTTAAACCCGAGGAGAGATACGTACTACGGCACTTCGTTGTGTAGAATCTGATCCTGGACCACTAAAAACTGGCGACTTCATCTGGGACAAAGCCTTCTCATTCCCCGCATTCCATTCACAGTTGGTGCTGAGAAGATACAGTGCAGTATGGAAGAGAAATGCCACCCAAACGTACGTACGCTAAACTGAACGAGTGGTCTTCCAACTGCGCTTTCAGTAATCCAGTGTTCTTGGTTCTTAAAGGAGCTTTTACACTGATAAATTATCATAAACTGCATACAATGTTATGACATCTATAACTCTGCCATACAATGTATAGACATCATAGAGGATACTTAGCATCATATGTATATCTCATAAATGTGACATTCAAGTATGATCTTAATTCATACAATGTAAACAACATCAGAAACCTGCATACAATGTACGGACATCATTATAATCTGCATAAACAATGTACATCATATACTCGGCATACAATGTAACAATATCATATAATCGGATACAATGTACAACTAATATAACTGCATACATGTTTGATATCTATAATCTGCATCAATGTATGACAATCCTATAATCAGCAGTCAATGTATGACATCATATAACTGCACTGTAGCACATGACACCGTCAATGTATGACATCATATAAACAAACACTCAATGTATGACTAATATAGATCCAACACATTACTATACTATACTGTACTATACTGTACTGTACTGTACTATACTATACTGTACTATACTATACTGTACTGTACTGTACTATACTATACTATACTGTACTATACTATACTGTACTATACTATACTGTACTATACTATACTATACTGTACTATACTATACTATACTAAAGACATAGTAATAGGAACTGGTGGATCTAGGAAATAGGATTTAATCTCAAACGTCTAAATTTGATGGTTTAACATTTCCCCTTTCATAACGTCGATGTTCCTTGTAGGATCCAATGATCTCATTGCGTGTAATCACCTTAAGAGTTATAAGTACTACACAGAGAGTATCCTCAACCCTGATGGTTTCGTTGGATTTCCCAGCTCATCGTATGAAGCGTTTACAAAGGTAAGTCATGAATGAAAACTGACCTTCTCCATTGAAAAACCGGCCTGGTATTAGCATTTTACCAGCATGTGTTACTTTACAATCATTGATGTTTACAATCAATATGTCCTGATCTGGTAATAGGAAATGTTCTGGGTTTTATATATTGTGTTAACCCTACTTGTTAAGCTCAGTATTCCCTTCCCTGACTAATCTGACTATCTGTGAAGTCAAGCATGCTCAGTAATCCCTAATGGTGGCCTTAGACTATTGGCTAATCACAGACGATAATATCATTCAGCCAAAAAATTTAGCAAATAACAAAATCAGGATGATTTAGTCGTCGGCACCTTATATGGAGCGAATATCAAGCAATACCCATTATCAGATGATCGTATCGCTTCATCTATGGCCACCATAAGAGGCAGCAATTTCCCACCATGCAATTCATACTGTCACCATTCCAGTTACCTGCAACCTGCACACAGAAAAAGTATATAGTATAGTAGTATTATGGTAATAAGGCACTTGAATAGAACCCAATTTCACGGAACCCGGATTTTTTCAATTTTCGAAAATCGAAAGTTGATAATTATCGAAAATCGAAAACAAAAACTCGAATTTTCGAACTTGAAAATTTTGAAAATTTCGAAAACGGAACGAAACTCAACAGTTTCGAACATCTCTATTTACCACCCCCCCAAATAAATAAAATAAACAATAATATATGATGCATTATAAAGTTGAGTATTACTGTTACCTTCCCATCATTGAGTCTTTCTGTATTCACCGCAGGGTACCGGATTCCCCTGTCCCAGTAATGGTTGCCCTGTAATGGGACACTATGCGGATTTGTACGCCAGCGAAGGTTTAAGTGATCACATCTATTTCCTTAATACTGGAGACGTTAAGCCCTTTGCACGTAAGTTGAATGTTGTGGAGCTGTTTGGGGTATAACTGCAGTTTGCTACCGGGAAAGGGATTTACTCACTGCGGGATTTTAAAGGCAGCTATCAGCTGGCATTAAAATCCAGAGCCAAAACTAGCGCAAATGCGATATTGAATAACAAGGGTCAGATGCGCTGGTCTCTTGTGCATAACACGCGCATCCAACGCTAACATGGAGTTAAAGTCCCACTAACCAAGAGCGAACCGGCTAGAGCAACTTTAACTCCATATATTTGCCCAGCGTCTCTGGGTATAATTCC
Source organism: Hymenochirus boettgeri (assembly GCA_019447015.1). Classification (NCBI taxonomy): domain Eukaryota; kingdom Metazoa; phylum Chordata; class Amphibia; order Anura; family Pipidae; genus Hymenochirus; species Hymenochirus boettgeri. Next base: position 1,479,160 of record CM033475.1, on the reverse strand, counting down.
AAATGGGGGTAAATTAGGATATCACTAAACACGCCATAGAGCACTAATACCTCTTGGTATTTTACTACTGCACAGTATCGCCCCAATGCCTGCTGGGGGCATGATATAGGGGAAACTCTGATATTAACCCTTTACAACTACCGCCCTTAGACACAGGTCTGTACACATTGTTTATGGTAAAGACATTTTGGATATAAAGTGATGATGTGTATATGATGTGTATATGGTGTGTATATGGTGTGTATATGGTGTGTATATGGTGTGTATATGATGTGTATATGATGTGTATATGATGTGTATATGATGTGTATATGGTGTGTATATGGTGTGTATATAATGTGTATATGATGTGTATATGATGTGTATATGCTGTGTAAATGCTGTGTATATGATGTGTATATGATGTGTATATGATGTGTATATGGTGTGTATATGCTGTGTATATGATGTGTATATGGTGTGTATATGATGTGTATATGATGTGTATATGATGTGTATATGCTGTGTATATGCTGTGTATATGCTGTGTATATGATGTGTATATGATGTGTATATGCTGTGTATATGATGTGTATATGATGTGTATATGATGTGTATATACTGTGTATATACTGTGTAAATGCTGTGTATATGCTGTGTATATGATGTGTATATGATGTGTATATGCTGTGTATATGCTGTGTATATGATGTGTATATACTGTGTATATGATGTGTATATCCTGTGTATATGATGTGTATATGCTGTATATATTATGTGTATATACTGTGTATATGATGTGTATATACGGGTTTATATCCTGTGAATATGATGTGTATATGCTGTGTATATGATGTGTATATTATGTGTATATACTGTGTATATGATGTGTATATACTGTGTATATGCTGTGAATATGATGTGTATATGCCATGTATATGATGTGTATATGATGTGTATATGATGTGTATATACTGTGTACCGTATATACTCGAATATAAGCCGACCCGAGTATAAGTCGAGGTACCCATTTTTACCTCAAAAATGAGTAAAAACCAATTGACTCGAGTATAAGTCGAGGGTAGAGTAGTAGAAGGGAGTAATAGTTTACAAACATCATGAGTGGAACTGCACACACTAACCCCAAAACACACTACCCTGTCCCTGACTCCTTACTCTCCCCCCAGCCCCAGGAATAAAACCCTATTTCCCTGCACCCATCTTCTCTCACTACAGTAAATCATGTTTTAACTGCTGCAGCTTTACCTTTTTCATAGTTGCAGGAGAGTCTGGACCCCCGACATTCACTTGATGGAGGAATCCGGCTGCAGCATCCACTGATGGTCGCATCCACTGACGTCACTACTCGGCGTCGGTCTCATTTCCCGGTGCCGAGTAGTGACGTCAGTGGATGCGACCATCAGTGGACGCGGCAGCCGGATTCCTCCATCAGTAAGTGACTGACCCGAGTATAAGTCGAGGTTCAGTTTTTAGGCTGTTTTCACAGCCTGAAAACCTCGACTTATACTCGAGTATATACGGTATATGATGTGTATATGCTGTGTATATGTTGTGTATATGATATGATCTTGTGACGCACACTATTTTATACATACATGATACAAGTGAGCTTTATGAGATTCAGTTTTGTATCATGCCTGAAGAAGAAGCCTACAGTAAGTGCTTCGATTTTCAATCATTTTAGCTCCGCTCTGCAAACGATACCCTCCTCTCATCCACCCTGGTCACCTATTCCCATGCCCGCATTCAGGACTTTATTCGTGCTGCCCCTCTGCACTGGAACTCCCTTCCTCCGTCTGTCCATCACTCACCGTCCCTTAATACCTTCAAACGTAACCTTAAAACCTTTTTAAGGTTACCATCTTAAAAAGGCACCATATAACCTGGACTAAACATTACCCATCTTACTACCCATCTTGAACCCGCCATTCACACTCCACTGCCAATTCACAGCCTACCGATTCCTGTCTCACCCCCATATCCTCTAGACTGTAAGCTCTTTGGGCAGGGTCCTCTTTCCTATTGTATCACAGTATTGCTGTAAGAAACACATCACTCTGTTTACTTATATAATGTATTACCTATGTATGTAATATGTATGACTTTGTATAACATGGATTATCCTGTATGTAATGTATGACTATGTAATTGTAAAGCGCCACGGAAGATGTTGGCGCTATATAAATCCATAATAATAATAATATTAATAATAATAATAATAATAATAATGATAATTTCATATCCAAGATGTCTTTAACTTCACCAGTGGCTAACATGGTACATGTATATACTATGATATATCATACGGTTACCCCTAGAGTTCTCTTGGAAAAATATCCCAATCAGACATAAATACAACCTTGTCATGTAGTAAGTACACAGGTAATACATAATATAAGTAAACAGAGTGATAAGTTTCTTACAGCAATACCGTGATGCAATAGGAGAGAGGACCCTGCCCAAAGAGCTTACAGTCTAGAGGATATGGGGGTGAGATATAAGGTTGCGGAAATCGGTAGCTGTAAATAGATTGGCAGTGGAGTGTGAAAGGCAGGTTGGATCATATTGGGTAGTAAGAGGGGTAATGTCTAGACCAGGTTATATGGCGCCTAAAGAGGTGGGTTTTAAGGTTACGTTTGAAGGTATTAAGGGACGGTGAGTGACGGACAGATGGAGGAAGGGAGTTCCAGAGCAGAGGGGCAGCACGAGTAAAGTCCTGAATGCGGGCATGGGAAGTGGTGACCAGAGGTGACCCTGTTTTTTTATAGTGGTGAAGCTCGTTAGGGGGCAAGTAAAGGGATTAACCAATGAAGGGAGGCTAGACATTGCAGTGGTAGGGGTAGAGATGGAGGTGGTGAGCAAGGAAGGTAGATTGGGCAGAGCAATGATAGGGGTTGGAAGCTGTAGGGAGGAGGTAGGGTGCACAGGAAAACCACTTCGGATGTTTTCGATTTTCTCTGTGAAATATGAGGCTATTTCATCAGCCGATAGACAGGGGGTGGGCGGAGGAGGTGGCGAACAGAGCAGGGAGTTGAATACTTTGAAGAGCTGTTTGGGGTTATGGGATTGGGAGGATATGAGTGAAGAGATATAGTTCTGTTTGGCTGAGGATAAAGCGCCTCTGGTCCGATAAAGGGCACTAAATTCCAGAAAGTCTATATTTTTGTTACTCTTGCGCCAGCGTCGCTCGGCTATACGGGATTGCCTTTCAACTTTTTAATCTGGTCCGTAAGCCACGGTTGTGGGTTCTTGTGACCAAGGCGACGGGTGGATAAGGGAGCAACAAAGTCAAGGGCATTGGAAACCGTGTTATGGTAGTGGATAGAGATGTCCGAACTTCGCAAAATCCGGTCCGCTCAACGATCCGCGAATTTTCGAAAAAATTCGAAAATTCGAAAATCCCATTAAAACGAAAAAATCCCCGAAAATGCGTGAAAATACGTATTTTCGAAAATTCGGAAGGCCGAAAATCCGCGATATCCGCCAATTCCGAACAGGTAAATCTGCCCGGATCCGAACCCGAATCCGCGGCAGATTTACCTCGTTCGCGAATGGCGGATATCGCGAACTGGGCCATCACTAGTAGTGGACAGCTGCAAGGTTAGGGTCAGAGAGAAGGGCATAAAGTTGTTGGAGAGGGACAGAGAGCGAATGGGGGTCGAGATTACACAGGTCTCTGCATCTAAACATTTGATTTTGAGGGTTCCGGTCCGGACAGATCGGACAGAGGAAAGGGAGAGTTGGAGAAGTTAGATACAGAGCAGATCCAGTGTGTGCCCATTACAATGGGTCTGGGCAGAGGACCATTGTGTAAGGCCAAGGGAGGAGGTAAGAGAGAGAAGTTTAGTGGTAGGAGAGGTGTTGGTATCGATGGGGATATTGAAATCCCCTAAGATAATTGAGGGGATGTCAGTGGATAGAAAGTGGGACAACCAAGCAGAGAAGTGGTCAAAGAAAGTGGTGGTCGGGCCGGGTGGTTAATAAATAACCACAATCTGTAGGGGTGTGGGAGAGTAAACACGGACTGAAAGATAGACGGGAGAGGGCTGGTAAGGGTGTGATGGGTATGAAAGTGCAGCGCTCAGAGAGAAGAATACCAACTCCCCCACCACATTTATTATCGGGCCTAGTGGTGTGGCTGAAGTGAAGGTCACCATACGAGAGTGCGTCAGGTGAGACAGTCCGAGGGTGACAGCCATGTTTCAGTAAGACCAAGAAAGTGAAGCGGTTAGAGATAAATAGGTCGTGTACGTGTTCAAGTTTATTACAAACAGACTGTGCGTTCCACAAGGCCCCAGATATAGGAGCAGGGGGAAGGGAAAGGAGAGGTACATTAGTGATATTGGGTGTGTTTAGGGTACCAGTGGATGAAGGAGCGTTATGGGCAGTAGACATTAGGTGGGGATGGGTTGATCATATAGGTGCGGTATGGGAGTGGGATTGGCCCCCCCTCTGTCCCAAATCCAGGGCTCCCCCTCTGTACCAAATCCAGGGCCCCCCCTCTGTACCAAATCCAGGGCCCCCCCTCTGTCCCAAATCCAGGGCCCCCCCTCTGTCCCAAATCCAGGGGCCCCCTCTGTCCCAAATCCAAGGGCCCCCCATATGTTCTGAATCCAGCCCCCCCCCCTGTCCCAAATCCAGGGGCCTCTGTCCCAAGCAACCTTACCTGCAGTCTGTTTAATTGCTGTTCTCCCTCTGTGTGTTTCTTGTGTTTCTCCCTCTAGTGGCGAGTCAATAGGAACTGCAGACACTCTCCCTCTAGTGGTGAGTCAATAGGAAATGAAGAGACTTTCCCTCTAGTGGTGAGTCAATAGGAACTGCAGAGACTCTCCCTCTAGTGGTGAGTCAATAGGAACTGCAGTGGCACACACAGGTTTTATTATATAGGATTATTATTATTATTATTATTATTATTATTATTATTATTATTATTATTGTGGATTTATATAGCGCCAATATCTTCTGTAGCGCTTTACCATTACATGTATACATTCACATCAGACCCTGCCCCAAAGAGCTTACAATCTAAGCACATTAATTTGACACATACAACCCATCAGTATGTCTTTTTGTGGGGAAAACGGAGCAAGCACGGGGAGAACATACAACTTTCCATGCATGTTTCTGCACACGGCCTATGGAACATTAGCAGAGAACTTGTCCATTTCTCCTGCCTTCAGGTTTACTACGAGAATCCAGATCTTTTCACTGTAGATCACTGTCAGTAGCTCCAGCCCACCTTGACAAGGTCTCCTCACACTGTTGTACATATTAGGATTTTAAGACTTCAGACTGCATTTCCAAGGGTTACTGAATGTACAAGGTTACTTTAGGTAAAACCCTTGAAAAATTAGCTCGTACATTCGCTAACCCTCAACAATGTGTTCCAAACCCTCGATTTTCGTATCTTCAGGTTTTTCCCAAGATCCGTAAATCTGAACATGGAATGAAACCAGTTTCAGCCATCTCTAATCAGGAATACTGCAAGCAAATCGCTCATTTGTTTGATTAGAATTCGCCTTCCAAGTTTCAAGAATTCCAAGCAACTTAATAGCCACTGTAACCAGAAATCAAAGCCCCCAAACCAGATTTCTATTTCACAAGGTTCAACATGGAGATGGATTATTAAACCAAGGGAATGGGGACCACAAACCAATAACTAAACTGTATGAAATTCTCTGTAGGTTGGAGATACAGGGTAACTGTGAAGACCATCGGATCTGTCAGTTTCTTTGGATCAATCCAAGTCTCCCTGCACGGCATTAAAGGCAACACTAATGGACAAACAATTGCTAGGTAAGTTAATCAATAAACAATGTCTTATTACATCCAGAATAGAAGGATACAAGTCCTGTTTCTATGTGATTCTGAAGCAGAGATATATCCACATTAAATCATTAAAATCTTCAGCAAGTCTTGCAGTTACTTTCACCTCTATCTCCCCTTTAGTACAGGATGATACAAAGTAGATTTTATGATCTCCCTAGCTCTCTCCCTGGATGAAGTACACTGAGCATGTCAGAACCAGTGACTTGGGGAGAGGTTGGAAGTTTGAATTCACATAGGTGTGTCCGGTTAGACAGTTGGTACATTGTATTAATTCACTGAGAATATTTTAGTGACTGGAGATATTCGGTCTTTGCCTTAGGACTAGACTCTAGGCATCAGAAAAAATGAACAATACCAAGGTTAAGAACTGTGTTTACCCAGGCTTTGGTGCCTAACTCATGAGTCCATCATGCTACTCAATGGCCCTAGGGGCTGCTGGGTGGTTGTGGTTTATACCGATTAGGGTAGGTTTAGGGGTAGAGCTAGGCACATAGGGGACAAACCAGTTGGTTAGCTAGTGCAACCCATGTAGTTCTTTAAGTTGGTCCCCCTGCTCTGCATGGTGGATAGGGTTAAAGAGTTAAAACAGATGATACTTTGTAAAAATAAAGGGAATAAAAAAAGTTATCTGTAGGTAAATTACCCCCAAATCTCCAAAACTACAATAGTTAGAAAGCTGACAGATGTAGGCAGGGGAGTTTCTAGGCCTTTTGGCACCTGAAACAAACTTTAAAAGCCACCCATTAAATTTTCTTGCAGTGGGCTTAGCGTGATGTTGAGAAATAGTGGTTGCTTGTGGAGGTGGATGTTGTGGGCTGACTAACATTAGCTGGTGAATAGGAGAGCTGACAAACACTAGCTGGTTAACAGGAGGGCTGACTAACACTAGCTGGTGAATAGGAGGGCTGACTAACACTAGCTGGTGAATAGGAGGGCTGACTAACACTAGCTGGTGAATAGGAGGGCTGACTAACACTAGCTGGTGAATAGGAGGGCTGACTAACATTAGCTGGTAATAGGAGGACTGACTTAACACTAGCTGGTGAAAAGGAGGGCTGACTAACACTAGCTGGTGAATAGGAGGGCTGAATAACACTAGCTGGTGAACAGGAGGGCTGACTTACACTAGCTGGTGAATAGGAGGGCTGAATTAACACTGGCTGTTTTGAACAGAACATTCAGATATCGGAACTGAGGGGTTCCATGTCGGAGCCACATCTCTAGTCGCCAGGGGTCGTTCGACGGTCATTGCGTCAGATGTGTCTACAAGGCTTAACCTACTATGTAATGAGCTGTTCCTATTCCCTTTCCCTCTACCTATCAGAAGGGTGCTGTTTCCTCTCCAAGCTCTTTTACAAGCTAGCACATGCTCAAAGGGGACAGCTAGGGGAATAGCATTCAGTCATTGGCTATGATGTCAAGTTTCACGTCCATGACTGACAGCAGCTTACCAGAAGAACCAGGAAGCAACAAGAAAGTTAACTAGGCATCGGGCAGTATTTCAGGTTAGTCTTACATCTTTCAGATTTCAAGCTATTGGGGTGTTAGTGTAGGGGGTTGGCTGATTTATATTTTTACTATTTATCTATATACAATTTTTCTTTTGAGGGTGAATGTTCCTTTTAAGTTCACAAAGTGTCATTTTGTTTGAACCCAAGTTTTTGTTATAAATAATAAATTCTATTACAAAACAATATTTGCACTGTACACAGCGGATTCATTAAACCCGGAGATACGTACACGGCCTTCGTTGATGTAGAATCTGATCCTGGACCACTAACAACTGCGACTTTCATCTGGAACAAAGGCCTTCTCAGTCTCATTCCATTCACAGTTGGTGCTGAGAAGATATCAGTGCAGTATGGGAGAAATGGCCAAACGTACGTACGCTAAACTGAACGAGGGTCTTCCAACTGTCCTTTCAGTAATATCCAGTGTTCTTGGTTCTTAAAGGAGCTTTACACTGATCAACATTATCATATAATCTGCATACAATGTATGACATCATATAATCTGCATACAAGGTATGACATCATATAATCTGCATACAATGTATAGCATCATATTATCTGCATACAATGTATGACATCATATAATCTACATACAATGTACAACATCATATAACCTGCATACAATGTACGACATCATATAATCTGCATACAATGTACATCATATAATCTGCATACAATGTACAATATCATATAATCTGCATACAATGTACAACATCATATAATCTGCATACAATGTTTGATATCATATAATCTGCATACAATGTATGACATCCTATAATCAGCATTCAATGTATGACATCATATAATCTGCATTCAATGTATGACATCATATAACCAACACTCAATGTATGACATCATATAATCAACACAATGTATTACATTATCATATAATCTGCACACAATGTATGACATCATATAATCAGCACTCAATGTATGACATCATATAATCAACACAATCTATTACATTATCATGTAATCTGCACACAATTTATTACATTATAATATAATCGGCATACAATGTATGACATCAGATAATCATCATACAATGTATTACATTATCATATAATCTGCATATAATGTATTACAGTAGTCATTATCATATAATTCTGCATAATGTATTACATTATCATATAATCAGCATACAATGTAATTACCTTATCATATAATTAATCGGCATAAATGTATGACATCATATAATCTCATGCAATGATTACATTATCATATAATCTGCATACAATGTATACATTATCATAATCTGCATATAATGTATTACATTATCATATAATCTGCATACAATGTATGACATCATATAATCTGCATACAATGTACGGCATCATATAATCTGCATACAATGAACGCCATATAATCTGCATACAATTTACAACATCATTAATCTGCTTACAATGTACGACATCATATAATCTGCATACAAGTACATCTATAATCTGCATACATGTACGACATCATATAATCTGCATACAATGTACGACATCATATAATCGCAACAATGTATGACATCATATAATCAGCATTCATGTATGACATCATATAATCAGCATTCAATGTATGACATCATATAATCACAGTGTATGACATCAATAATCAGCATTCAATGTATGACATCACATAATCAGCACTCAATATATGACACCATTAATCAACACAATGTATGACATCATATAATCAACACAATGTATTACATTATCATATAATCTGCACACAATGTATGACATCATATAATCAGCACTCAATATATGACATCATATAATCAACACAATGTATTACATTATCATGTAATCTGCACACAATGTATACCATTATCATTTAATCGCACCAATGTATTACATTCTCATATAATCGCACACAATGTATCACATTATCATATAATCGCATAGGATGTATGACACACGATAATCATCATACAATGTATTACATTATCATATAGTCTGCATACAATGTATTACATATCATATAATCGGCATACAATGTATACATCATATAATCATCATGCAATGTATTATATTATCATATATCTCATACAATGTTTACATTTCATTAATCACATATAATGTATTACATTATCATATAATCTGCATCATGTATTACATTATCATATATCTGCATACAATGTATTACATTATCATATAATCGACATACAATGTATGACATCATATAATCAATCATGCAATGTATTACATTCATCATAATCTGCATACAATGTATTACATTATCATATAATCAGCATATAATGTATTACATATCATATAATCTTCATACAATGTATAACATCATATAATCTGCATACAATGTACGGCATCATATAATCTGCATACAATGTACGACATATAATCTGCATACAATGTACAACATCATAAATCGCTTACAATGTACGACATCATATAACTCTGCATACAATGTACATCATATAATCTGCATACAATGTACGACATCATATAATCTGCATACAATGTACGACATCATATAATCTGCATACAATGTATGACATCATATAATCAGCATTCAATGTAGACATCATATAATCAGCATTCAATGTATGACATCATATAATCAGCAATGTATGACATCATAAACCAGCATTCATGTATGACATCACATAATCAGCACTCAATATATGACACCTATATCAACACATGTATGACATCATATAATCAACACAATGTTCTTACATTTCATCTAATCTGTGCACACAATGTATGACATCATATAATCAGCACCAATATTACATCATATAATCAACACAATGTATTACATTATCATGTAATCTGCACACAATGTATAACATTACATATATCAGCACACAATGTATTACATTCTCAATAAATCGGCACACAATGTATACATTATCATATAATCGCATACAATGTAGACACAGATAATCATCATACATGTATTACATTATCATATAGTCTGCATACAATGTTATTACATTATCATATAATCAGCATACAATGTATTACATTATCATATATCGGCATACAATGTATGACATCATATAATCATCATGCAATTTACATTATCATATATCTGCATACATGTATTACATTATCATATAATCAGCATATAATGTATTACGTTATCATATAATCTTCATACAATGTATGACATCATATAATCTGCATACAACGACATATAATCTGCATACATGTACGAACATCATATAATCTGCTTACAATGTGCAACATCATATAATCTACATACAATGTACATCATATAATCTGCATACAATGTACGACATCATATAATCTGCATACAATGTACGACATCATATAATCTGCATACAATGTACGACATCATATAATCTGCATACAATGTTGACACATATAATCAGCATTCAATGTATGACATCATATATCAGCATTCAATTGACATCATATAATCAGCAATGTATGACATCATAATCAGCATTGAATATAACATCACATAATCAGCACCAATATATGACATCATATCAACAAAATGTATGACATCATATAATCAACACTGTATACATTATCATATAATCTGCACACAATGTATGACATCATATATCAGCACTCAATAATGACATCAATAATAACACATGTATTACACTTATCATTTATCTGCACACAATGTATAACATTATCATATAATCAGCACACAATGTATTACATTCTCATATATCGCATACAATGTTTACATTATCATATAATTGGCATACAATGTAGACATCACAAAATCATCATACAATGTATTACATTATCATATATCATCATACATTATTACATTATCATATAATCTGCATACAATGTATTACATATCATATATCAGCATACAATGTATTACATTATCATATATCGGCATACATGTATGACATCATATAATCTCATGCATGTATTACATTATCATATAATCTGCACACATGTATTACATTATATATATCTGCATACAATGTATTACATAATCGTATAATCTGCATACAATGTATTACATTATCATATAATCTGCATACAATGTATGACATCATATAATTAACACAATTTATTACATTATCATATAATCAGCATATAATTATTACATTATCATAAATCGGCATACAATGGAAAGGTTCGTCACACGATGTGTACAAACAGCCGTTTCGGCTGAAATCAGACATGTACGGGCACTTTGTTGGCCGAAGCGCCCGTTAGTTCGGGGATCATTCTTATCCGCTTGGCAGATTTCCGACGAACAGATGTTCGTACCCGTTTTGCGTCTCGGGTTGGCACCCGCGATCCCACATGTGTACGACACCTTTAGTAGTATAGATGCCCTTTAAAGGATAACTGTATTGTTGTTGTCCCATGTGGCCAAGGGCCTAACCAATAGGAAAGCATGTGTGCCAGAAGAAGGGCTTTTTCCATTGGATAGATCACAGACTGGGGGCAACTTACAAAAAAATCCTTTCCTTATCTTCCCACCCCCAAAATGAACACTGTAATCTCATACCACACGCCCTATCAAGTGCTTGTACAAGTAGTTAGTTACCCAATGTTCCCCCCCCCCCTTTTTTTAACCTCCTGAGCCACTGTGTGAGCTTAACACTCAATGAGGAACTCCAGTTTATTACAGATTATTCTCTCTTTCTGGCAAAGGTATCTGCCCCCTCCTCTGCTCATGAGCTTTTAACAAGCGGGAGTGTGGTGCAGAGGAGGCAGCATGGCAAACACAGTCAATCATTGGTGTGATGTCAGCAGTGACAGCCTGATTGACAGCATGAGGGAGGGGCCAGTTTACTCTGCCAGAATGGGGACAATAATTATATTTTAATAAAAGGGATTGGGAATAAAGGATCAGAGGTCACGCAGATTGTCAATAACACTATCTGTTCCATTTATCCAGGTACGAGTTCTGCGGTAGTGATAAGGTGAAAACACAGGTCCTACAAGTCTCACCTCCGTTACTCTCCCCAATGAAATAAACTGGTTTTAAAAAGATTGTCTCTCTCCTCAAATTCACTTTAATTTAAACCTGATATTGATTTTCTATATAAATGAAGGCCAGTTCTCTGAAAAATCCACCAGTCTGGTCTGTTGGCCAGTAAATGGAGAACTAGGCTGTTAATGGGAAATAATTCTATATGTCACATCAGGAACTGCCCACAATAAAGATGGAAGCTACAAACTGCCCACAATAAAGATGGAGGCTACAAACTCACAATAGGGGAGCCTACAACTGCCACAATAAAGATGGAGGCACAAACTGCCACAATAAGATGGAGGCACAACTGCCCACAATAAGATGGAGGCTCCACACAAAACTGCCCACAATAGAGATAAAGGCTACATGAAAACCATAGTGGTGAGGTTTCTTTCAAGTAATTGGATTATAATGGGACAATTCCATTTCCATGAATTATATTGGTGCCCTCAGCAGTGTGAGAGACCTTAGGGTGAGATGCAAATATTTTCCAATTGCCACCTTCTGCACTCGTTCCCTTGATGTATTAACCACTTTGCGATGGGTCAAATATGCAGGTATTATTCCCATTAGTACAGAATATTGCATCTCGCTTGCTGGACCTTATTCAGTACGGCTAAGTTAGTGTAAATAGTACTACAGGTAGCGTGGGTTTTAAACTTACTTTAACATTAAAGGTTAACTATGATCATCATGCTTTATTGCAATTAACTCTCTCATTCCTTTCAAATAAGCCTAAGATGATTTATCTAGCTTCTCTTACATTATATGCTTGTAAAGTTATATCTGGACAGGATAATTTCAATCTTAATCATTTTAAATATGTGAACTTAAATTGAATAAAAAATGGTAATCAGAATGCAGACAAGGAAGGGTCAGTTGTGTTATTGGCTAAGGAATTATATTTCAAAGCAATACGTCAACTATACAATGATAAGGTGTATTCTATTCTACAATCTGACCCCCTCCCTGGGTTCCAGGAATCACTATTGTCAATTTTTTTTCTTTTGGGTCCCCCCAGGGATCTTAGCTAAAGGGATGGAAAATCCTAATCAACCCAAATCCTATTACCCCAATATCCACCACCTCCCTAAAGTCCATAAATCAATGAATAATCCGGAAGGCAGACAAATTATGGCTAGTATTAATTCTTTTAACCAAGGACCACCACTAATTGGGTGGACACAGCATTGCAACCTATAGTGAATATTTTAGACTCCTACTTACAATTATTATATATATATATATATATATATATATATATATATAAAATATATGTACCCCCGCCAAACTCCTCTTGCCACTCCTCCATATAGTCGATAGCCCAGGTGCCACATCGGAAAACAACTTAGTATATAACATCAGAACCCAGGGCACTCACGGACTTCAAAGATTACTCAAACATCGGAACTGCGATCGACCGTTTTCAGCCACTACAAATCGGCCGTCTCAGGATCGTAAAGTTCCATCTTACTCACACATCTTTAAAGATAAAATGGGCCACTCCCAAATTTACCTTAACCCTATCCGTGCCTAATCACCTAGCATGTGAAAAACTATCAAGCTTTATTGGTAACACAAACAAAAAAACAACGGAGAATGAGCTCTAAAATCACCATCTTAAAAGCTTTAAAGCAATATAAAAACAGCAATTAAACTCGTTACAAATACTGAGTGTGTATAAACCCAGACACAAACTGACAGCAGATCCCTCATCTAAAAAGACCTTTAACTTATACAATACCAAAGGCTCCCCATCCATAATGACCTTAAAAGCCTGTTATAAAATCACCCACTAGGGTGAACCTCACGTTTTCAAACCACCAAAAATCAAAGGATATGTAGCCGACATATATAAAGGATATACTACTGACTTATATGGAACCGTCCCTGTCACAGGACTTATTACATAAACAGGATAGAGACCACATCTCATTGAGCCCTTGGGGGCCAACGTTTGCAGACGTCTAATCCACTGTGCCTCCAATTGAAGAAGGCGTTTATCTCTGGAGATACCTTGTAGCTGGTGGTACATGATCTATAGCCATCCATTTCATTTGGGTCACCCCATGGTTAGCCACCTTGAAATGGTGGGCCACAGATTGTTCACCGTATGTTTGAGTAATCTTTGAAGTCCCGTGAGTGCCCTGGGTTCTGATGTTAATATTATATATATATATATATATATAATCTTAGATGGGGTTCTTTTTCCTCCAGAGGCAGGACCGCAATGGGTGCGGCCTTCGCGCCCACCTATGCCAATCTCTTTATGGATGGTGGAATCTACCCGCATCTATGGAGAGGAGGGAACCCCATGGGCAATGTAGTATTGGTAATGGTCGCTTTATTGTGCTTATGTATGGTTCTGGAAGCCAGGATGAACTACTACTTTTTATAAATTAATCTAAATAGTAATATCCACCTTACTATGCGATCGGATCCAGTGAAAATACAGTTTCTGGATTTGGAATTGAAATGTACAAACTCTTGGAATGTGTGGAATCCTCTGCGTATAGGAAACTCATTTCTGGCAATACAGTATTGAAGGCTCACAGTTCAGTTGTCAACCAAAACATGTCATCTGGGATATCCCTTCCAGCCAATTTGTACAATATAAGTGATATGCACTACCACAGAGGATTTCAACATCCAGTCCACCAATTTGGAGGAAAGACTGATGGAAAGAGGAAATTTCTCAAGAAATGGAAAAAATGCACGTACGAATCTAATACGATGTCTAGAGAAGACCTCGTCATTCCCAGGAAAATAATAAAAACAAAATAAAAAAACAAAGGGAAATATACTTTTCCCACGTATAGTGCAGATTTTAAGGGAGTTTGTGACATGGTAAGAAAACATTTACCAATTCTATGCACAGATAAAGGCTAAATAAAAGTCATCTTAACTATCAGGGTTATTCAATAAAGTTCTTATCGTTAAAAATGGGTGCTAATTTTGCCCCAACCAATCAGATTTTAGCTTTCAAATGTTAATAAGATCTGATTGGTTGGGGCAAAATTAGCACCATTTTAAACGATAAGAACTTTATTGAATCTCCTTGCATGTGTGTTATAGGGCTACATTAGGCAATATTAGTAGGACACCAACTTGACTATAACGTTAAGGTACCTACAACTGTGGTAGCCATACTGTTGATGTTGTGTAATATCAATTAGTGATCCTTCTCCTCTAATACTACAACTAAAACCTTCACTAATTACTATAATGTGAACTGTAATACAAAAAAATGGAATGTTTTTCAATTTCATTTCAATTTCAAAATGCTCTATGGGACAAATCCGAAGATTTAGCCATTGAAAGGTTATTACCCCCTGCGAGGGGAGGTTATACCTTTTATCTCCTCAATAAAAGTGTCTTTGATATTTCAAACTCGCTTCCCATTAGGGATGAATGCGATTGATTCAGGGATCAGAGCGTAAACTAAGTAATACAAATAAATAAAACATTAGGTTAGCTTATATGATAATGTAATACATTGCTGATGATTATATGATGTCATACATTGTATGCGATTATATTGATAATGTAATACATTGTATGCTGATTATATGATATGTAAACATTGTATGCAGACTATATGATAATGTAATACATTGTATGATGATTATCTGTGTCATACATTGTATGCCGATTATATGATAATGTAATACATGTGTTTGCCGATTTATATGAGAATGTAATACATGTGTGCGATTATATGATAATGTGATACATGTGGCAGATACATGATAATGTAATACATTGTGTTGATTATATGATGTCTATATTGAGTGCTGATTATTATGATGTCATACATTGTGTGCAGATTATATGATAATGTAATACATTGTGTTGATTATTATGATGTCATACATTGTGTTGATTATATGGTGTCATATATTGAGTGCTGATTATGTGATGTCATACATTGATGCTGATATATGATGTCTACATTGCTGTATATGATGTCATACATGAATGCTGATATATGATGTCATCATTGAATGCTGATTATATGATGTCATACATTGTATGCAGATTATATGATGTCGTACATTGTATGCAGATTATATGATGTCGTACATTGTATGCAGATTATATGATGTACATTGTATGCAGATTATATGATGTCGTACATTGTAAGCAATTATATGATGTTGTACATTGATGCAGATTATATGTCGTACATTGTATGCAGATTATATGATGCCGTACATTGTATGCAGATTATATGATGTCATACATTGTATGAAGATTATATGATAATGTAATAATATATGCTGATTATATGATAATGTAATACATTGTATGCAGATTATATGATAATGTAATACATTGCATGATGATTATATGATGTCATACATTGTATGTCGATTATATGATAATGTAATACATTGTAGCTGATTATATGATAAGTAATACATTGTATGAGATTAATGATAATGTAATACATTATATGCTGATTTATATGATAATGTAATACATTGTATGCAGATTATAGATAATATAATACATTGCATGATGATTATGATGTCATACATTGTATGCCGATTATATGATAATGTAATACATTGTATGCAGACTATATGATAATGTAATACATGTATGATGATTATCTGTTGTCATACATCCTATGCCGATTTAGATAATGTGATAATTGTGTGCCGATTATATGAGAATGTAATACATTGTGTGCTGATTAAATGATAATGTTATACATTGTGTGCAGATTACATGATAATGTAATAATTGTGTTGATTATATGATGTCATATATTGAGTGCTGATTATAGGATGTCATACATTGTGTGAGTATTGATAATGTAATACATTGTGTTGATTATATGATGCATACATTGTGTTGATTATATGGTGTCATATATTGAGTGCTGATTATGTGATGTCATACATTGAATGCTGATTTATGAGTCATACATTGCTGATTATTGTGTCATACATTGAATGCTGATTATATGATGTATTACATTGAATGTGATTATATGATGTCATACATTGTATGCAGATTATATGATGTCGTACATTGTATGCAGATTATATGATTCGTACATTTATGCAGATTATATGATGTACATTGTATGCAGATATATGATGTCGTACATTGTAAGCAGATATATGATGTTGTACATTGTATGCAGATATATGTCGTTCATTGTATGCAGATTATATGATGCCGTACATTGTATCAGATTATATGATGTCATACAATTGTATGCAGATTATATGATAATGTAATACATTATATGCGATTATATGAGATGTATAATATGCAGATTATATGATAATGATCATTGCATATGATTAATGATGTATACATTGTTATGCCGATTATTGATAATGTAATACATTGTATGCTGAATTTAATATGATAAGTAATACATTGTATGCATAGTAATGATATGTAATACATTATATGCAGATTATATGATAATGTAATACATTGATGATGATTATCTGATGTCATACATTGTATGCCGATATATTAAAGTAATAATATTGTGTGCAGATTACTGATAATGTAATAGATTGTGTTGATTATATGATGTCATACATTGAGTGCTGATTATATGAGTCATACATTGTGTGCAGATTATATGATAATGTAATACTTGTGTTGATTATATGATGTCATACATTGGAGTGTTGGTTATATGATGTCATACATTGAATGCAGATTATATGATGTCATACATTGAATGCTGATATAGGATGTCATACATTGTATGCAGATTATATGATATCAAAACATTGTATGCAGATTATATGATGTTGTTACATTGTATGCAGATTATATGATAGTGTACATTGTATGCAGATTATATGATGTACATTGTATGCAGATATATGATGTCGTACATTGTATGGAGGTTATATGATGTTGTACATTGTATGTAGATTATATGATGTCATACATTGTATGCAGATAATATGATGCTATACATTGTATGGCAGATTATATGATGTCATACATTGTATGCAGATTATATGATGTCATACATTGATGCAGATTATATGATAATGTTGATCAGTGTAAAGGCCTTTAAGAACCAAGAACACTGGATATACTGAAAGGACAGTTGGAAAGACCTCGTTCAGTTTAGCGTACGTACGTTTGGCCATTTCTCCCATACTGCACTGATTCTTCTCAGCACCAACTGTGAATGGAATGAGATGAGAAGGCCTTTGTTCCAGATGAAAGTCGCAGTTGTTAGTGGTCCAGGATCAGATTATACATCAACGAAGGCCGTGTACGTATCTCCGGGTTTAATGAATCCGCTGTGTACAGTGCAAATATTGTTTGTAATAGAATTTATTATTTATAACAAAAACTTGGGTTCAAACAAAATGACACTTTGGAACTTAAAAGGAACATTCACCCTCAAAAGAAAATTGTATATAGATAAATAGTAAAAAAATATAAATCAGCCAACCCCCTACACTAACACCCCAATAGCTTGAAATCTGAGAAGATGTAAGACTAACCTGAAATACTGCCCGATGCCTAGTTAACTTTCTGTTGCTTCCTGGTTCTTCTGGTAAGCTGCTGTCAGTCATGGACGTGAAACTTGACATCATAGCCAATGACTGAAGCTATTCCCTAGCTGTCCCCTTTGAGCATGTGCTAGCTGTAAAGAGCTTGGAGAGGGGAAACAGCACCCTTTGATAGGTAGAGGGAAAGGGAATAGGAACAGCTCATTAACATAGTAGGTTAAGCCTTGTAGACACATCTGAACGCAATGACCGTCGAACGACCCCTGGGCGACTAGAGATGTGGCTCCGACATGGAACCCCTCAGTTCCGATATCTGAATGTTGTTCAAAACAGCAGGGTTATTCAGCCCTCTATCACCAGCTAGTGTAAGTCAGCCCTCTGTTCACCAGCTAGTGTTATTCAGCCTCTCTATTCACCAGCTAGTGTTAGTCAGCCCTCTTTTCACCAGCTAGTGTTAAGTCAGTCCTCCATTACCAGCTAATGTTAGTCAGCCTCCTATTCACCAGCTAGTGTTAGTCAGCCTCCTATTCACCAGCTAGGGTTAGTCAGCCCTCCTATTCACCAGCTAGTGTTAGTCAGCCCTCCTATTCACCAGCTAGTGTTGTCAGCCTTGTTAACCAGCTATAGTGTTTGTCAGCTCTCTATTCACCAGCTAATGTTAGTCAGCCCACAACATCCACCTCCACAAGCAACCACTATTTCTCAAATCACGCTAAGCCACTGCAAAGAAAATTTAATGGGTGGCTTTTAAAGTTTGTTTCAGGTGCCAAAAGGCCTAGAAACTCCCCTGCCTACATCTGTCAGCTTTCTAACTATTGTAGTTTTGGAGATTTGGGGGTAATTTCCTACAGATAACTTTTTTATTCCCTTTATTTTTACAAAGTATCATCTGTTTAACTCTTTAACCTATCCACCGCAGAGCAGGGGGACCAACTTAAAGAACTACATGGGTTGCACTAGCTAACCAACTGGTTGTGTCCCTATGTGCCTAGCTCTACCCCTAAACCTACCTAATCGGTATAAACCACAACCACCCAGCAGCCCCTAGGGCCATTGAGTAGCATGATGGACTCATGAGTTAGGCACCAAAGCTGGGTAAACACAGTTCTTAACCTGGTATTGTTCATTTTTCTGATGCCTAGAGTTAGTCCTAAGGCAAAGACCGAATATCCCAGTCACTAAAATATTCTCAGTGAAATTATACAATGTACACAACTGTCTAAACCGGACACACCATGTGAATTCAAACTTCCAACCTCTCCCCAAGTCACTGGTTCTGACATGCTCAGTGTACTTCATCCAGGGAGAGAGCTAGGGAGATCATAAAATCTACTTTGTATCATCCTGTACTAAAGGGGAGATAGAGGTGAAAGTAACTGCAAGACTTGCTGAAGATTTTAATGATTAATGTGGATATATCTCGCTTCAGAATCACATAGAAACAGGACTTGTATCCTTCTATTCTGGATGTAATAAGACATTGTTTATTGATAACTTACCTAGCAATTGTTTGTCCATTAGTGTTGCCTTTAATGCCGTGCAGGGAGACTTGGATTGATCCAAAGAAACTGACAGATCCGATGGTCTTCACAGTTACCCTGTACTCCAACCTACAGAGAATTTCATACAGTTTAGTTATTGGTTTGTGGTCCCCATTCCCTTGGTTAATAATCCATCTCCATGTTGAACCTTGTGAAATAGAAATCTGGTTGGGGGCTTTGATTTCTGGTTACAGGGGCTATTAAGTTGCTTGGAATTCTTTAAACTTGGAAGGCGAATCTAATACAAAAAATGAGCGATTGCTTGCAGTATTCCTGATTAGAGATGGCGTGAAAATGGTTTCATTCCATGTTCAGATTTACGGATCTTGGGAAAAACCTGAAGATACGAAAATCGAGGGGTTGGAACACATTGTTGAGGGTTAGCGAATGTACGAGCTAATTTTCAAGGGTTTTACCTAAAGTAACCTTGTACACAAACCCTTGGAAATGCAGTCTGAAGTCTTAAAATCCTAATATGTACAACAGTGTGAGGAGACCTGTCAAGGTGGGCTGGAGCTACTGACAGTGATTCACGTGAAAAGATCTGGATTCTCGTAGTAAACCTGAAGGCAGGAGAAATGGACAAGTTCTCTGCTAATGTTCCATAGGCCGTGTGCAGAAACATGCATGGAAAGTTGTATGTTCTCCCCGTGCTTGCTCCGTTTTCCCACAAAAAAGACATACTGATGGGTTGTATGTGTCAAAATTAATGTGCTTAGATTGTAAGCTCTTTGGGGCAGGGTCTGATGTGAATGTATACATGTAATGGTAAAGCGCTACAGAAGATATTGGCGCTATAAATCCACAAATAATATAATAATAATAATAATAATAATAATAATAATAATAATAATAATACAATAATAAATAATAATAATCCTATATAATAAAACCTGTGTGTGCCACTGCAGTTCCTATTGACTCACACTAGAGGAGAGAGTCTCTGCAGTTCCTATTGACTCACCACTAGAGGGAAAGTCTCTTCATTTCCTAGACTCACCACTAGAGGGAGAGTGTCTGCAGTTCCTATGACTCGCCACTAGAGGGAGAAAACACAAGAAACACACAGAGGAGAGAACAGCAATTAAAACAGACTGCAGGTAAGGTTGCTTGGGACAGAGGCCCCTGATTTGGGACAGGGGGGGGGGCTGGATTCAGAACATATGGGGGGCCCTTGGATTTGGGACAGAGGGGGCCCTGGATTTGGGACAGAGGGGGGCCTGGATTGGGACAGAGGGGGGGCCCTGGATTTGGTACAGAGGGGGGGCCCTGGATTTGGTACAGAGGGGGAGCCCTGGATTTGGGACAGAGGGGGGGGCCAATCCCACTCCCATACCGCACCTATATGATCAACCCATCCCCACCTAATGTCTACTGCCCATAACGCTCCTTCATCCACTGGTACCCTAAACCACCAATATCACTAATGTACCTCTCCTTTCCCTTCCCCCTGCTCCTATATTGGGGCCTTGTGGAACGCACAGTCTGTTTGTAATAAACTGAACACGTACACGACCTATTATCTCTAACGCTTCACTTCTTGGTCTTACTGAAACATGGCTGTCACCCTCGGACTGTCTCACCTGACGCACTCTCGTATGGTGACCTTCACTTCAGCCACAACCACTAGGCCCGATAATAATGTGTGGGGGGAGTTGGTATTCTTCTCTCTGAGCGCTGCACTTTCATACCCATCACACCTACCAGCCTCTCCCGGATCTTCAGTCCGTGTTTACTCTCCCACACCCCTACAGATTGTGGTTATATTAACACCGGCCCCGACCACCACTTTCTTTGACCACTTTCTGCTTGGTTGTCCCACTTTTATCCACTGACATCCCTCAATATCTTAGGGGATTTCAATATCCCCATCGATACCAACACCTCTCCTACCCATAAACTTCTCTTCTTACCTCCTCCCTTGGCCTTACACAATGGTCCTCTGCCCAGACCCATTGTAATGGGCACACACTGGATCTGCTCTGTATCTAACTCTCCAATCTCCCTTTCCTGTCCGATCTGTCCGGACCGGAACCCTCAAAATCAAATGTTTAGATGCAGAGACCTGTGTAATCTCGACCCCCATTCGCTCTCTGTCCCTCTCCAACAACTTTACTCTATGCCCTTCTTCTCTGACCCTAACCTTGCAGCTGTCCACTACTAGTGATGGCCCAGTTCGCGATATCCGCCATTCGCGAACGAGGTAAATCTGCCGCGGATTCGGGTTCGGATCCGCGCAGATTTACCTCAGTTCGCGGAATGGCGGATATCGCGGATTTTGGCCTTCCGAATTTCGAAAATACGTATTTTCACGCATTTTCGGGGATTTTTCGTTTTAATGGGATTTTCGAATTTTCGAATTTTTCGAAAATTCGCGGATCGTGAGGGACCGGATTTTGCGAAGTTCGGACATCTCTATCCACTACCATAACACGGTTTCCAATGCCCTTGACTTTGTTGCTCCTTATCCACCCGTCGCCTTGGTCACAAGAACCCACAACCGTGGCTTACGGACCAGATTAAAAAGTTGAAAGGCAATCCCGTATAGCGAGCGACGCTGGGCAAGAGTAACAAAATATAGACTTTCTGGAATTAGTGCGCCTTATCGGACCACGAGGCGCTTTATCCTCAGCCAAACAGAACTATATCTCTTCACTCATATCCTCCAATCCCATAACCCCAAACAGCTCTTCAAAGTATTCAACTCCTGCTTGTTCGCCACCTCCTCCGCCCACCCCCTGTCTATCGGCTGATGAAATAGCCTCATATTTCACAGAGAAAATCGAAAACATCCGAAGTGGTTTTTCCTGTGCACCCTACCTCCTCCCTACAGCTTCCAACCCCTATCATTGCTCTGCCCAATCTACTTCCTTGCTCACCACCTCCATCTCTACCCCTACCACTGCAATGTCTAGCCTCCCTTCATTGGTTAATCCTTTACTTGCCCCCTAACGAGCTTACCACTATAAAAAAAACAGGGCACCTCTGGTCACCACTTCCCATGCCCGCATTCAGGACTTTACTCGTGCTGCCCCTCTGCTCTGGAACTCCCTTCCTCCATCTGTCCGTCACTCACCGTCCCTTAATACCTTCAAACGTAACCTTAAAACCCACCTCTTTAGGCGCCATTAAACTGGTCTAGACATTACCCCTCTTACTACCCAATATGATCCAACCTGCCTTTCACACTCCACTGCCAATCTATTTACAGCTACCGATTTCCGCAACCTTATATCTCACCCCCATATCCTCTAGACTGTAAGCTTTTGGGCAGGGTCCTCTCTCCTATTGCATCACGGTATTGCTGTAAGAAACTTATCACTCTGTTTAATTATATTATGTATTACCTGTGTACTTACTACATGACAAGGTTGTATTTATGTCTGATTGGGATATTTTTCCAAGAGAAACTCTAGGGGTAACCGTATGATATATCATAGTATATACATGTACCATGTTAGCCACTGGTGAAGTTAAAGACATCTTGGATATGAAATTATCATTATATTATTTATTATTATTAATATTAATTATTAGGATTTATATAGCGCCAACATCTTCCGTGGCGCTTTACAATTACATAGTCATACATTACATACAGGATAATCCATGTTATACAAAGTCATACATATTACATACATAGGTAATACATTATATAAGTAAACAGAGTGATGTGTTTCTTACAGCAATACTGTGATACAATAGGAAAGAGGACCCGCCCAAAGGCTTACAGTCTAGAGGATATGGGGGTGAGACAGGAATCGGTAGGCTGTGAATTGGCAGTGGAGTGTGAATGGCGGGTTCAAGAGGGTAGTAAGATGGGTAATGTTTAGTCCAGGTTATATGGTGCCTTTTTAAGATGGTAACCTTAAAAGGTTTTAAGGTTACGTTTGAAGGTATTAAGGGACGGTGAGTGATGGACAGACGGAGGAAGGGAGTTCCAGTGCAGAGGGGCAGCACGAATAAAGTCCTGAATGCGGGCATGGGAATAGGTGACCAGGGTGGATGAGAGGAGGGTATCGTTGCAGAGCGGAGGCTAAAATGATTGTGAAATCGAAGCACTTACTGTAGGCTTCTTCTTCAGGCATGATACAAAACTGAATCTCATAAAGCTCACTTGTATCATGTATGTAAAATAGTGTGCGTCACAAGATCATATCATATACACAAACATATACACAGCATATACACATCATTATACCGTATATACTCGAGTATAAGTCGAGGTTTTCAGGCTGTGAAAACAGCCTAAAAACTGAACCTCGACTTATACTCGGGTCAGTCACTTATGATGGAGGAATCCGGCTGCCGCGTCCACTGATGGTCGCATCCACTGACGTCACTACCGGCACCGGGAAATGAGACCGAGCCGCCGAGTAGTGACGTCAGTGGAGCGACCATCAGTGGATGCTGCAGCCGGATTCCATCAAGTGAATGCGGGGGTCCAGACTCTCCGCAACTATGAAAAAGGTAAAGCTGCAGCAGTTAAAACATGATTTACTGTAGTGAGAGAAGATGGGTGGCAGGGAAATAGGGTTTTATTCCTGGGGCTGGGAGAGGGGGAGAGTAAGGAGTCAGGGACAGGGTAGTGGTTTTATTCCTGGGGCTGGGGGGGAGTGAGAGTAAGGAGTCAGGGACAGGATAGTGGTTTTATTCCTGGGGCTGGGGGGAGAGTAAGGAGTCAGGGACAGTGGTAGTGTGTTTGGGGTTAGTGTGTGCAGTTCCACTAAGATGTTTGTAAACTTATACTCCCTTCTACTACTCTACCCTCGACTTATACCGAGTCAATTGGTTTTTACTTCATTTTTGAGGTAAAAATGGGTACCTCGACTTATACTCGGGTCGGCTTATTGGTATATACGGCGTTCATATTCACTTAGCCATGTATACATATATCCAGATATAACAGTAATAACTCAGTATACACATATATAACATCAATCACACGATACACATCATATACACATACATATACACATATACACATTATACACATATATTACAGCATATACACACATATACACAGGATATACACATTATACACATATAAACATCATATACAAAGATATACACAGCATATACACAATATAACACATCATACACACGCATATACACAGCATTACACACGTATATACACAGTATATACACATCATATACCACATATATACACATCATATACACAGCATATACACATCATATACACATCATATACACAGCATATACACAGCATATCTACACAGCATATACACACATCATATACACATCAGATACACATCATATACACAAATACACATCATACACCAGCATATACACACATATACACTCATATACAATCAATATACACAATATACATCATCACAAGCATATACAACAGCAGATACACATCCATACACATAAACACACAAACAACATAGTACACAAGCAGAGACACACAGATACACAGAATACACATCAGAACACACCATATACACACAATATACACACCAATACACACCATTATACACACAATAACACATCATCACTTATATCCAAAATGTCTTACCATAAACAATGTGTACAGACCTGTGTTAAGGGCGGGTAGTTGTAAAGGGTGTAATATCAGAGTTTCCCTATATCATGCCCCAGCAGGCATTGGGGCGATACTGTGCAGTAGTAAAAATACCAAGAGGTATTAGTGCTCTATGGCGTGTTTAGTGATATCCATAATTACCCCCATTTGGAATTATACCCAGAGACGTGGCAAATATATGAGTGTTAAAGTTGCTCTCAGCCGGTTCGCTCTTGGTTAGTGGGACTTTAACTCCATGTTAGCGTTGGATGCGCGTGTTATGCACAAGAGACCAGCGCATCTGACCCTTGTTATTCAATATCGCATTTGCGCTAGTTTTGGCTCCGGATTTTAATGCCAGCTGATAGCTGCTTAAAAATCCGCAGTGAGTGAAATCCCTTTCCCCGGTAGCAAACTGCAGTTACCCCAAACAGCTCCACAAACATTCAACTTACGTGCAAAGGGGCTTAACGTCTCCAGTATTAAGGAAATAGATGTGATCATTAACCTTCGCTGGCGTACAAATCCGCATAGTGTCCCATTACAGGGCAACCATTACTGGGACAGGGGAATCCGGTACCTGCGGTGAATACAGAAAAAGACTCAATGATGGGAAGGTAACAGTAAACTCAACTTATAATGCATCATATATATTGTTTATTTTATTTATTTGGGGGGGTGGTAAATAGAGATGTTCGAAACTGTTGAGTTTCGTTCCGTTTTCGAAATTTTCAAAATTTTCAAGTTCGAAAATTCGAGTTTTGTTTTCGATTTTCGATAATTATCAAACTTTCGATTTTCGAAAATTGAAAAAATCCGGGTTCCGTGAAATTGGGCTATTCAAAGTGCTTTTACATAATACTACTATACTATAATACTTTTTCTGTGTGCAGGTTGCAGGTAACTGGAATGGTGACAGTATGAATTGCATGGTGGGAAATTGCTGCCTCTTATGGTGGCCATAGATGAAGCGATACGATCATCTGATAATGGGTATGCTTGATATTCGCTCCATATAAGGTGCCGACGACTAAATCATCCTGATTTTGTTATTGCTAAATTTTTGATGAATGATATATCGTCTGTGATTAGCCAATAGTCTAAGGCCACTTAGGGATACTGAGCATGCTTGACTTCACAGATAGTCGATTAGTCAGGGAAGGGAATACTGAGCTAACAAGTAGGGTTAACACAATATATAAAACCCAGAAACATTTCCTATTACCAGATCAGGACATATTGATTGTAAACATCAATGAGTGAAGTAACATGCTGGTAAAATGCTAATACCAGGCCGGTTTTTCAATGGAGAAGGTCAGTTTTCATTCATGGACTTACCTTGTAAACGCTTCATACGATGAGCTGGGAAATCCAACGAAACCATCAGGGTTGAGGATACTCTGTGTAGTACTTATAACTCTTAAGGGGATTACACGCAATGAGATCATTGGATCCTACAAGGAACATCGACGTTATGAAAGGGGGAAATGTTAAAACCATCAAATTTAGACGTTGTGAGATTAAATCCTATTTCCTAGATCCACCAGTTCCTATTACTATGTCTTTTAGTATAGTTATAGAGATAGTAAGTTTAGTTATAGTATAGTACGTATAGTATCGTACAGTATAGTATAGTACGTATTAGTATAGTTAATAGTCCAGTACAGATAGTACAGTAAGTATAGTATATACAGTATAGTACAGATATAGTATAGTACAGTACAGTACAGTATAGTTACAGTGCAGATTATATGATAATGTAATACATTGCATGATGATTATATGATGTCATACATTGTATGCCGATTATATGATAATGTAATACATTGTATGCTGATTATATGATAATGTAATACATTGTATGCAGAATCAAGCATAACCCATTATCAGATGATCGTATCGCTTCATCTATGGCCACCATAAGAGGCAGCAATTTCCCACCATGCAATTCATACTGTCACCATTCCAGTTACCTGCAACCTGCACACAGAAAAAGTATATAGTATAGTAGTATTATGTAATATAAGGCACTTGAATAGAACCCAATTTCACGGAACCGGATTTTTTCAATTTTTCGAAAATCGAAAGTTGATAATTATCGAAAATCGAAAACAAAACTCGAATTTTCGAACTTGAAAATTTTGAAAATTTCGAAAACGGAACGAAACTCAACAGTTTCGAACATCTCTATTTACCACCCCCCCAAATAAATAAAATAAACAAATATATGATGCATTAAAGTTGAGTATTACTGTTACCTTCCCATCATTGAGTCTTTCTGTATTCACCGCAGGTACCGGATTCCCCTGTCCCAGTAATGGTTGCCCTGTAATGGGACACTATGCGGATTTGTACGCCAGCGAAGGTTTAAGTGATCACATCTATTTCCTTAATACTGGAGACGTTAAGCCCTTTGCACGTAAGTTGAATGTTGTGGAGCTGTTTGGGTATAACTGCAGTTTGCTACCGGGAAAGGGATTTACTCACTGCGGATTTTTAAGGCAGCTATCAGCTGGCATTAAAATCAGAGCCAAAACTAGCGCAAATGCGATAGAATAACAAGGGTCAGATGCGCTGGTCTCTTGTGCATAACACGCGCATCCAACGCTAACATGGAGTTAAAGTCCCACTAACCAAGAGCGAACCGGCTAGAGCAACTTTAACATCCATATATTTGCCCAGCGTCTCTGGGTATAATTCCAAATGGGGGTAAATTGGATATCACTAAACACGCCATAGAGCACTAATACCTCTTGGTATTTTACTACTGCACAGTATCGCCCCAATGCCTGCTGGGGCATGATATAGGGGAAACTCTGATATAACCCTTTACAACTACCGCCCTTAGACACAGGTCTGTACACATTGTTTATGGTAAAGACATTTTGGATATAAAGTGATGATTGATATGATGTGTTATGGTGTGTATATGGTGGTGTGTATATGGTGTGTTATGGTGTGTAGATATGTGTGTATATGATGTGTATATGATGTGTATATGATGTGTATACTGGTGTGTATATGTGGTGTGTATAATGTGTATATGATGTGTATATGATGTGTATATGCTGTGTAAATGCTGTGTATGTATGGTGTATTGATTGTGATATGATGTGTTATGGTGTGTATATGCTGTGTATATGATGTGTATATGTGTGTATATGATGTGTATATGATGTGTTATATGATGTGGTATATCTGTGTATATGGTGTTATGCTGTGTATATGATGTGTATATGATGTGTATATGCTGTGTATATGATGTGTATATGATGTGTATATGATGTGTATATTACTGTGTATAACTGTGTAATGCTGTGTATATGCGTGTATATGAGTGTATATGATGTGTATATGCTGTGTATACTGTGTATATAGTGTATATACTGTGTATATGATGTATATCCTGTGTATATGATTGCGTATATATTATGTGTATATACTGTGTATGATTGTATACTTGTATCTGCTGTGATATGATGTGTATATGGTTATATGATGTGTTATAGTGTATACTGTGTATATATGTGTATATGTGTATATCTGTGATATGATGTGTATATGCATATAGTGTATATATGTATAGATGGTATATACTGTGTACCGTTATACTCCTATAAGCCCCCGAGTTAAGTCGAGGTACCCATTTTTTACCTCAAAAATATAGTAAAAACCAATTGACTCGAGTATAAGTCGAGGGTAGAGTAGTAGAAGGGAGTAATAGTTTACAAACATCATGAGTGGAACTGCACACACTAACCCCAAACACACTACCCTGTCCCTGACTCCTTACTCTCCCCCCAGCCCCAGGATAAAACCACTATCCTGTCCCTGACTCCTTACTACTCCCCCCAGCCCCAGGAATAAAACCACTACCCTGTCCCTGACTCCTTACTCTCCACCCCAGCCCCAGGAATAAAACCCTATTTCCCTGCACCCATCTTCTCTCACTACAGTAAATCATGTTTTAACTGCTGCAGCTTTACTTTTTCATAGTTGCAGGAGAGTCTGGACCCCGCATTCACTTGATAGGAATCCGGCTGCAGCATCCACTGATGGTCGATCCACTGACGTCACTACTCGCGGTCGGTCTCATTTCCCGGTGCCGAGTATGACGTCAGTGGATGCGACCATCAGTGGACCGCGGCAGCCGATTCCTCCATCAGTAAGTGACTGACCCGAGTAAAGTCGAGGTTCAGTTTTTAGGCTGTTTTCACAGCCTGAAACCTCGACTTATACTGATACATACGGTAATGATGTGTATATGCTGTGTATATGTTGTGATTGATATGATCTTGTGACGCACACTATTTTATACATGCATGTACAAGTGAGCTTTATGAGATTCAGTTTTGTATCATGCCGAAGAAGAAGCCTACAGTAAGTGCTTCGATTTTCAATCATTTTACGCTCCGCTCTGCAAACGATACCCTCCTCTCATCCACCCTGGTCACCTATTCCCATGCCCGCATTCAGGACTTTATTCGTGCTGCCCCTCTGCACTGGAACTCCCTTCCTCCGTCTGTCCATCACTCACCGTCCCTTAATACCTTCAAACGTAACCTTAAAACCTTTTAAGGTTACCATCTTAAAAAGGCACCATATAACCTGGACTAAACATTACCCATCTTACTACCCATCTTGAACCGCCATTCACACTCCACTGCCAATTCACAGCCTACACGATTCCTGTCTCACCCCCATATCCTCTAGACTGTAAGCTCTTTGGGCAGGGTCCTCTTTCCTATTGTATCACAGTATTGCTGTAAGAAACACATCACTCTGTTTACTTATATAATGTATTACCTATGTATGTAATATGTATGACTTTGTATAACATGGATTATCCTGTATGTAATGTATGACTATGTAATTGTAAAGCGCCACGGAAGATGTTGGCGCTATATAAATCCATAATAATAATATAATTATAATATAATAATAATAATGATAATTTCATATCCAAGATGTCTTTACTTCACCAGTGGCTAACATGGTACATGTATATACTATGATATATCATACGGTTACCCCTAGAGTTTCTCTTGGAAAAATATCCCAATCAGACATAAATACAAACCTTGTCATGTAGTAAGTACACAGGTAATACATATATAAGTAAACGAGTGATAAGTTTCTTACAGCATACCGTGATGCAATAGGAGAGAGGACCCTGCCCAAAGAGCTTACAGTCTAGAGGATATGGGGGTGAGATATAAGGTTGCGGAAATCGGTAGCTGTAAATAGATTGGCAGTGGAGTGTGAAAGGCAGGTTGGATCATATTGGGTAGTAAGAGGGGTAATGTCTAGACCAGGTTATATGGCGCCTAAAGAGGTGGGTTTTAAGGTTACGTTTGAAGGTTAAGGGACGGTGAGTGACGGAAGATGGAGGAAGGGAGTTCCAGAGCAGAGGGCAGCACGAGTAAAGTCCTGATGCGGGCATGGGAAGTGGTGACCAGAGGTGACCCTGTTTTTTTATAGTGGTGAAGCTCGTTAGGGGGCAAGTAAAGGGATTAACCAATGAAGGGAGGCTAGACATTGCAGTGGTAGGGGTAGAGATGGAGGTGGTGAGCAAGAGAAGGTAGATTGGGCAGAGCAATGATAGGGGTTGGAAGCTGTAGGGAGGATGGTAGGGTGCACAGGAAAACCACTTCGGATGTTTTCGATTTTTCTCTGAAATATGAGGCTATTTCATCAGCCGATAGACAGGGGTGGGCGGGCGGAGGAGGTGGCGAACAGAGCAGGGAGTTGAATACTTTGAAGAGCTGTTTGGGGTTATGGGATGGGAGGATATGAGTGAAGAGATATAGTTCTGTTTGGCTGAGGATAAAGCGCCTCTGGTCCGATAAGGGCACTAAATTCCAGAAAGTCTATATTTTGTTACTCTTGCGCCAGCGTCGCTCGGCTATACGGATTGCCTTTCAACTTTTTAATCTGGTCCGTAAGCCACGGTTGTGGGTTCTTGTGACCAAGGCGGACGGGTGGATAAGGGAGCAACAAAGTCAAGGGATGGCATGAACCGTGTTATGGTAGTGGATAGAGATGTCCGAACTTCGCAAATCCGGTCCGCTCAACGATCCGCGAATTTTCGAAAAAATTCGAAAATTCGAAAATCCCATTAAAACGAAAAATCCCCGAAAATGCGTGAAAATACGTATTTTCGAAAATTCGGAAGGCCGAAAATCCGCGATATCCGCCATTCGCGAACGAGGTAAATCTGCCGCGGATCCGAACCCGAATCCGCGGCAGAATTTACCTCGTTCGCGAATGCGGATATCGCGAACTGGGCCATCACTAGTAGTGGACAGCTGCAAGGTTAGGGTCAGAGAAGAAGGGCATAGAGTAAAGTTGTTGGAGAGGGACAAGAGAGCGAATGGGGGTCGAGATTACACAGGTCTCTGCATCTAAACATTTGATTTTGAGGGTTCCGGTCCGGACAGATCGGAAGAGGAAAGGGAGAGTTGGAGAAGTTAGATACAGAGCAGATCCAGTGTGTGCCCATTACAATGGGTCTGGGCAGAGGACCATTGTGTAAGGCCAAGGAGGAGGTAAGAGAGAGAAGTTTAGTGGTAGGAGAGGTGTTGGTATCGATGGGGATATTGAAATCCCCTAAGATAATTGAGGGATGTCAGGGATAGAAAGTGGGACAACCAAGCAGAGAAGTGGTCAAAGAAAGTGGTGGTCGGGCCGGGTGTTAATAAATAACCACAATCTGTAGGGTGTGGGAGAGTAAACACGCGACTGAAAGATAGACGGGAGAGGCTGGTAAGGGTGTGATGGGTATGAAAGTGCAGCGCTCAGAGAGAGAATACCAACTCCCCCACCACATTTATTATCGGGCCTAGTGGTGTGGCTGAAGTGAAGGTCACCATACGAGAGTGCGTCAGGTGAGACAGTCCGAGGGTGACAGCCATGTTTCAGTAAGACCAAGAAAGTGAAGCGGTTAGAGATAAATAGGTCGTGTACGTGTTCAAGTTTATTACAACACAGACTGTGCGTTCCACAAGGCCCCAGATATAGGAGCAGGGGGAAGGGAAAGGAGAGGTACATAGTGTCATTAGGATATTGGGTGTGTTTAGGGTACCAGTGGATGAAGGAGCGTTATGGGCAGTAGACATTAGGTGGGGATGGGTTGATCATATAGGTGCGGTATGGGAGTGGGATTGGCCCCCCCTCTGTCCCAAATCCAGGGCTCCCCCTCTGTACCAAATCCAGGGCCCCCCCTCTGTACCAAATCCAGGGCCCCCCCTCTGTCCCAATCCAGGGCCCCCCCTCTGTCCCAAATCCGGGCCCCCTCTGTCCCAAATCCAAGGGCCCCCCATATGTTCTGAATCCAGCCCCCCCCCCTGTCCCAAATCCAGGGGCCTCTGTCCCAAGCAACCTTACCTGCAGTCTGTTTTAATTGCTGTTCTCCCTCGTGTGTTTCTTGTGTTTCTCCCCTCTAGTGGCGAGTCAATAGGAACTGCAGACACTCTCCCTCTAGTGGTGAGTCAATAGGAAATGAGAGACTTTCCCTCTAGTGGTGAGTCAATAGGAACTGCAGAGACTCTCCCTCTAGTGGTGAGTCAATAGGAACTGCAGTGGCACACACGGTTTTATATAGGATTATTATTATTATATTATTATTATTATTATTATTATTATATATTAATTATTATTATTATTATTATTATGTGGATTATATAGCGCCAATACTTCTGTAGCGCTTTACCATTACATGTATACATTCACATCAGACCCTGCCCCAAAGAGCTTACAATCTAAGCACATTAATTTTGACACATACAACCCATCAGTATGTCTTTTTGTGGGGAAAACGGAGCAAGCACGGGAGAACATACAACTTTCCATGCATGTTTCTGCACACGGCCTATGGAACATTAGCAGAGAACTTGTCCATTTCTCCTGCCTTCAGGTTTTACTACGAGAATCCAGATCTTTTCACTGTAGATCACTGTCAGTAGCTCCAGCCCACCTTGACAAGGTCTCCTCACACTGTTGTACATATTAGGATTTTAAGACTTCAGACTGCATTTCCAAGGGTTACTGAATGTACAAGGTTACTTTAGGTAAAACCCTTGAAAATTAGCTCGTACATTCGCTAACCCTCAACAATGTGTTCCAAACCCCTGATTTTCGTATCTCAGGTTTTTCCCAAGATCCGTAAATCTGAACATGAATGAATGAACCAGTTTCAGCCATCTCTAATCAGGAATACTGCAAGCAATCGCTCATTTTTGATTAGATTCGCCTTCCAAGTTTCAAGAATTCCAAGCAACTTAATAGCCCTGTAACCAGAAATCAAAGCCCCCAAACCAGATTTCTATTTCACAAGGTTCAACATGGAGATGGATTTAAACCAAGGAATGGGGACCACAAACCAAAACTAAACTGTATGAAATTCTCTGTAGGTTGGAGATACAGGGTAACTGTGAAGACCATCGGATCTGTCAGTTTCTTTGGATCAATCCAAGTCTCCCTGCACGGCATTAAAGGCAACACTAATGGACAAACAATTGCTAGGTAAGTTAATCAATAAACAATGTCTTATTACATCCAGAATAGAAGGATACAAGTCCGTTTCTATGTGATTCTGAAGCAGAGATATATCCACATTAAATCATTAAAATCTTCAGCAAGTCTTGCAGTTACTTCACCTCTATCCCCTTTAGTACAGGATGATACAAAGTAGATTTTATGATCTCCTAGCTCTCTCCCTGGATGAAGTACACTGAGCATGTCAGAACCAGTGACTTGGGAGAGGTTGGAAGTTTGAATTCACATAGGTGTGTCCGGTTAGACAGTTGGTACATTGTATAATTCACTGAGAATATTTTAGTGACTGGAGGATATTCGGTCTTTGCCTTAGGACTAGACTCTAGGCATCAGAAAAAATGAACAATACCAAGGTTAAGAACTGTGTTTACCCAGGCTTTGGTGCCTAACTCGAGTCCATCATGCTACTCAATGGCCCTAGGGGCTGCTGGGTGGTTGTGGTTTATACCGATTAGGGTAGGTTTAGGGGTAGAGCTAGGCACATAGGGACAAACCAGTTGGTTAGCTAGTGCAACCCATGTAGTTTTTAAGTTGGTCCCCCTGCTCTGCAGGTGGATAGGTTAAAGAGTTAAAACAGATGATACTTTGTAAAAATAAAGGGAATAAAAAAAAAGTTATCTGTAGGTAAATTACCCCCAAATCTCCAAAACTACAATAGTTAGAAAGCTGACAGATGTAGGCAGGGGAGTTTCTAGGCCTTTTGCACCTGAAAAAACTTTAAAAGCCACCCATTAAATTTTTTGCAGTGGGCTTAGCGTGATGTTGAGAATAGTGGTTGCTTGTGGAGGTGGATGTTGTGGGCTGACTAACATTAGCTGGTGAATAGGAGAGCTGACAAACACTAGCTGGTTAACAGGAGGGCTGACTAACACTAGCTGGTGAATAGGAGGGCTGACTAACACTAGCTGGTGAATAGGAGGGCTGACTAACACTAGCTGGTGAATAGGAGGGCTGACTAACACTAGCTGGTGAATAGGAGGGCTGACTAACATTAGCTGGTAATAGGAGGACTGACTTAACACTAGCTGGTGAAAAGGAGGGCTGACTAACACTAGCTGGTGAATAGGAGGGCTGAAAAACTAGCTGTGTGAACGAGGGCTGACTTACACTAGCTGGTGAATAGGAGGGCTGAATAACACTGGCTGTTTTGAACAGAACATTCAGATATCGGAACTGAGGGGTTCCATGTCGGAGCCACATCTCTAGTCGCCAGGGGTCGTTCGACGGTCATTGCGTCAGATGTGTCTACAGGCTTAACCTACTAGTAATGAGCTGTTCCTATTCCCTTTCCCTCTACCTATCAGAAGGGTGCTGTTTCCTCTCCAAGCTCTTTACAAGCTAGCACATGCTCAAAGGGGACAGCTAGGGGAATAGCATTCAGTCATTGGCTATGATGTCAGTTTCACGTCCATGACTGACAGCAGCTTACCAGAAGAACCAGGAAGCAACAAGAAAGTTAACTAGGCATCGGGCAGTATTTCAGGTTAGTCTTACATCTTTCAGATTTCAAGCTATTGGGTGTAGTGTAGGGGGTTGGCTGATTTATATTTTTACTATTTATCTATATACAATTTTTCTTTTGAGGGTGAATGTTCCTTTTAAGTTCACAAAGTGTCATTTTGTTTGAACCCAAGTTTTTGTTATAAATAATAAATTCTATTACAAAACATATTTGCACTGTACACAGCGGATTCATTAAACCCGGAGATACGTACACGGCCTTCGTTGATGTAGAATCTGATCCTGGACCACTAACAACTGCGACTTTCATCTGGAACAAAGGCCTTCTCAGTCTCATTCCATTCACAGTTGGTGCTGAGAAGATATCAGTGCAGTATGGGAGAAATGGCCAAACGTACGTACGCTAAACTGAACGAGGGTCTTCCAACTGTCCTTTCAGTATATCCAGTGTTCTTGGTTCTTAAAGGAGCTTTACACTGATCAACATTATCATATAATCTGCATACAATGTATGACATCATATAATCTGCATACAATGTAGACATCATATAATCTGCATACATGTATAGCATCATATATCTGCACAATGTATGACATCATATAATCTACATAATGTACAACATCATATAACCTGCATACAATGTACGACATCATATAATCTGCATACAAGTACATCATAAATCTGCATACAATGTACATATCATATAATCTGCATACAATGTACAACATCATATAATCTGCATACAATGTTTGATATCATATAATCTGCATACAATGTATGACATCCTATAATCAGCATTCAAGTATGACATCATATATCTGCATTCAATGTATGACATCATATAACCAACACTCAATGTATGACATATATAATCAACACAATGTATTACATTATCATATAATCTGCACACAATGTATGAATCATATAATCAGCACTCAATGTATGACATCATATAATCAACACAATCTATTACATTATCATGTATCTGCACACAATTTATTATATAATATAATCGGCATACAATGTATGACATCAGATAATCATCATACAATGTATTACATTATCATATAATCTGCATATAATGATTACTATTATCATATAATCTGCATACAATGTATTACATTATCATATAATCAGCATACAATGTATTACATTATCATATAATCGGCATACAATGTATGACATCATATATCATCATGCAATGTATTACATTATCATATAATCTGCATACAATGTATACATTATCATAAATCTGCATATAATGTATTACATTATCATATAATCTGCATACAATGTATGACATCATATAATCTGCATACAATGTACGGCATCATATAATCTGCATACAATGAACGACATATCTACTGCATACAATGTACAACATCATATAATCTGCTTACAATGTACGACATCATATATCTGCATACATACATCATATACTGCATACAATGTACGACATCATATAATCTGCATACAATGTACGACATCATATAATCTGCATACAAGTGATGACATCATATAATCAGCATTCAATGTATGACATATATATCAGCATTCATTGACATCATATATCAGCCAATGGTATGACATCATATAATCAGCATTCAATGTATGACATCACATAATCAGCACTCAAATATGACACCATATAATCAACACATGTATGACATCATATAATCAACACAATGTATTACATTATCATATAATCTGCACACAATGTATGACATCATATAATCAGCACTCAATATATGACATCATATAATCAACACATGTATTACATTATCATGTAATCTGCACACAATGTATAACATTATCATTAATCAGACCACAATGTATTACATTCTCATATAATCGGCACACAATGTATCACATTATCATATAATCGGCATAGGATGTATGACAACAGATAATCATCATACAATGTATTACATTATCATATAGTCTGCATACAATGTATTACATTATCATAATCGGCATACAATGTTATGACATCATATAATCATCATGCAATGTATTATATTATCATATAATCTGCATACAATGTATTACATTATCATATAATCAGCATATAATGTATTACATTATCAATAATCTGCATACAATGTATTACATTATCATATAATCAGCATACAATGTATTACATTATCATATAATCGACATACAATGTATGACATCATATAATCATCATGCAATGTATTACATTATCATTAATCTGCATACAATGTATTACATTATCATATAATCTGCATATAATGTATTACATTATCATATAATCTGCATACAATGTATGACATCATATAATCTGCATACAATGTACGGCATCATATAATCTGCATACAATGAACGACATATAATCTGCATACAATGTACAACATCATATAATCTGCTTACAATGTACGACATCATATAATCTGCATACAATGTACATCATATAATCTGCATACAATGTACGACATCATATAATCTGCATACAATGTACGACATCATATAATCTGCATACAATGTATGACATCAATAATCAGCATTCAATGTATGACATCATATAATCAGCATTCAATGTATGACATCATATAATCAGCAATGTATGACATCATAAAATCGCATTCAATGTATGACATCACATAATCAGCACTCAATATATGACACCATATAATCAACACAATGTATGACATCAATATAAATCAACACAATGTATTACATTATCATATAATCTGCACACAATGTATGACATCATATAATCAGCACTCAATATATGACATCATATAATCAACACAATGTATTACATTATCATGTAATCTGCACACAATGTATAACATTATCATATAATCAGCACACAATGTATTACATTCTCATATAATCGGCACACAATTTACATTATACTAATCGGCATACACAATGTATGACAACTAGATAATTGAATCATACAATGGATAACAATTATATATAGTCTGCTACAATGTATTACATTCATTATAATCAGCATAAAATTATTATTTATCAGATCTACATTCATTATAGATACGGGGCATACAATGTATGACATTCATATAATCATCATGCAAGTATACATATATTCTTATAAATCTGCAGACAATGTATTACATATCATATAATCTAGAGATAATGTAGTTACTTATAATATAATCTAATACCAATGTATGAACATCATATAAATCTGCATACAATGTACGGACATTAATCTGCATACAATGACGACCATATAATCATAGCTCAATGTCAACATCATATAATCATGCCTTACAACCAATGTAATCATATAATCTGCATACAAGTACTATTAGCAACAGGTGACATCATATAATCTGCAACAATGTACGACATCATATATATGCATAACAATGTACGACATATATAATCGCAACAATGTATGACATCATATAATCAGCAATGTATGACATCATATAATCAGCATTGAATGTATAACATCACATAATCAGCACTCAATATATGACATCATATAATCAACACAATGTATGACATCATATAATCAACACAATGTATTACATTATCATATAATCTGCACACAATGTATGACATCATATAATCAGCACTCAATATATGACATCATATAATCAACACAATGTATTACATTATCATTTAATCTGCACACAATGTATAACATTATCATATAATCAGCACACAATGTATTACATTCTCATATAATCGGCATACAATGTATTACATTATCATATAATTGGCATACAATGTATGACATCACATAATCATCATACAATGTATTACATTATCATATAATCATCATACAATTTATTACATTATCATATAATCTGCATACAATGTATTACATTATCATATAATCGGCATACAATGTATGACATCATATAATCATCATGCAATGTATTACATTATCATATAATCTGCACACAATGTATTACATTATTATATAATCTGCATACAATGTATTACATAATCGTATAATCTGCATACAATGTATTACATTATCATATAATCTGCATACAATGTATGACATCATATAATTAACACAATTTATTACATTATCATATAATCAGCATATAATTTATTACATTATCATATAATCGGCATACAATGGAAAGGTTCGTCACACGATGTGTACAAACAGCCGTTTCGGCTGATAATCAGACCATGTACGGGCACTTTGTTGGCCGAAGCGCCCGTTAGTTCGGGGATCATTTCCTGATCCGCTTGGCAGATGTCCGAACGAAACAGATGTTCGTACACGTTGTGCGTCTCGGGTTGGCACCCGCGATCCCACATGTGTACGAACCTTTAGTAGTATAGATGCCCTTTAAAGGATAACTGTATTGTTGTTGTCCCCATGTGGCCAAGGGCCTAACCAATAGGAAAGCATGTGTGCCAGAAGAAGGGCTTTTTCCATTGGATAGATCACAGACTTGGGGGCAACTTACAAAAAAATCCTTTCCTTTATCTTCCACCCCCAAAATGAAACCTGTAATACTCATACCACAGCCCTATCAAGTGCTTGTACAAGTAGTTAGTTACCCAATGTTCCCCCCCCCCCTTTTTTTAACCTCCTGAGCACTGTGTGAGCTTAGTAAACACTCAAATGAGGAAACTCCAGTTTATTACATGTATTTCTATTACTTTCTGGCAAAGGTATCTGCCTCCTCCCTCTGCTCAATGAGCTTTTAACAAGCTGGAGTGTGTGCAGAGGAGGCAGCATGGCAAACAGCAGTCAATCATTGGTTGTGATGTCAGCAGTGACAGCCTTGATTGACAGCATGGAGGGAGGGGCCAGTTTACTCTGCCAGAATGGGGACAATAATTATATTTTAATAAAAGGGATTGGGAATAAAGGGATCAGAGGTCACGCAGAGTTGTCAATAACACTATCTGTTCCATTTATCCAGGTACGAGTTCTGCGGTAGTGATAAGGTGAAAACACAGGTCCTACAAAGTCTCACCTCCTGTTACTCCCCAATGAAATAAACTGGTTTTATAATAAAGATTGTCTCTCTCCTCTAAATTCACTTTAATTTAAACCTGAATTGATTTTTCTATATAAATGAAGGCCAGTTCTCTGAAAAATCCACCAGTCTGGTCTGTTGGCCAGTAAATGGAGAACTAGGCTGTTTAATGGGAAATAATTCTATATGTCACATCATGAACTGCCCACAATAAAGATGGAAGCTACAAACTGCCCACAATAAAGATGGAGGCTACAAACTGCCCACAATAAAGAGGAGGCTACAAACTGCCACACAATAAAGATGGAGGCTACCAATGCCCACAATAAGATGGAGGCTACAAACTGCCCACAATAAAGATGGAGGCTACAA
This sequence comes from Hymenochirus boettgeri, assembly GCA_019447015.1. Taxonomy (NCBI): domain Eukaryota; kingdom Metazoa; phylum Chordata; class Amphibia; order Anura; family Pipidae; genus Hymenochirus; species Hymenochirus boettgeri. The sequence continues at coordinate 1,437,948 of CM033475.1, read as the reverse complement.
ACTGCCCACAATAGAGATAAAGGCTACATGAAAAACCATAGTGGTGAGGTTTCTTTCAAGTAATTGGATTATAATGGGACAATTCCATTTCCATGAATTATATTAGGTGCCCTCAGGCAGTGTGAGAGACACTTAGGGTGAGATGCAAATATTTTCCAATTGCCACCTATCTGCACTCGTTCCCTTGATGTATTAACCACTTTGCGATGGGTCAGAATATGCAGGTATTATTCCCATTAGTACAGAATATTGCATCTCCTTGCTGGACCTTATTCAGGTACGGCTAAGTTAGTGTAAAATAGTACTACAGGTAGCGTGGGTTTTAAACTTACTTTAACATTAAAGGTTAACTATGATCATCATGCTTTATTGCAATTAACTCTCTCATTCCTTTCAAATAAGCCTAAGATGATTTATCTAGCTTCTCTTACATTATATGCTTGTAAAGTTATATCTGGACAGGATAATTCAATCTTAATCATTTTAAATATGTGAACTTAAATTGAATAAAAACATGGTAATCAGGAATGCAGACAAGGAAGGGTCAGTTGTGTTATTGGCTAAGGAATTATATTTCAAGAAGCAATACGTCAACTATACAATGATAAGGTGTATTCTATTCTACAATCTGACCCCTCCCTGGGTTCCAGGAATCACTATGTCAATTTTTTTTCTTTTGGGGTCTCCCCAGGGATCTTAGCTAAAGGGATGGAAAAATTCCTAATCAACCCAAATCCTATTACCCCAATATTCCACCACCTCCCTAAAGTCCATAAATCAATGAATAATCCGGAAGGCAGACAAATTATGGCTAGTATTAATTCTTTTAACCAAGGACCACCACTAATTGGGTGGACACAGCATTGCAACCTATAGTGAATATTTTAGACTCCTACTTACAATATATTATATATATATATATATATATATATATATATATATATATATAAAATATATGTACCGCCAAACTCCTCTTGCACTCCTCCATATAGTCGATAGCCCAGGTGCCACATCGGAAAACAACTTAGTATATAACATCAGAACCCAGGGCACTCACGGGACTTCAAAGATTACTCAAACATCGGAACTGCGATCGACGCGTTTCAGCCACTACATCGGCCGTCCTCAGGATCGTAAAGTTCCATCTTACTCACACCATCTTTAAAGATAAAATGGGCCACTCCCAAATTTACCTTAACCCTATCCGTGCCTAATCACCTAGCATGTGAAAAACTATCAAGCTTTATTGGTAACACAAACAAAAAAACAACGTGAGAATGAGCTCTAAAATCACCATCTTAAAAGCTTTAAAAGCAAATATAAAAATACAGCAATTAAACTCGTTACAAATACTGAGTGTGTATAAACCCAGACACAAACTGACAGCAGATCCCTCATCTAAAAAAGACCTTTAACTTATACAATACCAAAGGCTCCCCATCCATAATGACCTTAAAAGCCTGTTATAAAATCACCACTAAGGGTGAAACTCACAGGTTTTCAAACCACCAAAAATCAAAAGGATATGTAGCCGACATATATAAAAGGATATACTACTGACTTATATGGAAACCGTCCCTGTCACAGGACTTATTACATAAAACAGGATAGAGACCACATCTCATTGAGCCCTTTGGGGGCCAACGTTTGCAGACGTCTAATCCACTGTGCCTCCAATTGAAGAAGGCGTTTATCTCTGGAGATACCTTGTAGCTGGTGGGTACATGATCTATAGCCATCCATTTCATTTGGGTCACCCCATGGTTAGCCACCTTGAAATGGTGGGCCACAGATTGTTCACCGTATGTTTGAGTAATCTTTGAAGTCCCGTGAGTGCCCTGGGTTCTGATGTTATATATATATATATATATATATATATATATATCTTAGATGGGGTCTTTTTCCTCCAGAGGTGCAGGACCGCAATGGGTGCGGCCTTCGCGCCCACCTATGCCAATCTCTTTATGGGATGGTGGAATCTTACCCGCATCTATGGAGAGGAGGGAACCCCATGGGCAATATGTAGTATGGTATGGTCGCTTTATTGATGCTTATGGTATGGTCTGGAAGCCAGGATGAACTACTACTTTTTATAAATTATCTAAATGAGTAATATCCACCTTACTATGCGATCTGATCCAGTGAAAATACAGTTTCTGGATTTGGAATTGAAATGTAACAAACTCTTGGAATGTGTGGAATCCTCTGCGTATAGGAAACTCATTTCTGGCAATACAGTATTGAAGGCTCACAGTTCAGTTGTCAACCAAAACATGTCATCTGGGATATCCCTTCCAGCCAATTTGTACAATATAAGTGATATGCACTACCACAGAGGATTTCAACATCCATGCCACCAATTTGGAGGAAAGACTGATGGAAAGAGGAAATTCTCAAGAAATGGAAAGAAATGCACGTACAGAATCTAATACGATGTCTAGAGAAGACCTCGTCATTCCCAGGAAAATAATAAAAACAAAAATAAAAAAACAAAAGGGAAATATACTTTTCAACACGTATAGTGCAGATTTTAAGGGAGTTTGTGACATTGTAAGAAAACATTTACCAATTCTATGCACAGATAAAGAGTCTAAATAAAAGTCATCTTAACTATCAGGGTTATTCAATAAAAGTTCTTATCGTTAAAAATGGTGCTAATTTTGCCCCAACCAATCAGATTTTAGCTTTCAAATGTTAAATAAGATCTGATTGGTTGGGGCAAAATTAGCACCATTTTAAACGATAAGAACTTTTATTGAATCTCCTTGCATGTGTGTTATAGGGCTACATTAGGCAATATTAGTAGGACACCAACTTGACTATAACGTTAAGGTACCTACAACTGTGGTAGCCATACTGTTGATGTTGTGTAATATCAATTAGTGATACCTTCTCCTCTAATACTACAACTAAAACCTTCACTAATTACTATAATGTGAACTGTAATACAAAAAATGGAATGTTTTTCAATTTCATTTCAATTTCAGAATGCTCTATGAAGGGATCCGAAGATTTAAGCCATTGAAAGGTTATTTACCCCCTGCGAGGGGAGGTGATACCTTTTATCTCCTCAATAAAAGTGTCTTTGATATTTCAAACTCGCTTCCCATTAGGGATGAATGCGATTGATTCAGGGATCAGAGCGTAAACTAAGTAATACAAAATAAAATAAAACATTAGGTTTCACTAATAACTATTGCGTAATATCTTACCTACTACTAAAGGGATTATTACCATTCGAGCATCGTTATGTAAGTTACCGTGTTTCTGTTCGGCTTTGGTCTTAATTACATATGTATGATACTGTATGTGTTAATGCTTTTTAAGTATTGATCCCAGACAGACATGTCAATCGGACATTGCCCCGAAACGCGGCAGGTGATTAGAGTGTGGATGCCATTTTGTCCTGTTTTTTTACTGTGCCATTAAGAGATATAGGGGGAGATCCAATATAGCCCTTTTTCGTCTAAAACCCACGTTAACACGAAAAAATTTCGGGTTAACGTGGGTTTTAGACGGAATTTAGAGCACAGCGCCGTTTGCAAATGTTTTTGGAAACAGCGCTGTGCTAACGATCCAAAACCTCTGCCGTTAAGATTTGCGCTACCTCGTAGCGTGAAACTTAACGGCAAAGGTTTAGGAGCGTTAAGGTCGCGCTCCTTACCTTAGCCCGATCCCGCGATGCAATAACTGACGTAATCTCGTAATCTAAGGTAAGTAAAGCGAGCTGCCTTATTGGATCTCCCTGTTTGTTTTTGAAGGAAGTGTGGCCATTGTATTTGATTGTAACTACCAGGGGAGCAGATCCTTCAGGTCTGAGAGCCAAGGGGGACCCTCATCTTCTTATTTTTCCTAAGGCAGATATGGCTTCCTCCAAGAAAACCACTGTAGAAGCAGGGATAGGGGCCCTATCATAGTATTGCTGGGGGCTCAGTAATTTCTAGTTACGCCACTCAATAGACGGCAGCTAGAATCCTGGAGGGATTTTAAAGGGAGTAGCGTGTCTTTTTAATTAAAAAGACGTTAAATTCAACGCATCGTTTTTTCCATTGGGTGCCCAGCACAGTTTCCAACAGAAACTGTGGCACAGCAAAACCGCTCGGTAACCTGCGCTGTCCATGGATGTGGGCGATAACACCCGTTTTTACACTTGGGTTTAGGATGGCCTCAGCCTTAAATTTCACCAATAACTCGGTAGTAGCAAACTTGTCCTATGTGTCCCACATGTCACTGCCAAATTCCGTGCAGTCCCAATAATAATAAGAAATCGTGATAATAGGAAGAACAGAAATGTGGCTTTTAAAGGGCAAGTCCTCCCCCAAATCTAAAATTGAACCCCCGCTGTATAGTGTTAATAGATCTTACCTTACATCTCCGATCCAAATGGTTCCTCTGCAGTGTCCTGCGCTGGGAAGCTGATTCCCCCCTCCCTCCCTCCAGATCCGTTGCACTAGATTTAAAGTGTTGTGCTAAACCCTTCTTCTCTAGTGCTGTCTCCCCTCCCAGCCCCATTGTCCGTTTTTAAAAAACTTTCTTACGAGTCTTCGTACCTGCGGATTTCCCTTGGCCTCGCAGCCAATCACAGACGCGGCTGCCGGTCCGGCCACTAATGTTACTTCCTTCACGGGCAGGGGCAGCAGGAACGAAGGCTGGTAGGTAAGATCTCTGCTTTTTTTTTTTTTTTTAAATGGACATACGGTTGTGGTTGGGAGGGGGGACACTACACTACGGAAAGACGTGTATTTTAGGGTGGACATACCCTTTAATAATAAGACAAATACTGAAGGACAAACGTCTCACAGCTGTTTGGTCAATAACAATAATTACTGTCAGTAAACTTTGTGTTTCAGGTGAGTTTGGGAGGGGGGACACTACACTACGGAAAGACGTGTATTTTAGGGTGGACATACCCTTTAATAATAAGACAAATACTGAAGGACAAACGTCTCACAGCTGTTTGGTCAATAACAATAATTATTGTCAGTAAACTTTGTGTTTCAGGTGAGTTTTCCACTATCTTGACCCCTTTATCTGACCCCAGGGTAAATGATAGAATGAATTAGAATTTAGATATTTAGATATGGAAATGGGGAAGTTTTTCCAACACATGATCCAGTAAAACTGCATTTACTAGATTTTTATGGAACATTTCCAGGGCAAGTTGGAAATGAGTTTTCCTGCAGCTCAAACTGGATAAACTGGAAAACCAAAAAGACAAAACCAGTGGGCAACATGGAAAGTCTTGAAACCCACAGTACGTCCCCCTCAACCGAATCATGGTCTCCAAATGTAATCCATCCAATGAAGTGAACCAGAACTTAGCACAGCTCTGTGCAGTGCATGTCTCACCAGTGCACCTTATTAAAGGGGATATGTGTGTGTGTGTGGGGGGGGTAGGTCAGTGCACCTTATTATGTACGCTGGAGAAAAGGCGCTTGCGTGAGGATATGATTACTGTGTATAAATATATTAACGGGCCATACAATAAACTATCTGGGGCATTGTTCACCAATAGAACATGTCAGAGGACACATGGACATCCCTTAAGACTTGAAGATAAAAGGTTTAGGCTTCAAGTTGGGAAAGGGTTTTTCACTGTGAGAACGGTAAAGCTATGGAACTGTCTTCCAGTGGACGTTGTTATGGCAGGTTCATTGGTCAGTTTAATAAAAAGCTGGATGAGTTTCTACAAACAAGGAATGTTACAAGTTACTGGGATTGATACATAAAGTAGAGTTGGGAAAGGGTTTGTCACTGTGAGAACGGTAAAGCTATGGAACTGTCTTCCAGTGGACGTTGTTATGGCAGGTTCATTGGTCAGTTTAATAAAAAGCTGGATGAGTTTCTACAAACAAGGAATGTATTACATTATCATGTAATCTGCACACAATGTATAACATTATCATTTAATCAGCACACAATGTATTACATTCTCATATAATCGGCACACAATGTATCACATTATCATATAATCGGCATAGGATGTATGACAACAGATAATCATCATACAATGTATTACATTATCATATAGTCTGCATACAATGTATTACATTATCATATAATCGGCATACAATGTATGACATCATATAATCATCATGCAATGTATTATATTATCATATAATCTGCATACAATGTATTACATTATCATATAATCAGATCAGCAGATAATGTATTACATTATCATATAATCTCATACAATGTATTAACTTATCATATAATCAGCTACAATGTATTACATTATCATATAATCGACCTACAATGTATGTACATCATATTAATCATCATGCATGTATACATTATCATATATCTGCATACAATGTATTACATTATCAATAACAGCATATATTATTACATTATCATATAATCTTCATACAATGTATGACATCATATAATCTGCATACAATGTACGGCATCATATAATCTGCATACAATGTACGACTATAATCTGCATCCAATGTACAACATCATATAATTCTTACAATGTACGACATCATATAATCTGCATACAATGTACATCATATAATCTGCATACAATGTACGACATCAATAATCTGCATACAATGTACGACATCATATAATCTGCATACAATGTATGACATCATATAATCAGCATTCAATGATGACATCATATATCAGCATTCATGTATGACACATATATCACAATGTATGACATCATATACTCAGCATTCAATGTATGACATCACATAATCAGCACTCAATATATGACACCATAATCAACACAATGTATGACATCATATAAATCAACACAATGTTTACTTATCATATAATCTGCACACAATGTATGACATCATATAATCAGCACTCAATATATGACATCATATAATCAACACAATGTATTACATTATCATGTATCTGCCACAATGTATACATTATCATATAATCAGCACACCATGTATTACATTCTCATATAATCGGCAACACATATGTATACATTATCATATAATCGGCATACAATGTATGACACAGATAATCATCATACAATGTATTACATTATCATATGTCTGCATACAATGTTTACATTATCATATAATCAGCATACAATGTATTACATTATCATATAAGGCATACAATGTATGACATCATATAATCATCAGCAATGTATACATTATCATATAATCTGCATACAATGTATTACATTATCATATAATCAGCATATAATGTATTACGTATCATATAATCTTCATACAATGTATGACATCATATAATCTGCATACAATGTACGACATAATAATCTGCATACAATGTACGACATCATAAATCTGCTTACAATGTGCAACATCATATAATCTACATCACTGTACATCATATATCTGCATACATGTACGACACATATAATCTGCATACATGTACGACATCATTATAATCTCATACAATGTAGACTCATATAGGCATACAATGTATGACATCATATAATCAGCTTCAATGTAGCACATCATAATATCAGCATTCAATGTATGACATCATATAATCAGCAATGTGACATCATATAATCAGCATTGAATGTATAACATCACATAATCGCACTCAATATATGACATCATATAATCAACACAATGTATGACATCATATAATCAACACAATGTATTACATTATCATAATCTGCACACAATGTATGACATCATATAATCAGCACTCAATATATGACATCATAATAATCACACATGTATTACATTATCATTTAATCTGCACACAATGTAACATTATCATATAATCAGCACACAATGTATTACATTCTCATATAATCGGCAACATGTATTCATTATCATTAATGGCATACATGTATGACATCACATAATCATCATACAATGTATTACATTATCATATAATCATCATACAATTATTAACATTATCATATAATCTGCATACATGTATTACATATCATATAATCAGCATACAATGTATTACATTATCATATAATCGCACATGTAATGCATCATATAATCATCATGCAATGTATTACATTATCATATAATCTGCACACATGTATACATTATATATATCTGCATACAATGTATTACATAATGTATAATCTGCATACAATGTATTACATATCATATAATCTGCATACAATGTATGACATCATATATTAACACAATTTTATTACATTATCATATAATCCGCATATCATATTTATTACATTATCATATAATCGCGGCATCAATGAAAGGTTCGTCACACGATGTTACAAACAGCCGTTTCGGCTGATAATCAGACCATGTACGGGCACTTTGTTGGCCGAGCGCCCGTTGTTCGGGGAATCATTTCCTGATCCGCTTGGCAGATGTCCGAACTAAACAATGTTCGTACACGTTGTGCGTCTTCGGGTTTGGCACCCGCGATCCCACATGGTACGAACCTTTATTAGTATAGATGCCCTTTAAAGGATAACTGTATTGTTGTTGTCCCCTGTGGCCAAGGGCCTAACCAATAGGAAAGCATGTGTCCAGAGAAGGGCTTTTTCCATTGGATAGATCAAGACTTGGGGGCAACTTACAAAACAATCCTTTCCTTATCTCCACCCCCAAATGAAACCTGAATCTCCATACCACAGCCCTATCAAGTGCTTGTACAAGTAGTTAGTTACCCAATGTTCCCCCCCCCCCCTTTTTTTTAACCTCCTGAGCACTGTGTGAGCTAGTAAACACTCAATGAGGAAACTCCAGTTTATACATGTATTTCTATTACTTTCTGGCAAGGTATCTGCCTCCTCCCTCTGCTCAATGAGCTTTTAACAAGCTGGAGTGTGTGCAGAGGAGCAGCATGGCAAACGCAGTCAATCATTGGTTGTGATGTCCAGCAGTGACGCCTTGATTGACAGCATGGAGGGAGGGGCCAGTTTACTCTGCCAGAATGGGGACAATAATTATATTTTAATAAAAGGGATTGGGAATAAGGATCAGAGTTCACGCAGAGTTGTCAATACACTATCTGTTCCTTTATCCAGGTACGAGTTCTGCGGTAGGGATAAGGTAAAACACAGGTCTCTACAAAGTCTCTCCTCCTGTTACTCCCCAATGAATAAACTGGTTTTATAAGAAAGTTGTCTCTCTCCTCTAATTCACTTTAATTTAAACCTGAATTGATTTTTCTATATAAATGAAGGCCAGTTCTCTGAAAAATCCCACAGTCTGGTCTGTTGGCCAGTAAATGGGAACTAGGCTGTTATGGGAAATAATTCTATATTTCACATCATGAACTGCCCAAATAAAGAATGGAAGCTAAACACACTGCCCACAATAAAGATGGAGGCTACAAACTGCCCACAATAAAGATGGAGGCTACAAACTGCACAATAAGATGGGGCTACAAACGCCCACAATAAAGATGGAGGTACAAACTGCCCACATAAAGAGGAGCTACAATGCCAAAAGAGATAAAGGCTACATGAAAAACCATAGTGGTGAGGTTTCTTTCAAGTAATTGGATTATATGGGACAATTCCATTTCCATAAATTATATTAGGTGCCCTCAGGCAGTGTGAGAGACACTTAGGGTAGATGCAAATTTTTCAATTGCCACCTATCTGCACTCGTTCCCTTGATGTATTAACCACTTTGCGATGGGTCAGAATATGCAGGTATTATTCCCATTATACAGAATATTGCATCTCCTTGCTGGACCTTATTCAGTACGGCTAATTTAGTGTAAATAGTACTAACAGGTAGCGTGGTTTTAAACTTACTTTAACATAAAGGTTAACTATGATCATCATGCTTTATTGCAATTAACTCTCTCATTCCTTTCAAATAAGCCTAAGATGATTATCTAGCTTCCTTACATTATATGCTGTGTAAAGTTATATCTGGACAGGATAATTCAATCTTAATCATTTTAAATATGTGAACTTAAATTGAATAAAACATGGTAACAGGAATGCAGACAAGGAGGGTCAGTTGTGTTTTTATTGGCTAGGAATTATATTTCAAAGCAATACGTCAACTATACAATGATAAGGTGTATTCTATTCTACAATCTGACCCCTCCCTGGGTTCCAGGAATCACTATGTCAATTTTTTTTCTTTTGGGGTCTCCCCAGGGATCTTAGCTAAAGGGATGGAAAATCCTAATCAACCCAAATCCTATTACCCCAATATTCCACCACCTCCCTAAGTCCATAATCAATGAATAATCCGGAAGGCAAACAAATTATGGCTAGTATTAATTCTTTAAACCAAGGACCACCACTAATTGGGTGGACACAGCATTGCAACCTATAGTAAATATTTTAGACTCCTACTTACAATATATTATATATATATAATATTATATATATATATATATATAAAAATATGTACCCCGCCAAACTCCTCTTGCACTCCTCCATATAGTCGATAGCCCAGTGCCACATCGAAAACAACTTAGTATATAACATCAGAACCCAGGCACTCACGGGACTTCAAGATTACTCAAACATCGGAACTGCGATCGACGCTTTTCAGCCACTACAATCGGCCGTCCTCAGGATCGTAAAGTTCCATCTTACTCACACCCATCTTTAAAGATAAAATGGGCCACTCCCAAATTTACCTTAACCCTATCCGTGCCTAATCACCTAGCATGTGAAAAACTATCAAGCTTTATTGGTAACACAAACAAAAAACACGGAGAATGAGCTCTAAAATCACCCATCTTAAAAGCTTTAAAGCAAATATAAAAATCAGCAATTAAACTCGTTTACAAATACTGAGTGTGTATAAACCAGACACAAACTGACAGCAGATCCCTCATCTAAAAAGACCTTTAAACTTATACATACCAAAGGCTCCCCATCCATAATGACCTTAAAAGCCTGTTATAAAATCACCACTAAGGGTAGAACTCACAGGTTTTCAAACCACCAAAAATCAAAAGAGATGTACCCGACATATATAAAGGATATACTACTGACTTTATGGAAACCGTCCCTGTCACAGGACTTTTACATAAAACAGGATAGAGACCACATCTCATTGAGCCCTTTGGGGGCCAACGTTTGCAACGTCTAATCCACTGTGCCTCCAATTGAGAAGCGTTTATCTCTGGAGATACCTTTAGCTGGTGGGTACATGATCTATAGCCATCCATTTCATTTGGGTCACCCATGGTTCCACCTTGAAATGGTGGGCCACAGATTGTTCACCGTATGTTTGAGTAATCTTTGAAGTCCCGTGAGTGCCCTGGGTTCTGATGTTATATATATATAATATAATATATATATATATCTTAGTTGGGGTCTTTTTCCTCCAGAGGTGCAGGACCGCAATGGGTGCGGCCTTCGCGCCCACCTATGCCAATCTCTTTATGGATGGTGGAATCTTATCCCGCATCTATGGAAGGAGGGAACCCCATGGGCAATATGTAGTTGGTAATGGTCGCTTTATTGATGCTTATGGTATGGTCTGGAAGCCAGGTGAACTACTACTTTTATAAATTAATCTAAATGTATATATTCCCCTTACTATGCGATCTGATCCAGTGAAAATACAGTTTCTGGATTTGGAATTGAAATGTACAAACTCTTGGAATGTGTGGAATCCTCTGCGTATAGGAAACTCATTTCTGGCAATACAGTATGAAGGCTCACAGTTCAGTTGTCAACCAAAACATGTCATCTGGGTATCCCTTCCAGCCAATTTGTACAATATAAGTGATATGCACTACCACAGAGGATTTCAACATCCATGCCACCAATTGGGAGAAAGACTGATGGAAAGAGGAAATTCTCAAGAAATGGAAAGAATGCACGTACAGAATCTAATACGATGTCTAGAGAAGACTCGTCTTCCCAGAAAATATAAAAAACAAAAATAAAAAAACAGGGAAATATACTTTCAAACCGTATAGTGCAGATTTTAAGGGATTTTGTGACATTGTAAGAACTTTACCAATTCTATGCACAGATAAAGAGTCTAAATAAAAGTCATCTTAACTATCAGGTTATTCATAAAAGTTCTTATCGTTAAAATGGTGCTAATTTTGCCCCAACCAATCAGATTTTAGCTTTCAAATGTTAAATAAGATCTGATTGGTTGGGGCAAAATTAGCACCATTTTAAACGATAAACTTTTATTGAATCTCCTTGCATGTGTGTTATAGGGCTCACATTAGGCAATATTAGTAGGACACCAACTTGACTATAACGTTAAGGTACCTACAACTGTGGTAGCCATACTGTTGATGTTGTGTAATATCAATTAGTGATACCTTCTCCTCTAATACTACAACTAAAACCTTCACTAATTACTATAATGTGAACTGTAATACAAAAAAATGAATGTTTTTCAATTTCATTTCAATTTCAGAATGCTCTATGAAGGGATCCGAAGATTTTAAGCCATTGAAAGGTTATTTACCCCCTGCGAGGAGGTGATACCTTTTATCTCCTCAATAAAAGTGTCTTTGATATTTCAAACTCGCTTCCCATTAGGGATGAATGCGATTGATTCAGGGATCAAGCGTAAACTAAGTAATACAAACTAAATAAAACATTAGGTTTCACTAATAACTATTGCGTAATATCTTACCTACTACTAAGGATTATTACCATTCAGCATCGTATGTAAGTTACCGTTTTCTGTTCGGCTTGGTCTTAATTACATATGTATGATACTGTATGTGTTAATGCTTTTTTAGTATTGATCCCAGACAGACATGTCAATCGGACATTGCCCGAAAAACGCGGCAGGTGATTAGAGTGTGGATGCCATTTTGTCCTGTTTTTTTTACTGTGCCATTAAAGATATAGGGGAGATCCAATATAGCCCTTTTTTCGTCTAAAACCCACGTTAACACGAAAAATTTCGGTTAACGTGGTTTTGACGGAATTTAGAGCACAGCGCCGTTTGCAAATGTTTTTGGAAACACGCTGTGCAAACGATCCAAAACCTCGCCGTTAAGATTTGCGCTACCTCGTTAGCGTGAAACTTAACGGCAAAGGTTTAGGAGCGTTAAGGTCGCGCTCCTTACCTAGCCCGTCCCGCGATGCAATAACTGACGTAATCTCGAATCTAAGGTAAGTAAGCGAGCTGCCTTATTGGATCTCCCTGTTTGTTTTGAAGGAAGTGTGGCCATTGTATTTGATTGTAACTACCAGGGAGCAGATCCTTCAGGTCTGGAAGCAAGGGGGAACCCTCATCTTCTTATTTTTCCTAAGGCAGATATGGCTTTCCCCAAGAAAACCACTGTAGAAGCAGGATAGGGCCCTATCATAGTATTGCTGGGGCTCAGTAATTTCTAGTTACGCCACTCAATAGACGGCAGCTAGAATCCTGGAGGGATTTTAAAGGGAGTAGCGTGGTCTTTTAATTAAAAAGACGTTAAATTCAACGCATCGTTTTTTCCATTGGGTGCCCAGCACAGTTTTCCAACAGAAACTGTGCACCAGCAAACCGCTCGGTAACCTGCGCTGTCCTGGATGTGGGCGATAACACCCGTTTTTACACTTGGGTTTAGGATGGCCTCAGCCTTAATTTCACCAATAACTCGTAGTAGGAAACTTGTCCTATGTGTCCCACATGTCACTTGCCAATTCCGGCAGTCCCATAATAATAAGAATCGTGATATAGAAGAACAGAAATGTGGCTTTTAAAGGGCAAGTCCTCCCCCCAAATCTAAAATTGAACCCCCGCTGTATAGTGTCTATAGTCTTACCTTACATCTCCGATCCAAATGGTTCCTCTGCAGTGTCCTGCGCTGGGAAGCTGATTTCCCACCCCTCCCTCCTCCAGTCCCGTTGCACTAGATTTAAAGTGTGTGCTAAACCTTCTTCTCTAGTGCTGTCTCCCCTCCCAGCCCCATTGTCCCGTTTTTAAAAACTTTCTTACGAGTCTTCGTACCTGCGGATTTCCCTTGGCCCTCGCAGCCAATCACAGACGCGGCTGCCGGTCCGCCACTAATGTGACTTATCCTTCACGTGCAGGCAGCAGGAACGAAGGCTGGTAGGTAAGATCTCTGCTTTTTTTTTTTTTTTTTTTAAAGGACATACGGTTGTGGTTGGGAGGGGGAACACTACACTACGGAAAGACGTGTTTTTAGGGTGGACATACCCTTTATAATAGACAAATACTGAAGGACAAACGTCTCACCGCTGTTTGGTCAATACAATAATTACTGTCAGTAAACTTTGTGTTTCAGGTGAGTTTGGGAGGGGGACACTACACTACGGAAAGACTGTGTATGTTAGGTGGACATACCCTTTAATAATAAGACAAATACTGAAGGACAAACTCGCACAGCTGTTTGGTCAATAACAATAATTATTGTCAGTAACTTTGTGTTTCAGGATTTTTCCACTATATCTTGACCCCTTTATCTGACCCCCAGGGTAAATGATAGAATGAATTAGAATTTAGATATTTAGATATGGAAATGGAAGTTTTTTCCAACCACATGATCCAGTAAATACTGCATTTACTAATTTTTATGGAACATTCCAGGGCAAGTTTGGTGAGTTTTCCTGCCGCTCAAACTGATAAACTGCGAAACCAAAAGACAAAACCAGTGGGCAACATGGAACAAGTCTGAAACCCCACAGTTACTCCCCCTCAACCGAATCATTTCTCCCATGTAATTCCATCCAATGAAGTGACCAGAACTTAGCACAGCTCTGTGCAGTGCATGTCTCACCAGTTGCACCTTATTAAAGGGTATATTGTGTGTGGTGTGTGGGGGGGTAGGTCAGTCCCTTTTATGTACGCTGGAGAAAAGGCGCTTGCGTGAGGATATGATTACTGTGTATAAATATATTAACGGTCCATACAAAAACTATCTGGGGCTTGTTCACCATAGAACATTCAGAGGACACATGGACACCCTTAAGACTTGAAGATAAAAGGTTTAGGCTTCAAGTTGGGAAAGGGTTTTTCACTGTGAGAACGGTAAAGCTATGGAACTGTCTTCCAGTGGACGTTGTTATGGCAGGTTCATTGGTCAGTTTAATAAAAAGCTGGATGAGTTTCTGCAAACAAGGAATGTTACACGTTACTGGTTTGATACATAAAGTAGAGTTGGGAAAGGGTTTGTCACTGTGAGAACGGTAAAGCTATGAACTGTCTTCCAGTGGACGTTGTTATGCAGGTTCATTGGTCATTTAATAAAAGCTGGATGAGTTTCTGCAAACAAGGAATGTTACACGTTACTGGTATTGATCATAAGTAGAGTTGGGAAAGGGTTTGTCACTGTGAAACGGTAAGCTATGGAACTGTCTTCCAGTGGACGTTGTTATGGCAGGTTCATTGGTCAGTTTAATAAAAGCGGATGAGTTTCCTACACAAAGGAATGTTACAAGTTACTGGGATTGATACTAAAGTAGAGTTGGAAAGGGTTTGTCACTGGTGAGAACGGTAAAGCTATGGACTTGTCTTCCAGTGGACGTTGTTTATGGCAGGTTCATTGGTCAGTTTAATAAAAAGCTGGATGAGTTTCTCACAAACAAGGAATGTTACCAGTTACTCGTATTGATACATAAAGTAGAGTTGGGAAAGGGTTTGTCACTGTGGAGAACGGTAAAGCTATGGAACTGTCTTCTAGTGGACGTTGTTATGGCAGGTTCTTGGTCATTTATAAAAAGCTGGATGAGTTTCACAAACAAGGATGTTACAAGTTACTGGTAATGATACATAAAGTAGAGTTTGGGAAAGGGTTTGTCACTGTGAGAACGGTAAACTATGGAACTGTCTTCCAGTGGACGTTGTTTATGGCAGGTTCATTGGTCAGTTTAATAAAAAGCTGGATGAGTTTCTACAAACAAGAAATGTTACAAGTTCTGGGATTGATACATAAGTAGAGTTGGGAAAGGTTTGTCACTGTGAGAACGGTAAAAGCTATGGAACTGTCTTTCCAGTGGACTTTGTTTATGGCAGGTTCATGGTCAGTTTATAAAAAGCTGGATGAGTTTCTACAAACAGGATGTTACAAGTTACTGGGATTGAACATAAAGTAGAGTTGGGAAGGGTTTGTCACTGTGAGAACGGTAAAGCTATGGAGAACTGTCTTCCAGTGGACTTTGTTATGGCAGGTTCATTGGTCGTTTAATAAAAGGCTGGATGTTTTCTACAAACAAGGAATGTTACAAGTTACTGCGGGATTGATACATAAAGTAGAGTTGGGAAGGGTTTGTCACTGTGAGAACGGTAAAGCTATGGAACTGTCTTCCAGTGACGTTGTTATGGCAGGTTCATTGGTCAGTTTAATAAAAAGCTGGATGAGTTTCTACAAACAAGGAATGTTACAAGTTACTGGTATTGATACATAAAGTAAGTTGGGAAAGGTTTGTCACTGTGAGAACTAAAGCTATGGAATGTCTTGCATGGACGTTTTTATGGCAGGTTCATTGGTCAGTTTAATAAAAGCTGGATGATTTTCTAACAACAGGAATGTTACAAGTACTGGATTGATACATAAAGTTAAGTTGGGAAAGGGTTTTGTCACTGTTGAGAAGGGTAAAGCTATGGAACTGTCTTCTAGTGGACGTTGTTATGGCGGTTTATGGTCAGTTTTCTAAAAAAGCCTGGATGAGTTTTCTACAAACAAGGAATGTTACAGTTACGGGGATTGATACATAAGTTAGAAGTTTTGATCCAGGGAATTTTCCTATTGCCACGTTGGAGTCAGGAAGAAAATTTCCCCCCCTTCATAATTTGTGGGGTATTTTTGCTTCCTCTGGATAACAGTTAGGCAAGAAATGAGGATATTGCTAGATGGGTTGAACTGGATGGATGGATGTCTTTTATTCAACCTCAATACTAAAATATAAACTAAAGGAAATTTGGAGGGTTGGTCAGTGCTTCTTATTAAAGGGAATGCTGGGGTTAGGTCATCCATACCTTATTAAAGGGAATGTTGGAGGGTCGGTCATTGCTCCTTATTAAAGGGATTTAAGGTTTCAAGCATACCTTTTAAGGGAATTTGAGGGTCGGAGCCCTTATTAAAGGGATGTTAAGGGTTGTTCAGTGCTCCTTATTAATTGGAATGTTGAAGGGTGGGTCAGTATACCTTATTAAAGGAAATTTTGGAGGGTCAGTCAGTGCTCCATATTAAAGTGCTTCTTATTAAAGGGAATGCTGGAGGGTAGGTCATCATACCTTATTAAAGGGAATGTTGGAGGGTTGGTCAGCATACCTTATTAAAGGGAATGTTGGCAGGTGGGTCAGCAAACCTATCAAAGGGAATGTTGGAGGGTAGGTCAGTCCATTTTATAATGGTTGTTGGGGGTAGGTGTCAGGTGCACCTTATTAAAGGGGATGTTGGAGGGTAGGGCAGTGCACCTTATTAAGGGAATGTTGAAGGGTAGGTCAGTGCACCTTATTAAAGGGGATGTTGGAGGGTAGGTCAGTATACCTTATTAAAGGGAATGTTGAAGGGTTGGTCAGCAACCTTATTAAAGGGAATGTTGGAGGGTCGGTCTTACTCCTTATTAAGGGGAATGTTGGAGGGTTGTTTCAGTGCTCCTTATTAATTGGAATGTTGAAGGGTTGGTCAGTATACCTTATTAAAGGAAATTTTGGAGGGTCGGTCAGTGCTCCTTATTAAAGGTAATGTTGAGGGTAGGTCATCATACCTTATTAAAGGGAATGTTGGAGGGTCGGTCAGTGCCTCCTTATAAAAGGGAATGTTAAAGGGTTGGTCGTGTTCCTTATTAAAGGGAATGTTGAAGGGTTGGTCACATAACCTTATTAAAGGAATGTTAAGTGTTGTTCAGCATACCTTTAAAGGAAGTTGGAGGGTAGGTCACATACCTTATAAAGGGACTGTTTGAAGGTTTGGGTCAGTACTCTTTATTAAAGGGAATGTTGGAAAGGTTGTCAGTGCTCCTTATTAAAGGGAATGTTAGGGGTCGGTCCATTGCTCCTTATTAAAGGAATGTTGGAGGTAGGTCAGAATACCTATTAAAGGGAATTTTGAAGGGTTGGTCAGCATACTTATTAAAGGGAAGTTGAAGGGTTGTCAGTACTCCCCTAATTTTTGGAGGGTCGGTCAGTGCTTCTTATTATAAGGGAATGTTGGAGGTAGGTCATCATAACATTAAAGGAATGTTTGAGGTTGTTCAGTGCTCCTATTAAAGGGATGTTTGAAGGGTTGGTCAGTGCTCCTTAATAAGGGAATGTTGGAGGGTTGTCGATGCACCTTATAAAGGGAATGCTGGAGGGTTTGTCAGCATACCTTATTAAAGGGAATGTTGGAGGGTTGGTCAGCATACCTTATTAAAGGGAATGTTGGAGGGTTGGTCAGCATACCTTATTAAAGGGGATGTTGGAGGGTCGGTCAGTCTCCTTATTAAAGGGAATTTTGGAGGGTTGGTAAGCATACCTTATTAAAGGGAATGTTGGAGGGTCGGTCAGCATACCTTATTAAATGGGAATCAATGGAATGTTGGAGGGTTGGTCAGTGCTCCTTATTAAAGGGAATGTTGGAGGGTCGGTCAGTACTCCTTATTAAAGGGAATGTTGGAGGGTCGGTCAGTGCTCCTTATTAAAGGGAATGTGTGGAGGGTCGGTCAGTGCTCCTTATTAAAGGGAATGTTGGAGGGTTGGTCAGTGCTCCTTATTAAAGGGAATGTTGGAGGGTCGGTCAGTGCTCCTTATTAAGAGGGAATGTTGGAGGTCGGTCAGTGCTCCTTATTAAAGGGAATGTTGGAGGGTCGGTCAGTGCTCCTTTAAAGGGAATGTTGGAGGGTCCAGCGCTCTTATTAAAGGGAATGTTGGAGGGTCGGTCAGCGTTCCTTATTAAACGGAATGTTGGAGGGTCGTCAGTGCCCTTATTAAGGGAATGTTGGAGGGTCGTTCAGTCTCCTTATTAAAGGGATGTTGGAGGGTCGGTCAGTGCTCGCTTATAAGGGAATGTTGAGGGTCAGACAGTGCTCCTTATTAAAGGGATTGTTGAAGGGAATTTAGAAATCTACTTCTTTATATGACTTCTTTTTGTAACCATTTATTTGTAAAATGTAATGTTCTCTATTGTAATTTGGCAGGAGGTTCATTTAATTTCTTGTTTAATACATTTAGTGCAGGTTTAATATCTCCCTACAACACATTTGTCCATTGTCGTGCATGGTGGTTGCACTACAACTCCCAATATCACTTGGAGCCATACACATTTTTTTCCTTGGGGCAACAGGATATTATTTGTATAATCATGTTACTTAGTGTCACCAAAATTGCATCTGTCAGAGCAGCAATAATATTGTTACAACCACACAATATCTGTAAGGGATGCTGGAATATAGTTTAACCCATCAAACAAGATCGGACATACATTGGGGCTGGGAGGGGGGACCTACACCTACAAAGACATGTATTTAGGGTGGACATACCCTTTAAGCAAATTAATAAGGCAAATACTGAAGGACAAATGTCTCACAGCTGTTTGGTCAATAACAATAATTACTGTCAGTGAACTTTGTGTTCAGGTGAGTTTTTTCCATTAGAAATGACTTAAGTATCTTGACCCCATTATTTGCCCCAGAGTAAATGATAGAATTAATTAGCATTTATCTCTTAATATGGATATGGGGGAAAACTGCATTTTCTAGATTTTTTTATGGAACATTTCCATAGTCTCTCAGTCCCTAGCTAAATATTCCCACTGATATTATATACATGACTGACAGAAATATCTCTTTGCTGCTCTGAGCTTAGTAAAGTCATTGTTAATAGTGGATATTAACATAGTAATTGAGGTTGATAAATACATACTTCCATCAAGTCCAACCTTTTACCCTCCTTTTTACCCTACCCTAACAGTTGAATCCCAGATAAAGGCAAAAAAAAAACAGCTAAAAAGGGGAAAAATTCTTCCTGACTCCAAATGCCAATCGGAAAGTATCCCTGGATCAACCCAAACTACAGTATATGTAAATTAACCAGTAATTCTCAATATTATATAGTATCCCTGTACCAACCAGAACTACGTATATGTATTAATACCAGTAATCATCAATATATAATATAGTAATCCCTGTACCAACCAAACTACAGTATATGTATATACCAGTAATTATCAATATATATAGTACCGTACCAACCAACTACAGTATATGTACTTAATACCATAAATTCTCAATATTATATAGTATCCCCTGTACCAACCAGAACTACAGTATATGTATTAATACAGTAATTCCCATATATATAGTATCCCTGTACCAACCAAACTACATATATGTATTAATACCAGTTAATCCTCAATATTATTAGTATCCCTGTACCAACCATAACTACGTATATGTATTAATACCAGTAATTCTCAAATATTATATAGTATCCCTGTACCAACCAGAAACTACAGTATCTGTTTTATACCAGTAATTCTCACTA
The DNA here is from genome assembly GCA_019447015.1 of Hymenochirus boettgeri. Classification (NCBI taxonomy): domain Eukaryota; kingdom Metazoa; phylum Chordata; class Amphibia; order Anura; family Pipidae; genus Hymenochirus; species Hymenochirus boettgeri. The sequence continues at coordinate 1,417,636 of CM033475.1, read as the reverse complement.
TTATATAGTATCCCTGTACCAACCAAACTACATTATATGTATTAATACCAAGTATTCTCAATATTATATAGTTCCCTGTACCACCCAGAACTACAGTATATGTATTAATACCAGTAATTCTCAATATTATATATAGTATCCCTGTACCAACCAAACTACAGTATATGTATTAATACCAGTAATTCTCAATATTATATGTAATCCCTGTACCAAACAACTACAGTATATGTATATACCAGTATCTATTATTTGTATCCCACCACGAACTACAGTATATTCCAATTTTCAATGTACTAGTATCCCTGTACCAACCAGAACTACATATATGTATTAATACCAGTAATTCTCAAAATTATATAGTATCCCTGTCCCAACCAGAACTACAGATATGTATTAATACCAGTAATTTTCAAATTATATACATCCCTGGTGCCAACCAGAACTACATATTGCATTAATACCAGTAATTCCTTAACATTATAGTATCCCTGTACCAACCAGAACTACAGTAATATGTATTAATACCATTAATTCTCAATATTATATAGTATCCCTGTAACCAACCAACTACAGTATATGTATTAATACCAGTAATTCTCATATTATTATTATCCCTGTACTAACCAGAACTACAGTATATGTATTATACCAGTAATTCTCATATTATATAGTATCCCTGGATTTAACCAACTACAGTATAGTATTAATACCAGTAATTCTCAATATAATATAGTATCTCCGTAACCAACCAGAATTACAGTATATTTTAATACCAGTAATTCTCAAGATTTTATAGTATCCCTGTACCAACCCAGAACTACGATAATGTATTATTAACAGTAATTCTCAATATTATATAGTATCCCTGTACCAACCAGACTACAGTAAATGTATTAATACCAGTAATTCTTACTATTATATATATTCCCTGTACCAACCAGAACTACTGTAAATGTATTAATACCAGTAATTCTCAATATTATAAAGTATCCCCCTACCAACCAGACTACAGTATATGTATAATCCCATTAATTCTCAGTATTATATAGTATCCCCCTACCAACCAGAACTACAGTATATGTATTATACCAGAAATTCTCATATTATATAGTATCCCCCTACCAACCAGAACTACAGTATATGTATTAATACCAGTAATTCTCAATATTATATAGTTCCACCTGTACCAACCAGAACTACAAATATGTATTAATACCAAAATTCGCTAATATCATATAGTATCCCCATACCAACCAGAACTACAGTATATGTATTATACCAGTATTCATATATATAGTATCCCCTGTACCAACCACTACACATACTGTTTAATCAGAAACTTCTCAATATCATATAGTATCCCCATACCAACCAGAACTACAATATATGTATTAATACCAAAATTCTCAATATTATATAGTATCCCTGTCTAACCCAGAACTACAATATATGTATTAATACCATAATTCTCAATTAATATACCCTGTACTAACCAGAACTACAGTATATGTATTATACCAGTGATTCTATTCTTATATTTTTTTAGTTTTAGAACGTATCTGCCCACTTTTAAAGCTATTCAATAAACTTGCATTGTATGTTATAAATGTACACGAAGGCTGGAACAGGGGCTCATTATAAATTCTACTATCCAGCCGTTTAGCTGTTAAGTTACAATATTTTGAATTAATTTAAATATTATACTGTTGTATCATTAAGGGAATACAGAAGCAGCAGACAGTCCCAGGCAGGACCTCAGAACTACCACTACCAGAGGACTGCAGCCCCCAGAGCCCCCCCAGGACGCCAGCCCAGAGCCCCAGGAGCAGCCCAACCCACCCAGAGGGGAGAGCAGCAGCCCAGAGACCACAGGACCCAGCAGCTCAGCCAGAGCAGCAAGCACAAGGAACAGCAGAGCAGAGAGCCGCCCCCAGAGAGGGACAGCCCCCAGAAGCAGACCCCAGCCAAGCCCAGGGGTAGACAGCAGCAGCCAGCCCCCCGGGACACAGCAGCACAGCCCAGCCAGACTCCCCAGCCCCAGCACAGCAGCAGCCAGCCCAATGGAAGAGAGACAGCCCCCCAGGACCACCACAGCCCAGGAGACACCAGGAAGCCAGCTAGCAGCCAGGAGGCCAGCGAAGCCCAGCACAGCCCCCAAGGAGAGTCACCCCCAGCAGGAAAGCAGAGCACCAAGAGACCCCCATAGCAGCCAGCCCCAACCCCACAGCAGCCGTCAGCCACAGACCAGAGCCAGAGCAGCTCAGGAAGAAACAGCACAAGGAACCAGCCAGACAGCCCCCCAGCAGCACAGCAGCCAGCAGCAGAAAGCGGACTAGAGAGGACTACCTATGGAGGGCAGGACTACCTTAAGGAAGGCTGCTGGGCACCTCCTGTGGTTTTATCAGAACTACGTTTAAATAGTAGCATCACTTTAAATTTTGAATGTGCTTTTTTAAACTTTTGTGGACATTTTTTAAGTACTTTCCACCGCAGGTCTTGGATCAAACAACGAGTATCACTTTAATATCACATTATAGAAAAAAAAAAAAAATGGGGGGGAAAGATCTTTTAGTGGGAAAATTTCCTTGTAAACTACAAAAATAAACTTCATCTTATCGATTAAATGAATACACTTGCTCTTACTTAGGTGGATTTGTTGTGCCATGCTTTTAATTCAGTGACTTGGTATGATTCAGGCTCAGTATCTCTCCCGGACTATTGTGAGGGCAAGCATGCCTGTATCAACTATTGAGTAGCACTGGGAGAGGCAATTTCTACCATCATTGCAAAGTACACCAAACTGTCACCATTTCCAATTCCACTATTTACAGTAAAAAAACTGCACCACAGAGTTTTAGTTAATTTAAGACACTTGGAGTGACAGCTGAACCGTATTATGATTGAATATCTAGAGAAACAGGACAGATTTAAAAAATGGTACAGTGATGGAAGACAAAATTATAGGTTTCCAGCAATGGAAACATCTTAATGTTAAACCATCACCACCTCTCACCCCCAGGACCCCTAGGGATGCCGAGAGATTGCTAGTGTTGCTAAAAGATGTCAAAGACCATGAGAGATTGCATGCGAGATTGTTATGTGTTTTTAAGATGACCAATAGACACATGTCAAAGGACCCACGTGGACATCCCTAAAGACTTGAGATTATAAAAGAGTTTAGGGTTCACGTGGGGGGAAAGGGTTTTTCACTGTTTGAGAACGGTAAAGCTATGGAACTGTCTTTCCAGTGGACGTTTTGTTATGGCAGGTTCATTGGTCAGTTTAATAAAAAAGCTGTGATGAGTTTGAGTTTCTCAAAACAGGAATTGTTTTACAATGTTACGGGTTATTGATTACATTAAAGTAGAGTTTGGGAAAGGGTTTGTCCACCAAAAAACTTGGTGGGTGAGACGGTTAAGCTATGGAACTGTCTTCCAGTGGACATGGTATGCAGGTTCATTGTCAGTTTAATTAAAAAAACTGGGGATTAGATTACTGCCAAACAAGGATGTTACAAGGTACTGGATTGATCATAAGTAGAGTTGGGAAAGGGTCTTTTCACTGTGGAGAACGGTTTATTAAAGCTATGAACTCTGTTTTCCAGTGGACGTTGTTATGGCAGGTTCATTGGTCAGTTTAATAAAGCTGGGATGACGTTTCTACAAACAAGGAATGTTACAGTTACTGGGATTGATACATATAAAGTAGAGTGGGAAAGGTTGTTGTCACACTTGAGATTAGTGTGGTATAGCGATGGAAACGATTGTCTTTGTCCATGGGGACGTTTTTTTGTTGGGTTTTATGGCCAGGTCATTTGGTCAGGTTATAAAAAAGCTGGACATGAGTTTCTTACAACAAGGATGTTACAAGTTACTGGGATTGATACATAAACGTAGAGTTGGGAAAGGGTTTTGCACTGTGAGAACGGTAAAGATATGGAACTGTTCTTCAGTTGGACGTGGTTATGGCAGGTTCATTGGTCAGTTTAATATATAAAAAGCTGGATGAGTTCTACAAACAAGAATGTTACAAGTTTATGGTATTGATACATAAAGTAGAGTGGGGAAAAGGGTTTGTTCACTGTGAGAATGGTTTAAAGTCTATGGAACTGTCTTTCCAGTGGACGTTTTGTTATGGCAGGTTCATTGGTCAGTTTTTTTGAATATAAAAAGCTGATGAGGTTCTACCAAACAAGAGGAATGTTACAAGTTAATGGTTATTGTACAAAAGTTAGAGTTGGGAAAAAGGGTTTGTCCTGTGAGAACGGTAAAGCTATGAACGTTGCCAGTGGACGTTGTTTATGGCAGGTTCATTGGTCAGTTTTTTAATAAAAGCTGGATGAGTTTCGCAACAAGAGTTACAAGTTACTGCGTATTGATACAAAAGTAGAGTTGGGAAAAGGGTTTTTCATGTTGTGAACGGTAAAAAGCTATGGAACTGGTTCCAGTGGACGTTGTTTTATGGCAGGTTCATTGGTCAGTTTAATAAAAAGCTGGGATTGAGTTTCTGATAGACAAAGGAATGTTACAAGTTTCAGGTTATGTATTGATACAAAAGTAGAGTGGGAAGGGCTTCTGTCACTGTGAGAACGGGTTATTTAAAGCTATGGAAAGGTCTTTTCCGTGGACGTTGATTTGTTGTTATTATGGCCAGGTTCATTGGTCAGTTTAATAAAAAGCTGGGGATGAGTTTCTACACAAAACAAGGAAATGTTACACAAGTTAAGGTATAGTATTGATACATAAAGTAGAGTTGATACCAGGGAAATTTCCCATTGCCACTTGGAGTCACGAAGGAATTTTTTCCCCCTTCAATAAATTTGTGGGGGTTTTGCCTTCCTCTGGGATCAACGCAGTTTTAGACAGGGAAATGAGGATTGCTTAGATGGGTTGGACAAGGATGGAACGTAGGTCTTTATTCAACCGCAAATACTATACTTACTAATTACTATGACTATACTCTACTGTACTATACTATACTATACTGTACGTTACTAACTATACTGTACTTATACTATAATGTACTATACTATACTATACTGTGTTTACTATACTATACTATACTGTACTATACTATAACTATGACTGTATTTACTATACTATACTGTACTACTATTACTGTACTGTACTATACTGACTATATGTACTGTACTGTACTATACTTACGTTGACTTACTTAGACATGACTGTACTGTACTACTGTACTATACTATACTGTAGCTATACTATACTATACTGTACTATAGGTACTGTACTGTACTATACTTATACTATACTATACTGTACCTATGACTATACTTGTACTATACGTCTATATGACTATACTATACTTGTACTGTACTATACTATACTGTACTATACGATATGTACTGTACTATACTATACTATACTATAATATACCTTACTATTACTGTCCACAGACTATATTTACTATACATACTATACTATACTATACTATACTGTACATACTATACTTGTACTATAATATAAATACTATTACTATACTGTACTATACTGTACTAGACTATACGTACTATACTATACTATATCTGTAATACTAATATACTTGTACTGTTTTTTTTACTATACTATACTATACTATACTGTACTGTACTGTACTATACTATACTGTACTATACTATACTGTACTATACTGTAACTACTATACATATACGGTACTATACTATTAATACTGTAACTATACTAACTATACTGTACTGATACTATTACGTACATATCCCTGTACTATATTATACTGTACTATACTATACTGTACTATTTACTATACTATACTGTACTATACTATACTGTACGTACTGCTACTATTACTATACTGTACTATACTGTACTATACTGTACTAGTTACTATATGTATTACTATACTGTACTATGACTGCTACTGACTGTACTATATATACTTACTATACTATTTACTGTACTGTACGTACTATACTATACTATACTTCTATACTTATACTGTACTATACTATACTGTACTTACTGTACTATACGTATATGTGACATACTATTACTGTACTATACTATACGTACTATACTATACTTATACTGTACTATACTATACTGTACTATACTATATACTGTACTATACTATACTATCCTATACTGTACTATACTTATACTATACTATACTATACTGTACTATACTGTACTATACTATACTGTACTGTATTATTACTGTGACTGTACTATACTATACTGTTACCTGCAATATACTGTTACTATACTGTACTATACTCTACTGTACTATGACTATACTGTACTATCGTACTGTACTGTACTATACTATACTGTACTATACTATACGTCTGTACGTACTATACTTACTACTATACTGTTACTAGTACTAATAACTGTACTATACTATACTTGTACTATACTATACAACTGTACTATATATACTATACTAAAAGGACATAGTAATTAGGAACGGGGGAGCTAGGAAATAGGATTAATCTCAAACGTTCTCTAATTTGATGCGTTTAACATTTCGCTTTCATAACGTCGATGTTCCTTGTAGGATCCAATGATTCATTGCGTGTAAATCACCTTAAGAGTTATAAGTACTACACAGAGAGTATCCCTCACCATGATGGTTTCGTGGATTTCCCCAGCTCATCGTATGAAGCCGTTTACAAAGGTAAGTCATGAATGAAAACTGACCTTCTCATTCTGGAAACCGGCCCCTGTATTCGCATTTTTTACCAGCAATGGTTACTTTACAAATATTGATGTTACAAATTCAATATGTCCTATCTGGGTAATAGGAATGTTTCTGGGGTTTAATATTGTGTTAACCTAACGGGTAAGCTTCAGATTCCCCTTCCCTGACTATATGACTATCTGTGAAGTCAAGGCATGCTCAGTAATCCCTAATGTGGGCCCTTAGGATATGGCTATCACAGGACGATAAGTATCATTCAGCCAAAAAAAATTTAGCAAATACAAATAACAAAATCAGGATGTGATTTAGTCGCGGCACCTTATATTATGGAGGCGAATATCAAGCCAAATACCCATTATCAGATGATCGTATCGCTTCATTATGGCCCCCCCATAAGAGGCAAGCAATTCCCACCATGCAATTCATTACTGTCACCATTTCCAGTTACCTGCAAACCTGCACACAGAAAGAGAAAGAAAAAGTATATAGTATTAGAGTATTTATTGGTATTAATAAGGCACTTGAATAGACCCATTCACCGCGAACCCGGAATTTTTTCAATTTTCGAAATCGAAAAAAAGTTGATACATTATCGAAAATTCGAAAACAAACAAAACGCGAATTTGCAGAACTTGAAAAATTTTGAAAATTTCGAAAACGGAACGAAACTAAACCCAGTTTTCGAAACATTCCTCTATTAACACCCCCAAATATAAATAAAATAAACCATAATATATGATGCCATTTTTATATAAAGGTGAGTATTACTGTTTACCTTCCCATCATTGAGTCTTCTGTATTCACCGCAGGTACCGGATTCCCTGGTCCACAAGTAATGGTTGGCCTTGCCCTGTAATGGGCACACTATGCCGGATTTGGTGCCAGCGAGGTTTTAAGTGATTCACATATTCCCTCTAATTAATGGAGACGTTAAGCCCTTTGCCACGTAAGTTGAATGTTGTGGAGCTGTTGGGGTATAAACGGCAGTTTGATACCGGGGAAGGGAAAGGGATTACTCACTGCGGGATTTTTTTTAAAAGGCAAGCTATTCAGCTGGCATTATTAACACCAGAGCCAAAACTAGCGCCAAATGCGATATTGCATAAAACAAGGGTCAGATGCGTGGTCTATGTGCCATAACACACGCGCATCCAACGCTACATGAGTTAAAGTCCCACTAACCCAAGAGCGAACCGGCTAGAGCAACCTTTAACTCAAATATATTTGCCCAGCGTCCTCTGGGTATGAGAATTTCCATACTGGGGGGGAAATTAGGATTATCACTAACACGCATAGAGCACTAATACCTCTTGGTATTTTACTAATGCCACAGTATCGCCCCAATGCTGCTTGGGGGCATGATATAGGGAAAACTCTTGATATTAACCCTGTACAACTACGCCCTAGACCAAGGTCTGTACACATTGTTTTATGGTTAAAGCTTCTGGATATAAAGTGATTGATGTGTATATGATGTGTATATCGGTGTGTATATGGTGTGTATATGGTGTGTATATGGTGTGTATAATGAGGTGTATATGATGTGGATATGAGGTGTTATTTTGATGTGTATATGGTGTGTATATGGTGTGTATATAATGTGTAGTGATGTGTATATGTGTGTATATTGCTGTTGTAAATGCATGTGTATATGATGTGTATATGATGGATAGGATGTGTAGATGGTTTGTGTATATGCTGTGTAATGATGTGTATATGGTGTGTAATGATGTGTATATGTGTGTATTGATGTGTAATGCTGTGTATATGCTGTGTATATGCTGTGTTATATGATGTGGTATATGATGTATATCTGCTGGTATATGATTGTGTATATGAGGTGTATATGATGTGTAATATACGTTGTATATACTGTGTTTGTAAATGCTGGGTATATGATGTGTTGTGTATATGATGTGTATAGATGTGTATATGCTGTTTGTAAATGCTGGTATTATGATGTGTATATACTGGTATATGATGTGTATATCCTGTGTATTATGATGTGTATCTGCGGGAGATATTATGTGTAGATACTGTGTATAGATGTGGTATATAACTGTGTATATGCTGGGAAGATGATGTGTATATTGCTGTGTATATGATGTGGATATTATGTTGTATTTATACTGTGTATATGAGTGTATATAAGTGTTATCTGTGTGAATATATGGATCGGTGTGATATGCCATGTATTTATGATTGTGTATATCTATGTGTGTATAGGATGTTGTATATACTGTGTACCGTTTATATACTCGAATATAGCCGACCGAGTAATACGAAGTCGACGGTACCCATTTTTGTACCTCAAAAATGAGTATAAAAAAAACCAATTGAACTCGGGTATAAGTCGGAGGGTAGAGTAGACGTAGTAGAAAGGAGTAATAGTTTACAAACATCATGAGTGGAATGCACACACTAAACCCCAAAACACCACGACCATGTCCCTGGACTCCTTACTCTCCCCCCAGCCCCAGGAAATATAAACCAACTATTCCTGTCCCTTGGACTCCTTACTCTCCCCCCAAAGACCCAGGAATTATATAATAAAACCACTTACCCTGTCCGCGACTATTACTCTCCCCCAGACCCAGGATTAATATATTATTATTAATTAAAACACTTTCCCTGCACCCATATTCTCTACACTAAGTAATTCATGTTTTTTTAACTGCGCAGGCTTTAATTTTTCATAGTTGCAGGGAGGAGTATGGACCCCAGAAATTCACTTGCGATGGAGGAATCGGTGCAGCATCCAGGTGGTCGCATCCACTGAGTTCAACTACTCGCGTCGGGGTAGCATTTTCCCGGTGCCGAGTAGTGACGTCAGTGATTGCGACATCAGTTGGGGACGCGGAACAGCCGGATTCTCCATTCAGTAAGTGACTGACGAGTATAAAGTCGAGGTCAGTTTTTAGGCTGTTTCACAGCCTGAAAAACCTCACTTACTTTACTCGAGTATATACGGTATATGTATATGATGTGTATATGCTGTGTATATGTTTTGGGTCTATGATATGATCTTGTGACGCACAACTATTTATAATACATGATCAAGTGAGCTTTATGAGATTCAGTTTTTGTATCATGCCTGAAGAAGAAGCTTACAGTATCTGCCTTCGATTTTTCATCAATTTTAGCTACGCTCTGCAAACGATACCCTCCTCTCATCCACCCGGTCACCTATTCCCATGCCGCATTCAGGACTTTTATTTCGTGATGACCTCTTGCACTGGAAACTCCATGCCTCCGTTATGTCCATCACTCACCGTCCCTAATACCTTCAAACGTAACCTTAAAACCTCTTTTTTAAGGTTACCATTCTTTTTAAAAAAGGCACCATATAAACCTGGACTAAAACATACCAATTCTTTAATTTACCCATCTTGGACCCCGCATTACACTCCACTGCCATTCACAGCCTAACCGATTCCTGTCTCACCCCATATCCTCTAGACTGTAAGCTCTTTGGGCAGGGTCCTCTTTCCTATTGTATCACAGGAGTTAGTGCTGTAAGAAACGACACACTCTGTTTACTTTATAATGTAATTACCTATGTATGTAATATGTGGACTTTGTATAACAGGATATCCTGCTATGTAATTTTATGACCTATGTAATGTTGTAAGCGCCACGGAAGATGTTGCGATATATATAAATCCATTAATAATAATAATATTAATAATAAATAATAATAATTCATAATGATAAAGTTTCATACCAAGATGTCTTAACTTCACCAAGTGGCTAACATGGTAAATGTATATACTATTTAGGATTATATCATACGGGTTACCCCTTTAGAGTCTCTTGGGAAAAAATTATCCCAATCAGAAATAAATACAACCTGTCATGTTAGTAAGTACCAGGTAAAGAAAATTAATATAAGTAAAACAGAAAAGTGAAAGTTTCTTACAGCAATACCGTGATGCAATAGAGAAGAGGACCCATGCCCAAAGAGCTTACCAGTCTAGAGGATATGGGGGTGAGTGAGATATAAGGTGCGGAAATTCGGTTAGGTTGGTAGACTTGTAAAATAGATGGCAGTTGGAGTGTGAAAGGCAAAGGCAGGTGGGATCATATAGTGGGTAGTATTAGTAGTAAGAGGGGTAATGTCTAGACCAGGTTATATGGCGCCTCTAAAGAGGGGTTTTAAGGTTACGTTTGAAGTATTAAAGGGACGGGTGAGTGACGGACAAGTGGAGGGAGAGGGAGTTCCAGAGCAGCAGGTGGCCAGCACGAAGTTACGAGTAGTCCTGAATGCGGGCATGGGAAGTGGTGACAGAGGGTGCGTACCTGTTTTTTTATAGTGGTGACGCTCGTTAGGGGCCAAGTAAAGGGATTAACCACTGAAGGAGGGCTTTAGAACATTGCAGTGGTAGGGGTAGAGAAGATGGAGGTTGGTTGGTGAGAAAGGAATAGAAAGTAACTGGGGGGGACGGGGGATGATTCAGAATAAAAGAGAAAAAAAAGAATGGGGGGGAATAGAGGGGGGAAGGCAAGGGAGAATAGAAAAAGCAAAGGTAATAAAAATTGAGAAGCTATAGAAGGAAGGGCGAAAAAAGATGGATCAATAAGTTAACGGGGGGATGGAAGGAAGAAATAAGGATAGAGGGAAAATGAAAAAAGTAAATAATAAAAAAGAAGGGGGGAAGAAAAAAGATAAAAAGAAATAAAAAAATAGGAGGAGGAGGGGGGGGAGATGAAGGGGAAAGGGGGGGGCGAGAAATAGAAGGAAAGAAGAGGAAGGGGGGGAGAAGAGGTATAGCTGGGGGAAATAGTGAGGAAAATAAATAGAGAGAAAGAGGGGAAGGATAGTAGGGGGAATAAGGGAGGGGAAGATGATGAGAGGGAAGAAAATAAGAAAGCGGGAAAGGAATGAAAGAAGGGGGAAAAGGAATGGGGGGGAAAATAGAGAGCGAGAGGGAGGAAAAACAAAGGATCAGACAGGGGGGGAATAGAGAAAAAGATATTAAAACAGTATGCAGAGAAGGATGAGCAAATGCGGAGGGGTCGGGAAAGTAAAAAGAAAGAGGGAAGGGGGAGGAAGAAAATAAAAGGGGAAAAGGAAGGAGTAATAGAACGGAATTGGGGGAGTGAGGGGGAAAGGTAAAGAAAGGAGAGGAGGGAGGGGGAAATAAATGGGTAAAAGGGGAGATGAAAAGAAAGGGGGGGAAGGGAAGTAATAGGAACGGGGAAAAGTGGGAAAGAGGGGAAAAGGAAAAAAGGGGGGAGGCGAGTTTTAGATTGGGCAGAGCATGATAGGGGTGGAATGACGCTTGTAGGGAGAGGGTCGGGCTGCACAGGAAAACACTCGGATGTTTTCGATTTTTCTCTGTGAAAATATGAGGCTATTTCATCAGCGATAGGAACAGCGGGGGCGGTGGAGGTGAGCGACAAAGAGCAGGGAGTGATACTTTGAAAGAAGCTGTTTGGGGTTATGGGATTGGGAGGATTGAGTGAAGAGATATAGTTCTGTTTTTGGCTAGATTTAGGATATTATTTTAAAGCGCCTCTGGTCCGAATATATATAAAGGGCACTAAATTCCAGGAGAAGTCTATATTGTACTCTTGGCCCAGCGTCGCTCGGTATACGAGGGATGGATGCCTTTCAACTTTTTAATATGGTCCGTTAAGCCCGGGTTGTGGGTTCTTGTGACCAAAGGCGACGGGGGATAAGGGAGCACCAAGCGAAAGGGCATTGGAAACCGTGTTATGGTAGGGTGAGTAGCGGTCCGAAACTTCGAAACAAATCCGGTTCCGTCAACGATCCGCGAATTTTCGAAAAAAATTCGAAAATTGAAAATCCCATTATTTAAACGAAAAAAAAATCCCGAAAAATGCGTGAAAATCACTAGTTTCGAAAATTCGGAGAAGCGGCGAAAAATCCGCGATATCCGCCATCTGCGAACGGTGAAAGGGGTCACTCTGCCGCGGATCGAACCCGAATGCCGCGGCAGATTTAAACCTGTCGGGAATTGGAGGATATCGCGAAATGGGCCATCACTAGTAGTGGACAGCTGCCAAGGTTAAGGCGTCAGAGAGAAGGGCGATAAGAGTAAGTTGTGAGAGGACAAGAGGCGAATGGGGGTTCGAGATTACCAGGTCTCGGCATCAAAAACTTTGATTTTGAGGGTCCCCCCCCCCCCCCGGTCGGGACAGATCGGAAGAGGAAAGGGAGAGTTGGAGAAGGTAGATACAGAGCAGATCAGGTGTGCCCATTAACAATGGGTACTGGGGCAGAGGCCATTGTGTTGTAAGGCCAAGGGAGGAGGTAAGAGAGAGAGTTTAGTGGTAGGAGAGTGTTGGTTACGATGGGGATATTGAAATCCCCTAAGATAATTGAGGGATGTCAGTGGGATTTAGAAAGGTGGGACAACCCAAGAAGGAAGTGAGAAGTGGGTCAAAGAAAGGGTGGTCGGGCGGGGTGGAGTTAATAAATAACCACAATCTGTAGGGGGTGGAGAGTAACACGGATCGAGAAAGATTAGAACGGGAGAGGGCTGGTAAGGGGTTTGTGATGGGTATGAAAGTGCCGCTCAGAGAGAAGAATACCAACTGTTTTTTCCCCCCACCAATTTATTTATCGGTCCTAGGGTGTGGCTGAAGTGAAGGTCACCATACGAGAGTGGAGCAGGTGTTGAGGACAGCGAGGGTGACAGCAGTGTTCAGTAAAGACAGAAAGTGAAAGCTGGTTAGAGATAAATAGGTCGTGTAAGTGTTCAAGGTTATTACAAACAGACTGTGCCGTGCCACAAGGGCCCCAGGATTATAGGGAGCAGGGGAAGGGAAAGGAGAGGTACATAGTGATATTCTTTTGGGTGTGTGGTTAGGGTACACAGTGGATGTGAAGGAGCGGTATGGGGCAGGTAGAATTAGGTGGGGGATGGGTGATCAATAGGTGCGGTATGGGGAGTGGGATTTGGCACCCCCCTCTGTCCCCAAATCCAGGGCTCCCCTCTGTACCAAATCCAGGGCCCCCCTCTGTACCAAATCAGGGCCCCCCCTCTGTCCAAATCCAGGGCCCCCCTCTTGTCCAAACCAGGGGCCCCCTCTGTCAAAATCCAGAGGCCCCCTCATATGGCTGAATCCAGCCCCCCCCCCTGTCCCAAATCCAGGGGCCTCTGTCCAAGCCAACCGTACTGCAGTCTGTTTAATTGCTGTTCTCCCTCTATGTGTGTTTTTGTGTTTTTCCCGTCTAGTGGCGATGTCAAATAGAACTGCAGACACTCTCCTCTAGTGGTGACGTTCAATAGAAATGAAGGAGACTTTCCCTTAGAGTGGTGAGTCAATAGGAACTGCCAGAGACTTCCCTATATAGGGTGAGTCAATAGGAACTGCAGTGGCACACACAAGTTTTATTTATATAGGATATTATCTATATGAATTATTATTATTATTATTATTATTAGATTATATTATTATTATTAATTATTATTATTTATTGTGGATTGATTATTTAAGCCGCCAATATCTCTGTAGCGCTTTACCAGTACCATGTATACATTCACATCAGGACCTGCCCAAAGAGCTTACAATCTAAGCACATTAATTTGACACATTACAAACATCAGGATGTTTGTTGTGGGAGGAAGGTAAAACGGAGCAAGCACGGGGAGAGGAACAATACAACTTTCATGCATGTTTTCTGCACAACGGCCTATGGAACATTAGCAGAGAACTTGCCATTTCTCCTGCCTTCAGTGTTACTACGAGAATCCAGATCTTTTCAATGTAGATCAATGTCAGTAGACTCCAGCCCACTGAACAAGGTTCCTCACAATGTGTCACAGATTTAGGGATTTTAAAGATTCCAGACGCATTTCCAAGGTTACTGAAGTACAAGGTACTTAGGTAAAACCCTTTGAAAAATTAGCTCGTACATGCGAGCTAAACCCTCAACAGGTGTTCCAAACCCTCGATGTCCGTATCTTCAGGTTTTCCCAGATCGTTAATCTGAAACAGAATGAAACAGTTCAAGCCATCTCTAATTCAGGAATATGCAAGGCAAATCGCTGTCATTTGTTGATTAGAATTCGCCTTCCAAGTTTCAAGAATGCAAAGAAAGCCCTTAATAGCCACTGTAAACAGAAATCAAAGCCCCAAAACCAGATTTCTATTTCACAAGGTTTTCAACATGCGAAGCATGGAGTTATTAAAACCAAGGGAATGGGGACCAACAAAAACCATAAACTAAAACTGTATGAAATTTCTGTAGTGGGTGGAGATACAGGGTAAACTGTTAAATGAAGACCATCGGATCTTGTCAGTATTCTGGGATCAATCCAAGTCTCCCTGCACGGCATTAAAGGCAACGATAATGGACAAACAATTGCTAGGTAAAGTTATTCAATAAACAATGTTATGATTACATCCGAATATAAGAAAGGATACAAGTCCTGTTTCTATGTGATTCTGAAGCAGGAGATATATCCACATTAAATCATTCTTTAAAATCTTTAAGCACAGTCTTGCAGTTACTTTCACCTCATCGCCCCTTTAGTAAGATGAACAAAGTAAGATTATTGATCTCGCCCTAGCTCTCTCCTGGATGAAGTACACTGAGCATGTGTCAGAACCAGTGACTGGGGTGGGGGGGAAGAGGTTGGAAGTTGAATTCACATAGGGTGTGTCCGGGTTAGACCGTGGTAAATGTAATAATTCACTGAGAATATTTTAGGACTGGAGATCGGAGATGAGTCTTTGCCGTAGGACTAGACATCTAGGCATCAGAAAAAAGAACAATACCACAGGTTAAGAACTGTGTTTACCCAGGCTTTGTGCCTAACTCATGAGTCCATCATGTACTTCAATGGCCTGGGGCTGCTGGTGTGGTTGTGGTTTATTACCGTATTAGTGGTAGTTTTAGGGTGTAGAGCTAGGCAACCATAGGGGACAAACCGTTGGGTTAGCTAGGCAACCATGTATAGTTCTTTTAAGTTGAGTCCCCCGGCTTGGCATGGTGGATAGGGTTTAAAGGAGTGTTAAAACAGATGATACTTGGTAAAAATAAAGGGATATAAAAAGTTATCTGTAGGCTAAATTACCCCCAAATCTCCAAAACTACAATAGTTAGAAAGCTGACAGAGTAGGCAGGGCAGTTTCTAGGCCTTTGGCCACCATGAACAACCTTTAAAAGCCACCATATAAATTGTTCTTTGCAGTGGCTTCTTAGCGTGATGTTGAGAATAGGTGTTGCTTGTGGAGGTGGATGTTGTGGGTGACTAACATTAGCTGTGTGATAGGAGAGCTGACAAACAACTAGCTGGTAACAGGAGGGCTCTGACTAACACTAGCTGGTGAATAGGAGGGGTCTGGACTAACAACTAGTTTCCTTTCGTGAAAGGAGGGCTCTGACTAACACACTAGCTGGGATGAATAGCGGGGAGGGCTGATAACACTAGCTGGTGAAATAGGAGGGCTGACTAACATTAGCTTGGGTAATAGGAGGACGACTTAACACTAGCTGGTGAAAAAGGGGGCTGCAACACTTAGCTGGGAATAGAGGGCTGAATAAACCACTAGCTGGTGACAGGAGGGCTGACTCACTAGATGGGTGAAATAGGAGGGCGGAAATTAAACACTGGCTGTTTTGGAAAGAAACATTCAGGATATCGGAAATGAGGGGGTCCTGTGCGAGCCACATTCTATCTAGCTCGCAGGGGTTTGGTGTTGTATTGGTTTCCGTCGGTTTTCGTTCGACGGTCTTGCGTCAGATGTGTCTACAAGAGCTAACTACTGATGTAATGAGCTGTTTCCATATCCCTTTCCCCTACCCTATCAGAAGGGTGCTAGTTTCCTCCAAGCTCTTTTACAAGCTAGCAACATGCATTCAAAGGGGACAGTAGGGGAATAGATTCAGTCATTGGCTATGAATGTCAAGTTTCACGTCCAGACGACAGCAGCTTACCAGAAGAACAGGTAAGAGCAACAAGAAAGGTTAACTGAGGCATCGGGCCAGTATTTCAGGTAGTCTGTTTACATCTTCAGATTTAGCATGGGTTAGTGTAGGGGGTTGGGCTGATTTATATTTGTTACTATATTTATCTATATAACAATTTTCTTTGAGGGGTGAATGTTCCTTTTAAGTTCCACAAAGTTGTCATTTGTTTGGAAACCAAGTTTTTGTATAACTAATAAATTCATACCAAAAACAATATTTGCATGTACACAGCGGATTCATTAAACCGAGATACGTTACACGGCCTTCGGTTGATGTATTTGTGAATCTGATCCTGGACCACTAAACAACTTGAGACTTTATCTGGAACAAAGGGCCTTCTCAGTCTCATTCCATTCACAGTTGGTTGCTGAGCAAGAAGATATCAGTGCAGTATGGGAGAAATTTGCCAAAAGGACGTACGCTAAACTGAACGAGGGTCTTCCAACTGTATTTCAGTACTATCATGTTCTGGGGTTGTCTTGAGCTTACTGACCATTAAATTCATTACATGTGCACATATTATCTGCATAAATGTATGAATTATCTGATACATTATAGCATCTGATCTGCTTATATGTAAATCATCAGTAAAAAAAACTTCATCACAAGTACTCATATAATCTGACAAGTAATCTAAACTGGATAATGTACAAATCATATTAATCTGAATACAATGTCAATATATGCATACCAATTATCATATAATCTGCATACAGATGAATTATCAGCATTCCAATGTTATGAATCTGTATAAATGTATGCATTATCTACTGACAAGTCAGTATAAACCAGACATACATGTATACGACATCTCTTAATCTGCAACACAATGTTTAAATCATATAATTGCTACACAATGTCATGAATCATATAATCGCACTCAATGTACCAACATCATATAATCTCATAACCAAGTCTGTAATTCATCATGTAATCTGCAACAATTTGACTAGATAATAACAAGTTGCATATATAATCGCATTTCAAGTATGACATACAGATAACATCATGCAATGTATGTAAATCATATAATCGCATTCAATGTATTACATATCATATAATCTGCACTACAATGTAATACTCATCATAATAGACTCAAGTTATTGACATTTCATGAAACAATATACATATCATTTAATTCTGCAACTTATACATAAATATATCGGCAAATGTTGCACGTAATCACTAATGTATGACATTATCATATAATCGATTTCAATGTATACATATATCTTATAATCTGCAGCCCAATGTATTACATTATCATATAATAGCATCGGTATCATTATGCATGTATATATCGATCATATACATATATATCTATCTCAATGGAATCATATACGCCAATGTATGACATTATCATATAATCTGCATATAAGTATTCAATCCTATAATCTGCATAAAACTAGACAATGAACTGACCATACAATCTGAATCCATATGTACTTGCAACATACACATTACTAATCTAACACATTATCTACAATGGTAGAAATCCATATAATCTGCAACAATGTACATCATATCTAATGCATACAAGGTACCGGACATCATATAATCTGCATACAATGTACGACATCAATTAATCGCAATACAATGTATGAACATAAGTATAATCAGCATCAATGTATGACATCATATAATCAGCAATCATGTATGACATATATAATCAGCAATGTATGACATCATATAATCAGCGTTCCAATGTATGAACCTCACATAATCAGCACTCAATATATGAAAACCATATAATCAACACAATGTATGGACATCATATATCAACACAATGTATTACATTATCATATAATCTGCACACAATGTATGCATCATATAATCAGCACTCAATATAACATCAATCAATAATCAACACAAGTATGTAATTAATCATGTAATCTGCCACACAAATGTATAACATTATCATTTAATCGCACACAATGTATACATTCTCATAAATAAATGCGTGCACACCATGTATCACATTATCTATATATAATCGGCCATGAGGATGTATGACACAGATAATCATCATACAATGTATTACATTATCATTATAGTCTGGCAAACTGTATTAAATTATCATTATAATCGGCATACAATGTATGACATAATATATCATAACATGTCAATGATTATATTATCATAAACTGCCATACAGTATAACATTCTCATCTAATCAGCATATAAGTATTCACATTATAATCATAATCTTATATGCATTACAAATGTACTTACAGTATCAATATATCACATTACAATGGATTACATTATCCATATAATCGACATACAAGTGTATGACATATATAACATCCATGGCAATGTATTACTTATCAATATAATCTGACATACAATGTAATACATTGATCATAATAATCAGCAGATAATGTATTACATTTAGATTATTAATCTTCATTACATGTATGAACATCATTATAATCTGCATTACACATGTACGGCATCATATAATCTGCATACAAGGACGAACATTATTAGATCTTGCATTAACATGTAAACATCACATAATAATCTGCTTACAAGTACGACATCATAAATCGCTACTGTATCATAATGCTACAATGTACGAATTCATATATAATCTGCCATACAATGTAACATATGAATATATAATGCTACGCCTTAATCATACAAGGTATGACATAATTAATCAGCATTTCAAGTTTGATGACCATCAATAATCAGCATTCAATGTATGACCATCATATAATCGCCAATGGATGACATAGATAATCAGCATTCAATGTATTGACATCAATAAGCACTCAATATATGGACACCATATGAATTCCAAACAATGTATGGCATCATATAATCAACACAATGATTACATTATCATATAATCTGCACACAAGTGTATGACATATTATAATCAGCACTTCAATAGTATATGACATCCATATAATCAACACAATGATGACCATTATCATGTAATCTGCCACACAATGTATAAACATTATCATAATATAACAGCACACAAGTATTACATTCTCAGTATAATCGGTCCACCCATTACCAACATAAATCGGCGCATTTACAAATGTTGAATGCACATACAAGTCATGCATACAATAAGATATACATGGTACAATTATATATAGGTCTGATACAAGGTATACATTATATACTAATCAGCATACATTGTATACCATATCATATTGAATCGGCATACAATGTATGCATCATATTATCATCATGCAATGTATTAACATTATCAAAATCTGCATACACAATGTATTCATTATCATATAATAGCAGATTAATGTGTTACGTTTATGAATTAATCTCTATACAATGTATTGACATCAGATATCTGCATACCAATGTACGACATTAATCGCCATACATACAGTACGGAATCATAGAATCTGCTTACAATGGTGCAATCATAATACACTCAATGATAATCTAACCATACAACGTGACATCATATATCTGATACAATGTACGACATCATTATATTGATACAATTACGAACAATTGCATAAGTCGACATTATATAATCTGCATTACCATGGATGACATCATATAATCAGCATTCAATGTATGAACATCATATAACAGCATTCAATGTAGACAATCATAGTATAATCAGCCAATGTATGACCTTCATATAATCACATTGATGTTTAAACATCCACATAATCAGCACTTTTTCCACAATACTATGGACATCAATATAATCAAACACAATGTTGACATCATATAATCAAAACACAATGTATACATTTATCATGATAATCTGCACACCAATGTATGACATCATCATTAATCAGCATCAATATATTGACATCATATAATCAACAACAATTGTTATTACATTATCTTTATCTGCACACAATGTTAAACTTATCAGTATACATCAGCACACACTAGTATACATTTTGTCTATAATCGGCATACAATGTATTACATATCATATATTGATACATATTGCAGCATCATCATACCAGATGATCATATCTATAATCATCATACAATTATTTACATTATCCTATTAATCTGCATGACATTATACATATCATATAATCTAGCATGACAATTGTATTAACATTAGATACATATAATCGCATACAATGTATTGACACTTAACGGCAAAATATGAGATATATCATCATGCAAAGTATACTTATCATATAATCTGCACCCAATGTATTAATTATTATATAGACTGCATACAATGTAGTACATAATGTATTAATCGCATACAATATGTACATTATCATAAATCTGCATACAATGTATGAATATATAATTAACACAGTTACTACATTATCATATAATCAGGCATCGATAATTTATTACATTATCATATAATCAGGCATACAATGGAAAGGTTCGTCACACCTGTTACAAAACAGCCGTTCGCTGATAATCAGACATTTGTCGGGCACTTTGTTGGCCGAAAGCGCAGTTAGTTCGGGGATCATTCTGACTCCGCTGGCTTAGATGTCACGAACGAAAACAGATGTTCGTACAGTGGCGGTCTCGGGTTTGGCACCCGACGATAACACATGTGTACGAACTTTAGTTAGTAATAGATGCCCTTATTAAAGGTAACTGTAGTGTGTTGTACCATGTGCCAAGGGGCCTAACCAATAGGAAAGCATGGGTGCCAGAAGAGGTTTTCCATTTGGATAGATCACCAGAATTGGGGCAACTTACAAAAAAATCCTTTCCTTATCTTCCAACCCCCAAAATGAAACCTGTAATACTTATCCCACAGCCTATCAGTGCTTTGTACAAGTTAGTTACCCAAATGTTCCCCCCCCCCTTTTTTTTACAACTACTGAGACTTTGTGAGCTTTAGTAACATCAAATGAGGAAATCCACGTTTATTACAGTATTCTATTACTTTCTGGCAAAGGTGGTATCTGACTCCTCCCTCTGCTCAACTTTGAGCTTTTAACAAATGATGGAGTGTGTGCAGAGGTAGGCAGCATGCCAAACAGGCAGTAATTAATTGGTTGTTGATGTCAGCAGTGACAGCCTTGATGACAGCATGGAGGGAGGGGGCCGTTTACTTGCATGACAGAATGGGGACAATAAGTATATATTTAATAAAAGGGATTGGGAATAAAAGGGATCAGAGGTCACGCAGAGTTGTCAATAACACTATCTGTTCCATTTATCCAGGTACGGTTCTCCCGGAGTAGTGATAGAGGAATTGAAAACACAGGTCTTACAAAGTATCACCTCCGTGTTACTACCCAATGAAATAAACTGGGTTTTATAATTAAAAGATTGTCTCTCTCCTCCAAATTCACTTTAATTTAAACCTTGAATGATTTTTCTAATAAATGTAAGGCCAGTTCTCTTGAAAAATCACAGTTCTGGTTGTTGGGCCAGTAAATGGAGAAACTAAGGCTGGTTTAATGGGAAAAATAATTCTATATGTCACATCATGACTGACCCACAATAAAGATGGAAAGTTACAAACTGCCCCATAAAAGAGGGAGGCAACAAACTCCACAATAAAGATGGATCTAACAAACTGCCACAATAAAGATGGAGAGGCTACAAAACGTGCCAAACAATAAAGATGGAGCGCTACTAAAAATGCCCACCAATAAAGATGGAGGCTACAAACTGCCACAATAGAGATAAAAGGCTACATGAAAAACCATAGTGGTGAGGGTTCTTTCAAGGTAATGGGATTATAATTGGGACATTCCATTTCCAGGAAATAGTTAGTGCCCTCAGGGCAGTGTGAGAGACACTTAGGTGAGATGCAAATATTTTCACAATTGCACTATACTGCACTCGTCCCTGATGTAAACCATTTGCGGATGGGGTCAGAATATGCAGGTAATTATTCTCATTAGTACAGAATATTGCATTCTTGCTCGGAACCCTATTCAGGTAAGGCTAAGTAGTGTCAAAATAGTATACAGGTAGCGTGGGTCGTTTAAACGTACTTTTTAACATTAAAGTGGTAACTATGGTCAGGCATGCTTATTGCATTAACTTCTCACTCCTTTCAAATCAGCCTAAGATGATTTATCTGTCTCTTTACTTATAGTTGTAAAGTTATAATCTGAACAGGATAAGTGCAATCTTATCATTTTAAAATATGTGATATTAAATGAATAAAAACATGGTAATCAGGAATGCAGACAAGAAGGGTAGTTGTGATTGGCTAAGGAATTATATTCAGAGAGCAATACGTAAACTCTTACAATTGATAAGGTGTATTACTATTCTACAACATCTGGACCCCTCCCTGGGTTCCAGGAATCACGATGTCAATTGTTTTTCTTTTGGGGGTCTCCCCAGGGATTCTAGGCAAAGGGATGGAAAATTTCCTAATCAACCCCAAATCACATTACCCCAAATATTCCCCACCTCCCTAAAGGCATAAATCAATGAATAATCAGAGGAAGGCAGACAAATTATGGCTTGCGTATTAATTCTTTTAACAAGGACCACCACTAATTGGGTGGACACAGCATTGCAACTATAGTGAAATAATTTTTAGACTCCTACTTACAATAATATATATATATATATATATATATTATATATATATAGATATATATAAAAATATATGTACCGCCAAAACTCCTCTTGCACCTCCTCATATAGTCGATCGCCCAGGTGACACATATCGGAAACAAACTTAGTATATATACCATCAGACCCAGGGCACTCACGACTTCAAAGATTACTCAAAATTCGGAACTGCGCATCGACGCAGTTCACCACTACATCGGCCGTCCTAGGATCTAAAGTGTCCATGTTACTCACACCATCTTCTATAAGATTTAAAAGGGCCACTCCCACAATTTACCCTTAACCACTATCCGTGCATAATCACCTGCATGTGAGAAAAACTACAAGCCTTATGGTAACACAAATCAAAAAAAAACAACGTGAGAATGGAGCTACTAAAAATCCACCATCTTAAAAGCATTTAAAAAGCAATATAATAAAATACAGCAAACCAATAAACCTCGTTACATAATACTGAGGTGTATAATAACCCAGACACAAAACGACAAGCAGATCCCTCATCTAAAAAAAGACCTTTAACTTATACAATACCAAAGGCTTCCCCATCAATAAGACCCTTAAACAAGACTGGTTATTTAAAATCACAACTAAAGAAAAAAAAAGTGAGTGAAACTCACAGGTGTTTCTAAAACCACCAAAATCACAAAGGATAGTAGCCGGACATATTAAAAGGATATATATGACTTATGATGGAAACCGTCCCGTCACAGGACTTATTACATAAAACCAGGATAGAGACAACATTCATTGAGCCTTTGGGGGCCAACGTTGCAGACGTCTAAGCCACTGTGCCTCCAATGAAGAGGCGTTTTTCTCTGGAGATTACCTTGTAGATGGTGGGTACCTGATGATCTATAGCCATATCCGGATTTTCATTTTGGGTCACACCCATATGGTTGAGCCACTTGAAATGGTGGGCCACAGATGTTCACCCCGTGAGTTTGAGGGAATCTTTGAAGTCCTAGTCCGGGAGTGCCCTGGGTTCTGCTGATGTTATATATATATATATATATATATATATATATATCTTAGATGAGGGTCTTTTCTCCTAGAGGTGCAGGACCGCAATGGGTGGGCTCTATCGCGGCCCACCTCTATGCCAATCCTTTTATGGGATGGTTGGATCTTACCCAGAATTATGGAGAGGAGGAAACCCCATGGGCAAATAGGTAGTATGTTATGGTCGCTTTTATGATGCTTATGGTTGGTCTGCGAAGCCAGGATGAAATAACTATTTATAAATTATCTAATATGGTGAAGGATATCCACCTTACTATGCGATTTGATCCAGTGAAAATACGTTTCTGGATTTGGAATTGAAAGTAACAAAACTCTTGGAAGGTGTGGAATCTCTTGTGCGTTAGGAATCATTTCTGGCAATTACAGTATTGGAAGGCTTCACATTCAGTTGTTCAACCAAAACATGTCATCTGGGAATCCCTTCCAGCCAATTTGTACAAGCTATAAGGATTATATGCAATGACCACAGGATTTCAAACATCCCATGCCACCAATTTGGAGGAAAGACATGATGGAAAGAGGCAATTCTCAAGAAATGGAATAGAAATGCACAGTACAGATATAATACGATGTTTCTAGAGAAGGGACCTTCGTCTTCCCAGGAAAATAAATAAAAACAAAAAATAAAAAAACAAAGGGAAGAATTATACTTTCAACACGTATGGCAGATTTTTAAGGGCGTTGTGACATTGTAAGAAAACATTTACCAATTGTCTATCACAGATAAGAGTCTAAAATAAAAGTCAATCTTTAACTATCAGGGTTATTCAATAAAAGTCTTCGTTACAATGGTGCTAATTTTTGCCCCAACCAATAGATTTGCTTTCAAATGTTTAAATAAGATCTGATTGGTGTGTGGGCAAAATTTTCGCACCATTTTTTTTTTAAACGAATAAAGAACTTTTATTGAATCTCTTGCAGTGTGTGTTATAGGGCTACATAGGCAATATAGTAGGACACCAACTTGACTATAAACGTAAGGTACTACACTGTGGTTAGCGGCCATACTGTATGTGGTTGTGTAAATCATTAGTGATACCTTACCTCTATATACAACATAAAACCTTGCCCTAATTACCTATTAACTGTGAACTGTAATACAAAAAAATGGAATGTTGTTTCAATTTCATTTCCAATTCAGAATGCTCTAGTGAAGGATCCGAAGATTAAGCCATTTGAAAGGTATTTACCCCCTGCGGGGGAGTGCGGTGATACCTTTTATCTCTAAGAAAAGTGTCTTTGATTATTTGGTTCAAAAACTCGCTTTCCATTAGGGATGAATGGGATGATTCAAGGGATCAGAGCTAAACTACAGAAAACAAAATAAATAAAACATTAGGTTCATAATAATCATTGCGTAATATCTACCTCTATACTAAAGGGATTATACCATTCGAGCAGCGTTAGTGTAAGGTAGTACGGTGTTTCTGTTCGGCTTGGTCTCTTATTACATATGATGATACTGTATGTTGAATGCTTTTAAGTATTGAATCCAGACAGACATTGTCAATCGGAATTGCCCCGAAACGCGGCCAGGGGATTGATTAGATGTGGGATGCCATTTTGTCTGTTTTTTTACTTGTAGCCCATTAAGAGATATAGGGGGAGAGTCCAAATATAGCACCTTTTTCGTCTAAAACCCCGTTAAACACGAAAAAAATTTTCGGGTTAACGTGGGTGGTTTTTTAGACGGAATTAGAGCACAGCTGCCGTTTTTTGCAACATGTTTTGGGAAACAGCGCTTGTTGCCTAACGAGCCAATAACCTTGCGTTAAGATTTGCGCTACCTCGTAGCGTAGAAACTTAAGGGCCATAAGGTTTAGGAAAGCGTAAGGTCGCGTCCTATACCTAGCCCAATCCGCGATTGCATAAATGACGGTAATCTGTTATCTAAGGTAAACGTAAAGCAGAGCTGCCTTATTGGATCCCCATGTTGTTTTTTTGAAGGAAGTGTGGCCCATTGTATTGATTGTAAACTAACCAGGGGAGCAGATCCTTCAGGTATCTGAGACCAAGGGGCCCTCATCTTCTTATGTTTCTAAGGAAGAATTGGTTACCTCCAAAGAAAACCCCATCGTAGAAGCAGGGATAGGGGCCGCCTATCATAGTATTGCTGGGGGGCTCAGAATTGCTAGTTACGCCACTCAAAGACGCAGCTAGGAATCTGGAGGGATTTTTATTTACAGGGGTAGTAAAAGTAGGTGTCTTTTTA
Organism: Hymenochirus boettgeri; assembly: GCA_019447015.1. Lineage (NCBI taxonomy): Eukaryota > Metazoa > Chordata > Amphibia > Anura > Pipidae > Hymenochirus > Hymenochirus boettgeri. The sequence continues at coordinate 1,391,252 of CM033475.1, read as the reverse complement.
ATTAAAAAGACGTTAAATAACGCATCGTTTTTTCCATTGGGTGCCCAGCACAGTTTCCAACGAAAATGTGGCACAGCAAAAAACCGCCGGTAACACGCGGGCCATGGATGTGGCGCGATAAACCCGTTTTTACACCTTGGGTTTAGGACTGGCCTCAGCCTTAAATTTCACCAATAATCGGGTAGTAGCAAACTTGTCCTAGTGTCCCACATGTCACTGCCAAATTATGCAGCCCAATAATAATAAGAATATCGTGATATAATAGGAAGAACAGAATGGTGGCTTTAAAGGGGCAAGTCCTCCCCCAAATCTAAAATTGAACCCCCGCTGTATAGTGTAGTAGATCTTACCCTTACATCTCCGATTCCAAATGAGTTCCTCTGCGTTGTCTGCGCTGGAGGAAGCTGATTACCCTCCCTCCTCCAGATCCGTTGCCTAGATTTAAAGTGTTGTGCTATAAACCCTTCTTCTCTAGTGCTTGTCTCCCTCCCAGCCCCAATGTACCGTTGTAAAAAATCTTTTTACGAGGTCTTCGTACCTGCGGGATTTCCCTTTGGCCGCGCAGCCAATCACAAGACCGGGCGCCGGCGGCCACTAATGTTACTTCCTGTCACGCGGCAGGGGCAGCAGGAAAAAGGTGGTAGTATAGGTAAGATCTGTCTGCTGTTTTTTTTTGTTTTTTTACAACGACAATACGGTGTGTGTGGGAGGGGGGACCACTACACTAGGAAAGGTGGGACGTGTATTTTGTGGGTGGGACATACCCTTTAATAATTAATAAGAAAAAACTGAAGGACAACGTCTCACAGCTGTGTTTGGTCAATAACAATATAATTACTGTCAGTAATTTGTGTTCAGGTGAGTTGGGAGGGGGGACATCACACTACGGAAAGACGTGTATTTAGGGGTGAGAACCTCCTTTAATAATAAGACAAAACTGAGGGACACAAAGTATCACGTGTTTGGTCCATAAACACATATTAATTTGTCAGTAAACTACTTTGTTTCAGGTGAAGTTTTCCACTATTCTTGACCCTTTTATCTGACCACCAGGGTAAATGATAGAATGAATCTAGAATTAGATATTTAGATATGGAAATGGGGAAGTGAGTTTTTCAACACAATGATCCAGTAAAAAACTGCTTTACTACGATTTTATGGAAACATTCAAGGGCAAGTTGGAAATGAGTTTTTCCCTGCAGCCAAACTGGATACATAAACGTGGAAAACCAAAAAAGACAAAACAGTGGGGACAAACATGGAAAGTCTTTGAAAAACCCACAGTAGTACCCCTAAATCGATCATGGTCTCCAAATGTAATCAATCAATGAAGTGAACCAGAACTTTAGGCACAGTCTTGTGCAGTCATTGTCTTCACAGTGCACCTTATAAAGGGGATAGATATGTTGCGTGTGTGGTGGGGGGGTAGGTCAGTGCACCTTATTATGTACGTGAGGAAAAGGCGTTTGCGTGAGGATGATGATTACGTGTATAAATATATGTACGGGCCATACCATAAACTATCTGGGGCATTGTTCCAACAAATAGAACATGTTCAGAGGACACATGGAGAATTCCTAAGACTTGAAGATTAAAAGGTTTAGGGCCTTCAGTTGGGAAAGGGTTTTTCCATGTGAGGAAACGGTAAAGTCTAGGGAACTGGTCTTCCATGTGGACGTCGGTTATGGGTTCAGGTTCATTGGTCAGTTTAATTAACAAAGCTGGAATGAGTTTCTTGCAAACAATGGAATGTTACACGTTACTGGTATGGATAACATATAAGTAGAGCGTGGGAAGGGTTTTGTCAACTGCTGAGAACTTTGGTTAGAGTAAAGTTGGAACTTGTCATTCCAGTGGAGTTGTATTATGGCAGTTCATTGGTCATGTTAATAAAAAAAGCTGGGATGGTTTCTGGCAAACAAGAATGTTTACACGGTACTGGTATGATAATAAAGTAGAGTTGGGGAAAGGGTTTGTCACTGTAGGAGAACGGTTAAAGTATGGAAACTGGTCTTCATGGGACGTGTGATGGCAGGGTTCATTGGTCAGGTTTAATTAAAAAGCTGGATGAGTTTCTACAACAAGGAATTGTTACAAGTTACTGGCGATTGATACATAAGTAGAGTTGGGAAAGGGTTTGTCACTGTATGAGAACGGTTGTAAAGCTATGGAACGTCTTCCAGTGAACGTTGTTAGGCAGGTTCATGGTCAGTTTATAAAAAGCGGGATGAGTTCTGAACAAAAAGGAATTGTTACAAGGTACCTGGTTTGAATACATTAAAGTAGGTTGGGGAAAGGGTTGTCCACGTGTTCGAGAACGTAAAGCTATGGAACTGTCTTTAGCGGACGTTGTTTATGGCAGGTCTTGCGTCAGTTTAATAAAAAGCTGGATGAGTTTCTACCAAACAAGGTGTTTACAAGGTACTGGTATGGATACAAAGGTAGAGTGGGAAAGGGTTTGTCACTGTGAGAGAACGTGAAACTATGAGAACTGTCTTCAAGTGGACGTTGTTAGGAGGTTCATGTGTCCCGTTTAATAAAAAAGTGGATGAGTTTCATACAAACAAGGAAGGTACAAGTAATGGGATTGATGACATAAAGTTAGAGTTGGGGAAAGGGTTTGTCACGTGAAGAACGTTAAAGCATGGAACTGTCTTCCAGTGGACAGCTTGTTATGGCAGGTAATGGTCAGTTTAATAAAAAAGCTGGATGAGTTTCTACAAACAGGAATGTTCAAGTACTGGGAATGATACATAAGTAGAGTTGGGAGAAGGGTGTCACTGTTGAGTGAGAACGGTTTAGTAGTTTTTTAAAGGTATGGGAAACTGTCTTCCAGTGGACGTTGGTTATGGCAGGTTCATTGGTTCAGTTTAATAAAAACGCTGGATGGTTTTACAAACACAGATGTTACAAGCGTACGGGATTGATACATAAGTAGAGTTAGGGAAGGGGGTTGTCACTGGAGAACGGTTTATTTTAAAAGCTATGGAACTGTCTTCAGTGGACGTGTTTGGCAGCGTCAGTGGTCAGTTTATTAAAAAAAGCGTGATGAGTTTCTAAAAACAGGAGTTAAAAGTACTGGTTTGACACATAAAGTAGAGTGGGAAAGGGTTTGTCACTGGAAACGGTTCAAGCTATGGAAACTGTCTTCAGTGGGAGTGGTTATGGCAGGTTCAATTGGTCAGTTTAATAAAAAGCTGGATTGAGTTTCTACAACAAGGAAATGTACAGTTATGGGATTGATATGATACATAAAGTAGAGTTGGGAAAGGGTTTGTTCACTGTGAACGGTATAAAAGGTAATTTAAGACTATGGACCTTCTTCTAGTGGACGTTTTGTTATGGCGGGTTTTTATCGGTCAGTTTTATTAAAAAAGCTGGATGAGTTTCTACAAAACGAAGAGAATTTACAGTTACTGGGATTGATACAAAGTAGAGTTGATCCAGGGAAGAAATTTCCGGATTGCCACTTGGGAGTCAGGAGAAAGAGAAAAGAAAAAAAATTTCCCCCCCTTCATAAATTTGGTGGGGGTGGTATTTTTGTCCTTCATCGTGGATGAACAGTTAGGCAAAAAAGAGAAATGAGGATATTGCTAGAAGTGGGTTTGAACTGGATGGATGGATGTCTGATTATTCAACTCTCAAATACAAAATATAAATACTAAAGGAAATTTTGAGGTGGGTCAGTGCTTCTTATTTAAAGGGAATGCTGGAGGTAGGGTCTATCATACCTTATTAAAGGGAAGTGTTGGAGGGTCGCGTCAGTGCTCCTTTATTAAAGGGAAGGTTGAAGGGGTTTTAAGCATACCTATTATTAAGGGAATTTGGAGTGGTCGGGTCAGCAGTACTTCCTTATTAAAGTGAATGTGTTGAAGGGTGTTCAGTGCTCTTATTAATGGAATGTTGAAGGTGGCGGTGTCAGGATACCTATTAAAGAGGAAAATTTTGTGGAGGGTTCAGTTCAGTGCTCTATTATTAAAGTGTTCTTATTACAAGGGAAGTGGAGGGTAGGTCATCATGACCTTATTAAAGGATTGTTGGAGGGTTGGTCCGCATACCTTACTTTAAGGGAACTGTTGCAGCAGGTGGGTCAGCAAACCTTATCAAAAGGGAATGTTGGAGGGAGGTCAGTTTCATTTTATTAAATGGGTTGTTGGGGGGAGGTCAGTGCAACCTTATATTAAAGGGGATGTGGGAGGGTTAGGTAGGGCAGTGACACTTTATAAAGGGGATGTTTGAAGGGTAGGTTCAGGCACCTTATTCAAAGGGGATGTGAGTGGAGTGGATAGGTCGTAACTTAGTTAAAGGGAATTTGTTGAAGGGGTGGTCAGCATACCGTATTAAAGGGAATGGAGGAGGGTCGTCAGGTACTCCTATTAAAGGGAAATGTTGGAGGGTTGTTCAGTGCTTCCTTTTATTATTGGAATGTGAGAGGTTGCGTCTGTATACTCTTAAAGGAAAATTTTGGAGGTCGGTCAGTGCCTCCTTATTAAAGGTAAATGTGGAGGGTAGGTTCATTCATACTATGATTAAAGGGAATGTTGAGGGTCCGGTCAGTGTCTCTTACTAAAAGGGATTGTTTTTAAAGGTGGCAGTGTTACTCCTTATTAAAGGGAAGTGTTTGAAGGGTTGGTCAGAACCTATTAAAGGGAAGTGAGTGTTGTTCAGCATACCTTAATTAAAGGGAAATGTTGGAGGGTAGGTCAGCATAACTATAAAGGGGACTCGTTGAAGGTTGGTTCAGTACTCTTTTTATTAAGAGGGGAATGTGGAAAGGTTGTTCAGTGCTCCTTTTATTTAAAGGAGAATGTTAGAGGGGGAGTCATTGCTCCTTATTAAAGGGAATGTGGAGGGTTGAGGTCAGAATACACTTTATTTAAAGGGGAAGTTGAAGGGTTGGTTTCAGCAACTATTAAAGGGAATGTTGAGGGTTGGTCAGTTACGTCCCTAATATTGATGGCAAGGGTCGGTCAGTGCTTCTTATTAAAGGGAATGTTGGAGGGTAGGTCATCATAACTTATTAAAGGGAATGTTGGAGGGTTGGTCAGTGCTCCTTATTAAAGGGAATGTTGAAGGGTTGGTCAGTGCTCATTATTTTAAAGGAATGTTTGGAGGTGTGGTCAGGTGCACCTATATTAAAGGGAATGCGGGAGAGGTTGTCCAGCATACCCTTATTAAAGGGAATTTGGGTTGGTCAGATCTTTTATAGGGAGTGAGGTGTCAGATCTATAAAGGGTGTGAGGTCGTACCCTTATTACGGAATGTAGTTGGTGTACCTTATGAGTTGGAGGGTTGGTCAGCATACTTATTAAAGGATAGGAAATGTTGGAGGGTTGGTTCAGTCATGCCCTTATTAAAGGGAATGTGGGGAGTGGTCGGAGAGATCCTTATTAAAGGGAAGTGTGTGGAGGCGGTAGGTCAGCTACCTTATTAAAGGGGAATAATGGAATGTTGGAGGGTGGCAGTGACTCCTTATTTAAAGGGTGTTGGAGGGTCGGTCAGTTGCATCCTTTATTAAAGGGAACTGTTAGGCGTGGTCGTGACTTTAGGCAGGAGGGCGGTCATGCTCTTATTAAAGGGAATGTTGGACGGGTCGGTCAGTTGCTCCTTATTAAGATTAGGGGCGGACCATAAATGAGGTGGTTGGGAGGGTTGGTCAAGTGCTCCTATTAAAGGAATTGGAGGGTCGGTTCAGGCTCACTTATTTTAAAGGGGAATGGTGGAGGGTCGGTCAGTGCTTCCTTATTAAAGGGAATGTTGGAGGGGCGGTCAGGTCCTTATTAAAGGGAATGGTGGAGGGTCGCAGTCGCTCCTTATTAAAGGGAATGTGGAGGGGAGGTCAGCGTTCCTTATTAAACGGAATGTTGGCGGTCGGTCAGTGTCCGATTAAAGGGATATGTTGGAGGGTCGGTCAGTGCTCCTTATTAAAGGGAATGTTGGAGGGTCAGACAGTGCTCCTTATTAAAGGGATTGTTGAAGGGGAATTTAGAAATCTACTTCTTTATATGACTTCTTTTTGTAACCAATTTATTATGTAAATGTAATGTTCTCTATTGTAATTTGGCAGGAGGTTCATTTAATTTCTTGTTTAATAAACATTTAGTGCAGGTTAATATGTCCCTACAACACATTTGTCCATTGTCGTGCATGGTGGTTGCACTACAACTCCCAATATCACTTGGAGGCCATACACATTTTTTTCCTTTGGGGCCAACAGGATATTATTTTGTTATAATCATGTTACTTAAGTGTCACCAAAATTGCATCTGTCAGAGCAGCAATAAATATGTTACAACCACACAATATCTGGTAAGGGATGCTGGGAAGTATAGTTTAACCATCAAACAAGATCGGACATACAGTTGGGGCTGGGAGGGGGGACACTACACTACAGAAAGACATGTATTTTAGGGTGGACATACCCTTTAAGCAAATTAATAAGGCAAATACTGAAGGACAAATGTCTCACAGCTGTTTGGTCAATAACAATAATTACTGTCAGTGAACTTTGTGTTTCAGGTGAGTTTTCCATTAGAAATGACTTAAGTATCTTGACCCCATTATTTGCCCCAGAGTAAATGATAGAATTAATTAGCATTTATCTCTTAGATATGGATATGGGGGTAAAACTGCATTTTCTAGATTTTTTTATGGAACATTTCCATAGTCTCTCAGTCTAGCTAAATATTCCCACTGATATTTATACATGACTGACAGAAATATCTCTTTGCTGTCTGATGCTTAGTAAAGAGTCATTGTTAATAGTGGATATTAACATAGTAATTGAGGTTGAATAAAGACATACGTCCATCAAGTCCAACCTTTTTACCCTCCTTTTTTACCCTACCTAACAGTTGATCCAGATAAAGGCAAAAAAAAAACAGCTAAAAAGGGGAAAAATTCCTTCCTGACTCCAAATGGCAATCGGAAAGTATCCCTGGATCAACCAAAACTACAGTATATGTAAATTAATACCAGTAATTCTCAATATTATATAGTATCCCTGTACCAACCCAGTGTGCAGATAATATGATATTGTATGGGGCCCAGGAATGTGCATTGATTATCTTTTCTATGTTTATAATGTATGCCAGTGTGCAGATAATATGATATTGTATGGGGCCTAGGAATGTGCATTGATTATCTTTTCTATGTTTATAATGTATGCCAGTGTGCAGATAATATGATATTGTATGGGGCCCAGGAATGTGCATTGATTATCTTTTCTATGTTTATAATGTATGCCAGTGTGCAGATAATATGATATTGTATGGGGCCTAGGAATGTGAATTGAATATCTTTTCTATGTTTATAATGTATGCCAGTGTGCAGATAATATGATATTGTATGGGGCCCAGGAATGTGCATCAATTATATTGTCTTTGTTTGTATATATATTTGACCAGATCAGTAGCACTTCCGCAAAATGTAGTTATAGTAAAGCCTAAGGGGTGCTTCCACAACCCTTCTATTGTATGCTCTACCTATTACCTCCTCTTCCTATTACCTCCTCTACCTATTACCTCCTCTACCTATTACCTCTTCTAACTAATACCTCCTCTACCTATTACCTCCTCTACCTATTACCTCCTCTACCTATTACCTCACCTTTGTGTAGGCCACGGAGGAGGTAAGAGAGAAATTTAGTGGTGGAGAGGTGTGGTATCGATGGGGATAATTGAAAATCCGCTAAGGATCATTGATGGGATGTCAGTGATAAAAGGGGGACCACCAACGAGAATGGTCAAAGAAGTGGGTGTTCGGGCCCGGGGTGGTTAATATCATAACCCAATCGTAGGTGTGGGAGAGTCACACGGACTGAAAGATAGACGGGTGAGGGCTGGGATAGGGGTGTGATGGGTATGAAAGTGCGCGCTCAGAGAGCACGAATACCAACGTCCCCCACACCTTTAATTATCGGTCCTATAGTGTGCGAATGTGAAGGTCCCATACGAGGTGCGTCAGTGAAGACGTCCGAGGGTGACAGCAGGTTTGTCTAGACCAAGAAAGTGACCGGTTTAGAGCAATAGGTCCGCTTGTACGGTTTCAAGTTTAATTACAAACAGACTGTGCGTTCCACAGGCCCCAGATACTTAGATCAGTTGGGAAGGAAAGGAGAGTCCATTAGTGATCCTTGGGTGTGTTTATGTACCATTGTGTAAGTAGCTTATGGCAGTAGTACATTGATTGGGAATGGGTTATCATATAAGGTGCGGTACTGGTAGTGGTCTTGGCCCCCCACGTCTGTCCCCATCCAGTGCTCCCCCCTCATGCCTATACCAAATCCGCCCCCCTCTGTAACCAAAATCCAGCCCCCTCTGTCCCAACTGCCAGGCCCCCCCTCTGTCCCCAATCCAGGCCCCCCTGGGCCCAAATCAGGTCCGCCCCGTATGTTCTGAATCCACCCCCCCACCCCTGTCCCAATCCAGGGGCCGCTGTCCCGAGCAACCTTACATGCTCTGTTGAATTTCTGTTTCTCCCCTCTGTGTGTTCTTGTGTTTCGCCCTCTAGTGTGAAAAAGTCAATGACTGCGGCACTCTCCCTCTAGTTGGGAGTCATAGGATGAAGACTTTCCTCTCAGTGGGTGAGTCATAGGAACTGCCAGAGACTCTCCATCTCGTGTTGATTACAATAGGTCACTCAGCATGGCACACACACGGGTTTATTATATAGGATTATTATTATTATTATTATTAATTCCTTATTATTAGTATTATGAATTATTATTATTATTATATTTTATTATTCTTATTGTGGATTTATATCGCCGCCACTTGATCTCTCTGTAGCTCTTTACCATTACATGTATACACATTCCACATCAACCTGCCCACAGGCTTAAATCTACGTCATCAATTATGTTGACACATACACTCCATCAGTAGGTCTTTTTGTGGGGGAAAACGGCAGCAAGCACGGGAGGGGGGGAACTGACAACTTTCCATGCATTTTTCTGCACCTCGGCCTAGGAACAGTAGCAAGAACTTGTCCATAATTCTCCTGCCTTCAGGTTTACTACGAGAATCCATCTTTTCCTGTAGATCACGGTTCATAGCTCCAGCCCCACCTTGGACAAGTCTCCTCACACTGTTGTACATATTAGGATTTAACTTATCAGCTGCTGTCCCAATGGTTACTGGATGTCAAGGTTACTTTAGAGGTAAAACCCTTGAAAAAGTAGCTCGTACATTGTCGCTAACCCTCCCCCCAACATGTTTTCCAACCCTCGATTTTCGTATCTTCAGTTTTTCCCAAGATCCGTAAATCTGAACATGGAATGAAATGAACCAGTTTCAGCCATCCTACATCAGGAATATGCCAAGAGCAATCGACTCATTTGTTTGATTAGATTCCCTTCCAAGTTTCACAAAGAATTCCACGCAACTTAATAGCCACGTACAGTAAATCAAACCCCCAAACAGAATTTCTATTTCACAAGGTTGTCAAACATGGCGATTATTTAAACCGAGGAATGGTGACCACAGAACCAAACCTAAAAGAACTGTATGAAATTCCTGTGGGTTAGGGATACAGGGAACTGTGAAGACCATCGATCTGTGCAGTTTTCTTTGGATCAATCCAAGTTCCCTGCCACGGACATTAAAAGGCAACACTAATGGACAAACAATGCTAGTAAGGTATAATCATAAACATGTCTATTCATCCGAATAGAAGATATCCAAGTCCGTGTCTATTGGATTCTGAAGCTAAAGAGATATCACTTAATCATAAAAATCTTCAGCAAGTTTGCCCAGTGTACTTCACCTCTATCTCCCCTTTAGTACAGAGATGATACAAAGTTAATTTTATGATCTCCCTAGCTTTTCGTCCCTGGATGAAGTACACTGAGCATGTCAGAACCATGGACTTGGGAGAGGGTTGGAGTTATTGAATTCACATAGGTGTGTCCGGTTAGACAGTTGGTACATTGGTTATAATTCAACTGGAGATATTTTAGTGACTGGAGGATCAATTCGGTCTTTGCCTTAGGACTAGACTCTAGGCATCAGAAAACTGATACATACCAAGGTATAGAACTGTGGTTTACACCTCAGGCTTTTGGTGTCCTCACTCAGGTCCATCATGCTACTCAATGCGCCTAGGGGCCTGCTGGTGGTTTGTGGTTTATACCGATTTAGGGTAGGTTTAGGTGTAGAGGCTGGCACATAGGGGATCAAAAAAAAAACAATGTAATAACAAAAAGTTTGAGCTAGTGCACCCAGTAGTTTTTAAGTTGGTCCCATGCTCTGCATGGTGATTAGGGTTAAAGTAGTTAAACAGATCTACCTTTGTAAAAATAAGGGAATAAAAAAAGTTAAGTTATCCTGTAGGGGTAAATTACCCCGCAAATCTCTGCTCCAAAAACTACATGTTAGAAAGCGACAGAGTAGCAGTGGGAGTTTCTAGCGCCTTTGCACTCTGAAAACAAACTTAAAAAGCACCCATTAAATGTTTTTGCAGTGGGCTTAGCGGGATGTTGAGAATAGTGGGTTGCTTGTTGGAGGTGGATGTTGTTGGCTGACTACAGTAGCTGGCGGAATAGGAAGGTGAACAAGCGGTTAACAGGAACGTCACTAACATCTGTACAGGGGGCTGACTAACACTAGCGGTTGAATAGCGAGGGCTCTGACTAAACTGGCTGAATGGGCTGATAACGCTGGTGAATCGGAGGGCTCAATACACACTAGCTGGTGAATAGGAGGGCTGACTAACATCTTATCTGGTAATAGGAGGAACTGACTTAACCTAGCCTGGTGAAAGGAAGGTGGATAACCTAGCTGTGAATAGAGGGCTGAAACACTAGCTGGTGACCACGAGATGGCTGACTTACATAGCTGATGAATAGGAGGGCTGAATCTAAACCATGGCGGTTTTTGAAAGAACATTCATCATCGGAACTGAGGGGTTACATGGTCGGAGCCACATCTCTTCAGCGCCAGGGGTCGTTCGACGGTATTTGCGTCAGATGTATACAGGGCTTAACCTACTAGTGTAATGAGCTGTTCCTATTCCCTGTCCCTCTACCTATCAGAAGGGATGGCTGTTTCATCTCCAGCTCTTTTACAAGCTAGCACATGCTCAAAGGGGACAGCTAGGGGAATACATTCATCATGGCTTCGATGTCAGTTTCCACGTCCATGACTGACAGCAGCTTACCAGAAGAACAGGAAGCAACAAGAAAGTTACTAGGCATCGTGGCAGTATTCAGGGTATCTTACATCTCTTCAGATTTCAACTATTGGCGGTTAGTGAGGGGGTTGGCTGATTTATATATTTATACTATTTGAATCGATACAATTTTTCTTTTGAGTGTGAAGTTCCTTTTAATTTCACAAAGTTCATGTTTGTTTGGACCAAGTTTTTGGTTATAAATAAAAATGTCTATTACAAAACATATGTTGCACTGATACACAGCGGACTTCATTAAACCTCCGGAGATACGTACACGGCTCTTCGGTTGATGTAGAATCTGATACTGGACCACTACAACTGCGACTTTTCATACTGAAACAGGCCTTCTCCGTCTCATCCATTCACAGTGGTGCTGAGAAGATATCAGTGCAGTATGGGAAATGGCCAAACGTACGTACGCCTATAACTGGGAACGAGGGTCTTCCACCTGTCCTTTCAGAAATATCCAGTGTTCTTGGTCTTAAAGGAGCTTTACACTGATCAACATTTATCATATATCTCATACTGTCCTATATATCCGCAACATGTACTTGATCTGTTAGCTCTATATGCATCAATGATGACAATCATACCAAAATTAATTCTAATTCATCTAAACTGTAGTACACATCAATATACTCATCATATTATGCATACCATGCATTCGTACAATTGAATGTACCTCATATTCTCAATGTGGTCTTACGCACCTTAAATCTATTAGCCTATAGACTCATATATCATTAGTAAGGTCATATCAAACTCAATTAACTCAATATAAACAATGTTATTCATTTCATACGGATAAACTGTCATGCGATCCATATATAAATTTCTAGCAAAACTAAGGCTAACATCATAAATCGACCAATCATATGTACATATCATTATCTGCCACACAATGTATATTACATCTATAATTGATAATGTGACTCATATATACTCATCAATGTATACATCCAAATCAGCAATTAACAGTTGCTCATATCATCTGCATCATATGTATAATACATTATCACACTATATACATGATCACCATGGTATTACATTATCATAAATCTGCCCACTACAATGTTGAGAATCATATATCAGGCTCACACTGTAGACATCAATAATCACACAATGCAGATTACTTATCAGTTAATCTGCAACTTGTTTAACAGATATAATCTGCATATCGCTATTCATCATTAAGTGACATCAGATACATACATCAATGTATTAGCATATCAATACCATCTGTTGTACTTTCATAAATATGCATACAATGTAACATCATCCATATATCCAGCATACAATGTATACATCATATGATCATCATGACATTCTCACATGCTATCTACATATCATATAATCTGCATACAATGTAGACATCATAAATCTGCTATAAATGTATTCATATCATATAGTCTGCATTACAATGTAGCACATCATATAATCTGCAACATGTGACATTAATCATTATCCAATGCACGATCTTTTTATTTTTTATGAATACAATGTAACCATCATTAATCTGCTTCAATGTACTGACACAATTATCAAATTTGCACACATATCAAGCTTACAATTGACCATATATAGCCTATAACACCCACTAGATCACACATCGATGACTATATCATGCATACATGTAGACGTCATATAGATCTGCATACAAGCTGATGAACATCATATAATCAGCCCATTCAATGATGACATATACTCAGTATGTCTGACATCAATACAGGCCCCAATGCCTATGCTACATATATCAGCAAATGTATGAATCCTGATTCCACACTAGAATGACCATCATTAATCAACACATGTAACTCATATAATCACCAATGTCATTACATTCATATTAATGGCACACATGATGTATCACATCTATATATCAGGGCATAAATATTTGACACAGATATCATCAACACATTGTATTAGCTTATGCATTAATCTGCCAACAGTAACATATTGTAATGTAACACATGATCATATATAACGTCATACAATGTATCACATATCATATAATCCATCACGATGTATGAATGATATATTCTCATACAATGTTTACTGTAATCAGTATCATATGATTACTTACATGCTTCTCATATCATTAATCGGCAATACAATTCATACTCATAATAATCATGCAACGTATTATATCATGCATTATAATCTGCATAACAATGTATTACTACATAATCATTTATATGTACATATCGATAATCTGTACATGTATCATATAGTATCAGCATACAAGTATGTATATATACTATGATACAATTAACATCATCTAATAGTCATCCAATGTTCATATATCATTATCATACATATGACTCAATATTGCATACAATTAGTCATATAACTCAGCGAAGTAGATATAATTCCCATACATATAATCCATACAATGTATAACTAAGCTGCTTACAATGTACGGCATCATAATCTGCATACAATGTACACATAAATCTGCACACAATGCTACACACATATATCGCAATTAGACATCTTAACTGCATACAATGTCATCATATAATCTGCATAGCAAGGGTACTACATCATAACGCATAATTACAACATCCTAAATTGCATAATGTATGAACTCATATATCAGCATTCAATTAGACATCATATAATCAGGCCATTAATGTAACATCATATAATCACAATGTCACTTCAACCCATTATGTACCACCACATAACAGCCTCAATATATGACCACCATATATCACCAATGTTGACATCATATAATCATCACACAATGTATACATTATCATATAATCGGCCACATTGTATGACATCATATATCAGCACTCAATATATTGAATCACTTAATCAACACAAATGGATTAACTTATCATGTAAATTGCACACCATGTTAACATTATCATATAATCAGCACACAATGTATTACATTCTCATGTAATCTGCACACAATTATACCATTATACTAATCGGCATACATGTATGACAACTAGTAAATCATCATACAATGTTTACATTATTCATATAGTCCTGCCATACAATGTATTACATTCATCATATAATCAGCATAACAATGTATTACATTATATATAAGCGCATACAAGTATACCATCATATAATCATCATGCAATGTATTACATTATCATATAATCTGCATACAATGTATTCATTATCATATAATCAGCCAGATAATGTATTACGTTTCATTAATCTCATACAATTAGACATCATAAATCATTAAGTCGCACATTATCTGACATACTCATCAAGTACGATCATATATATCTGCTATGACAATTGCACACATCATATAATACTTAACACGTGTACATCATATATATGCCATACAATGCTAACGACTCATATAATGCTGCATACAATGTACGACAGTCATTATCTGCAGACACATGTCGACATCATATCAGCCATACAATGATGACTCTATATCTCAGCATTCATTGTATGACATCATATACTCAGCTTCAAGTAGACATCATAAATCAGCAATGTATGACATCATATAAGCAGCATTGAATGTATAGACATCACTAATCAGCACTCAATTTGACATCATATAATCAAACACAATGTATGGAATCTAAATCAACACAATGTCATAATACATATAAACTCACATAATCGCACTAACACTTGCACTCAATATATCAGCGACATTACATAATATATCACACAATGTATACAGTATCATTTAAATCTGTCACACAACTGTATAACATTATCATATATCAGCACACAACTGATTAAATTCTCATATAATCGGACATGACAATGTATTACATTTCATCATAATTGGCATCTGACATGTATGACTCACATAATCATCTCATGTATTACATACTCATATACACATCAAATTTATTACTTCATATAGATATCGTGCATACAATGTACTTACTTCTCATATATTCAGCATACAAGGTATACATTATCTATAATCGCATACAATGTATGACATCATAATACATCTGCAAAGGGGGGTGGTTACTTACATATATCGCACAAATGATATCTACATACAATTATCTGCATATTGAACATGGCTCCATTACATATCGTCTAATGGCATACAATGTATTACGATATCATATAATTGAAGACAATGTATGACTCTAGAATTAACACAGATTTATAAGTTATCATATAATCACTATCTTTATTACAGTATCATATAATGGCTACCTGGAAAGGTTCTCACACGATGTGTGACAACACACCGTGTCGGCTGATATCAGACCAGGTACGGGCACTTTTTGGCAAGCGCCGTAGTTCGGGGATCATTTCCTGATCCGCTGGCAGATGTCCGAACGTAAAACAGATGTTTCGTACACATGTGCGTCTCAGGTTGGCACCCGCGATTCCCCATGTGTACGAACCTAGTAGATAGATGCCCTTGACAAGGATAACTGTATTGTTTGTTGTACCCCTGTGGTCCAGGAGCCTAAGCAATAGGAAAGCATTGAGTGTGCCAGAAGAGGCCTTTTTCCATTGGGATAGATCACAGACTTGGGGGCAACTTACAAAAAAATCCTTCCCTTTATGTTCACAACCCACAATGAAAGCCTGTTAATACTCATACCACAGCCCTATCACAGTGCTTGTAGCAAGTAGTTAGTTTACCCAATGTTTCCCCCCCCCCCCCTTTTTTTAACCTCCTGAGCACTGTGTGAGCTTAGTAAACACTCAATGAGGAACTCCAGTTTTTCAGGTATTTTCTATTACTTTTCTGCAAGGTATCGCCTCCCTCCCTCTGCTCATGAGCTTTTAAAAGCTGGAGTGTGTGCAAGAGGCAAGCATGCCAAAGCAACAGTCATCATTGGTTGTGAGTCAGCGTGACAGCCTTGATTGACAGCATTGGAGGGAGGGGCCAGCAGTTTACTCTGCCTCAGAATGGGGACAAAAGTTTACTATATTTAATAAAAGGGAGTGTGGAATAAGGGATCAGAGGTCACCAGCATTGTCATAACCTATCTGCTTCCATTTATCGGTACGAGTTCGCGTATTGATAAGGTGAAAACACAGGTCTCAAAAAGTTCTCACCTCCTGTTACTCCCCAATGAAATACGGTTTTAATAAAAGATTGTCTACCTCTCCTCTAAATTCACTTTTAAATTTTTTTTAGAACCTGATTGATTCTTCATATAAATGAAGGCCAGTTTCTCTGAAAAATCACACGTCTGGTCCGTTGGCCAGGAAATGAGAATAGGCTGTGTAAGATGGGAAATAATTCTATATGTCACATCATGAATCGCCCACAATAAAGATGGAAGCTACAAACGTGCCCCCACCCACAATAACGATGGAGGCTACAAACTGCCCACAATAAAGCGAGGTACAACTGCCAACATAAAGGACTATGCCCACAATAAGAATGGAGGCTACAAACTGCCACACATCAAATAGATGGAGGCTAACACTGCCAATGCTAACTGCCCCATATAGAGTAAGGCACATGAAAAACCATAGTGGGTAGGTTTTCTGTCAAGTAATTGGATTTTATATGGACAATTCCATTTCATGAATTATATTAGGTGCACTCAGGCCAGTGTGAAGACCTAGGTGAGACTGCAAAATATTGTCCAATTGCCCACCATCTGCACTCGTTCCCCTGATGTTATTAACACTTTGCATGGGTCAGAATAGCAGGTATATTCCCATTAGACATCGAATATTGCATCTCCTGCTGGACCTTTTCAGGTTACGGCTAGTTAGTGTAAATAGTACACAGGTAGCGTGGGTTTAGATTACTTTAACATTAAGTTAACGATGAATCAGTCACTTTATTGCAATTAACTCTCTCCATTCCTTCAAATAAGCCTAAGATGATTTATCTAGCTCTCTTACATTATATGCTTGTAAAGTTATATCTGGTGACAGGATATTCAATCTTAAATCAGTTACATATGGATTGAACTTAAATTGAATAAAACATGGTAATCAAGAGAATGCAGAAGCGAAGGGTTCAGTTGTGTTATGCTAGGAATTATATTTCAGAAGCCATACGCTCAACTATCACATATAAGGTGTATCTATGTCTCAATCTTACCCCTCCCTGGGTTCCAGGATCACTTCTAAGTCAATTTTTTCTTTTTGGGGTCTCCCCAGGGATCTTGTAAAGGTGGAAAATCCTATCACCCAAATCCTATTACCCCAATATTCCACCACCCTACCCTAAAGCTCCATAATCACAATAATACCGGAAGGCAAAAATTATGGCGAGTTTAATTCTTTAACAGGACCACCACTCAATTGGGTGGACACACGACATTGCACCTATAGTGGAATATTTTAGCACTCTAACTTAATATATTAATATATATATTGATATATATTATAATATCATATTAAAAATATGTACCCATAAATCCTTTGCACTCCTCCATATAGCGATAGCCCAGTGCCCACATGCGGAAAACCTTAGTATATAAGCTCAGAAACCAGGGCACTCACGGGACTTCAAAGAATTCACTCAAACAATCGGAACTGGATCGCCGCGTTTCAGCCACTTCCAGCGGCCCTTCCTCAGGATCGTTAAAGTTCCATCTTACTCACACCACTCTTTAAAGATAAGGTGCCACTCCAAATTTAACTACCATATCCTGCCTAATCACCTAGCTGTGAAAACTATCAACTTTATTGGTAACACAAACAAAAAAACACTGAGAATGAGGCTCTAAAATCACCACCTGTAAAAGCTTTAAAAAGCCAAATAGAATAATACAGAACTTAAACTCGTTCAAATACTGAGTTGTTTAACAACCCACAGACACAAATGCCGACAGATCCTATCTAAAAAAAAAACCCTTACTATACATACCAACAGGTTCCATCCATAATGACCTTAAACCGCCTGTTATAAACATCCACCACAAGGGTGAAACTCACAGGTTTTCAAACCACCAAAATCAAAAGGTATTCGCCGACATATATACAAGGATATCATCTGACTTATATGGAAACCGTTCCCTGTCACAGGACTATTAACATATAAACAAAGGATAGACGACCACATCTATTGAGCCCTTGGGGGCCAACGTTTGCAGTACGTCTAATCCCTGTGCCTCCAATGAGAAGGGCGTTTTTCTCCTTGAGATAACTTGTAGCTGGGTTGGTACATGTCTATAGCCATCCATTTCATGGTGGGTCACCCCTGGTTGCCACTTGAAATGGTGGGCCAAGAGTGTTCACCGTATGTTTGAGTAATCTTTGAAGTCCGTGGTGCCCCTTGGTTCTGATGTTGATTATAATAGATATATATATATATTAACTTAGATGGGGTCTTTTTTCCTCCAGAGGGCAGGGACCGAATGGGTGCGGCCTTGCGCCGCCACCTATGCCAATCTCTTTAGGTGATGTGGAATCTACCCGCATCTATTGAGAGAGGAGGAACCACCATGGGGCAAATATGGTGTATGGGTTGCGCTTTTGATGCTTCTGGTATGGTTCTGGAAGACCGGATGAACTAACTCTAAGTTTTTATAAATTCTCTAAATGATAATATCCCTATCCTTATCGAGCTCTGATCCACGTGAAAATACGTTTCTGGCATTGAATTGAAATGTAACAAACTCTTGAATGTGTGGAATCCTCTGCGTTAGGAACCCTCATTTCTGCATTACAGTATTGAAGGCTCACAGTTCATTGTCAACCAAAACTGTCACTGGGAATCCCTCTTCCAGCCAATTTGTACATATAGTGATATGCACTACCACAGAGGATTTCCCACTCCATGCCACCAATTTGGGGAAGACTGAAGAAGAGGAAATTCTCAAGAAATGGAAAGGAATGCACGTACGAATCTAATCAGATGTCTAAGAAGACCTCGTCATTCCCAGGAAAAAATAATAAACAAAAATAACAAAACCAAAAGGGAAATATCTTTTTCAACACGTATAGTGCAAATTTAAGGGAGTTTGTTGTGACTTGTAAGAAACATTTACCAATTCTATGCACAGATAAGAGTCTAAATAAAGTACTCTTAACTATCAGGTTTATTCAATAAGGTTCTTATCGTTAAAATGGTGCTAATTTTGCCCCAACCAATCGATTTAGCTTTCAAATGTTAATAAGATTCTGATTGGGTTGGGCCCAATTTAGCACCATTTTAAACGATAAGAACTTTATTGAATCTCCTTGCCATGTGTGTTATGGGCTACATTAGTCTGTGAGGACCCCAACTGACTATACGTAAGGTACCTACAACTGTGGTACAGTACTGTTGTGTTGGTAATATCATTAGTATACCTTCTCCTCTAATACTACAACTAAAACCTCACTAATTACTATAGTGAACTGTAATACAAAAAATGGAATGTTTTTCAATTTCATTTCAATTCAAATGCTCTATGAAGGGACCGAAGATTAAGCCATTGAAAGGTTATTTACCCCCGCGCGAGGGAGGTGATAACCTGTTATCTCCTCAATAAAAGTGTCTGATATTTCAAACTCGCTTCCCATTAGGATGAATGCGATTGATTCGGGATCAGAGCGTAACTAGTAATACAAATAAAATAAACATGGGTGTCACTAATAACTATTGCGTAATATCTTACCTACTACTAAAGGGAATTACCATTCGAGCATCGTTTAGTAAGTTACCGTGTTCTGTTCGGCTTGGTCTTAATTACATATGTATGATAATGTATTTGTTAATGCTTTTTAGTATTGATCCCAGACCAGCATGTCAATCGGCATTGCCCCGAAACGCGGCGTTGATAGAGTGGTGTGCCAATTTGTCCTGTTTTTTTACTGTGACCATTAAGAAGATATAGGGGGAGATCCAATATAGCCCTTTTCGTCTAAAACCCACTTTAACACAAAAAATTTCGGGTTAACGTGGGTTTTAGACGGAATTTAAGAGCACAGCGCCGTTTGCAACTGTTTTTGGAAACAGCGCTGTGCTAACGATCCAAAACCTCTGCCGTTAAGATTTGCGCTACCTCGTAGTGAACTTAACGCAAGGGTTTAGGAGCGTAAGGTCGCGCTCCTTACCTTAGCCCGATCCCCGCGATCAATAACTGACGTAATCTCGTATCTAAGGTAAGTAAGCGAGCTGCCTTATGGATCTCCCTGTTTGTTTTTTGAGGAATTGTGGCCATTGTATGTTGGTAACTACCAGGGGAGCAGATCCTTCAGGTCTGAGAGCCAGGGGGACCCTCATCTTCTTATTTTTCCAATGCAGATATGGTCTTCCTCCAAAAACCACTGTAGAAGCGGTATAGTGGCCCTATCATAGTATTGCTGGGGTCTCAGTATTTCTAGTTACGACCACTCTAGACGGCAGCTAGAATCCTGGAGGGATTTAAAAAGGGTAGCGTGTCTTTTAATTAAAAGAGTTAATTCAACGCATCTGTTTTTCTTGTTGCCCAGCACAGTTTCCACAGAAACTGTGGCACAGCAAAACCGCTCGGTAACCTGCGCTGTCCATGGATGGTGGGTCGATAACACCCGTTTTTACACTGGGTTTATGATGGCCTCAGCCTTAAATTTCACCATAACCGTAGTAGCAAACTTGTCCTATGTGCCCACATGTCACTTGCCAATTCCGTTGCAGTCCCATAATAATATGAAATCGTGATAATAGGAAGAACGAAATGTGCTTTTAAGGCAAGCCTCCCCCCCAACTCTAAATTGAACCCCCGCTGTATAGTGTTTAGTGTCTTACCTTACATCTCCGATCCAAATGGTTCCTCTGCAGTGTCCTGCGCTGGGAGCTGATTCCCCCCCCTCCCTCCCTCAGATCCGTTGCACAGATTTAAGTGTTGTCGCTAAACCCTCTTCTCTAGTGGTTTTTTTTTGTCTGTCTCCCCTCCCACCCCATTGTCCGTTTTTAAAAAACTTTCTTACGATCTTCGTACCTGCGGATTTCCCTTGCCTCGCTCTCCAATCACACGACGCGCTGCCGGTCCGCCCTAATGTTACTTCCTCACGGCAGGGGCAGCAAGGAACGAAGGCCTGGTAGGTAAGATCTCTGCTTTTTTTTTTTTTTTTTTTAAATGGCCATACTGTTGTGTTGGGAGGGGGGACCCTACACTACGGAAAGACGTGTATTTTAGTGACATACCCCTTTAATAATAACACAATACTGAAGGACAAACGTCTCACAGCTGTTTGGTCATAACAATAATTACTGTCAGTAAACTTTGTGTTCAGGTGAGTTTGGGAAGGGGGACAACTACACTACGGAAAGACGTGTATTGTTAGGGTGGACTCCCCTTTAATATGGACTACTGAAGGACAAACGTGGCGCTAAGCGCCCACAGCTGTTTGGTCATAACATAATTATATTGTCAGTAAACTTTGGTGTTCAGGTTAGTTTTACACCTCTTGACCCCTTTATCTGACCCCAGGTAAATGATGAGATGAATTAGAATTTGATATTTAGATATGGAAATGGGGAAGTTTTTCCACACAGTGATCCAGAAAACTGCATTTACGATATAATGAACATTCCAGGCAATTGGCAATGATTTTCCAGCGGCTACAACTGGAGATAATCTGGGGGTAACTGGCCAACAAAGACAAAACCAGTGGCACATGTAAAGTCTTGAAACCACAGTACTCCCCCTCAACCGAATCATGGCTCCAAATGTATCCATCCAATGAATGAACCAGACTTAACCAGCTCTGTGCAGTGCATGCTCACAGTGCACCTTATTAAAGGGGATATGTGTGTGGTGGTGGGGGGTAGGTCATGGCACCTTATTAGGTCGCTGGGAAAAGGCGCTTGCGTGAGGATAATTACACTGTGTATAAATTAATTAACGGCCATACAAACTATCTGGGGCATTGTTCACCAATAGAACATGTCAGGAACACATGGACATCCTTAAGACTTGAAGATAAAGGTTGGGCTTTCAAGTTGGGAAAGGGTTTTTTCACTGTGAGAACGGTAAGCTATGGAACTGTCTTCCAGTGGACGTTGTTATGCAGGTTCATTGGTCAGTTTTAATAAAAAGCTGGATGAGTTTTCTGCAAACAAGGAATTTTTACACCGTTACTGGTATTATAACTAAGTAGAGTTGGGGAAAGGGTTTGTCACTGTGAACGGTAAAGCATAGAAATGTCTTCCAGTGGACCGTTGTTATGGCGGTTCATTGGTCAGTTTTATAAACGCTGGATGAGTTTGCAAACAAGGAATGTTACACGTTAACTGGTATTGATCATAAAGTAGAGTTGGGAAAGGGTTTTGTCACTGTGAGAACGGTAGCTTGGAACTGTCCTTCCAGTGGACGTTGTTATGGCAGGTCATTGGTCAGTTTAATAAAAGTCGGGATGAGTTTCACAAACAAGAATGTATCAAGTTACTGGATTGGTGAACACTAAATGTAGAGTTGGGAAAGGGTTTTCACTGTGGCCCGAGGTTGGAAACGGAAGCTATGGAAACTGTCTTCCAGGGGACGTTGTTCATGGGCAGATGTTCATTGGTCAGTTTAAAAAGCTGGATGAGTTTCTCACACACAGGAATGTTTCAGACATTACTGGTATTGATACATAGTAGAGTTGGGAAAGGGTTTGTCACTGGTGAGAACGGTAAAGCTATGGAACTGTCTTCTAGTGGACTTTTGTTATGGCGTTCATTGGCGTTTAATAAAAGCTGGATGAGTTCTACAAAAAATGTTACAAGTTACTGGTAATGATACATAAAGTAGAGTTGGGAAAGGGTTTGTCACTGTGAGAAGTTAAAGCTATGGAACTGCCTTCCATTGGAGGCGTTTTGTTTGGCAGGTTCATTGGTCAGTTTAATAAAAGCTGTATAGTTTCTACAAACAAGATGTTACAAGTTACTGGGATTGATACATAGTAGAGTTGGGAAGGGTTTGTCACTGTGAGAACGGTAAAAGCTATGGAACTGTCTTCCAGTGTACGTTGTTATGGCAGGTTCATTGTCAGTTTAATAAAAGACTGGTGAGTTTCTACAAACAAGGATGTCCAAGTTACTGGGATTGATACATAAGTAGAGTTGGGAAGGGTTTGTCACTGTGGAGAACGGTAAAGCTATGGAACTGTCTCCAGTGGACGTTGTATGGCGGTTCATTGGTCAGTTTAAATAAAGCTGGATGATTTCTACAACAAGGAATGTTACAAGTTACTGGGTGATACATAAATAGAGTTGGGAAGGGTTTGTCACGTGTGAGAACGGTAAAGCTATGGAACTGTCTTCCAGTGAACGTTGTTATGGCAGTTTCTGGTCAGTTTAATAAAGCTGGATGAGTTTCTCAAACAGGAATGTTACAATTACTGGTATTGATACATAAGTAGAGTTGGGGAAAGGGTTGGTCACTGTGAGAACGGTAAGCAATGGACACTGTCTTCCAGTGGACGTTGTTATGGCGGTTCATTGTTCAGTTAATAAAAAGCTGGATGAGTTTCTACAAAACAGGAATGTTACAAGTTACTGGATTGATACATAAAGTAAGTTGGGAAAGGGTTTGTCACTGTGAGAACGGTAAAAGCTATGGAAACTGTGCTTCTATGTGACGGTGTTATGTCATGGTTATTGGTCATTTTAATAAAGCTGGATGAGTTTTTCTACAAACAAGGAATGTTACAAGTTACCTGGATTGATACATAAGTAGAGTTGATGATCCAGGGAAATTTCCGATTGCACACTGGGTCAGGAAGAAAATTTCCCCCCCTTCATAATTTGGTGGGGTATTTTTTGCCTTCCTCTGGTGAACAGTTAGGCAGAAATGAGGATTTTGCTAGATGGTTGAACTGGATGGATGGATGTCTTTATTCAACCTCATCAAAAATAACTAATACTAAAGGAAATTTTTGGAGGGTTTTCAGTGCTTCTTATTAGGGAATGCTGAGGTTAGGTCATCATACCTTATTATGAATGTTGAGGGTCGGTCAATGCTCCTTATTAGGAATGTTTGAGGGTTTTCAAGCATACCTTATTAGGGATTGGAGGGCTCGGTCAGTACTCCCTTATTAAAGGGAATGTTGAAGGGTTGTTCAGTGCTCCTTATTAATGGAAATGTATGGAAGTGGTGGGTCAGTATACCTTATTAACGGAATTTTTGGAGGGTCAGTCAGTGCTCCATATTAAAGTGCTCTTATTAGGATGCTGGAGGGTAGTCATCATACCTTATAAAGGGAATGTTGGAGGGTTGGTCACTACCTTATTAAAGGTAATGTTGGCAGGTGGGTCACAACCTTATCAAAGGAATGTTGGAGGGTAGGTCAGTCCTTTTATTAATGGTTGTTGGGGTAGGTCAGTGCACCTTATTAAAGGGGATGTTGGAGGGAGGGCAGTGCCCCTTATTAAAGGGAAGTTGATGGGTAGGTCAGTGCACTTATTAAAGGGGATGTTGGAGGGTAGTCAGTATACTTATTAAGGGAATGTTGAAGGGTTGGTCGCATACACTTATTAAGGAATGGTGGGGTCGGTCAGTACTCCTTATTAAGGGATGTTGGAGGTGTTCAGTGCTCCTTATTAAATTGGATTTTGAAGGGTTGGTCAGTATACCTTATTAAAGGAAATTTTGGAGGGTCGGTCAGTGCTCCTTATTAAAGGTAATGTTGGAGGGGTATCGTCATACCTTATTAGGGAATGTTGGAGGTCGGCATGCTCTCCTTATAAAAGGGATGTTAAAGGGTTGGCATTGTTCCTATTAAAGGGATGTTTGAAGGGGTGTCAGCATACCTTATTAAAGGAATGTTGAAGTGTTGTTCAGCATACCTTATTAAAGGGAATTTGTGAGGGTAGGTCAGCATACCTTATAAGGGACTGTTGAAGGGTTGGTCAGTACTCTTTATTAAAGGGAATGTTGGAAAGGTTGTCAGTGCCCTATATAAGGGAATGTTAGAGGTCGGTCATTGTCCGCTTATTAAAGGGAATGTTGGAGGGTAGGTCAGAATACCTTATTAAGGAATGTTGAAGGGTTGGTCACATACCTTATTAGGGAATGTTGAAGGGTTGGTCAGTAACTCCCAAATTTTGGAGGGTCGTCAGTGCTTCTTATTAAAGGGAATTTGGAGGTAGGTCATCAATAACGTATTAAAGGGAGGTTGGAGGGTTGGTCATTGCTCCTTATTAAGGAAATGTTGAAGGGTTGGTCAGTGCTCCTTATTAAAGGAATGTTGGAGGGTTGGTCAGTGCACTTATAAGGGATGCATGAGTTTTGTCAGCATACCTTATTAACGGAATGTTGGAGGGTTGGTCAGCTTCAACCTTTTATAGTGGAATGTGGAGGGTTCAGCATCTTTTAAAGGAGTTGGAGGGTTCGGTCAGCTTGCTCCGTTTTGAGGGAAGGTTGGAGGTTGGTAGGCATACCTTATTAAAGGATGTTGAGGGTCGGTCAGCATACCTTATTAAAGGGAATATGGATGTTGGTGGGTCAGTGCTCCTTATTAAAGGAAGTTTGGAGGGTCGGTCAGTCTCTTATTAAGGGAATGTTGGAGTTCGTCAGTGCTCCTTATAATGGAATGTTGAGGGTCGGTCAGTGCTCCTTATTAAGGAATGTTGGGTTGGGTCGTGTCTCCTTATTAAAGGGAATGTGGAGGGTCGTCAGTGCTCCTTATTAAAGGGATGTTGGAGGGTCGGTCAGTGCTCCTTATTAAGGATGTTGGAGGGTCGGTCAGTGCTCCTTATTAAAGGAATGTTGGAGGGTCGGTCCAGCGCTCCTTATTAAAGGGAATGTTGGGGTCGGTCAGCGTTCTTATTAAACGGAATGTTGGAGGGTCGGTCAGTGCTCCTTATGAGGGAATGTTTGGATGGGTCGTCAGTGCTTCCTTATTAAGGGATGTGGAGGGTCGGTCAGTGCTCCTATTAAAGGGAATGTTGGAGGTCAGACAGTGCTCCTATTAAAAGGGATTGTTGAAGGGGAATTTAGAAATCTACTTCTTTAATGACTTCTTTTGTAACCAATTTATTATTTAAATGTAATGTTCTCTATTGTAATTTGGCAGAGGTTCATTTAATTTCTTGTTTAATAAACATTAGTGCAGGTTAATATGTCCCTACAACACATTTGTCCATTGTCGTGCATTGTGGTTGCACTACAACTCCCATATCACTTGGAAGGCCATACACATTTTTTTCCTTGGGGCCACAGATATTATTTTGTTATATTCAGTTACTTAAGTGTCACCAAATGTCATCTGTCAGAGGCACAATATATGTTCAACCACACAATATCTGGTAAGGATGCTGGGAATATAGTTTACCCATCAAACAAGATACGGACATACGTTGGCTGGAGGGGGACACTACACTAAGAAAGACATGTATTTTAAGGTGGACTACCCTTTGCAAATTAAAGGCAAATACTGAAGGACAAATGTCTCACAGCGTTTTTGGTCAATCAATAATTACGGTCAGTGAACTTTGGTTTCCAGGTGATTTTTCCATTAGAAATGACTAAGTATTTGACCCCATTATTTGCCCCAGAGTAAAATGATAGAATTAATTAGCATATCCTTAGATATGGATATGGGGGTAAAACTGCATTTTCTAGATTTTTTTATGGAACATTCCATAGTCTCTCAGTCTAGCTAAATTATTCCCACTGATATTTTATACAGATGACACGAATATCCTCTTGCTGTCTGATGCTAGTAAAGAGTCATTGTTTAATAGGGTATTTAACATAGTATTGGAGGTTGATAAAGACATACTCCCATCAGTCCAACCTTTTACACCCACTTTAGGTTACCCTACCTACATTGAATCCAGAATAAGGCAAAAAAAACAACAGCTAAAAAGGGAAAATTCCTTCCTGACTCCAAATGGCAGCGGAAAGTATCCCTGGATCAACCAAACTACAGTTATTGTAATTTATACTCCATATCTCAATATATTATAGTATCCCTGTCAACCAGAACTACAGTATATGTATTAATACCAGTATTTATCAATATTATATGTATCCCTGTACCCAACCAGAACTACAGTATATGTATATACCCGGTAATTATCATATTATATAGTATCCCCTGTACCAACCCAGACTACAGTATATGTATTAATACAGTAATTCTCATATTATATAGTATCCGTACCACCAGAACTACAGTATATGTATTATACCAGTAGTTCCCACATATTAATAGTATCCCTGTACCAACCATGAACTACAGTATATGTATTAATACCAGTAATTCTCAATAGTATTATATAGTATCCCTGTACCAACCATAACCAGATATGTATATACCAGTAATTCTCATATTATATAGTATCCCTGTACCAAACCAGAGCTACAGTATATGTATTAATACCAGTAATTCTCATATTATTGTATCCCTGTACACCAACCAGAACTACATAATGTCTTAATACCAGTATATTCCAACATTATATGTATCCCGTACCACCAACCAGAACTACAGTATGTGATTAATACCAGGAATTCTCAATATATAATAGTATCCCTGTACCAACCATAACTACAGTATATGTATAATACCAGTAATTCTCACTATTATATAGTAATCCCCTGTACCACAACAGAACTACAGTTATGTATTATAACCATTAATTTCATTAATTATATTATCCCTGTACCAACCAGAAC
Organism: Hymenochirus boettgeri; assembly: GCA_019447015.1. Taxonomy (NCBI): domain Eukaryota; kingdom Metazoa; phylum Chordata; class Amphibia; order Anura; family Pipidae; genus Hymenochirus; species Hymenochirus boettgeri. Next base: position 1,363,569 of record CM033475.1, on the reverse strand, counting down.
TACAGTATATGTATTAATCACCAGTAATTTTCAATATACTGTACCTATCGCTGTACCAACCAGAACTACAGTATATGTATTAATACCAGATTCTCAAATTATATAGTTCCCTGTACCAACCAGAACTACAGTATGTTTATACCAGTAATTCAAAATATATAACATCCCTGTTGCCAACTAACTAGTATATCATTAATACCAGTAATTCTTACAATATAGTACCTGTACCAACCAGAACACAGTATATTATTAATACCAGTAATTCTCAAAATTTAGAGTATCCCTGTACCAACCAGAACTACAGTATATGTATTAATACCAGTAATTCTCATATTATATAGTACCCTGGCTACTACCAGAACTACCGTAAGTATGTAAAATACCAGTAATTCTCAATATTATATAGTATCCCTGATTTACCAGAACTACAGTATAGTATTAATACCAGTATTCTCAATAATATTAGTATCTCCGTACCACCAAATTACAGTATATTATTAATACCAGTAATTCTCAAGATTTTATAGTCTCCCTGTACCACACAGAACTACAGTATATGTATTATTAACAGTAATTCTCAATATTATAGTATCCCTGATCCAACCAACTCCAGTTATGTATTAATACCAGTAATTCTTAATATTATATAGTATCCACCTGTACCAACCAGGAACCTGTAAATGTATTAATACGTAATTCTCAAATTATAAAGTATCCCCCTACAACCAGACTACAGTATAGGTATTAATACCAGTAATTCTCATTATTATCTAGTATCCCCCTACCAACCGAAACTACAGTATTGTTATATACCAGAAATTCTCAATATTATATAGTTCATCCCCCCTACCACCCAGACTACAGTATATTTATTAATACCATTAATTCTCATATATATAGTATCCCTGTACCAACCAACGAACTACATATAGTATTAATACCAGAAATTCTCAATATCATATAGTATCCCCATACCACCAGAACTCGTATATGTCTTAATACCAGTATTCTCAATATTATATAGTATCCTGTACCACAGAACTACAATATATGTATTAATACCAAAATTCTCAATATCATATAGTACTCCCCTACCAACCAGAACTAAATATATTGTATTAATACCAGAAATTCTCAATAATTATATAGTATCCCTGTAACTAACCAGAACTACAATATTATTAATACCAGTAATCTCAATATTATTAGTATCCTGTACTACACCATAACTAAGTATATGTATTAAACAGTGATTCTATTCTATATTTTTTTATTTTAGAAACGTATCTAGCCCACTTTTAAAGCTATTCATAAACTTTTGCAATGTATGTTATAAATGTACACGAAGGCTGGAACAGGGGCTCATTATAAATATCTACTATCCAGCCGTTTAGCTGTTAAGTTACAATTTTTGAATTAATTTAATATTTATACTGTTGTATCATTAAGGAATGTCCAGCCTAAAAATACTGGCCTTTAAAATGTTCATTCCCCCCCTCCAAAACCTGACTTCCTCCCAAGGTTCTTTATTTCAAGATCTTCCCAGAAATTCTTACTGACCACGTCCCTCGCTGGTTGTCAGTTAAGGCCAATGTGACGTCACTCCATTGCCTGACAGCCGCAATATAAGTTGAAGCGGCTGTCATTGCAGAGTCCCCTGCTCCATTTTGCTCGTAACAAGTTCAAACGAAGAGAGGCGGCGTCATAGATGGCGAGGGAAGTAAGTAAGTTCAGGTAAGTAAGTTCTAGGGACTTTGAAATATAGATGAACCTTGCGAAAGTCAGGTTTGGGGGTAAGTAAGCATTTTAAAAGGCTAGTTATTTTTAGGCTGGACAGCCTTTACCTATTGCACTGAGATCGTAGGTTTCACATACATTTGGGAAGGTCCCACTATGTCGGTACATTGTGTTTTGAGTGCATTTAGGGCAATGCTTTTTTCCGCGTTCCGGTCCATTTGCAGGTTAACACACATGTCGTTTTCCTAAGCATTTGTCTGCGTTTCCAGTCCTTTGTGTTCCTGTGGCGATTTTTTAGGGGGAATAAGAAAGTGAAACAACCAACAAAATAAGTTTGTACCACATGGTTTGTTCCCTAGACTATTACTACGTGCCACACGGACCAAAGTCTTGCACGCATGCACTAAACTGGACCGAATATCTTTGGACGCGCAAATGATACAGTGGATTCCATTCTATTTTAAAATACTTTTATTTTGGAAAACGCACTAGTGGAACCCAGCCTCTCGTCGCGGGCCCCACTGCAGCATCGCGCACAATTCGTGAGCATATCGCCACACATTGTGTGCGCTTTTCTGTTGCGTTTTGCGTTTCGCATTTCCGGTTCATGGAAACGCATGTGCGTTTATTGCACCAAAATGGTGACCACATGCGTTACCAAAACGCGAACGGACGCGCATATCGCATGCGCATTGGAATCGCGGAATTTTTTCGTTCCCGTGCGATTTCCATTTTAGCGAAAACGAATAGTGTGGCCTAGCCCCTAAAGAAGGAGAATAAAATAATAGAGAATTCAGAAATCAACTAAAATGAACACATAACAATTAGATTAAATAAACTTTTTAATTATTCTTTAACGTAGAGAAAACACAGGAAAAATGAATAAAACAAAAAGAATAATAACTAAACAAAATAGATGACACAGAATATTATATATTATATATAAAATACACAAACATGTAATTCATTAATAATTCCTCAAATATCTACATAATTGCGCTATTTCCTGATATCCCATATATGTTTGTTTATATTGGTTGTGATTTTAGTGCTTTCTTTCCTCCTAAAAATAGAATAAGGGCACCATGGGGGCTCAGAGTTAGCACTGATACTTGCAGAAGCTGAGTAGAGATGCTGAACTTTAGTAGTTTTTTTCGTTTTCAGATTTCCGGATCTACGGGTAAATCCCGAAGATCCGAAATCCAAAGCCGGACAAATAGCCTTGAACGTTCGAAAATTATTGAAAATACGGCCGGAGATCATTTTCAGTCTCCGATCGTATTTTCGATAATTTCAGCATTCGAGGCTATGTTTTCGAAAATAGCACCGTACTTTCTTAATTATTGAAAATACCTTCCAAAGTCCCAAATCTGGAGCATCCGTCCATTCGGATGTTTCTTTCGAACCGGTGTTTCCGTTTTTGAACCGGATCCCATCTTACGCTGAATCCTGAGTTGGATTCCACCCTTGGCAATCTGCAAGGAGTTTGTATGTCTCCCCTTGCTTGCGTGGGTTCCCTCCGCGCTCCGGTTTCCCCCACAACTATATAAAGAAACTACTGATAGTGTTGTATGTGTCAAATAAAGTGCTTAGATGTAAGCTCTTCGGGGCAGGGCCTATGTGAATGTATACATGTAATTTTGTAAAGCGCACGGAAGATGGTTGGCGCGATATATAATCCACATACTAATTTTCTGAAAATAGTAAGAATATGACTATAATAAATTAACTACTAGACATAAACCAAGATCAAGGCCTCGGTCCCACAGGAAATTACAGTCTTATATGTAGTAAGTATCATGCGTAGATATCATCTGGAGAGATGTTCTTTAGGTACCAACTGACTGGTTAAATACTGAGCTAAGTGTCCAAGAGAAGTGTCAGGGCAAAGAGAAATGTGGAGAATTATAAGTGCAATTCAAATGTATTGGGTCAAAAGCTTCTACGTACGATGTCCCACTGTGATTTATTGCAACTTATTATTTTGCGTTGATATAATTTCACAGTCTTTGCTTTCTTTTAGACCCAGTACATACACCTTTAAAGAGAGGCAATGATAAACTATGAAAGTATCAAAGAAAAGTTTGGAAACTGGCACACACTTCCCCATTGGGTCCTCACCCTTTATTTAGTGGATTACCACGGCTGTACACAACCCAATAAATGGGTTTAAGGACCCATGGCTGAAGGGTGTGCCAGTTCCAATCTTCTTTCTTTGATACTTACTTTGGAGATTTGGAAGGACGTCCGCCCCACGCCACTGCAAATTACAAAGCACATGCTAGTGCTAGGGGTGCACCTCTCTACAAATAATGTGAACTAGAAGATTGTAAGCAGATCTTTACCAATCGCCCGTATATGTTTTGTTTGACCTGTTATGTGTACAACACATTAGAAAAACCAACAAGGGTTTTGGAGAAAAGCTTTCTATCCTCGGGTCAATATACTGTACGTTTACCACCAGTTTAACAAGTTTTAGAATCAATTAAAGTGTCCTCCCTAAAGTTCAGCCTTTTCCCCTCCTAATGGAGAGTATATACCCTTCTCCAAGAGACTTTTTACACAGATGTGCCACTGAACTTACAAAAAGGTAAGTCACTTTATGACTAATGAATAAAACTTCTCAGCAATAGGTTTAGATCAGAATGCACATTTTATTTAAATTACAAAATAAAATCAACCTGCCAAATCATATCCAAGAAAAGTGGGTTGGTATCTATATTATAATAGACATCTAGGGCCAACCTATATTATAAATATATCAGTAGGGAGAGGTTCCATAATATTGTTAGGATGTGTAGAATAGAACGTTATACAGTACCACTCGTGTGTTATAAGCAATTCACACATACCATCTGTCAAAACTGCGCTCAACGAAGAGTTTATGATAATAGGCACTGATTGACATGCTAATGTAAGATCGATAGTTTGGATTGAAAAGAAATAGGGAATAGTCAACAAAAAATTGCGCAGAGAGGGAGTGGGAAGAACTTCCAGAAATGGGCAATTAAAAAAAAAAAAAAACATTTACGGTATAGATTCCAATACCCTATAAAGCTGTACACCCTTTTGGATCCTTCCTCCTGACGGACAAGTTAGCCACAACGAAGCGTGCAATCCTTAGAGTGACTCCACGATCGACCGCAACAGTCAGTCTCATCTGAAAAACCATGCAATTATTTTTTTGCCCAGATCGACCTACTACACGAACTATCGGTTGATCAGGCTGAAATATTGCGTGTGGTACCCCCATGATAGGGACACCTATTGTATAAATTGGACCAATTTTCATATAAATGTACATTTTTTATGAATTTTTTGTGTGTTTTTAGTGTTTTTGGCAACTTGGCCGGTTCTTTATCCTGTACGAGAATGTGAAGGTAAGTGTTTTTCTGATTAGAGCTTTACTGTACCGCGCAGGTATTTTATTTCACAGTGCAGTCTGTATATTAGAATGGTGGCCGTTCTCTCCCACATGACATATTCCATGTAGGAGCATGTTAACAGTAAATAAAGAAGAGAGGAGAAGCACAAGTAAACTCAGTTTTATTCCTATTTTATATATATATGTACTACATACAAGCATTGTGGGAGCACTCCATTATGGCTAATTTCCACACTCCATTTAGCGTAAGTGGCTACTTGATCGTGGCCAACATTTATACAAACATACGAAAAGATAATCAATGCACATTCCTGGCCCCATCAATATCATTTATCTCCCACTGGCATACATTATAAACATAGAAAAATAATCAATGCACATTCCTAGGCCCCATACATATCATATTATCTGTACACTGCATACATTAAAACATAGAAAGATAATCAAGGCACATTCCTAGGCCCCAACAATATCATATCTGTACCCTGGCATACTTCATAAAACATGAAAGATAATCAATGCACATTCCTAGGCCCCATACAATATCATATTATCTGCACACTGGCATACTTATAACATAGAAAAGATAATCAATGCACATTCCTACCCCATACAAATCATATTATCTGCCACCACTTGGACATACATTATACAGAAAAAATCATGAACATTGCCTAGCCCGCATAACATATCATTATCTGCACACTGGCATACTTTAAACATAGAAAGAAATCAATGCCATTCCTGGGCCCCATACAATATCATTATTATCTGCACACTGGCAACTTTTATAACATAGAAAATAAATCAATGACATTCCTGGGCCCCATACAATATCATATTATCTGCACACTGGCATACTTTTATAACTAGAAAATGATAATCAATGCACATTCCTGCCCCATACATATCATATATCTGCACACTGGCATCCTTTACAAACATAGAAGATAATCAATGCACATTCCTGGGCCCCATACAATATCATATTCTCTGCACACTGGCATACTTTATAAACATAGAAAGATAATCATGCACATTCCTGGCCCCATACAATATCATATTAGCTGCACACTGGATACTTATAACATAGAAAGAAAATCAATGCACATTCTCGGCCCCATACAATATCATATTATGCATGCACTTGGAATATAAGCACATAATGCAATTTGATTATCTTTTCTAATGTTTTATAATGTATGCCAGTGGGCATATAATATGATATTGTATGGGGCCCATGGAATTGCATTGATTATCTTTTCTATGTTTATAATGTATGCCAGTGTGCAGATATATGATATTGTATGGGGCCAGGAATGTGCATTGATTATCTTTTCTATGTTATATGTATGCCAGTGTGCAGATAATATGATATTGTATGGGCCCTAGGAAGTGCATTGATTATCTTTTCTATGTTTATATGTATACCAGTGTGCAGTAATGTGATATTGTTGGGGCCTAGGAATGTGCATTGATATCTTTTCTATGCTTAAAAGTATGCCAGTGTGCAGATATATGATACTGTATGGGGCCCAGGATGTGCATTGATTATCTTTTCTAGGTTTTGTATAAAGTTTGACCAGCTCAGTAGCACTTCCGCTAATGTAGTTGTAAATTGCCTAATTGGAGTGCTTCCACAATCCTTGTATTGCATGTATTTATTTGGGAGTCCTGGGCAAGCCTCCATGTGGTAATAGCACCCCCAACATGCCCCTTTTTATGGAAGGTCCTATGCCTTTAATATAAAGCACTGGATGGCCTCTTCCCTCATTTTAAAAGCCAAGGGCTGGGGGGAAGTGAGAAAGCCTGTTATATGGACCGAGTGCACTATGAGAACTACTGAGAGAACTAGGAGAAATGCAAAAGTTTGCTCATGGTAATTGAAGTAATAAAGGGTGTGTGTGTGTGTGTGTGTGTTGTGTTGTGTGTGTGTGTGTGTTGGTGGATAAACGCCACGGTGACGCCCACTGTCAATAAAAATACAATAAAGGCATACAAGGGGAATAAATACATAGATAGTTCCAGTACATAAATATTAAATATATAATAGAAGTGCTAGAGCTTTACCACAAGAGGGTAATGAGACCCTGCCCCGTAAAGCTTACAACCTAGTTAGGTGGGTACAACAGATACAATGGAGTGGGTATAAGTGCTGGAGTGAGACTATGCAGTGTGCAAATAAAACAATCAAATACTGTGCTGGTTTGGATAGTAGGATGTAAGGCTAGATTTATCAAACATAGATATATAGATACCATATACTGTGCTGGTTACCAGATAGGTGGATGTAAGGGTAGATTTTCATATATAGATATATAGATATCATATACTGTGCTGGTTACCGATAGGTAGGTATGTAAGGGTAGATTTATCATATGATATATATATAACCATATACTGTGCTGGTTACCGGATAGGTAGGATGTAAGGGTAGATTTATCATATAGAGATATATGATACCATATACTGTGCTGGTTACCGGATAGGTAGGATGTAAGGTAAATTTTCATATATAGATATACAGATACCATATACTGTGCTGGTTACCGGATAGGTAGGATGTAGGTAAATTTATCATATATAGTATATATAATCATATACTGTGCTGGTTACCGAATGGTAGGAGTAAGGGTAGATTTATCATTATAGATTATAGATACCATATACTGTGCTGGTTACCGGATAGGTGGATGTAAGGGTAGATTAATCATATATAGATAATAGATACCATATACTGTGCTGGTTACCGGATAGGTAGGATAAGGTAGATTTATCATATATAGATACTAGATACCATATACTGTGCTGGTTACCGGATAGGTAGATGTAAGGGTAGATTTATCATATAAGATATATGATACCAATAGACTGTGCTGGTTACCGGATAGGTAGGTTGTAGAGGTAGATTTATCATATATAGATATATAGATACATATCTATAACTGGCTGGTTACCGGATAGGTAGGATGTAAGGTAGATTTATCATATATAGATATATAATACCATATACTGTGCTGGTTTCCGGATAGGTGGATGTAAGGGTAGATTTATCATATAGAAACCATATACTGTGCTAGTTACCAGAATAGGTAAGAGTAAGGGTAGATTTATCATATATAGATATATAGATACCATATACTGTGCTGGTTACCAGATAGGTAGGATGTAAGGGTAGATTTATCATATATAGATACCATATACTGTGCAGGTTCAGGATAGGTAGGATGTAGGGTAGTTTATTCTATATAAGGATACATAGATACCATATACTGTGCTGGTTACCAGATAGTAGGATGTAAGGGTAGATTATCCTATATAGATATATAGATACCATATACTGTGCAGTTACAGGATAGGTAGGATGTAAGGGTAGATTTATCTATATAGGATACCTATACGTGTCAGGTTACAGGATAGGTAGGATGTAAGGGTAGATTTATCATATATAGGTATATAGATACCATATACTGTGCTGGTTACCGGATAGGTAGGATGTAAGGGTAATTATATTAATATAGATATCATATACTGATGGCTGGTTCCAGATAGGTAGGATGTAAGGGTAGATTTATCATATATATATATCTATATTCAATATACTGTGCTGGTTACCAGATAGGTAGATGTAAGGGTAGATTTATCATATTAGATATATGATACCATATACTGTGCTGGTTACCGGATAGGTGGATGTAAGGGTAGATTTATCATATATAGAATATAGATACCATATACTGTGCTGGTTACAGATAGGTAGGATTTAAGGGTAGATTTATCATATATAGATTATAGTACCATATACTGTGCTGGTTACCAGATAGGTAGGATGTAAGGGTAGATTTATCATATAAGATATATATACCATATCTGTGCTGGTTACCCGAATAGGTAGGATGTAAGTGTAGATTTATCATATAATAGATATATAGATACCATATACTGTGCTGGTTACCAGATGGTAGGATGTAAGGGTAGATTTATCATATATAGATATATAAATACCATATACTGGCTGGTTACCGATAGGTATGGATGAAGGGTAGATTTATCATATATAGTATATAGAGTACCATATACTGTGCGGTTACCGGATAGGTAGGATGTAAGGGTAGATTTATCATATATAGATATATAGATATCATATACTGTGCTGGTTACCGGATAGGTAGGATGTAAGGTAGAATTTATCATATATAAGTATATGAAATCATATACTGGTGCTGGTTACGGGAGTAGGATGTAAGGGTAGATTTCATATATAAGATATAAATACCATATACTGTGCTGGTTACCGATAGGTAGATGTAAGGTAGATTTATCATATTATATAATGATACCATATACTGTGCTGGTTACCAGATAGGTAGGATGTAGGGTAGATTTATCATATATAGATATATAGATACCATATACTGTGTCTGGTTACCAGATAGGTAGGATGTACAGGGTAGATTTATCATATATAGATATAGATACCATATACTGTGCTGGTTACCGGATAGGTAGATGTAAGGTAAATTTATCATATAGATATATAGATACCATATACTGTGCTGGTTACCGGATAGGTAGGATGTAAGGGTAGAATAAATCACTATAGATATATAGATACCATATACTGTGCTGGTTACCGGATAGGTAGGATGTAAGGGTAGATTTATCATATATAGATATATAGTACCATATACTGTGCTGGTTACCGGATAGGTAGGATGTAGGTGATTTATCATATATAGATATATGATATCATATTCTGTCTTGTTACCGGATAGGTAGGATGTAAGGGTAGATTTATCATATATAGATATATAGATACCATATACTGTGCTGGTTACCGGATAGGTAGGATGTAAGGTGTAATTATCATATATAGATATATAGATATCATATTCTGTGCGGGTTACCGATAGGTAGGATGTAAGGGTAGATTATCATATATAGATATATAGATACCATATACTGTGCTGTTACCGGATAGGTAGGATGTAAGGGTAGATTTATCATATATAGATATATAGATATCATATACTGTGATGGTTACCGGATGGTAGTATGTTAGGGTAGATTTATCATTATGAATTAGATACCATATAGTGCTGGTACCAGATAGGTAGATATAAGGGTAGATTTAAACCTGCTAATTGAGTTCTTGACGTAAGAGAGGGGAATAGAATTCCAGAGGATGGAGCTACAAGAAGAAATTAGAGGAGAAAGCGGTGTGAGTGGGGGGTGTGTACAGGAGATGGTTCTGTGATGAGCGGAGGGTACGGGCAGGGACATAGGGGACACTAGAGAGGAAGTATAAGAGAGCAGCAGAGAGAAGGATTTAAGTGTTAGGAGAGGATTTATATACAATGCATAGAGAGGTTGTTTTCGGTACATTTAATTCTGACTAGAGATTCACTGGAGTTTTGTTATCCTTTATTGTAGTTGAAAATATTGTTGAAAGTGATTTCTTGTGATTGGTTGTTATAGCCCTGCTGGGTCCCGTAGGCACTGATATTGAAAAACGGCACATTTTAGTCAATTTTATGCATTTAAATACACTTCCCTCTGCACCTCTTCCGCTTATGTCAAAGCAAATTTAAAATGGGTTCAAGCACTGCCCAAGTGCTGTCAGTTGAGTTACAATCTATTGAAACCTTAATTGTAAAGCATCAAAGGAGCTCTATTTTTTGACCCAGGGCTACAAACTGGGCTCTGTGCCTTATTCATTCATAATTACTACTATCTTGTAATATTTATATTAATGTCTCGTGACCACCCACAACCATTGCAGATCGCATTACACGGTAGGGAGGTTACATAATAAGAGATGAAAAACTGTGCTATTGATTTGCAGTAACCAATCAGATGTTACCTAACTGCGCCATCTCATAAAACGGAAATATCTGATTGGTTGCAGCCATGGCAAAGGTTTTTACCTCTGAAATGAAAGCCCCATAATTAATACCCAGCACTCTGCTTATTTACCAATAGGTGGGAAGGTTTGTTATGAAAACATTGGATGCTTCACGGATGATGAAACCCTATGGTGGAACATTACAAAGACCCCTGAAGAGGTTCCGATGTCTCCCGAAGAAATTAAAACGCGTTTCCTTTTGTTCACTAGAGAAAACCCGACAGCTTCCAAGTAAGTATATCATTATTATAGGACCCTAAATCTTCCAGTCTGACCCTTTCATAACCAACCACCACCAATACAACCCCTGGACCACCCCATCCCACCCATTCTAGGGAATGGCTTGGCTCTTCTGACAGCAAAACAAGCACCAGAAGATGGAGCTGTTCTGTAAACGTTGGGATGTTGGGCGTAGCTTTAGTTCTCCTCATAACCAAGTGTTGGGACCAGCATTGCTGTAGTGTTGAACTTGATCAATGGCTCCACATTCCCATAGACTGAGATTTGGAACAGGGCTAGAATTTGGTATCTGCTTAGCTTTAGAGATGGACTAGAACTCAAACCCGATTTCAAGCGGAACTATTCGAATTTGAACGGACTCGGACTTCCAAACTATCCCGGACCCGGCTTTCGATGACGTACGATGCGTGCGAATATGCGAGTAAAATGTCTATAATACCAAACGCGAGTAAATATCGAATATCGAATCCGTGAGTAAAATGTCTATTATACCAATACGGGAGTAAATATTGAATTCTTGAATCCGAGTAAAATTGTCTATTATACCAATCGCGAGTAAATATCAATATCGATCCGCAAGTAAAATGTCTATTATACCAATACGCGAGTAATATCGATATCGAATCCGCAAGTAAATGTCTATTATACCAATACGCGAGTAAATATCGAATTCTCGAATCCGTGAGTCGTTCATGGATGATTATCAAATTTTTGAACGCGAAGCTCAAAGTAGTGCGCGTGAGAGTTTTTGAATGTCCTGGATATTGGAACGTGTTCCCCAGACCATTTCCCAGGTCCCCACAGCCATTTACATTAAGTTACCATTGTATTTTTTGTATTTCAATTAGAACTTTTCAAACTATTTGACCCCATTGACTTTAATGGGTCCGTTTTCACACTTTAATTCAAAAGTTGGACAACAGACGTTCGGCCATCCTCTCCTTAGCTTTAGAACGGTTTATGGACTAAAAGGGACACATTTTTTTTCATTAATGGACGTATGTCTGATCATTTACAGGAGGTCCCAGCTTTAAACCCCCGGCCGTCTCCATATCCAATTTCAACAGCAACAGGAAGACCCGGTTTATCATCCATGGATTCATCGATAAGGGAGAAGAAAACTGGTTACGGACCCTTGTAAGGTACAGTCCTGAATGTTCTAATGTTACAACGGGGACGGGGTTGCTAAATTCAACACCACGTGGAATGAGATTATACTTCCCCTTTAAACCCCCCGTCCATATGCCAGAACAATTCTGTAGGGTGGATTTGATATTATGAATTGATGTGTCACCTGTGCTGCTATATATATGAAGATAAATTATCCACTTTACTAGAGATGTCCGAACTTCGCAAAATCCGGTCCGCTCGAGGATCCACGAATTTTCGAAAATCCGTGAGCGGACCCATTAAACCCATAAAATGAAAAATCCTCGAAATACGAGAACTCCTCGTAATTTCGAAAATTTTCAAAAACGCGGTTTCGGAAAGTTCGGAAGGCGAAAATCGGAAAATCCGCGATATCCGCCGATCGCGAACGAGGTAAATCCGCCGCGGACTGGGCCGTCACTACAATTTACTAATGAGAACATTACAAGAATGTATGGATATACATGCAAATACCCCCTTCTTTATGTTTTCTTTAAGGCGGCCATATTGTATTCCTGACACAGCAAACACATCAATAGTCTACCCATTGGTGTCATTGCCATAATCCCACACTGCAGTCAGTACAATGGCAGTGCTAGCGTTAAGCCATATAGTCATTATTGAAGTTTGTGTTTTAGACAATGGTTAAAGTGGAAGATGTGAACTGTTTCTGTGTGGACTGGAGCCACGGATCCCGGACTCTGTATTCGCGGCAACAAATAACATCCGTGTTTGTGGGGGCACAAGTAGCCTATTTTGTTGAATTTCCTGAAGGTACGTTAAATTATTTCAAGAAGGTCACAGCAAATACACCGACAACCACATTCAGTACCACTCATGTATTATAAGGGATAATGTATCCCCCTACTGTAAATTATAAGGATATTAGAAGTCATTGAGTTTTGTCTCTATAAAGGTACAAGGACACAGACTGAGTTATACAGGAACTCTGGGTACCCTCTTCGTTATTATAAGGGATAATGTATCCCTACTGTAAATTATAAGGATATTAGAAGTCACTGAGGATTTCTGTGTCCATATAAGGTACAAGGACACAGACTGAGTTATACAGGCTCTGGTACCACTCATGTTTATAAAGGGATAATGTATCCCCTACTGTAAATTATAAGGATATTGAAGTCACGAGGAGTTCTGTGTCCATATAAGGTACAAGGACACAGACTGAGTTATACAGGGAACTCGGGTACCACTTGTGTATTATAAGGGATAATGTTCCCCTACTGTAAATTATAGAGATATTAGAAGTCACTGAGTTGTGTCTATATAAAGGTACACGAGGACACAGACTGAGTTATACAGGGAACTCTGGGTACCACTCATGTATTATAAGGGATATGTTACCCCTACTGTAACTTATAAGGATATTAGAAGTCACGGAGTTGTGTCTATATAAAGGTACAAGGACACGACTGAGTTATACAGGGAACTCTGGGTACCACTCATGTATTATAAGGGATAATGTATCCCCTACTGTAAACTATAAGGATATTGAAGTCACTAGGTTGTTCTCATATAAAGAGGTACAAGACACAGACTGAGTTATACAGGGAACTCTGGGTACCACTCATGTATTATAAAGGGATAATGTATCCCCTACTGTAATTATAAGGATATTAGAGTCACTGAGTTGTGTCTATATAAAGGTACAGGACACAGACTGAGTTCTACAGGGAACTCTGGTACACCTCATGTATTAAAGGATAATGTATCCCCTACTGTAAATTATAAGTATATTAGAAGTCACTGAGAGTTCGGAGTTCTGTGTCTATATAAAGGTACAAGGATACAGACTGAGTTATACAGGCAACTCTGGGTACCACTCATGTATTATAAGGATAATGTATCCCCTTGTAAATTATAAGGATATTAGAAGTCACTGAGGAGTTCTGTGTCCTATAAAGGTACACAGGACACAGACTTAGTTATACAGGGAACTCTGGTACCACTCATGTATTATAAGGTTAATGTATCCCCTACTGTAAAATTATAAAGATATTAGAAGTCACTGAGGAGTTCTGTGTCTATATAAAGGTACAAGGACACGGCTGATTATACAAGTCAGGGAACTCTGGGTACAACTCATGTATTATAAGGGATAATGTATCCCCTGCTGTAAATTATAAGGATATTAGAAGTCACTGAGGAGTTCTGTGCCATATAAAAGTAACAAGGACACAGACTGAGTATACAGGGAACTCTGGGTACCCACATGTATTATAAGGGATAATGTATCCCCTACTTACATTATAAGGATATTAGCAGTAACTGAGGAGTTCCTAATGAAGCTATTTGTAACTTTTAATAAATTATATATTTTATGTAGATGGTAAGCTTATTTTACTATAATATAAAGTGTTTAAACACTGCTAGAGATAGTAAGCACTGATTAACATACAATTAAACAATGATTACTAACTGATGAAGCTAAGCCTGATTTAACAGAGACAAAGCTAAAACAGATTATAACTGATGACTAGCTAACACTGATTAAAGACTGAACAGAGCTGAACATAACACTGAATATAACTGATGACATAGCAACACTGATTATAACTGATACATGCTAAACCTGATTAAACTGCTGACCCTGGCTAACTGATATAACTGATAACATGCTAACAACACTGATTATAACTGATGAATAGCTAAACACTGATTATCTGATAACATAGCTAAACACTGATTATAACTGATGACATAGCTAACACTGATTATAACTGATAACATAGCTAAACACTGATTTATAACTGATGACATGGCTAAACACTGATTATAACTGATAACATAGCTAACAAATGATTATACCTATGACATGGCTAAACCATGATTATAACAGATACTGAGCTAAACACTGATTATAAACTGATGACTATAAGACTCTAACACTGATTATAACATGATAACATAGCTAACACTGAATATAACTGATAACTAGCTAAACACTTATTATAACTGATAACATAGCTAAACACCGGATTATAACTGATGACATAGCTAAACATTAATTATAACTGATAAATAGCTAAACACTGATTTAACAGATGACAAAAGTAAACACTGATTATAACTGATGACATAGCTAAACACTGATTATAACTGATGACATAGCTAAACACTGAATATAACTGATAACATAGCTAATCACGGATTATAACTGATAACATAGCTAACACGGATTATAACTGATGACATAGCTAAACACTGATTATAACTGATGACATAGCTAAACACTGATTATAACAGAAACATAGCTAAACACTGATTATAACTGATGACATAGCTAAACACGGATTATAACTGATAACATAGCTAAACACTGTCTATAACTGATAACATGCTAAACCCTGATTATAACTGATGGAACATAGCTAACAACTGATTATAACTGATAAATAGCTAAACACTGATTAAACTGATAAATGCTACACACTGATTATAACTGATGACATAGCTAAACACTGATTATAACTGATGCATAGCAAACACTGATAACTGATAATAGCCAAACACTGATTTAAACTGATAAATAGCTAAACACTGTTATAACTGATGACATAGCCAAACACTGATTATAACGGATAGCAACCTGATATGATCATAGCTAAACACTGATTAAAATGATAAAATAGCTAAACACTGATTATAACTGATGACATAGCTAAACACTGATTATAACTGATGACATAGCTAAACACTGTATATAACTGATGACAATAGCCAAACACTGATTATAACTGATAAATAGCTAAACAACTGATTATAAACTGATGACATAGCCAAACACCTGATTAATACGATGACATAGCCAACCTGATTAAACTGTGACATAGCTAAACACTGATTATAACTGATGACATAGCCAAACCTGATTATAACTGAATGACATAGCTAAACACTGATTATAACTGATAAAATGCTAAACACTGATTATAACTGATGACATACTGTAGATACACTGATTATAAAGATATAACTTTTCTTTAGAATAAGTACACGTATTCGCCTTTAATGTTCACCTAATCGGTCACAGTCTGGGTCACACTGCGTCTGGGGAGGCTGGGAAAAGGATTCCTGTCTTGGACGGATCACAGGTAGGTACAGGCAAAATGCAGAAATACAACCGTACGAAACCTTTATAAAAACTAACCAAATGTCCCCCCTCCCTTTAACACACAGGGAGATGCATAATGTTATATATAATGTCATATAAAATATTAACACCTCCTGATCGTTAAACATTACGGGACCAATTACAACAAGTTGTGATTTTGCCACAATTGAAAATGTGTTAATATTGTGCTAAAAAGTTAAATCAACGCAAAATTTTATGGCATCACTTGCGCGAGCTATTCCAAAAGCCTTTGGGAGGGCAAATAATTATATAACGCCTCCCCCATGGCGAATTGCCACTAAATACCCACTTTTGCCCATAAGTATAGTGTATAATACTTGTTATAATGAATTGGGAGGCAGTGTCTTTTTCTTTTTTCTTTAACCTGTCGTTTCCTTGTAGGTCTGACCAGCCGTCCGTTTTTCCTTACACCCCAACAGAGGTCCGTCTTGACGCAACAGATGCTAAGTTTGTAGATGCTTCATACAGATGCAGGGATATGTTAAATAATGTCAGATACAGGAGTATGTATACAATAATGTACAGATACAGGGCGTATGTATAAATATGTACAGATACAGGGGTGTAGGTATAAATAGTAACAAATGCAGGGATTATGTATAAATAATGTACATATAACAGGGAGTATGTATATAATAATGTACACAGGGCGTATGTATAAATAATGTACAGATGCAGGGAGTATTGTTAAATAATGTACAGATACAGGGTTAGGTATAAATGTACGATACAGGGAGTAGTGTTAAATAATGTACATATACAGGGAGTATGTATAAATAATGTACAGATACAGGGCGTATGTATAAATAATGTACAGATGCAGGGAGTATGTATAAATAATGTACAGATACAGGGTGTAGGTATAAATAATGTACAGATACAGGGAGTAGGTATAAATAATGTACAGATACAGGGAGTATGTATAAATAATGTACAGATACAGGGTGTAGGTATAAATAATGTACAGATACAGGGAGTAGGTATAAATAATGTACAGATGCAGGGAGTATGTATAAATAATGTACGATACGGGTGTAGGTATAATGTTACAGATCAGGGAGTATGTATAATATGTACAGATGCAGGGAGTATGTATAAATAATGTACAGATACAGGGTGTAGGTATAAATAATGTACAGATGCAGGGAGTAGGATATAATAATGTACAGATACAGGGCGTATGTATAAATAATGTACAGATACAGGGTGTAGGTATAAAATAATGTACAGATACAGGGAGTAGGTATAAATAATGTACAGATACAGGGAGTATGTATAAATAATGTACAGATACAGGGTGTAGGTATATAAATAATGTACAGATCAGGGAGTAGGTATAAATAATGTACAGATGCAGGAGTGTAGTCATAAGTGATATAAATAATGTACGATCAGGATAGACAATGACATGGGGTAGTATAATAATGTGACAGATACAGGGTGTAGGATAAATAAGTACAGATGCAGGGAGTAGGTATAAATAATGTACAGATACAGGGCGTATGTATAAATAATGTACATATACAGGGAGTATGTATAAATAATGTACAGATACAGGCGTATGTATAAATAATGTACAGATACAGGGCGTAGGTATAAATATGTACAGATGCAGGGAGTATGTATAAATAATGTACAGATACAGGGTGTAGTAAAAAATAAATAATGTACAGATACAGGGAGTAGGTATAAAATGTAGCAGTGCAGGGATTGTAGTGTATGAAATAATGTACAGATACAGGGTGTATGTATAAATAATTACATATAGCAGGGTGAGTTAAATATGTACAGATACGGGAGTATTAAAATATGTACAGATACAGGGTATGTATAAATAAGGTACAGATCCAGGGAGTAGGATAAATAATGTACAGATGCAGGGGTATGTAAATGTAAAATAATGTACAGATACACGGAGTACGTATAAATAATGTACAGATACAGGGCGGCGTATGTATAAATAATGGTACAGAATACGGGAGTATGTATAATAAATGTACATAAGGAGTATGTATAAATAATGTACAGATAGCAGTGGAGTATGTAAATAATGTACAGATACAGGGGTATGTTAAATAATGTACAGATACAGGGTAAGTATAAATAATGTACAGATCAGGGATGTCATGTATATAATGTACAGATACAGGGCGTAGTATAAATAAGTACAGATGCAGGAGTATGTATAAATAATGTAATACAGGTGTAGTATAAAATGTACAGTACAGGGTGTAGGTATAATATGTACAGATCAGGAGTATGTATAACTAATGTACATATACGGGAGTATGTATAATATGTACAGATACAGGGGTATGTATCAATAATGTACAGATACGGGTGTAGGTATATAATGTACAGATGCAGGGAGTATGTATAAATAATGTAACAGATACAGGCGTAGTATAAATATGTACAGATACAGGGTGTAGGTATAAATAATGTACAGATACAGGGAGTAGGTATAAATAATGTACAGATGCAGGGCGTATATATAAAAATGTACATATACAGGGTGTAGGTATAAATAATGTACAGATACAGGGCGTATGTATAAATAATGTACAGATGCAGGGCGTATATATAAATAATGTACATATACAGGAGAGTATAAATAATGTACTAGATACAGGCGTAGTATAATATGTACAATAAGGGTGTATGTATAAATAATGTACAGATACAGGGTGTATGTATAAATAATGTACAGATACAGGGTGATTATACATAATGTCCAGATACAGGGAGTAAAGTAATAAGGTACATATACAGGGAGTTTAAATAGTACAGATACAGGGTGTATGTATAATAATGTACAGATACAGGTGTATGTATAAAATAATGTACAATACAAGGAGTATGTATAATATGTAAGATACAGGGTGTAGGTATAAATAATGTACAGATACAGGTGTATGTATAAATATAGGGTACAATAATACAGGGCGTATCTATAAATAATGTACATATACAGGGAGTATGTTAAAATACTGTACTACCATACAGGGTGGTAAGGTATAAATAATGTACAGATACAGGGTGTAGGTAATAATTAATGTACAGATACAGGGTGTAGGTATAAAAATGTACATATACCGGGCGTATGTATAATAATTACATATACGGGGTATTCAAATATTACAGATACAGGGAGTATGTATAAAAATGTACATATCTGTACAGGGAGTATGTATAAATTACAGATACAGGTAGTAGGTATAAAATAATGTACAGATACAGGGAGTATTAAATATGTACATACAGGGAGTAATGTATAAATAATGTACATATACAGGTGTATGTATACATAATGTACAGAATCAGGGAGTTTGTTATATAATAATGTCGTACAGGGGGTGTATAAATAATGTACAGATTCCAGGGTGTACGTATAATAAGTACTATACAGGGAGTATGTATAAATATGTAAGATACAGGAATAATGTATAAATATGTACAGATCAGGAGTATGTATAACTATGTACAGATCAAGGGAGTATGTATAAATAATGTACAGATACAGGATAACTGCCATCGTCTCTGTTTTTCAGTGTTTGGAATGCCACAGATATCCGGCCATCTGGATTTTTTCCCCAATGGTGGATATGAAATGTCTGGATGTAGCAAATCTATTGTTTCAAAACTTCTAGACATAGATGGAATTTGGGAAGGTAAATAACATTTATTGCACGCAATTTTATTATTATAAAAACATCTGATTGGTTGGGGCAAAATTAGCACCATTTTAAACAATAAGAACTTGTATTGACTCTCCCTGATTGGCTTTTAGATAAGTTACTGACCTTTTCCTTTAAGTGTCATTTCCAATAGAAAACTGTCTGTTTATTTTAAAGAGTATTTCATCCCTATTATTTTTTTTATATATATTTATTGCCCACCCCCAACCGCTGTGACTGCCGGGAGACCGCCACCAGCGTCTGTGATTGGCTGAGAGGCCAGGGAACGAAGGCTCATCCTGGTGGTGGCCTGGTCCCAGTCCGCCACTGTAAGGTAGGGTTGAGGCAGGAATGTAGGGATCCGGAGGGTGAGTGCATCCCCTGTGCGTCACAGTCCTTAGTGAGGGACAAGAAAGTAACAGGGACCGGATGACTCACTGGCACTGCCTCCTACTCTTCAGTTCCCTGGACTTGGGACAGACACTGCATGAGAACCCATAAGGAGCAGAGATGAAAGGGAAGGATTTTATTAAACTACACAGTGGGGCCAGTATGGGGTTAAATTTTAGTTTGGGGCAGACATGCCCTTTAAAGGCAGTAATACATTAATCCCTATTGATACAGTATTAGAGGGGCAGTTAACACAATTCTTGACCTTCACTCTCTCAAACCTTTAGAACTTTGGGATGTAAATTTCTCTAATGACAAATCAAATATTTAACTAATTGGTCTTTTTATTTTCCACAGTGCAAAGGACGTAACTGCTTGTAATCACCTTAGGGCCTACAAATACTTCACCGAGACCATCCCTCAACCTCAAGGTTTCCTTTCAGATCCCAGCTCGTCATACGAGGCATTCACAAAGGTAAGGTGGGAATTGTACAGTGATATAAATAACTTGGTATAAGGAGGTACCTGACCCCTTACTGTTATATGGAGGTCGCTGTCCCTTACTGTTATATGGAGGTCCGTCCCCCTTGCTGTTATATGGGGTCCTGACCCCTTGCTGTTATCGGAGGTCGCTGTCCCCTTACTGTTATATGGAGGGTCCCTGACCCCTTGCTGTATATGAGGTCCCTGACCCTTACTGTTATATGGAGGTCCCCTGACCCCTATGTTATATGGAGGTCCTGTCCCCTTCTGTTACACCTGATGTCCTCTGACCCTTATACTGTTATAGGAGGTCCCTGCCCCTTACTGTTACATGAGGCCCTGACCCCTTACTGTTATATGAGTGCCTGACCCCTCTGTTATATGGGGTCCCTCCTGAACCCTTACTGTTATATGGAGGTCCCTGACCCCTTACTGTTATACTGGAGGTCCCTCCCCTTACTGTTATATGGAGGTCCCGTCCCCTTCGTTATAGTGGAGGAATGGAGGCCCTGACCCCTTCTGTTATATGAGGTCCTGACCCCTTACTGTTATATGGAGGTCCCTGACCAACCCCTTACTGTTATATGGAGGATGAGGGGTCCCTGACCCCTTACTGTTATAATAGTCCCTGCCACCCGTTATGTATAGGAGGTCCCTGACCCCTACTGTTATATGGAGGTCGATGACTGTTTATCTGGAGGTACCTGTTATATGCGATTATGTTATATGAGGTCCCTGACCCCTTACTGTTATAAATGGAGGTTCCCTGACACCCTTACTGTTATAAAATTATATGGTAGGTCCTGTCCCCCTTGCTGTTATATGGAGGTTATGGATGGTGTCCTGCCCCCTTACTGTTATAATACTGGAGGAGATACTGTTTTATGATGGAGTCCCTGACCCCTTATACTGTTGATATGGAGGGAAATGGAGGTCCCTGACCCCATTGCTGTTATATGGAGGTCCTGTCCCCTTGCTGTTATATGGAGGTCCCTGAACCCCCCTTGCTGCTGTTATATGGAGGTCCCCTGTCCCCTTGCTGTTATATGGAGGTCCCTGACCCCTTACTGTTATAAAATGGGAGGACGCCTGGCTGATGGAGGTCCTGGCCCCTGGCCGCTATGTCCCCTTGCTGGTTATATGGAGGTCCCCTGACCCCTTGCTGTTATATGGGGTCCCTCCCCTGCCCCATTGGTTGTTATATGGAAGGGTCCCTGACCCCTTGCTTTGCTGTTCTATGGAGGTGGGGAGGTCCATGACCCCTGCTGTTATATGGAGGTCTCTGGCCCCGGTTGGCCCTCCCCCTTCCCGTTATGTGGTCGTCCTATGCGTGTAGCATATGGAGTCGCTGTCCCTTGTGTTTTCTGAGTCGCCCCCTGTCCCCTTGCTGTTATATGGGAGGTCCCTGTACCCTTGCAATGGCGCTTCCCTTGCTGTTATCTGGAGGGAGTTCGCCTCCGCTGGTCCCCCCCTTGCTGTTATAAAACTTGAGGGGGATGTCCCCATGTCCCCTTGCTGTTTACAACGGA
>CM033475.1:1100610-1339880 GCA_019447015.1 Hymenochirus boettgeri | reverse complement strand
GGTATTATACATATATGTAGTTCTGTGTTGTACCAGGATACTATATATATGAGAATTCTGGTTATTAATACATATACGTAGTTCTGGTTGGTAGGGGATACTATATAATATTGAGAATTTCTGGTATAATACATATACTGTAGTTTCTGTTGGTAGGGGATACTATATAATATGAGAATTACTGTATTAATACATATCTGTAGTCTGGTTGGTAGGGGGATACTATATAATATTGAGAATTATGGTATTAAACATATTACGAGTTCTGGTTGGTAAGGGATACTATATAATATGAGATTACTGGTATTAATACATTACAGTAGTTCTGGTTGGTACAGGGTATACTATAATATTAGAAATTACTGGTTTAATACATATACTGTAGTTTCTGGTGTGGTACAGGGATACTATATAAATTGAGAATATGTACTTAATCATATACTGTAGTTCTGGTTGGTACGGGATACTATAATATTGAGAATTACTGGATTAATACTAACGTATCTGGTTTACGGAGATACTATATATATTGAGAATTACTGGTATTAATACATATACTGTAGTTCTGGTTATCCAGGGATACTATATAATATGAGAATTACTGGTATAATACATATACTGTAGTTCTGGTTAGTACAGGGATACTAAAATTTGAATATTGAGAATTACTGGTATTAATACAATACTGTAGTTCTGGTTGGTACAGGGATACATATAATGTTAAATTACTGGTATTAATCATATACTGTAGTTCTGGTTGGCACAGGGATTTATATAATTGTGAAATTACTGGTATTAATGACATAACTGTAGTTGGTTGGTACAGGGATATATATATTTTGAGAATTACTGGTATTAATACATATCTGTAGTTCTGGTTGGTACAGGGATACTATTAATATTGAAATTACTGGTATTAATACATATACTGTAGTTCTGGTTGGTACAGGGATACTAATATTAATGAATTACTGGTATTAATACATATACTGTAGTTCTGTTTGGTACGATATATATAATTTGAGAATTACTGGTATTAATACATATACTGTAGTTCTGGTTGGTACAGGGATACTATATAATATTGAGAATTCTGGTATAATACATATACTGTAGTTTGTGGTACAGGGATACTATATAATATTGAGAGAATTAACTGGTATTAATAAATATCTGTTTTTCGGGTTGTACAGGGATACTATAATATTGAGAATTACTGGTATTAATACATAACTGTAGTTCTGTTGGTTTGGTACAGGGATACTATATAATATTGAGAATTACTGGTATTAATACATATACTGTAGTTTGGTTGGTACAGGGATACTATATAATATTGAGAATTACTGGTATTAATACATATACTGTAGTTCTGGTTGGTACAGGGATACTATATAATATTGGGAATTACTGGTATTATACATATACTGTAGTTCTGGTTGGTACAGGGATACTATATAATTTGGAGAATTACTGGTATTAATACATATACTGTAGTTTGGTTGGTACAGGGATACTATATATATGAATAATTACTGGTATTACTACATATACTGTAGTTCTGGTGGTACAGGGATTTCTATAATATTGATAATTACTGGTATTAATACATATACGTAGTTCTGGTTGGATGGGATCAGGGATATAATAAATGAGAATTACTGGTATTAATTTACATATACTGAGTTTGGGTTGATCCAGGGATACTTTCCGATTGCCATTTGGAGTCAGGAAGAATTTTTCCCCTTTTTAGCTGTTTTTTTTTGCCTTTATCTGGATCAACTGTTGGTAGGGTAAAAAGAGGGTAAAAGGTTGGACTTGAGACGTATGTATTTATCCACCCAATTACTATGTTAATATCCACTATTAACAATGACTCTTTACTAAAGCACAGACAGCAAAGAGATATTTCTGTCAGTCATGTATAAATATCAGTGGGAATATTTAGCTAGACTGAGAGACTATGGAAATGTTCCATAAAAAATCTAGAAAATGCAGTTTTACCCCCCATATCCATATCTAAGAGATAATGCTAATTAATTCTATCATTTACTCTGGGGCAAATATGGGGTCAAGATACTTAAGTCATTTCTAATGGAAAAACTCACCTGAAACACAAAGTTCACTGACAGTAATTATTGTTATTGACCAAACAGCTGTGAGACATTTGTCCTTCAGTATTTGCCTTATTATTTGCTTAAAGGGTATGTCCACCCTAAAATACCTGTCTTTCGTAGGTTAGTGTCCCCCTCCCAGCCCCACTGTATGTCCTATCTTGTTTGATGGTTAAACTATATTCCCACTCCCTTACCAGATATTGTGTGGTTGTAACAATATTATTGCTGCTCTGAACAGATGCAATTTTGGTGACACTAAGTAACATGTTATACAAAATAAATCCTGTTGCCCCAAGGAAAAAAATGTGTATGGCTCCAAGTGATATTGGGAGTTGTAGTGCAACCACCATGCACGACAATGGACAAATGTGTTGTAGGGACATTTAAACCTGCACTAAATGTATTAAACAAGAAATTAAATGAACCTCCTCCAAATTACAATAGAGAACATTACATTTACATAATAAATGGTTACAAAAAGAAGTCATATAAAGAAGTAGATTTCTAAATTCCCCTTCAACAATCCCTTTAATAAGGAGCACTGTCTGACCCTCCAACATTCCCTTTAATAAGGAGCACTGACCGACCCTCCAACATTCCCTTTAATAAGGAGCACTGACCGACCCTCCAACATTCCCTTAATAAGACACTGACGACCCTCCAACATTCCCTTTAATAAGGAACGCTGACCGACCCTCCAACATTCCCTTTAATAAGGAGCGCTGACCGACCCTCCAACATTCCCTTTAATAAGGAGCACTGACCGACCCTCCAACATTCCCTTTAATAAGGAGCACTGACCGACCCTCCAACATTCCCTTTAATAGGAGCTGACCGACCCTCAACATTCCCTTTAATAAGGAGCACTTGACCAACCTCCAACATTCCCTTTAATAAGGAGCACGACCGCCCTCCAACTTCCGTTAAAGGAGCATGACCGACCTCCAACATTCCTTATAAGAGATACGACGACCCTCCACATTCCTTAATAGAGCACTGACCAACCCTCAACATTCCATTTTTCCTTTAATAAGGTGCTGACGACCCTCCAAATTCCCTTAATAAGGTATGCTTACCAACCCTCCACATTCCTTTAATAAGGAGCACTGACCGACCTCCAACATCCCCTTTAATAAGGTATGCTGACCAACCCTCCAACATTCCCTTAATAAGGTATGCTGACCAACCCTCCAACATTCCCTTTAATAAGGTATGCTGACAAACCCTCCAGCATTCCCTTTTATAGGTGCATGACAACCCTCCAACATTCCCTTTAATAAGGAGCAACTGACCAACCCTTCAAACATTCCCTTTAATAAGGAGCACTGAACCAACCTCAACATTCCTTTAATTATATGATGACCTACCCTCCAACATTCCCTTTAATAAGAAGCACTGACCGACCCTCCAAAATTTAGGGGATACTGACCAACCCTTCAACATTCCCTTTAATAAGGTATGCTGACCAACCCTTCAACATTCCCTTTAATAAGGTATTCTGACCTACCCTCCAACATTCCCTTTAATAAGGAGCAATGACCGACCCTCTAACATTCCCTTTAATAAGGAGCCTGACAAACCTTTCCAACATCTTCCCTTTAATAAAGAGTACTGACCAAACCTTCAAACGCCCTTTAATAAGGTATGCTGACCTACCCTCCAACATTCCCTTTAATAAGGTATGCTGAACAACACTTCAACATTCCCTTTAATAAGGTATGCTGACCAACCCTTCAACATTCCCTTTAATAAGGAACACTGACCAACCCTTTAACATTCCCTTTTATAAGGAGCACTGACCGACCCTCCAACATTCCCTTTAATAAGGTATGATGACCTACCCTCCAACATTACCTTTAATAAGGAGCACTGACCGACCCTCCAAAATTTCCTTTAATAAGGTCTGACCAACCCTTCAACATTCCAATTAATAAGGAGCACTGAACAACCCTCCAACATTCCCTTTAATAAGGAGTACTGACCGACCCTCCAACATTCCCTTTAATAAGGTATGCTGACCAACCCTTCAACATTCCCTTTAATAAGGTATACTGACCTACCCTCCAACATCCCCTTTAATAAGGTGCACTGACCTACCCTTCAACATTCCCTTAATAAGGTGCACTGCCCTACCCCTCCAACATCCCCTTTAATAAGGTGCACTGAGACCTACCCCAACAACCCATTTAATAAAATGACTGACCTACCCTCCAACATTCCCTTTGGATAGGTTGCTGACCCACCTGCCAACATTCCCTTTATAAGGTATGCTGACCAACCCTCCAACATTCCCTTTAATAAGGTATGATGACCTACCCTCCAGCATTCCCTTTAATAAGAAGCACTTTAATATGGAGCACTGACTGACCCTCCAAAATTTCCTTTAATAAGGTATACTGACCCACCCTTCAACATTCCAATTAATAAGGAGCACTGAACAACCCTTCAACATTCCCTTTAATAGGAGTACTGACCGACCCTCCAAATTCCCTTAATAAGGTATGCTTGAAACCCTTAACATTCCCTTTAATAAGGAGCACTGACCGACCCTCCAACATTCCCTTTAATAAGGTATGATGACCTAACCTCCAGCATTCCCTTTAATAAGAAGCACTGACCAACCCTCCAAATTTCCTTTAGTTTAGTATTTTAGTATTTGAGGTTGAATAAAGACATCATCCATCCAGTTCAACCCATCTAGCAATATCCTCATTTCTGCCTAACTGTTCATCCAGAGGAAGCAAAAATACCCCACACAAATTTATGAAGGGGGGGAAATTTTCTTCCTGACTCCAAGTGGCAATGGAAATTCCCTGGATCAACTTCTACTTATGTATCAATCCCCCGTAAACTTGTAACATTCCTTGTTTGAGAAAACTCATCCGCTTTTGAAACTGACCATAACACCTCCATACACGTCCACTAGAAGACAGTTTCCATAGCTTTACCTTCTCACAGTGACAAAACCCTTTCCCACTCTAACTTTATGTATCAATCCAGTACTTGTAACATTCCTTGTTTGTAGAAAATCATCCAGCTTTATTTATTAACTGACCAATGAACCTGCCATAACACGTCCACTGGAAGACATTCCATAGCTTTACCGTTCTCACAGTGACAAACCTTTCCCAACTCTACTTTATGTATCAATAACCAGTAACTTGTAACATTCCTTGTTTGTAGAAACTCATCCTACTTTTTATTAAACTGACCAATGAACCGTGCCATAACAACGTACACTGGAAGACAGTTCCATAGCTTTACCGTTCTCACAGTGAAAAACCCCTTCCCAACTCTACTTATGTATCAATCCCAGTAACTTGTAACATTCCTTTTTGTAGAAACTCATCCAGCTTTTTTATAAACTGACCAATGAACCTGCCATAACAAAGTCCACTGGAAGACAGTTTCCATACTTTACCGTTCTCACAGTGACAAAACCCTTCCCCAACTCTACTTTATGTCTCAATCCCAGTAAACTTGTAACATCCTTGTTGTGTAGAAACTCACCAGCTTTTATTAAACTGACCATGAAACCTGCCATAACAACGTCCACTGGAAGACAGTTCCATAGCTTTTACCGTTCTCACAGTGACAAACCTTTTCCCAACTCTACTTGTATGTCAATCCAGTAACTTGTAACATTCCTTGTTTGTAGAAACTCATCAGCTTTTTATTAACTGACCAATGAACCTGCCATAAAAACGTCCACTGGAAGACAGTTCCATAGCTTTACCGTTCTCACAGTGACAAACCCTTTCCCAAACTCTACTTTATGTATCATTACCACCAGTAACTTGTAACATCCTTGTTTGTTAGAAACTCATCGCAGCTTTTTATAAACTGACCAAGAACCTGCCATAACAACGTCCACTAGAAGACAGTTCCATACTTTACCGTTCTCCACAGTGACAAACCCTTTCCCAACTCTATCTTTAGTATCAATACAGCAGTAACTGGTAACATTCCTTGTTTTGTAGAAACTCATCCAGCTTTTTATTAAACTGACGCAATGAACCTGCCATAAACAACGACGTCCAGGAAGACAGTCCATAGCTTTACCTTCTCACAGTGACAAACCCTTCCAACTCTACTTTATGTATCAATCCCAGTAACTTGTAACATTCCTTGTTTGTGAAACTCTCCACTTTTATTAAACTGACCAATGAACCTGCCATAACAACGTCCACTGGAAGACAGTTCCATAGCTTTCCGTTCTCACAGTGACAAACCCTTTCCCAACTCTACTTATGTATCAATACCAGTAACGTGTAACATTCCTTGTTTGCAGAAACTCATCCACCGCTTTTTATTAAACTGACCAATGAACCTGCCATAACAAACGTCCAACTGGAAGACAGTTCATAGCTTTAGCCGTTCTCACAGTGACAAAACCCTTTCCCAACTCTACTTTATGTATCAATACCAGTAACGTGTAACATTCCTTGTTTGGCAGAAACTCATCCAGTTTTCTTTTTATAACTGACCAATGAACCTGCCATAACAACGTCCACTGGAAGACAGTTCCATAGCTTTACCGTTCTCACAGTGAAAAACCCTTTCCCAACTTGAAGCCTAAACCTTTTATCTTCAAGTCTTAAGGGATTCCATGTTGGTCCCTGATGTTCTATTGGTGAACAATGCCCCAGATAGTTATTGTATGGCCGTTAATATATTTATACACAGTAATCATATCCTCACGCAAGCGCCTTTCTCCAGCGTACATAATAAGGTGCACTGACCTACCCCCCCACACCACACACACATATCCCCTTTAATAAGGTGCACTGGTGAGACATATGCACTGCACAGAGCTGTGCTAAGTTCTGGTTCACTTCATTGGATGGAATTACATTTGGGAGACCATGATTCGGTTGAGGGGGACGTAACTGTGGGTTTCAAGCTTTCCATGTTGCCCACTGGTTTTGTCTTTTTTGGTTTGCCAGTTATCCGTTTGAGCGGCAGGAAAACTCATTCCAACTGCCCTGGAATGTTCCATAAAAATAGTAAATGCAGTTTTACTGGATCATGTGTTGGAAAAACTTCCCCATTTCCATATCTAAATATCTAAATTCTAATCATTCATCTCTATCATTTACCCTGGGGTCAGATAAAGGGGTCAAGATAGTGGAAAACAATCCTGAAACACAAAGTTTACTGACAATAATTATTGTTATTGACCAAACAGCTGTGAGACGTTTGTCCTTCAGTATTTGTCTTATTATTAAAGGGTATGTCCACCTAATACACAGTCTTTCCGTAGTTAGTGTCCCCCTCCCCAAACTCACCTGAAACACAAAGTTTACTGACAGTAATTATTGTATTGACCAACACAGCTGTGAGACGTTTGTCCTTCAGTATTTGTCTATATATAAGGGTATTTCCACCCTAAAATACACGTCTTTCGTAGTGTAGTGTCCCCCTCCCAACCACAACCGTATGTCCATTTAAAAAAAAAAAAAAAAAAAGCAGAGATCTTACCTACCAGCCTTCGTTCCTGTCTGCCCTGCCCTGAAGGAATATACATTAGTGGCGGACCGGCAGCGCGCGTCTGTGATTGGCTGCGAGGGCCAAGGGAAATCCGCAGGTACGAAGACTCGTAAGAAAGTTTTTTAAACGGGACAATGGGGCTGGGAGGGGAGACAGCACTAGAGAAGAAGGTTTAGCACAACACTTTAAATCTAGTGTCAACGGATTTTGGGGGAGGGAGGGGGGAATCAGCTTCCCAGCGCAGGACACTGCAGAGGAACCATTTGGATCGGAGATGTAAGGTAAGATTATTAGACACTATACAGCGGGGGTTCAATTTTAGATTTGGGGGGAGGACTTGCCCTTTAAAAAGCCACATTTCTGTTCTTCTATTATCACGATTCTTATTATTGATGGGACTGCACGGAATTGGCAGTGACATGGTGGGCACATAGGACAAGTTTGTACTACCGAGTTATTGGTGAAATTAAGGCTGAGGCCCATCCTAAACCCAAGTGTAAAAACGGGTGTTATCGCCCACATCCATGGACAGCGCAGGTTACCGAGCGGTTTGCTGGTGCCACAGTTTCTGTTGGAAAACTGTGCTGGGCACCCAATGGAAAAAACGATGCGTTGAATTTAACGTCTTTTTAATTAAAAGACACGCTACTCCCTTTAAATCCCTCCAGGATTCTAGCTGCCGTCTATTGAGTGGCGTAACTAGAAATTACTGAGCCCCCAGCAATACTATGATAGGGCCCTATCCTGCTTCTACAGTGGTTTTCTTGGGAAAGCCATATCTGCCTTAGGAAAAATAAGAAGATGAGGTTCCCCCTTGGCTTCCAGACCTGAAGGATCTGCTCCCTGGTAGTTACAATCAAATACAATGGCACACTTCCTTCAAAAACAAACAGGGAGATCCAATAAGGCAGCTCGCTTTACTTACCTTAGATTACGAGATTACGTCAGTTATTGCATCGCGGGATCGGGCTAGGTAAGGAGCGCGACCTTAACGCTCCTAAACCTTTGCCGTTAAGTTCACGCTACGAGGGGTAGCGCAAATCTTAACGGCAGAGTTTTGGATCGTTAGCACAGCGCTGTTTCAAAAACATTTGCAAACGGCGCTGTGCTCTAAATTCCGTCTAAAACCACGATTACCCGAAATTTTTTCGTGTTAACGTGGGTTTTAGACGAAAAAAGGGCTATATTGGATCTCCCCTATACTCTTAATGGCACAGTAAAAAAACAGGACAAAATGGCATCCACACTCTAATCACCTGCCGCGTTTTCGGGGCAATGTCCGATTGACATGTTGTCTGTTGGGATCACTACATTAAACGCATTAACACATACAGTATCATACATATGTAATTAAGACCAAAGCCGAACAGAACAACGGTACTTACATACGATGCTCGAATGGTAATAACCCTTTAGTAGTAGGTAAGATATTACGCAATAGTTATTAGTGAAACCTAATGTTTATTTTAGTTTGTATTACTTAGTTTACGCTCTGATCCCTGAATCAATCGCATTCACCTAATGGGAAGCGAGTTTGAAATATCAAAGACACTTTTATTGAGGAGATAAAAGGTATCACCTCCTCGTCAGGGGGTAAATACCTTTCAATGGTTAAAATCTTCTATTTGGATCCCTTCATAGAGCATCTCTGAATATGAAATGAAATTGAAAAACTTCATTTTTTGTATTACATATTCACATTATAGTATTAGTGAAGGTTTTAGTTGTAGTATTAGAGGAGAAGGTATCACTAAATTGATATTACAAACATCAACATGTATGGCTACCACAGTTGTAGGTACCTTAACGTTATAGTCAAGTTGGGTCCTACTAATATTGCCTAATGTAGCCCTATACACACATGCAAGGAGATTCAATAAAATTCTTATCGTTTAAAATGGTGCTAATTTTGCCCCAACCAATCAGATCTTATTTACATTGAAAGCTAAAATCTGATTGGTTGGGGCAAAATTAGCACCATTTTAACGATAAGAACTTTTATTGAATAACCCTGATAGTTAAGATACTTTTATTTAGACTCTTTATCTGTGCATAGAATTGGTAAATGTTTTCTACAATGTCACAACTCCTCTAAATCTGCACTATACGTGTTGAAAATATATTTCCCTTTGTTTTTATTTTTGTTTTTATTATTTTCTGGAATGACGAGGTCTTCTCTAGAAATCGTATTAGATTGTACGTGATTGCTTTCCATTCTTGAGAATTTCCTCTTCCATCAGTCTTCTCCAAATTGGTGGCATGGATGTTGAAATCCCTGTGGTAGTGCATATCACTTATATTGTACAAATTGGCTGTAAGGGATATCCCAGATGACTGTTTTGGTTGACAACTGAACTGTGAGCCTTCAATACTGTATTGCCAGAAATGAGTTTCCTATACGCAGAGGATTCCACACATTCCAAGAGTTTGTTACATTTCAATTCCAAATCCAGAAACTGTATTTCACTGGATCAGATCGCATAGTAAGGTGGATATTACTCATTTAGATAATTTATAAAAAGTAGTAGTTCATCCTCTTCCAGAACATACCATAAGCATCAATAAAGCGACCATACCATACTACATATTGCCCATGGGGTTCCTCCTCTCCATAGATGCGGGTAAGATTCCACCATCACCATAAAGAGATTGGCATAGGTGGGCGCGAAGGCCGCACCCATTCGGTCCTGCACCTCTGGAGGAAAAAGACCCCATTAAGTTATATGATATATATATATTATATATATATAACATCAGAACCCAGGGCACTCACGTGACTTCAAAGATTACTCAAAACATACGGTGAACAATCTGTGGCCCACCATTTCAAGGTGGCAACCATGGGGTGACCCAAATGAAATGGATGGCTATAGATCATGTACCCCCAGCTACAAGGTACTCCAGAGATAAACGCCTTCTCAATTGGAGGCACAGTGGATTAGACGTCTGCAAACGTTGGCCCCCAAGGGCTCAATGAGATGTGGTCTCTATCCTGTTTATATGTAATAGTCCTGTGACAGGGACGGTTTCCATATAAGTCAGAGTATATCCTTTTATATATGTCGGCTAACTATCCTTTGATTTTTGGTGGTTTGAAAACCTGTGAGTTTCACCTTAGTGGTGATGTTTATAACGGCTTTTAAGGTCATTATGGATGGGACGCTTTGGTATTGTATAAGTTAAGGTCTTTTTTAGATAGGGATCTGTCTGTCAGTTTGGTGTCTGGTTTATACACACTCATGTATTTGTAACGAGTTTAATTGCTGTATTTTATATTTGGCTTTTAAAGCTTTTAGTGGTGATTTTAGAGCTCATTCTCACTGGTTTTTTTGTTTGTGTTACCAATAAAGCTTGATAGTTTTTCACATCGCTAGGTGATTAGGCACGGATAGGGTTAAGGTAAATTTGGAGTGGCCCATTTTATCTTAAAGATGGGTGTGAGTAAGATGGAATTTACGATCCTGAGGACGGCCGATTGTAGTGGCTGAAAGCGTCGATCGCAGTTCCGATGTTTGAGTAATCTTGAAGTCCCGTGAGTGCCCTGGTTCTGATGTTATATACTAAGGTTGTTTTCATGTGGCACCTGGGCTATCGACTATAGGAGGAGTGCAAGAGGAGTTTGGCGGGTACATATTTTTATATATATATATATATATATATATATTATATATTAATTATATTGTAAGTAGGAGTCTAAATATTTCACACTATAGGTTGCAATGCTGTGTCCACCCCAATTAGTGGTGGTCCTTGTTAAAAGAATTAATACTAGCCATAATTTGTTGCCTTCCGGATTATCTGTATATGGACTTTAGGGAGGTGGTGGAATATTGGGGTATAGGATTTGGGTTGATTGGATTTTCCATCCCTTACTAAGATCCCTGGGGAGACCCACAAGAAAAAAAAATTGACAACATAGTGATTCCTGGAACCCAGGGAGGGGTCAGATTGTAGAATAGAATACACTTATCATGTATAGTTGACGTATTGCTTCTTGAAATATAATTCCTTAGCCAATAAACACAACTGACCCTCCTTGTCTGCATTCTCTTAACCATGTTTTATCAATTTAAGTCACATATTTAAAATGATTAAGATTGAATTATCCTGTCCAGATATAACTTTACAGCATATAATGTAAGAGAGCTAGATAAATCATCTTAGGCTTATTTGAAAGGAATGAGAGAGTTAATTGCAATAAAGCTGATGATCATAGTTAACTTTAATGTTAAATAAGTTTAAAACCACGCTACTGTAGTACTATTTTACACTAAACTAGCCGTACCTGAATAAGGTCCAGCAAGGAGATGCAATATTCTGTACTAATGGGAATAATACCTGCATATTCTGACCCATCGCAAAGTGGTTAATACATCAAGGGAACGAGTGCAGATAGGTGGGCAATTGGAAATATTTGCATCTCACCTAAGGTCTCTCACACTGCCTGAGGGCACCTAATATAATTCATGGAATGGAATTGTCCCATTATAAATCCAATTACTTGAAAGAAACCTCACCACTATGGTTTTTCATGTAGCCTTTATCTCTATTGTGGCAGTTTGTAGCCTCCTCTTTATTGTGGCAGTTTGTAAGCCTCCATCTTATTGTGGGCTTGTAGCCTCCATCTTATTGTGGCAGTTTGTAGCTCCTCTTTATTGTGGGCAGTTTGTAGCCTCCATCTTTATTGTGGGCAGTTTGTGCTTCCATCTTTATTGTGGGCAGTTCATGATGTGACATATAGAATTATTTCCCATTAACAGCCTAGTTCTCCATTTATGGCCAACAGACCAGACTGTGGGATTTTTCAGAGAACTGGCCTTCATTTATATAGAAAAATCAATTCAGGTTTAAATTAAAGTGAATTGAGGAGAGAGACAATCTTTATTATAAACCAGTTATTTCATTGGGGAGTAACAGGAGGGAGACTTTTTAGGACCTGTGTTTTCACCTTATCACTACGCAGAACTCGTACCTGGATAAAGGAACAGATAGTGTTATTGACAACTCTGCGTGACCTCTGATCCTTATTCCCAATCCCTTTTATTAAAATATAATTATTGTCCCCATTCTGGCAGAGTAAACTGGCCCCTCCCTCCATGCTGTCAATCAAGGCGTCACTGCTGACTCACAACCAATGATTGACTGCTGTTTGCCATGCTGCCTCCTCTGCACACACTCCAGCTTGTTAAAAGCTCATGAGCAGAGGGAGGAGGCAGATACCTTGCCAGAAAGTAATAGAAATACATGTATATAAACTGGAGTTTCCTCATTTGAGTGTTTACTAGCTCACCAGTGCTCAGGAGGTTAAAAAAAGGGGGGGGGGGGAACATTGGGTAACTAACTACTTGTACAAGCACTTGATAGGGTCGTGGTATGAGATTACATGTTTCATTTTGGGGTGGAAGATAAAGAAAGGATTTTTTGTAGTTGCCCCCAAGTCTGTGATCTATCCAATGGAAAAAGCCCTTCTTCTGGCACACATGCTTTCCTATTGGTTAGGCCCTGGCCACATGGGGACAACAACAATACAGTTATCCTTTAAGGGCATCTATACTACTAAAGGTTCGTACACATGTGGGATCGCGGGTGCCAACCCGAGACGCACACGTGTACGAACATTGTTTCGTCGGACATCTGCAGCGGATCAGGAAATGATCCCCGAACTAACGGGCGCTCGGCCAACAAAGTGCCCGTACATGGTCTGATTATCAGCCGGAAACGGCTGTTTGTACACACATCGTGTGAGAACCTTTCATTGTAGCCTATTATAGATAATGTAATAAATTATATGCTGATTATATGATAATGTAATAAATTGTGTTAATATATGATGTTCATACATTGTATTGCAGATTATATGATAATGTATACATTGTATGCAGATTATACGATTATGTAATACATGTATGCAGATTATATTAATGTAATACATGTGTGCAGATTATATGATAATTGTAATACATGCATGATGATTATATGATGTCATACATTGTATGCGATTATATGATAATGTATACATTGTATGCTGATTATATGATAAGTAATACATTGTATGCGATTATATGATAATGTAATAAATTTGTATGATGATTATATGATAATGTAATACATTGTATGATGATTATGTGATGTCATACATTGATGCCAATTATATGATAAGTAATACATTGTCATTCCGATTATATGAGAATGTAATACATTGTGTGCTGATTATATGATAATGTTATACATTGTGTGCAGATTAAATGATAATGTAATACATGTGTGATTATTATGATGTCATATATTGAGTGCTGGATTAGATGTCATACATTGTGTGCAGATTATATGATAATGTAATGACATTGTGTTGATTATGATGTCATACATTGTGTTTGATTATATGATGTCAATATTGAGTGCTGATTATGTGATGTTATACATTCAATGCTGATTTATGATGTCATACATTGCTGATTATATGATGTCATACTTGAATGCGATTATGATGTCATACATTGAATGCTGATTATTAGATGTCATACATTGTATGGCAGATTATGATGTCGTACATTGTATGCAGATTATATGATGTCGTACATTGTATGCAGATTATATGATGTCGTACATTGTATGCAGATATATATGATACATTGTATGTATATTATATGATGTTGCACATGTAAGCAGATTATATGATGTCGTACATTGTATGCAGATTATATGTCGTACATTGTATGCAGATTATATGATGTCATACATTGTATGAAGATTATATGATAACGTAATACATTATATGCTGATTATATGATAATGTAATACATTGTATGCAGATTATATGATAATGTAATACATTGCATGATGATTATATGATGTCATACATTGTATGCCGATTATATGATAATGTAATACATTGTATGCTGATTATATGATAATGTAATACATTGTATGCAGACTATATGATAATGTAATACATTGTATGATGATTATCTGTTGTCATACATTGTATGCCGATTATGTATAATGTATACATTGTGTGCCGATTATATGAGAATGTAATACATTGTGACTGATTATATGATAATGTTATACATTGTGTGCAGATTACATGATAATGTAATACATTTGTTGATTATATGATTCATATATTGAGTGCTGATTATCATGATGTCATAATGTGTGCAGATTATATGATAATGTAATACATTGTGTTGATTTATTATGATGTCATACATTGTGTTGATTATATGGTGTCATATATTGAGTGCTGATTATGTGATGTCATACATTGAATGCTGATTGTTATGATGTGCATACATTGTGATTATATGATGTCATACATGAATGCTGATATATGATGTCATACATTGAATGCTGATTATTGATGTCATACATTGTATGCAGATTATATGATGTCGTACATTGTATGCAGATTATATGATGTCGTACATTGTATGCAGATTATATGATGTACATTGTATGCAGATTATATGATGTCGTACATTGTAAGCAGATTATATGATGTTGTACATTGTATGCAGATTATATGTCGTTCATTGTATGCAGATTTATGATGCCGTACATTGTATAGCAGATTATATGATGTCATACATTGTATGAAGATTATATGATAATGTGTAATACATTATATGCTGATTATATGATAATGTAATACATTGTATGATATATGATAATGTAATACATTGCATGATGATTATATGATGTCATACATTGTAGTCGATTATATATATGTAATACATTGTAGCTGATTATATGATAATGTAATACATTGTATGCAGATTATTGATAATGTAAACATTATATGCTGATTTTATGATAATGTAATACATTGTATGCAGATTATATGATAATATAATACTTGCATGATGTTATTGATGTATAACATTGTATGCCGATTATGATAATGGAAACATTGTATGCAGACTATATGATAATGTAATACATTGTATGATGATTATCTGTGTCATACATCCTATGCCGATTATATGATAATGTGATAATTGTGTGCCGATTATATGAGAATGTAATACATTGTGTGCTGATTAATGATAATGTTATACATTGTGTGCAGATACATGATAATGTAATACATTGTGTGATTATATGATGTCATATATTGAGTGCTGATTATAGATGTCATACATTGTGTGCAATTATATGATAATGTAATACATTGTGTTGATTATATGATGTCATACATGTGTTGATTATATGGTGTCATTCTTGAGGCTGATTATGTGATGTCATACATTGAATGCTGATTATTGATGTCATAGGGCCATTGGCTGATATATGATGCAATGAATGCTGATATATGATGTATACATTGCAATGGTGATTATATGATTCATCACTTGTATGCAGATTATATGATGTCGTACATTGTATGCAGATTATATGATGTCGTACATTGTATGCAGTATATGATGTAATTGTATGCAGATTATATGATGTCGTACATTGTAAGCAGATTATATGATGTTGTACATTGTATGCAGTAAGATATTGTCGTTCATTGTATGCAGATTATATGATGCCGTACATTGTATGCAGATTATATGAGTCATACATTGTATGCAGATATATGATAATGTAATACATTATATGCAGATTTATGAGTAAGTATACATTGTATGCAGATTATATGAAATGTAATACATTGCATGATGATATATGATGTCATACATTGTATGCCGATTATATGATAATGTAATACATTGTATGCTGATTATATGATATGTAATACATTGTATGCAGTATTATATGATAGTAATACATTATAGCAGATTATATGATAATGTAATACATTGTATGATGATTATCTGATGTCATACATTGTAATGCCGATTATATTATATTAATAAATTGTGTGCAGATTACCTGATAATGTAATAGATTGTGTTGATTATTGATGTCATACATTGAGTGCTGATTATATGATTCATACATTGTGTGCAGATAATGATAATGTAATACATTGGTTGATTATATATGTCATACATTGAGTGTTGGTTATATGATGTCATTACATTGAATGCAGATGTATATGATGTCAACTTGAATGCTGATTATAGGATGTCATACATTGTATGCAGATTATATGATATCAAACATTGTATGCAGATTATATGATGTTGTTACATTGTATGGCAGATTATATGATAGTGTACATTGTATGCGATATGATGTACATTGTATGCAGATATATAGTCGTACATTGTATGCAGGTTATATGATGTTGTACATTTATGTAGTTATATGATGTTAAATTGTGCAATATATGAGCTATACATTGTATGCAGATATATGATGCTCTACATTGTTGCAGAATTATATGATGTCATACATTGTATGCAGATTATATGATAATGTGATCAGTGTAAAGCTCTTTAAGAACACAGAACACTGGATATACTGAAAGGACAGTTGGAAAGACCCTCGTTCAGTTTAGCGTACGTACGTTTGGCCCATTTCTCCATACTGCACTGATATCTTCTCAGCACCAACGTGAATGGAATGAGACTGAGAAAGGCCTTTGTTCCAGATGAAAGTCGCAGTTGTTAGTGGTCCAGGATAGATTATACATCAACAAGGCCGTGTACGTTATCTCCGGGTTTATGAATCCGCTGTGTTACAGTGCAAATTGTTTTGTAATAGAATTTATTATTTATAACAAAAACTTGGGTTCAAACAAAATGACACTTTGTGAACTTAAAGGAACATTCACCTCAAAAGAAAAATGTATTAGATAAATAGTAAAAATATAAATCAGCCAACCCCCTACACTACACCCAATAGCTTGAAATCTGAAAGATGTAAGACTACCTGAAATACTGCCCGATGCCTAGTTAACTTTCTTGTTGCTTCCTGTTCTTCTGGTAAGCTGCTGTCAGTCATGGACGTGAAACTGACATCATAGCCAATGACTGAAGCTATTCCCCTAGCTGTCCCCTTTGAGCATGTGCTAGCTTGTAAAGAGCTTGGAGAGGGAAACAGCACCCTTCTGATAGGTAGAGGGAAAGGGAATAGGAACAGCTCATTACTAGTAGGTTAAGCCTGTAACACATGCGAAGCAATGACCGTCGAACGACCCCTGGCGACTAGAGATGTGGCTCCGACATGGAACCCCTCAGTTCCGATATCTGAATGTTCTGTTCAAAAACAGCAGTGTTAATTCAGCCCTCCTATTCACCAGCTATGTAAGTCAGCCCTCCGTTCACAAGCTAGTTTTTCAGCCCTCCTATTCACCAGTCTAGTGTTAGTCAGCCCTCCTTTTCACCAGCTAGTGTTAAGTCAGTTCCTCCTATTACCAGCTAATGTTAGTCAGCCCTCCTATCACCAGCTAGTGTTAGTCAGCCTCCTATTCACCAGCTAGTTTAGTCAGCCCTCCTATTCACCAGCTAGTGTTAGTCAGAGCCCTCTATTCACCAGCTAGTGTTGTCAGCCCCCTGTTAACCAG
This sequence comes from Hymenochirus boettgeri, assembly GCA_019447015.1. Classification (NCBI taxonomy): domain Eukaryota; kingdom Metazoa; phylum Chordata; class Amphibia; order Anura; family Pipidae; genus Hymenochirus; species Hymenochirus boettgeri. Next base: position 1,321,814 of record CM033475.1, on the reverse strand, counting down.
CTAGTGTTTGTCAGCTCTCCTATTCACCAGCTAATGTTAGTCAGCCACACAACATCCACCTCCACAAGCAACCACTATTCTCAACTCACGCTAAGCCACTGCAAGAAAATTTAATGGGTGCTTTTAAGTTTTTTCAGGTGCAAAAGGCCTAGAAACTCCCCTGCCTACTCTGTCAGCTTTCTAACTATTGTAGTTTTGGAGATTGGGGGTAATTTACCTACAGATAACTTTTTTTTATTCCCTTTATTTTTACAAAGTATCATCTGTTTTAACTCTTTAACCTATCCACTGCAGAGCAGGGGACCAACTTAAAAACTACATGGGTTGCACTAGCTAAACCACTGTTTGTCCCCTATGTGCCTGCTCTACCCCTAAACCTACCCTATATCGGTATAAACCACAACCACCCAGCAGCCCTAGGGCCATTGAGAGCATGATGGACTCAGAGTTAGGCACCAAAGCCTGGGTAAACACAGTTCTTAACCTTGGTATTGTTCATTTTTCTGATGCCTAGAGTCTAGTCCTAAGGCAAAGACCGAATATCCTCCAGTCACTAAAATATTCTCAGTGAATATATACAATGTACCAACTGTCTAACCGGAACACCTATGTGAATTCAAACTTCCAACCTCTCCCAAGTCACTGGTTCTGACATGCTCCGTGTACTTCATCCAGGGAGAGAGCTAGGAGATCATAAAATCTACTTTGTATCATCCTGTACTAAAGGGGATAGAGGTGAAGTAACTGCAAGACTTGCTGAAGATTTTAATGATTTAATGTGGATATCTCCTGCTTCAGAATCACATAGAAACAGGACTTGTATCCTTCTATTCTGGATGTAATAAGACATTGTTTATTGATTAAACTTACCTAGCAATTGTTTGTCCATAGTGTTGCCTTTAATGCCGTGCAGGGAGACTTGGATTGATCCAAAGAAACTGACAGATCCGATGGTCTTCACAGTTACCTGTATCTCAACCACAGAGAATTTCATACAGTTAGTTATTGGTTTGTGGTCCACCATTCTTGGTTTAAATCCATCTCCATGTTTGAACCCTTGTGAAATAGAAATTGGTTGGGGGCTTTGATTTCTGGTTACAGGGCTATTAAGTTGCTTGGAATTTTGAAACTTGGAAGGCGAATCTAAGTCAAAAAATGAGCGATTGCTTGCATTATTCCTGATTAGAGGATGGCTGAAACTGGTTTCTCATTCATGTTCAGATTACGGATCTTGGGAAAAACCTGAAGATACGGAAAATCGAGCGGGTTGGAACACATTGTTGAGGGTTAGCGAATGTCGAGCTAATTTTCAAGGTTTTACTAAAGTAACCTTGTACATTCAGTAACCCTTGGAAATGCAGTCTGAAGTCTTAAAATCCTAATATGTACAACAGTGTGAGGAGACCTTGTCAAGGTGGGCTGGAGCTACTGACAGTGATTCTACAGTGAAAAGATCTGGATTCCTCGTAGTAAACCTGAAGGCAGGAGAATGGACAAGTTCTACTGCTAATGTTCCATAGGCCGTGTGCAGAAAACATGCATGGAAAGTTGTATGGTTCTCCCCGTGCTTGCTCCGTTTTTCCCCACAAAAAAGACATACTGATGGGTTGTATGTGTCAAAATTAATGTGCTTAGATTGTAAGCTCTTTGGGGCAGGGTCTGATGTGAATGTATACATGTAATGGTAAAGCGCTACAGAATTTGGCGCTATATAATCCACATAATAATAATAATAATAATAATATAATAATAATAATAATAATAATAATAATAATAATATAATAATAATTCCTATATATAACCTGTGTGTGCCACTGCAGTTCTATGACTCACCACTAGAGGGAAGGAGAGTCTCTGCAGTCCTATTGACTCACCACTAGAGGAAAGTCTCTCATTCCTATGACTCACCACTAGAGGGAGAGTGTGCGCAGTTCCTATTGACTCGCCACTAGAGGGAGAGAAACACAAGAAACACACCGAGGGAGAACAGCAATTAACAGACTGCAGGTAAGGTTGTTGGGACAGAGGCCCCGATTTGGGACAGGGGGGGGGGCTGGATTCAGAACTATGGGGGTGCCCTTGGATTTGGGACAGAGGGGGCCCGGATTTGGGACAGAGGGGGGGCCTGGATTGGGACAGGGGGGGCCCTGGATTTGGTACAGAGGGGGGGCCCTGGATTTGGTACAGAGGGGGAGCCCTGGATTTGGGACAGAGGGGGGGCCAAATCCCACTCCCATACCGCACCTATATGATCAACCCATCCCCACCTAATGTCTACTGCCCATAACGCTCCTTCATCCACTGGTACCCTAAACACACCCAAATCTAATGACACTATGTACCTCTCCTTCCCTTCCCCCTGCTCCTATATATGGGGCCTGGGAACGCACAGTTGTGTTTGTAATAAACTGAACACGTACACGACCTATTATCTCTAACCGCTTCACTTCTTGGTCTTACTGAAACATGGCTGTCACCCTCGGACTGTCTCACCTGACGCACTCTCGTATGGTGACCTCACTTCAGCCACAACCACTAGGCCCGATAATAAATGTGGTGGGGGAGTGGTATTCTCTCTCTGAGCGCTGCACTTTCATACCATACACACCTTACAGCCTCTCCCGTCTATCTTCAGTCCGTGTTTACTCTCCCACACCCTACAGATTGTGGTATTTATTACACCCGGTCCCGACCACCACTTTCTTTGACCACTTTCTCTGCTGGTTGTCCACTTTCTATCCCTGACATCCCTCAATATCTTAGGGGATTTCAATATCCCCATCGATACCAACACCTCTCCTACCACTAAACTTCTCTCTCTTACCTCCTCCTTGGCCTTACACAATGGTCCTCTGCCCAGACCCATTGTAATGGGCACACACTGGATCTGCTCTGTACTATACTTCTCCAATCTCCCTTTCCTCTTCCGATCTGTCCGGACCGGAACCCTCAAAATCAAATGTTTAGATGCAGAGACCTGTGTAATCTCGACCCCCATTCGCGCTCTCTGCCCTCTCCAACAACTTTACTCTATGCCCTTCTTCTCTGACCCTAACCTTGCAGCTGTCACTACTAGTGATGGCCCAGTTCGCGATATCCGCCATTCGCGAACGAGGGTAAATTCTGCCGCGGATTCGGGTTGCGGATCCGCGGCAGATTACCTGTTCGCGAATGGCGGATATCGCGGATTTTCGGCCTTCCGAATTTTCGAAAATACGTATTTTCACGCATTTCGGGGATTTTTGTTGTAATGGGATTTTCGAATTTTCGAATTTTTCGAAAATTCGCGGATCGTTGAGCGGACCGGATTTGCGAAGTTCGGACATCTCTATCCACTACCATAACCGGTTCATGCCGCCTTGACTTTGTGCTCCCTTATCCACCCTCGCCTTGGTCACAAGACCCACAACCGTGGCTTACGGACCAGATTAAAAGTTGAAAGGCAACCGTATAGCGAGCGACGCTGGCGCAAAGAGTAACAAAATATAGACTTTCTGGAATTTAGTGCCCTTTATCGGACCAGAGGCGCTTTATCCTCAGCCAAACAGAACTATCATCTCTTCACTCATATCCTCCCATCCCATAACCCCAAAACAGCTCTTCAAAGTATTCAAACTCCTGCTTGTTCGCCACCCTCCCGTCCTCGCCCACCCCCTGTCTATCGGCTGATGAAATAGCCTCATATTTCAGAGAAAAATCGAAAACATCCGAAGTGGTTTTTCCTGTGCACCCTACCATCCTCCTACAGCTTCCAACCCCTATCATTGCTCTGCCCAATCTACCTCTCTTGCCTCACCACCTCCATCTCTACCCTACCACTGCAATGTCTAGCCTCCCTTCATTGTTAATCCCTTTACTCTGCCCCCTAAACGAGCTTCACCACTATAAAAAAAACAGGGTCACCTCTGGTCACCACCTTCCCATGCCCATGCCATCAGGACTTACTCGTGCTGCCCCTCTGCTCTGGAACTCCCTTCCTCCATCTGTCCTCATGGTCACTCACCGTCCCTTAATACCTTCAAACGTAACCTTAACCCACCTCTTTAGGCGCCATATAACCTGGTCTAGACATTACCCCTCTTACTACCCAATATGATCCAACCTGCCTTTCACACTCCACTGCCAATCTATTTACAAGCTACCGATTTCCGCAACCTTATATCTCCCCACCCCCATATCCTCTAGACTGTAAGCTCTTTGGGCAGGGTCCTCTCTCCTATTGCATCACGGTATTGCATGTAAGAAACTTATCACTCTGTTTACTTATATATGTATTACCTGTGTACTTACTACATGACAAGGTTTGTATTTATGTCTGATTGGGATATTTTTCCAAGAGAAACTCTAGGGGTAACCGTATGATATATCATAGTATATACATGTACATGTTAGCCACTGGTGAAGTTTAAGACATCTTGATATGAAATTATCATTATTATTATTATATTATTAATTATATTATTATTTATGGATTATATAGCGCCAACATCTTCCGTGGCGCTTTACAATTACATAGTCATACATTACATACAGGATAATCCATGTTATACAAAGTCATACATATTACATACATAGGTAATACATTATATAAGTAAACAGAGTGAGTGTGTTTCTTACAGCAATACTGTGATACAATAGGAAAGAGGACCTGCCCAAAGAGCTTACAGTCTAGAGGATATGGGGGTGAGACAGGAATCGTGTAGGTGTGAATTGGCAGTGGAGCTGTGAATGGCGGTTCAAGATGGGTAGTAAGATGGGTAATGTTTAGTCGGTTATATGGTGCCTTTTAAGATGGTAACCTTAAAAGGTTTTAAGGTTACGTTTGAAGGTATTAAGGACGGTGAGTGATGGACAGACGGAGGAAGGGAGTTCCAGTGCAGAGGGGCAGCACGAATAAGTCCTGAATGCGGGCATGGGAATAGGTGACCAGGGTGGATGAGAGGAGGGTATCTTGCAGAGCGGAGCGTAAAATGATTGAAAATCGAAGCACTTACTGTAGGCTTCTTCTTCAGGCATGATACAAAACTGAATCTCATAAAGCTCACTTGTAATCATGTATGAAAATAGTGTGCGTCACAAGATCATATCGAATACACAACATATACACAGCATATACACTCATTATCCGTATAGTATCTAGTATAAGTCGAGGTTTTCAGGCTGTGAAACAGCCTAAAAACTGAACCTCGACTTTACTCGGGTCAGTCACTTACTGATGGAGGAATCCGGCTGCCGGGTATCACTGATGGTCGCATCCACTGACGTCACTACTCGGCACCGGGAAATGAGACCGACACGCCGAGTAGTGACGTCAGTGGAGCGACCATCAGTGGATGCTGCAGCCGGATTCCCATCAAGTGAATGTCGGGGGTCCAGACTCTCCTGCAACTATGAAAAAGGTAAAGCTGCAGCAGTTAAAACATGATTTACTGTAGTGAGAGAAGATGGGTGGCGGGAAATAGGGTTTTATTCCTGGGGCTGGGGGGAGAGTAAGGAGTCAGGGACAGGTGGTGTTTTATTCCTGGGGCTGGGGGGGGTAGTAAGGAGTCAGGGACAGGATAGTGGTTTTATCTGGGGCTGGGGGGAGAGTAAGGAGTCAGGGACAGGGTAGTGTGTTTGGGTTAGTGTGTGCAGTCCACTATGATGTTTGTAAACTATACTCCCTTCTACTACTCTACCCCGACTTATACTCGAGTCAATTGGTTTTTACTATCTTTTTGAGGTAAAAAATGGGACCCGTCGACTTAACTCGGGCGGTTTATATGCGAGTATATACGGACACAGTATATACCATCATACACTCATATACACCTCATTAAGCCTGGCATATACACATCATATTCACACGATATACACAGTATATCACATCATATACACAGATATACACATAATATACACATCATATAACGATATACACATCAATTCACAAAGCATATACACCAGTATAACAATCATAACACAGTATATACACATAATATATACGCAGACACTCATATACACAGGATATACACATATATACACAGTATATACATCATATACACAGTATACACAGCATATACACATATATACACTCATATACACGCATATACACAGCATTACACAGTTATACACAGTATATCACATCATATACACATCATATACACATCATATACACAGCATATACCATCATATACACATCATATACACAGCATAGACACATATACCAGCATATACCACATCATATAACACATCATATACACATCATATACACACATATACACACATTACATACACAGCATATACACACCATAACACATCATATCACAATCAATACACCATACATATACACAGCATTTACACAGCATAACACATCAATACACATCATATACACATTATACACACCACATAGACACACCAGATACACATCAGTATACACATCAGATACACATCATATACACACAATATACACACATACCAGATAACACACCACTATACACACCATAACACTATATCATCATCACTTTAATATCCAAAATGTCTTTACCATAAACAATGTGTACAGACCTGTGTCTAAGGGCGGTAGTTGGTAAAGGGTTATATCAGAGTTTCCCCTTATCATGCCCCAGCAGGCATTGGGGCGATACTGTGCAGTAGTAAATACCAAGAGGTATTAGTGCTCTATGGCGTGTTTAGTGATATCCAATTTAACCACCCCCATTGGAATTAACCCAGAGACGTGGCAAATATATGGATTGTTAAAGTTGCTCTAGCCGGTTCGCTCTTGGTTAGTGGGACTTAACTCCATGTTAGCGTCGGATGCGCGTGTTATGCACACGAGACCAGCGCATCTGACCCTTGTTATTCTATCGCATTTGCGCTAGTTTTGGCTCTGATTTTAATGCCAGCTGATAGCTGCTTTAAAAATCCCGCAGTGAGGTAAATCCCTTTCCCGGCGGTACTCAAACTGCAGTTATACCCAAACAGCTCCACAACATTCAACTACGTGCAAGGGCTTAACGTCTCCAGTATTAAGGAAATAGATGTGATCACTTAAACCTTCGGCTGGCGTACAAATCCGCAATAGTGTCCCATTACAGGCAACCATTACTGGGACAGGGGAATACGTACCTGCGGTGAATACAGAAAGACTCAATGATGGGAAGGTAACAGTAAACTCAACTTTATATGCATCATATATATTGTTTATTTTATTTATTTGGGGGGGTGGTAAATAGAGATGTTCGAACTGTTGAGTTTCGTTCCTTTTCGAAATTTTCAAAATTTTCCAAGTTCGAAAATTCGAGTTTTGTTTTCGATTTTCGATAATTATCAACTTTCGATTTTCGAAAATTGAAAAAAACGGTTCCGTGAAATTGGGTTCTATCAAGTGCTTATATTACAATAATACTACTATACTATATACTTTTTCTGTGTGCAAGGTTGCAGGTAACTGGAATGGTTGACAGGTATGAATGCATGGTGGGAAATTGCTGCCTCTTATGGTGGCCATAGATGAAGCGATACGTATCATCTGATAATGGGTATGCTTGATAGAAATTCTCAATATCATATAGTATCCCCATACCAACCAGAACTACAGTATATGTATTAATACCAGTAATTCTCATATTATATAGTATCCCTGTAACACCAACTACAGTATATGTATTAATACCAGTAATTCTCATATTATATAGTATCCCTGTACAACCAGAACTACAGTATATGTATTATACCAGTATTCTCATATTATATAGTATCCCTGATAACCAAACTACAGTATATGTATTAATACCAGTAATTCTCAATATATATAGTATCCCTGTACCAACCAGAATTACAGTATATTTTTAATACCAGTATTCTCAAATTTATAGTATCCCTGTACCAACCAACTCATAATGTATTAACAGTAATTCTCAATATTATATAGTATCCCTGTACCAACCAGAACTACAGTATGTATTAATACCAGTAATTCTCAATATTATATAGTATCCCTGTACCAACCAGAACTACGTATATGTATTAATACCAGTAATTCTCAATATTATAAAGTATCCCTACCAACCAGCTACAGTATATGTATTAATACCAGTAATTCTCATATTATATAGTATCCCCTACCAACCAGAACTACAGTATATATGTATTAATACCAGAAATTCTCATATTATATAGTATCCCCCTACCAACCAGAACTACAGTATATGTATTAATACCAGTAATTCTCCAATATTATATAGTTCCCCTGTACCAACCGAACTACAAATATGTATTAATACCATAATTCTCAATATATATAGTATCCCGTACCCCAACCAGAACTACAGTATAATGTATTAATACCAGTATTCTCATATATATAGTATCCCTGTACCAACCAGAACTACAATATATGTATTAATACCAGAAATTCTCAATATCATATAGTATCCCCATACCAACCAGAACTACAATATATGTATTAATACCAGAAATTCTCAATATTATATAGTATCCCTGTACTAACCAGAACTACAATATATGTATTAATACCAGTAATTCTCAATATTATATAGTATCCCTGTACTAACCAGAACTACAGTATATGTATTAATACCAGTGATTCTATTCTTATATTTTTTAGTTTTAGAAACGTATCTAGCCCACTTTTAAAGCTATTCAATAAACTTGCAATATTGTATGTTATAAATGTACACGAAGGCTGGAACAGGGGCTCATTATAAATATCTACTATCCAGCCGTTTAGCTGTTAAGTTACAATATTTTGAATTAATTTAAATATTATACTGTTGTATCATTAAAGGGAATGTCCAGCCTAAAAATAACTGGCCTTTAAAATGTTCATTCCCCCCCTCCAAAACCTGACTTTCCCAAGGTTCATTTATTTCAAAGATCTCCCAGAAATTACTTACCTGACCCCGTCCCTCGCTGGTTGTCAGTTAAGGCGCAATGTGACGTCACGCCCAATTGCCTGACAGCCGCAAATAGTAAGTGAAGCGGCTGTCAGTGCAGAGTTCCCCTGCTCCAATTTTTGCTCGTAACAAGTTCAAAACAGAAGCAGGGGCGGCGTCTAGATGGCGAGGGAAGGTAAGTAAGTTCAGGTAAGTAAGTTCTAGGGGATCTTTGAAATATATGAACCTTGCGAAAGTCAGGTTTGGGGGGGTAATAAGCATTTTAAAGGCTAGTTATTTTTAGGCTGGACTTGCCCTTTAACCTGATAATGCACTGGGTAGCGTAGGTTTCACATACATTTAGGGAAAGGTCCCACTATGTGCGTTACATTGTGTTTTGAGTGCATTTAGGGCAATGCATTTTTTCCGCGTTCCGGTCCATTTGCAGGTTAACACACATGCGTTTTTCTAAGCATTTGTCTGCGTTTCCAGTCCTTTGTGTTCCTGTGCATTTTTTAGGGGGGAAATAACAGAAGTGAAACAAAACACAAAAAATAAGTTTGTCCACATGTGTTTGTTCCCATAGACTATTACTAAAGTGCCACAAACGGACCAAAAGTCGTGCACGCATGCACATAAAAAATGGACCGAATATCTTTGGAACGCAAATTATACAGTGGGATTTCCATTCTATTTTAAAATACATTTTATTTTGGAAAACGCACATAGTGGAACCCAGCCTCTTCGGCCGAGGCCCCACTGCAGGAATCGCGCACAAAATCGTGAGCATTATCGCACACAATTGTGTGCGCTTTTCTTGTGCGTTTTGCGTTTTCGCCATTTCGCGTTATGGAAACGCATGCGTTATTGCACCAAAAATGGTGAACGCATGCGTTACCAAAACGCGAACGGACGCGCAATCGCATGCGCATTGGAAATCGCGGAATTTTTTGCGTTCCCGCGATTTCCATTTTAGCGAAAATCGAAATAGTGTGGCCTAGCCCTAAAGAAAGGAGATAAAATAATAGAGAATTCAGAAAATACAAACTAAAATGACACCAATAACAATTAGATTAAATTAACTTTTTAATTATTCTTTAACGAGAGATAAACACAGGAAAAAATGAATAAAACAAAAAGAAATAATAACTAAACAGAAATATATGAAAACAGAATATTATATATTATATATAAATAACAGAAAACATGTTAATTCATTAATAATTCTCAAATATCTACATTAATTGCGCTATTATCCTGATATCCCATATATGTTTGTTTATATTGGTTTGGTGGATTTTTAGTGCTTTCTCTCCTTAAAATAGAATAAGGGCAACATGGGGGCTCAGAGTTAGCACTGATACCTTGCAGAGCTGAAGTAGAGATGGCTGAAACTTAGTAGTTTTGTTTCGTTTTCAGATTTCCGGATCTCGGGTAAATCCCGAAGATCCGAAAATCCAAAGCCGGAACAAATAGCCTTGAACGTTCGAAAATTATTGAAAATACGACCGGAGATCATTTTCAAGTCTCCGATCGTATTTTCGATAATTTTCGAGCATTCGAGGCTATTTTCGAAAATAGCACCGTACTTTCGATAATTATTGAAAATACCTTCCAAAGTCCCAAAATCTGGAGCATCCGTCCAGATTCGGATGTTTCTTTCGGAACCGAGGGGTTCCGTGTTGAACCCGGATCCCATCTCTACGCTGAAGTCCTGAGTTGGATTCCACCCTTGGACAAATCTGCAAGGAGTTTGTATGTTCTCCCCGTGCTTGCGTGGGTTTCCTCCGGGCGCTCCGGTTTCCCCCACAATAATATAAAGACATACTGATAGGTTGTATGTGTCAAATAAATGTGCTTAGATTGTAAGCTCTTCGGGGCAGGGCCTAATGTGAATGTATACATGTAATTGTAAAGCGCCACGGAAGATGTTGGCGCTATATAAATCCACAATACTAATTTTCTGAAAATAGTAAGAATATGAATATAATAAATTAACTACTAGAACATAAACCAAGATCAGAGGCCTCGGTCCCAAAGGAAATTACAGTCTTAATAATGTAAGTAAGTATCATGCCGTAGATATCATTACTGGAGAGATGTTCTTTAGGTACCAACTACTGGTTAAGATACTGAGCTAAGTGTCCAAGAGGAAGTGTCAGGGCAAGAGAGAATGTGGGAGAATTATAAGTGTAAAATTCAAATGTATTGGGTCAAAAGCATTCTACGTACGATGTCCACTGTGACATTTATTGCAACTTATTATTTTGCGTTGATATAATTTCAACAGTCTTTGCTTTCTTTTAGACCCAGAGTACTATACACCTTTAAAGATAAAGGCAATGATAAACTATGAAAGTATCAAAGAAAGAAGTTTGGAACTGGCACACACTTCAGCCAATTGGGTCCTCAACCCGTTTATTTAGTGGATATACACACGGCTGTACACACCCAATAAATGGGTTAAGGACCCAATTGGCTGAAGTGTGTGCCAGTTCCAATCTTCTTTCTTTGATACTTACTTTGGAGATTTGGAAGGACGTCCGGCCACCAGCGCCACTGCAAATATACAAAGCACATGCTAGTGCTAAGGGAGTGCACCTCTCTACAAATAATGATGAACTATGAAGATTGTAAAGCAGATCTTTACCCAATCGCCCGTATATGTTTGTTTGACCTGTTATGTGTACAACACAATTAGAAAAACCAACAAGGAGGTATTGGAGAAAAAGCTTTCTATCCTCGGGTCAATATACTGATAACGTTTACCACGCAGTTTAACAAGTTTTAGAATCAATTAAAAGTGTCCTCCTAGAAGGTTCAGCCTTTTCCCCTCCTAATAGGATGAGTATATAAGCCCTTCTCCAAGAGACTTTTTACACAGATGTGCCACTGGAACTTACAAAAGGTAAGTCACTTTATGACTAATGAATAAAACTTCTCAGCAATAGGTTTAGATCAGAATGCACATTTTAATTAAATTACAAAATAAAAATCAACCTGCCAAATCATAATACAAGAAAAAGTGGGTTGGTATCTATATTATATAGACATCTAGGGACACCTATATTATATATATTACAGTAAGGGAGAGGTGTCCATAATATTTAGGATGTGTAGAATAGAACGTTATACAGTACCACTCGTGTGTTATAAGGCAATTCACACATACCATCTGTCAAAACTGCGCTCAACAGAAGAGTTTATGATAATTAGGCACTTGATTGACAGCTGGAATGTAAGATCGATTAGTTTGGATATGAAAAGAAATAGGGAATAGATCAACAAAAAATTAGCACAGAGAGGGAGTGGGAAGAACTTTCCAGAAATGGGCAATTAAAAAAAACAAAAAAAAAACTATTTTACGGTATAGATTCCCTATAAAGCTGGGTACACACTTTTGGATCCTTCCTCCTGACGGACAGTTAGCCACAACGAAGCGTGCAATCCTTAGATGACTACACGATCGGCCGAACAGTCAGTCTCATCTGAAAAACCATGCAATTATTTTTTTGCCCAGATCGACCGATACACTGAACTATCGGTTGATCAGGCTGAAATATTGCATGGTGTGTACCCAATGAAGGGACACCTATTGTGATAAATTGGACCAATTTGCATATAAAATGTACATTTTTTATGAGATTTTTTTGTGTTTTTTAGATGTTTTGGCAACTTGGCCTGTTCTTTATCCTGTACGGATGTGTAGAAGGTAAGGACTTTATTCTGAGTAGAGCTTTACTGTACGCGCAGGTATTTATTTCAGCAGTGCAGTCTGTATATTAGAAGGTGCGGTTCATCCCAATGACATTTCTATGTAGGGAGCAGGTTAACAGTAAATCAAAGAAAAGAGGAAGAAGCACAAAGTAAATCAGTTTATTCCATATTTATATATATATTACATACAATACAAGGATTGTGGGAGCACTCCAATTAGGCTAATTTACAACTACATTTAGCGGAAGTGCTACTGATCTGGCCAAACATTTATACAAACATAGAAAAGATAATCAATGCACATTCCTGGGCCCCATACAATATCATATTATCTGCACACTGGCATACATTATAAACATAGCAAAGAATAATCAATGCACATTCCTAGGGCCCCATACAATATCATATTATCTGTACACTGGCATACATTTATAACATAGAAAAGATAATCAATGACATTCCTAGGGCCCCAACAATATCATATCTGCACACTGGCATACATTATAAACATAGAAAAGATAATCAATTCACATTCCTAGGCCCCATACAATATCATATTATCTGCACACTGGCATACATTATAAACATAGAAAAGATAATCAATGCACATTCCTAGGCCCCATACAATATCATATTATCTGCACACTGGTATACATTATAAACATAGAAAAGATAATCAATGCACATTCCTAGGCCCCCCCCATACAATATCAAATTTCTGCACACTGTCATACATTATAACATAAATGAAAAGATAATCCAATGCACATTCCTGGCCCATACAATATCATTATTCATCGCACACTGGCCATACTTTATAAAAACTAGGAAAAGAAATCAATATGACACATTCCTGGCCCCCATACAATATCACTATTACTCTGCACAAACTGCATACTTTATAAACAGTAGAAAGATAATCAATGCACATATCCTGGGCCCCATAACAAAATATCATATTAATCCTGCACACTGCATACTTTACAAACATCAGAAAAGATAATCCATGCACTTTCGGGCCCCCATACAAATATCATATTTAATCTGCACACTGGCATACTTAATAACATAGGAAAAAGATTAATCAATGCAATGTCCTGTGGCCCCATACAATACATATTATCTGCAACTCTTGTCATACTTTATAACATAGAAAGAAAATTCAATGCACATTCTGGGCCCCATAACATGATCATATTATCTGCACTGGAATGTGCATTGATTATCTTTTCATGTTTATAATGTATGCCAGTGTGCAGATAATATATATTGTATGGGGCCCAGGAATATGCATTGATTATCTTTTTCTATGTTTATAAGGTATGCCAAGTGTGCAGATATATAGATATTGTTGGGCCCAGAATTTCATTGATTATCTTTTCTATGTTTAATACTTACCCAGTGTGTCAGATATATGATATTGTATGGGGCCTAGGAATGTGCATTGATTATCTTTTCTATGTTTATAATGTATACCAGTGGTGCAGATACGTATATTGTATGGGGCCTCAGGATTTGCATTGAATTACTTTCTATGCTTATAAGTATGCCAGTTGTGTCAGATAATATGATACTGTATGGGGCCCAGGAAATGTGCATTGATATTTTTTCTATGTTTTGTTAAAAGTTTGACCATCATCAGTAGCACTTTCCGCTAAATGTAGTTGTAAATTAGCCTAATTGGAGTGCTTCCACAATCCTTGTATTGATGTATGTATTTGGGAGTCCGGGCGCAAAGCCTCCATGTGGTAATATCGCACACCCCCAACATGCCCCTTTTATGGAAGTCCTATGCCTTTAATATAAGCCTGGATGGAGGCCTCTTCGTGCCCTCATTTTAAAAAGCCAAAGTGCTGTGGTGGAGTGAAACAAGCTGTTACTATGGACCAAGTGCCTATAGAGAACTATGAGAGAACTAGGAGAAATGCAAAAGTTTGCTCAGTGGTAATTGGAATTAATAAAGGGTTGTGGTGTGTGTGTGTGTGGTGTTGTGTGTTGGTGTGTGTTGTGGTGTTGTGTGTGTGTGTGTGATAAAGCCGCCACTGGTGGACGCAGCCGTAACAATACAAAATACAATAAAAGGGCAATACAAGTGGAAGAAATACATAGAAGTTTCCAGTTACATAAAAGATATATAAATTTTAAATAACAAGCACGTGCTAAGATCTTTTAACCACACAGAGGGTACATGAATATCCCTTGGCCCCCCCCCGTTAAGCTTTTTTTTGCAACCTAGGTTTTTAGGTGGGGTAAACATACAGATCATGGAGGGTTGGGGGTTTAATAAGGTTGGCGGGATGTGATACCTCTGCCAGTTGCAAATAAAAAAACAATTCAAATTCTGGTGGCCTGGGTATTGACATATGTTAGGGGATTTAAAGGCCTAAGATGTAAATCAACATGATATATTAGATTTACCAACAATATTCTGTGCTTTGGTTTAACCAGACATAGGTAGGAAATTGTATGGTAAAAAAATTTTTATCCATCTAATAGATTATTCTAGACAATATCCATATACGGTGCCCTGTTTTTTTTTAAACCGATAGGTACGGATGTAAGGGGTTAGGATTTTATCATAATATAATCTATCTATACCAATTAATAAACCGTTTGGTGCTTGGTGTTTAACCGGGACATCGGTTAGAGATGTTAGGGTAAAAATTTAAATATCCCAATATAGAAGATATATAGATACCATAATACTTGTTTTCTTGGTTTTTACCGGATAGGTTTAGGATGGGTAGGTAATGTTATCATATAAGATCATCGATCAACCCATTACTGTTTCTTGGTTTACCCGTATTGTATATGTACAAGGGGTCAATTTAATCATATATATAAATATCATAGAATCCCAATATCTTTTGGCTTGGTTCCGAATAGGTTTAAGGAGGTAAGGGTAATGATTTTTTATCATATATAGAAATTTATTTATAGATCCATTACTGACCCTGTGCCCTTTGGTTTACCGAATAGGGTTAGAAATTGTTAAGGGGTATATGTTTTTATCAAATTAAATCGATATATATATTAGGCAAATAATACTTGTCTTTTTGGTTTTTTTTACCAGATTCGGGTAAGGAAATATAGGTTAATATTTTAATCCCAATAATATAGGATTCATAGAATACCAATTATCTGTGCCCCCTTTTTGGGTTACCGGATAGGTTTTAAGAAAATTGTTTAGGGGTTAGATTTTCATTATAATAGATGTATTGAGATGTTCACCCCCAATAGACTGTTGTGCCCTTGTTTTACGTAATCGGTTAGGGAGTAGGTAACAAGAAATTTTATAAATCATATATAATTATAGATTCCATAATCCGGGTGCCTTTTTACCCCGGATCGGTACCGGAAATGTCAAGGTTTAGAATTTTTTTTAATTTCCATATAATAGATATCATCGATACCCATATACTGTTTTGGCGGGTTTCCGGGAAGGTTAGGGAAATATGGGTAAGGGTTTTAAGAAATTTAAAAAAATCATAATATAGATAACCATATACTGTGCCCTATTTTTCCCAAGGATTAAGTCAAGATGTAAAGGGTAACAGCCAATTTTTTTTTTAAAGCATTATAGATATATAAAGATCACCACAGATAAACCTGGGGGGGCCTTGTTTTTTACCAGAAATATGTTTACGGAATTTAACTGGTCAAAGATTTTTTTTAAATCCAGTATATAAGATACCTCATAATCACTTGGGGTTTTGGGTGGCCCAGTTGACAGGATAGGTAAAGGCAAAATGTTAAGTGGTGATTTTTAATCCAATATAAAGTCTATATATATACCCCATATACCTGTGGCTTTTGGGTTTGTAACCCAGAATTTATGTAAGGGAGTTGTCAAGGGTTAGGATTTTTCTCCATATTAGATTAATAGATACCATATACTTGTTGGCCAATGTGTTACCAGATAATGGTAGGACTGTTTAGGGTTAGACATTTTTTATCATATATAGAAATTACCCATTCATACCCTGTTGCAGGTTTTTACCATTAGGTAGGAATTGTAAGGTAAAAGATTTTTATCATAATAAGTATTTAGGATACCATATACTTGTTGCCTGGTTTCAACCGGATAAGGTTAATGGATGTCACAAGGGTAAGAAAATTTTCCATAATAAGATTTTTACTAGATTTTCAATATTACCTGTTTGGGTGCGGTTTACCCAGAAAATAAGGTTTAAGGAATGTAAGTTTCAAAATTTACATCATAATCTTAGATATAATAGATATCATATATATTGGTTTGGGCCTTGGTTTCCCCAGAATGGTAGCAATGGGTGGGTTAGATTTTTATCATATATAGATTATATAGATACCAATAATACTGTTTGTGGGGGCTGTGTTTTTAAACCGAATAGGTTAAAAGGATTGTTAAAAGGGGTAGATTTTCATCATATTTATAAAAAATTATATAAGATTTACCCATCTACCTGTGGTGTGGGGCCTGGTTTTTTTTACAGGATAAAAGTGTGTAAGGATGTAAAAGGGGGTAGATTTTTTAAATTCCATATAGAAGATTATATAGAAATTTTACCATATACTGTTTTGGCCTTTGGTGAACCAGAATTTAGGTTTTTAAAGATGTTAAAGGGGGGGGGTAAGATTTTTATCTAATATAATTTTATATAGAATTGTACCATATTACTGTTGCTGGTTTTACCACCCGGAAATAGGGTCGGAACTGTCAAAGGTAAAGAACATTTTTTACTCATAAATATAGATTACTTGATCCCCATATACCGTGGCCTTGGTTACCCAGAATTAGGTGGATTGTTTAAAAACCAAGGGGGTACAAGATTTATATCCATATATAAGATTAATAAAAATAACCAATATATGTTGGCCCCCTTGTGTACCGGATCGGTACGGATTGTTTAGGTTAGAAATTTAATCAGACTATTAGATTATATAGATACCATATAACCCTGTGCCTGGTTTACCGGGACTTAGTAGATGTAAAGGGTAGATTTAATCCATATCTCGCATTATTATAGATATCATATACTGTGCTGTTTTAACCGGATTAGGTATGACATGTCCGGGTTGGTCACCGAAGTTTTTATCCTCTATAGCATCCTCATAACATTTAACACATCCCTTGGGTTTGCCCTGGTTTTAACCCTGGAAACTTGGGAAATACGGTAACAAGTGGGGGATGTTCAGGGTCGATTGTTCATCATAAAATATGATAAATAAAATACCAATATACTCTGGTTACCCGGATAGGTACTAGTATGTTTTAAGGTAAAATTTTTAATCCAATATATTAATCATAGTATACCATATACCGGTGCTGGTTTTTTTTCCCAGATAGGGTAAAGGGATGGTAAAAGGGTTCGAATTTCTCATCTATAAGATTATATTAAAAATACCATACCTGTTTTTTGGGCTGGTTTTCGCCCATCATAGTAAATGGAATGGTACGGGGTTTTTAGAATTTAATATTAAATTAAGATGTTTAATAAGATATTTTAACCCCATTACCTGGGGTCCTTTTTGGTTTACCGATGGTAGGAATGTCGGGTTAGATTTGTATCCAATATCTAGAAAATATCTAGATACCAATAATCTGGTTTTTGCCTTTGTTAACCGGATACAGGTTTATGATTTGGATAAAAAGGTAAGAATTATAATCAAATCTGATTAAGCTAGATTCACCAATAATAACCCTTTTTGGGCTGGGTTTTACCGATATGTTAGGCGTTTTAAATGTTTAATTGTTTTTATCATATAAAATAGGATATAATGATACCATATACCCCCTGGTGCCCCCTTTGGGGTTTTTTTTTTTTTTTAACCGGATCTGTACAGATGTAGGGTAAGATTTTATCAATTCTATTTATAAGTAGCTATCAATAATCTGTGCTTGTTGTTTTTTAACCGGAATAGGTAAGCATTGTTAAAAAGGGTAGAATTTTTGTTTTTATCCATAATTTACTAATATCTATATCAGATAACCCCATATTTACTGTGCCTGTTACCCCACCGATTAGGTACGGGATTGTTAAGGGTAAAAGAATATTTTTTTTTATCAACCATATTAGAAATATCTAAGCATATCAATAAGTCTTTGTCTTGGTTTACCGGATTAAAGTTAGGGATTTAAGGTAATATGTTTAATCCATATATTAAATTAATATAATACCAATAGGGTTACTTTTTGGGCCCTGTTCAACCGGTAGTTAGGATTTAAAGGGGTAAGAAATTTTTCATTCCCCCATATACTGATAATATAGATCATCATATACTGTGAAATTGTTTTTTACCGGAATAGGCGTAGGCTTTGTAAGGTGGGTAGAAATTTTTTATCATATTATAAGATATAATAGAAAATACCATAAAAATACTGTGGCCCTGGTAACCCCAGATAAGGTTGAGGAATATAGGGTAGATTTAAAACCTGCTTATGGAGGTTTTTTTTTTCCTTTTCTTGAACCCGGAGAGAGGAGGGGAATGACAATTTTCCAAGAAAAGAAAAACATGGGAAGCTACAAGAAAAAGAAAGGTTTTTAGGTGAGAGGGAAGCCGGTGGGGTTGAGTTTTTGGGGGGGTGGTGGTTGGTAACAGGAGAATGGTTCCCCCCCTGTGAGGAGGGCCCCCGGAGGGTCTTTAAACGGTCAAAGGCAACATAATGGGGACACTAGAGAAGGAAGTATCAGGATGAGCCCGAGGGAGAAGGGAATTTTTAAAGTGTGTAAGGAGAAAAGGCATGTTTATATACCCCCAATGCCCACGAATAGACAAGAGGTTAGTTTTCCCCGTTTACATTTTACAATTCCTGACTACAAGAGATCACCTGGAGTTTTTTTTGTTTTTTGGTTTTAAATCCTTTTACCTTTTATTTTTTTGTAATTGTTTTGAAAATATTGTTTTTTGAAAAGGTGATTTCTTGGTGATTGGTTTTTTTTTTTGTTGTTAGAAGCCAGCTTGGGTTTCCCACGTAGGGGCCCAACCTTGATTTATTTAAAAAACGGCAACCTTTTTTCGTTGTCATTTGTTTTTAAAAATGCCATTTTTTTTTATAATTAACTTCCCTCCCTGCTGCCACCTCCTTTTTCCCGCTTAGTCCCCCAACGCCAACTTTTATATTTACAAATGGGTTTTTATTTTTTTCAAGCAAACTTGCCCCAAGTGGGCCCCCTTTGTTCAGTTTGGAGTTTTTTTTTTGTTGTTAACCTCTATTGAAAACCCTTAAATTGTAAGGCATCCAAAGGGAGCCTTTTCTATGTTTTTTTTTTTGGAACCCCGTGCTAACAAAGCCCTTGGGCTTCTTGTGCCTGAAAAACTTTTTTTCCCTTCATAATTTTACTACTAAAAAAATCTTTTTGTTTAATATTTTTTTTTAATATTAATTGGTTCACTCCGTTACACCAACCCCACAAACCCCATTTGCAAGAATGCATTAAACACAACGGGTAAAAGGGGAAGGTTTTTTAAACATAAAAAGAGGATGCCCCAAACCTGTGCATTTTGTGAATTTGGCAACCAAGTAAAAAACCAATTCAAGAATGTTTCAACCTCAACCCCTGGGGACTTGGGCAGCCCACAATCACGTAAAACGGAAAATATCTTGAATTTGGTTTGCAGTTCCCAGCCCATGGCAAAGGTTTTTTTTTTTTACCCTCTTGAAAATGAGACGCCCGCCATAAATTAAAATACACCCAGGCCTTCCTTGGCCTTTTCTTTGGTTTTCACCAATAGGTTTTTTTGGGAAAGGTTTTTGTTTTTTGTTTTTTTTTATGAAAACACAGTTGGCAATGCCTTTTCAACGGAATTCATGAACCACTTAAACATGGTTGGTAAAACTTCCAAAGTGACCCCCCCTTGACGAGGTTTCCGATGGGTACGTTCCGAAGGAAAATTTACAACCAAACGGCGGCTTGTGTTCCTCCCCTTCCCTTTTGTTTTTTTTTCACGAGCGGAAAAACCCAGAAAACGCCTTTCCCCAATAAATGATCATTATTATATGAAACCCCTACAACAATCTTCCAGTCCCTGGACCCTCTGTCAAATAAACCAAACACCAACCCAATAAACAACCCCCTGGGACCCAACCCCTTCAATCCCACCCATTTCCTAGGAATGGGCCTTTGGGGCTCTTCCACAAAATGACAAAGCCAAATAAACAAGCCAACCCAAAAATAAGATTGGAGCTGTTTTTTCCTGTTAAAACGTTTGGTGATGTTTTGGGGGGCCGGTAAGCTTTTAGTTTTCTTCACTCCCAGGGCCAAATAAACCAAGGTGTTTGGTGGGGACAGCCAAATTTTTGGTGCCTGTTATTGGGGTGAACCTGGTTTTGATCCAATATGGCCCCTCCGCCCACATTCCCCCATAAGACCCTGAGAATTTTTGGGACCAGGGTCCTAGAAAATTTTGGTATTCTGCTTTAGCTTTGTAGAAGAATTGACCTAAAACTCGAACCCGAAGTTGTTTTCAAGCCTTGCAAACCTATTTCGAATTTTTTGAACGGAAACCCTTATTTTCGGAAACCCTTGTCCTTCCACTCAACTATCCCCCCCCGGACCCGGACCCTTTTCCGATTGAAACGTACGAGTTGCGTGGGTCGAAATAATGCAGTAAAATTGGGTCCTATAATAACAAAATAACGTCGAGTAAAATTTTCGAATTATCTAATATCCCGTGGGAAAAGAGTTAAAAACTTTTCACCTTATTATAACCAATACGGGAACGTAAAATTGTGGGAATTTCCCTTGAAAATCCGATTTAAAAAGTGTCCCTTAATTTTAACCCAATTTTTAACCTGCGCGTACATATTCAAATCTCGCAATCCCGCCAAAGTAAAATGTCTATTTAAACCAAATACGCGGTAAAATCATCGAATAATCGAATCCGCCAAAGTCAAATGGCTATAATACCCATACGCCCGCGTAAATATCGAAAGTTGTCTCCGATCCCGTGAGTCCCCGTTCCATGGTGGAATGAATTTATCAAATGTTTTTGAAACGACGAAGAAGCTTTTTTTTCGAAAGAAGTGGGGTGCGCGTGGAGAAAAGTTTTTTGACATGTTTCCCTGGGGAATTATTTTTGAAACGTGTTTTTCCCCCCAGACCCCAATTTTTTTCCCCCCAGGTTTCCCCCCCACAAAGCCCCACTTTTTTACAATTTAAGTTCCATTTGATATTGTTATAATTGTATTTCAATTAGCAACCTTTTTTTCAAACTAATTTTGAACCTCCCCATTTGACCTTTTAAATGGGTTTCCCCCGTTTTTCACCACGTATAATTCAAAAAAGTTTTGGGACACCAGACGTTGGTCGGAGCCATCCCCCCCCCTCCTCCTAGCTTTTTCAGAAACTGTTTAATGGGGACTAAATGGAACAAATTATTTTTTTTTTTGTTTCATTAATGGACGTATGTCCCCCTGGATCCAAAATTTAAACAGGGAGGTTCCCCCCCCCCCAGCTTGTTTAAACCCCCTCGTCCGTCCTCCCCCCATATTGCCCAAATTTTTCAAAACAGCCAACGGAAAGAACCCGGTTTTTTTTTTTTTTTTATCATCCATGGAAAATTTCATCCGATAAGGGAGAAAAACCCTGGGGTTTTTACAGGGACCCCACTTTTCCAAGTACAAGTCCCCCCCCCCCCCCTGAACTGTTTGTTTTTTTTCTAAGGGTTTTTTTACAAACGGGGGAAACGGGGGTTTGCCCCTTTAAATTCAACAGTACCAATTGGAAATGGAGGTTTAATAACTTTTTCCCCCCCCCCCTTTGCAAACCCCCCCAAAAACCCAACAAAAAAACCCCCCCCCGTCCAAATATGCCAAGAACCATTCTGTTAGGTGGGTGGGAATTTTATTGAATATTTATGAATTTTGATTTGTCCCACCCTGGTTCGGCCGCTATTATATGGAAGAAAAACAAAGAAATTTATCCCACTTTACTAGAGAAAGAAAATTTGCTTTCCTCAAGCTAACCTTTTCGCAAAATCCGGTCCCCCCCCACCCCCCCCCCCCCCCCCCCCCCCGCTCCGAGGATCCAACGACAATTGTTTTTTTTTTCCGAAAATTCCGTGGCAGCGGACCCATTTAAAACCCCACCCCCCCAATAAAAATTAAAAAAATCCCTCGAAAATACGAGGAAAAATCCCTCGTAAATTTTTTGTTCCCCCCGAAAAATTTTTTTCAAAAACCGCGTTTTCGGAAACAGTTTTTTCGGGAAGGCGGGAACTTCGGAAAATTCCCCCTGCGATAATCCCCTCCCCCGATCGCGTACCGATTGGGTTAAAAAAACAATCCGCCCGCGGACCTGGCCCCCCGTCACTTAACAAATTTTTTTACTTAAACTAATGAAAAGAAACATTTACCAGGCAATGTTCATGGATATCAACAATGCAAAAGAAATACCCCCCCCCTTTCCTTTTATGTTTTTTTTCTTTTAAAGGCGGCCTATTGTATTTTTCCCCTGAACAGCAGCAAACCCATTTCATAGTTCCCCACCACCCCCCCTTATTCCCATTGGGTTTCCCCAAATATGCCCATAATCCCCCTCCACAACTGCAAGTACCCCCGTTCAACAACAATTGCAGTGGGCCTTTAGCGGTTTTAAGCCCATATAGTTCCATTTTATTTGAAGTTTTTTTGGGTGTTTTTTTTTAAGACAACATGGGTTAAGTGGAAGGATGTGAACCCTGTTTGTTGTGGTTTTTTTGAACTTCTTTCCCCTCTTTCCCCCCCCTGTGTTGGAACCTGGAGCCACGGATCCCCCCCCCGGTACCCCTCCTGGGGTTTATGCGGCAGGCCCCAACAAATAACCATCCCGTGGGTTTTTGTTGGAGGGCCACAAGTCAGCCTATTTTTGGTTGAATTTCCCCCCGAAGTACGGTTTAAAATTTTTCAAGAATGTCCCAAAGCCAAAATTACACCCAACCACACACACAACGACACCACATTCAAGTCACCATCCCCAATTGTAATGTATAAAGGGATAATGTAATCCCCCTACTGTAAATTAATAAGTTGATATTAAAGTCCATGAGTTGTGTTCATATAAAGGTACAAGGACACACATGATGTAATACAGGGAACTCTGGGTACCACTCATGTCAACATTTATAAGGGGCCATATGTAATCACCCCCTACTGTAAATTAAAGGATATAGAAAAAGTTCCCCTGAGGAAGTTTGTTCCCTGTGGGGGGTCCCCAATAATAAAAGTACCAGGGGGCAAACAAGCACTTGGAGTTTTCAACAGGGAACTCTGGGTCCCACTCATTTATTATTAAGGGAAATTGTTAACCCCCTACTGTTAATTTAATAAGGGAAATCTTAGAAAATACACATGGAATTTTTTCTGTTTTGTCCCCCCTACTCAAATGGGTAAACAAGAATGACCCCAGACTGAGTGTAATCAGGGGAAAAAACCCTCCCCTGGGGTTTACCCCACTGTTGGTTTGTAATTATAATGTCATAAATGGTTATTCCCCTACTGTAAATTCCTAAGGGAATAATTAAAGTCACTGAGTTTTTTTTGTTTGTCTATATAAAGGTCCACAAGGAAACAAAACAGACTGAGGGTTTCAAACAGGGAAAAACTTCTGTGTAAACCACCTTTCCCAGTTATTCTACGGGGTAAAATGGTAATCCCCCTACTTGTAACACAAACTCATAAAAGGAATATTAAGAGTTCCCCCCTTTTTGAGTTTTTGGTGGTGCCCCCTATTCCTAAAGGGTACCAGGGGACCACGACCCTGATTTTTATTTACCGGAACCTCTGGGGTACCAAACCCACTTCATGTATTATTAAGGGAATACTGTATCCCCCCTAAAACGGTTAAACGATAAGGAATATTAAAAGTCACTGGAGTTTTTTTTTTTTGGTTTTTGGGGGGTCCCCCTTATAATAAAGGTTTAACAAAATGGACCCCAGACCTTGAAAAGTTTTAACAGGGAAAACTCTGGGTAACCACCTTCAAATGTAAATTTAATAAGGGGATAATGTATCCCACATACTGTAAATTAATAAAGGAAATAAATTAAGAAGTCACTGAAAGATTTTGTGTGGTCTTTATTATAAAAAAAGGTTACAAGGGAACACAAGACTGAAAGTTTGGACAGGGGAACTTCCTGGGTACCAACGCTTCATGTTCCATTAATTAAGGGATTATGTTAATCCCCTATGTACAAATTAATAAGGAATTTATTCGAAGTCCCTGAGGGACAGTTTCCCCTGTGGTTCTATATCAAAGGGTACAAAGGCACATACAGAACCTGATGTTTTATAACAGGGAATCTTGGGGGTTTCACAAAACACCACCCAATGTTATTAATAATGCAAGAATCATTGTTTTTTAACAATCCCCTTACTGTTAATTAAAGGGAATAAAATTCGAAGTCAAAACCTGAGGATTTTGTTTTTTTCTGGTTTGGTCCCCATAATAAAGGTACAAAGGACACAGAACCTTTGATTAAATAAACAGGGAACTCTGGGGGTCCACTCATGTAATTAAAATAAGTTAAATAATTTAAAATCCCCTACCTGTAAATTAATAAAGATATTTTTAAGAAAGTCCCCCCCACTTGGAAGGAAAGGTTTTCTGTTTGTCCCCCCCCCCCCCCCCCTAATAAATAACGTACACAGGGAACAAACAGGCCTGAAAAGTTTGTATAACAATGTTCCGGGAACTTTCGGGTACAAACCTTCCATGGTATTTTATAATGGAATAATGTCATCCCCCACCTGGTAACTTCATAAGGAGTTTATAAAGTCCCCCACTGAAAGGAGGTTTTTTTTTTGTTCGGGTGTCCATAATAAATTTCATCAAGGACCAAAACAGACCCCCTGGAGTTTATCAGGGAAAAACTCTTGGGTTCACCACACCGAAAATGTGTTTCTAAAGGGATAATGTTTCACCTACCTGTCTGATAAGGGGAATATTGCAGTAAACTGAGGGAAAGGGTTTAGTTTTTCCCCCCGTAATGAAGGCCTCTTTTGTCACTTTTTTTTAATCAATTTTAAAAATTATCTTTTAAAGATTGTTAGATGGGTTAAAAGTTTTAGTTTAACTATAATTAAAAATAAAGTGGTTTTTACAAACTGCTTGAGAAGCCAAGCCTTAAAAGCCCACTGGATTTCTAAAAACAGATGAAACCAAAGCTAAACCAATGAATTATTAAACTGATGAACAATAGCCCTAAGCACTGAGTATTAACAGATGACAAGCTTAAACAATGAAGTATAACTTGGATGACATAGCTAAACACTGATTTTTCACTGATAACATATCTTAACACTTTGATGATAAACTTGAATTGAAACAAGCTTTACACTGGATTTAGAACCTGAAAATTAAACATGGCTTAAACCCACTGCTTTATTAAACTGGATTACATGGCCTAAAAAACACCTGGAACCAATTTATACACTGATAACAATAAGCTTAACACTTGAAATTTAATAACCTGGAGTTGAATTAGCTTTAACCAACTGGATTTAATAAACTGATCCCATAGCCCCTAACACACTGAATTTTTTATAACTGAATGACCACCAGCACTTAAACACTGGGATTTAAATAACTGGTATTTAACATAGCCCGTCAAAACACCTGAAATTTAAATACTGAAATAGACAAAATGGGCTAACACTGATTTTAAAAACTTGGATTAACCATAGCTAAAACACGAAATTAAAATAACCCTACATTGAAATGTGGCTTGAAACACTGATTAAATAAACAGGTTTGACCATTGGGCTTAAACCGAAATTAATAAACTTGATGAACATTTTAAGCTAAACAACCTTGCAAATTATAACCTGAATCAACAAATCAGCTAACCACTGATAATAACTTGATAACAAGCCCAAACCTTACTTTATTAAACTGCACAATAGCTTAAAACCCGGGGCAAAAATATAACTTTGATTGACAAAATAGCTAACATTCATTATAACTGATACATAGCTAAAACACTGGATTTTTGAAATAACAGATGACCCAAACTTAAACCACTGTTATAACTGATGAACAAAATATGCCTTAACAACTGATTATAACTGAATGACAACAATGCTTAACAACGAAATAATAACTGGGATAAACATAGGCTAATCACGGATTTAAAAAATAAAACTGATTACCTAGCTAAACCCACAAACAAAACTGAAAGTTAAAATAACCCTGTACATGACCGAAGCTTAACAACCACTTGATTTAATACTGATTTGACAATAAGCTCAACACCTGGAATTATAACAGGATTACACATAGCTTAACCCCCTGATTTTACACTGGGATGACATTAAGCTCAACCCACTGAATTATCAACTGATAACAATAAGCTTTAACAACTGGGAAATTTTAATAAAACTGATAAATAGCTTTTTAAACAACCCTGATTTCATTAACTGATGAACAATAGCCTTTAAACAAAACAACCCTGGATTTGTATACTGAATTTGACCATGCTAACACAACTGGATTATAACTGGAATAAAAAAATTAAGCTTAAACACTGGATATAACTTGGATGACCTAAAGCGTGAAAAACACTGAAATTTATACCTTGAAAATTGGCACCCAATAGGCTTGTAAACCACTTGGATATAAACTGACTGAAAACAATAGCCCCAACACTTTGATTTAATAAACTGATTAAAATAAGCCTGTTAAACACTGTATTATAACTGCAATTGAACCTGCCCCAAACACTGGGGAATTAATAAAACTGATGAACATAGCCTTTTACAAAACAAAAACCACTGAATTTTATAACTGATGAAACATAGCTCAAACCACCTGGAATTTAAACATAACTGATAAAAATAGCCTAAAACAAACACTGATTATAACTGAGAAAAACCCAAATATCTAAACACTGAATTATAACTTTGGAACAATGAAACAATAGCTTAACCCCTGAAAATTAATAACCTGAATTGACCCCCTAAGCCAACCACTTGATTTATAACTGATCAAAATAGCGAACCCTGGATTTAATTAAACCTTGATTGACCATAGCCAAACACATTGGGAATTTATAAACTGATGAACATAAGCCCAAAAAAACCACTGAAATTTTAGAATGAATGACAATAGCTTTAGCCTTTAAACACTGGGATTTTAAGTACTGAAATTGGACCCATAATCCCCAAAACACTGAAAATTATAACTGATGCAACCATCGCTGAAACACTGGAATTTTATAACCCTGATTAAAATTATCCCTTAAAAACAACTGGCATTTATAAATAAACCTGATTTTTGGACCCATACGTCAGATACACTGATTTAATAAAGCTTATAATAAACTTTTTCTTAAGAATAGTACAAAGTATTCCCCGCCTTCCTAATGTTTTCCCTAATCCGGTTCACACAGTCCCCCCTGGGTCCCACAAATGCTGACTGGGGAGGCCCCCTGGGAAAAAAAGGAAATCCTGGTTCTTGGACTGATTCAACAATGTAAGTTACAGAGCAAAAATGGCAGAAAATTACCAACCGTCAACGGAAACCCCTTTTATACAACTAACCAAATTGTCCCCCCCCTCCCCCCCTTTAAACAACCACGGGAGTGAATGCAATAATGTTTTTAATATTTGTCCCCCAAATAAATAACTTTAAACCCCACCACTCCCTGAATTCGTTTAATCCATTACCGGGAAACCATTACAAAAAGTTTTGTATTTTTTTGGCCACAATTGAAAATGGTTGGTTTTTAATATTTTGCTTTTCAAAAAAGTTTTACATCCAAAAGCAAAAAATTTTTACTGGCCATCACTTTTGCGCTGAGCTTTAATTTTTCCCCCCCAAAGCCTTTTTTTGGGGAGGGCCCAAAATAATTTAATATTACGCCCTTCCCCCCATGGCCGAATTGGGCCACTAAATACCCCCACCCTTTTTTTGTGCCCCCCATTAAGGGTAATAGTTTATAAAATAACTGTTGTTTAATAAAATGGAAAATTGGGAAGGCCCAAGTGGGTCCCCCTTTGTTTTTTTTTCTTCCCCCCTTTTTTTTCCCCTTTACCCCCAATTCCTCTTTTAACCCTGTTTTTCCCCGTTGTTTCCCCGTCCTTTGTAGGTTTTCCCTGGGACCCAGCCCCCCGGTTTTTCCCTTTTTCCTTAACACCCCCAACGAAAGTTCCGTTCCTTTTGACCCGCAACCAAAAGAAAAAAAAATGTGCTAAAAGGTTTGGGTAAAAAAAATGCCCATTTTCCCCATAACCAGGCTGCAGGGAGGTTAAAAAATGGGTATAAATATGTACAGAAATACAAGGAGTTAAAATGTTACTAAAATTAAATGTACAGAAATACAGGGCGTAAAATGTAAATAAAATAATTGTAACGCTCACAGGTTTGGTAGGTATAAGAAATAATGTTTACCAAATTGATGCAGGGAAATTCCACATTGTTAAATATGGGTTAACATATAAAAGGGGAAAAGTTAAACATGTATAACATAAAATGTACAGAAAAAATACAGGGCCCGTAAATGTAATAAATATATGTAACAGAATGCAGGGATTTAATTAAAAAACATAAAAATAACCTTGAACAGATCCCGGGGTGTTAGTACATGAAATCTGTAACAAGCAAAAAAGGGATGTTAGGGTCCATAATTTAATGGGGTACAATAATACATGGGATATGTAAACAATAAAATTTTAATGTTACAGATCACAGGGGTATGTTTTTAAAAAGTCCCGAATTGCAGGGGAAAGTCCAAATGTCTAAAAATAATGTTACAGCAATACAAGGGGTGTAGGGTAAAATTAATGTTTAACACAACCAGATTTCAGGGATGTAGGTTATACTAATGGTTACAGATAAAAGGGAGTATGGTTGTATAAATAAATGTTTTACACAAGATCCGGGTGTTCCAAGGTAAAAATACATATGTAACAAGATACCAGGACAAGTAATGGTAAATAAAATAACTGTTTTACAGATTGCAGGGACAGTACAATGTTAATAATAATTTCCAGAAATTACCAGGGGTCAGTGTAAAATAAATGGAGAGTGCACAGAATACATGAGTTAAAGGGTATCAAACTGTACTTAAACAGATCCAGGGATGTTTATGTTGTAACCACCAAATAAAATAGCACAAAACACTTGCCAACAAGATTTCAGGGTGTAAAGGTAATACTAACTACTTTCAGAAATGCAGGGAGTAGTTCAACAATAAATCATTGTAACAGATTAACCAGGGCTTTAATGGTTAATTACATTGTAACAGAACATCAGGGTGTAGGTAAAATAAAATCATGTAACAGATTACAGGGTAACATGTTACCTAAATAATGTACGAATTGTCCAGGGGATACAAAAAAAGGTCATAAATAATGTTCCAGATTACAAGGGTTTTGGTTAAAAGGTATACATAAAGTGTTTAAACAGAAAACAGGGGAGTAAAGGTTCATAAATAATGTTTACAGATGCCCCCGGGGAGGTTACGTATAAATAATGGTTGTTTAACAGAGACATGGTGTTAACGTTTAATAATTTAATGTACAGATACAGGGGGAAAAATAAGGTATAAATAATGTAACCAGAAATGCAGGGAAGGTATGTAAACTAAATAATGGGCCAGATACCAGGTGTAAAAAGGTTATACAAAATGTTACAGGATCAGGGGGAGGTATGGTATTAAATATGTTACCAAGATACAGGCCCCCGTACTGTAATAAGCATTGGTACATATACAAAGGGGAGTATGTTAAAATAAATAATGTACAGATACAAGGCCCCCCGTAAACAGTGGTCAGCGTCTTTGTTAACGATTACAGTGCCGGAGGTATAAATACTGGCAGATTGCACTGAGTTATTTTTACAAAATTGTTAACAGTTACCAAAAGGGTGTTAGGTAATTAAAAATAATGTTACAGATACAGGGCCAGTTTAGGTTTTTAATAAAATACTGTAAAGATGGCCATGGGGAAGTAATGTAATAAATAATGTACAGATTTCCAAACCCGGGTTTAACATGGTTAAATATGTAACACTATACAGGGGTGGGTAAATGGTTAACACACTAAATATGGTACAGAATTCCCAGGGAAGTATGTTTTTTAAATAATTAATGGTACAAGAAATACCGGGCCCGTAGTTTTTATAATCAGGGTCCAATGCAAGGGGAGTTAGGTACTCAATAAGGGTACAGATTGCAGGGGTGGTAGTATAAATTATGTAACAGATTACCGGGGGTATGTAAATAAATTAAATTGTAAACAGAATTCCAAGGGGGCAGTATGTTAAATACTTTTGACTAATTGTCACAGATCCGGGAAGTAAAAATGTAACATATGTTAACAATACAGGGTAATTTATAAAATAATGTTTTACAGAATTTGGCAAGGACGTACAAAACTGGTATTAACGTAATGTTACAGAAATTACAGGCCGTAGTTACTAAATCAATGTTTAACAGTTTTAAACAAGGCGTAATGTCATAAAATTAACTGTTTTTCCAAGATTCAGGAAGGTAAAACATTGTATAAATAAATGTACAAGATACAAGGTTCGTGGTTTTCATTTATAATGTTTTTCCAGCATGCAGGGAGTATGTATAAAATACTGTCACAGATCAGGGTGTGTCAGGGGGTCACATAATATGTAACATATACGGGTGGTTAACGGTTTAAAATAATGTAACAGATGCCCCAATGGAGGGTACAAATGTATAACTAAAATGTTACAACCAGAACCGGGGAGTTAAATGTAAAAAATAAGTGTACTATTAACCAGGGCGTATTATAAAAATAATTTTACAAGAATACAATGTTGTTAGGTTTATAAATAAATGGTTACAGAATGCCAAGATTGTAAAAATGTTACAAATAAATAATGTCCAGAATTTAACGTGCCGTGATCTAACATAAATAAACTGTTCCAGATTTTACCCACGTGGTGGGTAAAGGTAAATAGTTAAATGGTAAACATATCAAGGGCGTAATGGTAATTCATAAATGTAAACGAATGCCAAAAAGGTGGCGTACAATATATAAACTAAGGTACATATTCCAGGGGTGGGGGGGTATGTCAAAATAAAATAAATCAATGTAACAGATCAGTGGGGAATTTCAAAAAAAGGTAAAAATTAATAAATGGTTTTAACAGATTGCCAGGGGGCCGTTTCATTCTATAAAAAAATATGTACCTATAACCAGGGGCAAGTACCCAGTTATAAATTAATGTTTAACGATCACAGGGGCGTATGTTATAAAAAAATAAATGTTAAACCAGATACCACAGGGTTGGTATGTATAACTAATGTTACAGATTCCAGGGGTTGTAATGGGAATAAATAATGTTACAGATAACCGGGTTTTTAACGAACATGGTAATAAATAATGTACAGATACATGGCAAGTATGGTATAGATTAATGTACATATCCCAAGGGAAGTATGTAAAATAAATAAGTACAGATACAAGGGGGTATGTACCATAAATAAACTTTTACAGCATTCCAGGGTGTAAATGTATAAAATCATGGGTACAGATACAAGGAAGTCAATGTATAAATCATGGTTACAGAATCACAGGGTTGGGTCAAAAAAGGTAAATAAAATAATTGTTCAAGAATACAAGGGTGTATTGTTAGAATAAAATACTTTACAGATAACAGGGACGTTGGGTTAATAAAATAATGTTGTACACATTACAGGGAGTTAAATGTTATAACCCAAGGTTAACAGAACATACCCCCAGGGTGGGTTTGGTAAAATAAAATAATGGTAACAAGATACAGGGTGTAGGTTATAAAATCATGTAACAAGAATACAGGTGTGGGGGGGTAAAGGTTTATAATAATGGTAAAACCTCAATAACAGGGGCGTAAATGTTAGAAATAATGTACTATACAGGGACGTATGTTAAAAATATGTACAGATACAGGGGAGTACCACACAACACTATGTTATAAAATAAGTACATATACAGGGGAGTACACAAAAATGTTTAAATAAATATGTACAGAAATACAGGGAGTA
Organism: Hymenochirus boettgeri; assembly: GCA_019447015.1. NCBI lineage: Eukaryota > Metazoa > Chordata > Amphibia > Anura > Pipidae > Hymenochirus > Hymenochirus boettgeri. The sequence continues at coordinate 1,289,265 of CM033475.1, read as the reverse complement.
AAACACTGTAATAACTATGTTACATGATACAGGGTTTGTAAGGTTATAAAAATGTACAGATCCAGGAGTAATGTAAATAAATATTGTACAGAAATACAAGGGGGAGTTAACTTTATAAATCTGTCACAGCAATACAGGGGTTGGGTAGGGTAATAAATTCATGTAACAGAATACAGGAAGTAGGTTATAAAAAATCATGTAACAGATTACAGGGGCCCGTTGTTTCAAATTAAAATAAATGTTACAGATACCGGGTTTGGTCGTATAAATAAAGGTTACAATATAAACCTGATATGTAACAGAAAATTAATGTACAGATACAGGGAGTAATGTTTTTTATGCAATAATTGTTTTACCAGAAATACCAAGGGAGTATGTATCAATAATTGTAACAGATACAGGAAAGTTAAATGACACATAAAAATTGGGTTACATATTACAGGACCACATAAACCCTAAACTTGCCCCAGTCCGTCATCCCTGTTTTTTTTTTCAGTGTTTTTTTTTTTTGTGAAGCCCCAACAGATTAATCCAGGCCATCTGGGAAATTTGTTTTGTTTTCCCCCCCCCCATTGTGGGGATATGAAAATGGTCCCTGGTTAGCAAAATCTTATTGTTTTTGTTCCCAAAACCCTTCTAGACATAGAATTGGAAATTTGGGAAAGGTTTTAATCCACATTTTATTTGCAACGCAATTTTTAAAAATTATTATTAAAACAATCTTGATTGTATGGGCCACAAAATAGCACATTTGTTTTACAACAATAAGAACTTGGTTATTGACTCTCCCCCTGATTGGCCTTTTTTAGATAAGTTAACTGCCCTTTTCCCCTTTACAGTGTCATTTCCAAATCAAAAAAACTGGTCCCCCCCCCCCCTGGGTTTTATTTTTACAGAGTATTTTTTCAAAGTCCCATTATTTTTTTTTTTTTTTTTTTAATTATGGCCCCACCCCCCCAACCGCTGTTTGACCCCCCCTGCCCCATGGGACAGGACCGGGACCCCCCCAACAGCCGTCCTGTTGGGGGATTTGGGGCTTGAAGAGGCCCGAGGGAAAACGAAGGCCCCCTCATCCCTGGGTGGTTGCCCCTTGTTCCCCAGTTCCCCTACCACTTGTAAAGGTTAGGGGGTTTTTGATGCAGGACTTGTTAGGGAAAGTCCCGGAGGGTGTGAGTGCATCCCCCTGTTTCATGTTCCCCACAAGTCCCTTAAGTGAATGAAACAGAAAAGTACAGGGAACCGGATTGGAACTCACTTGGCAAAAGCTTTCCTACTCTTCCCATTTTCCCCTGGACCCTTTTGGACAGAACCCAACTGGCAAAATGGTGAATACCATAATTGGAGCCAAGAGATGAACGTGGAACGGACTTTTTTTAATAAACTAACACAGTGGGGGGGGTGGGGGCCAGTTTTCCAATTGGGGGTTTTTTTTTAAAAATTTTTAAGTTTTTTGGGTGGTGCCAAGACAATGCCCTTTTTTTTTAAAGGCCAGTAAAATACCATTAATTCCCTAATTGATACAGTAAAATTGAGGGTCTTTTAAACACACTTTTTCTTACCTTTCCACTCTCTCCCCAAACCTTTTAAAGAAAACTTTTGGGAATGTTAACATTTCCTCCCCTATACAAATAATCACAAATTCATTAACTAATTGGTTCCTTTTTTTATTATTTTCCACCAGGGTGCAAAGGAACCGTAACCTGCCTTGTTATCACCTTAGGGGGCCTACAAAAACTTTTCAAAACCGAGACCAGCCGCACACCTCCAAGGGTTTTTTTTTTCCTTTTCATTATCCCAACAGCTTTCGTTCCATTACAGAGGGCATTTCCCAAGGGTAAAGGTTGGGACTTGTTACAGTGGGGGGAATATAAAATTTAAATTGGGTAATAAAAATGCGGTACCCTGGAACCCTTTACTGTTTTCTGAGGCTCCCCGCCTGGTTCCCCCCCTTACTTGTTTATACATGGGAGGGGGTGTCGCTGTCCCCCCCACCATTGCCCTGGTTATTTTGGAGGTTCCCCTTGAACAAACCCCTTTTGGCTGGGTTTTTTAATAACTGAGGGGTCCCGCCTGTCCCTTTCCTTGTTTTTTTATAAAATGAAAAGGTCACCCTGCACCCCCTTGCTGTTGTATAAATGGAAGGGGTACACACTTGAAACCCCTTACTGTCTTGGGGAAGGTCCCCCCCCTGGGGTGAACCCTTACTTGGTTTTTTATATGAGGTTCCCCCCCCTGTTCCCCCCTTGATGTTACCAATATGGGAATGGTTGCCCCGACAAAAAACCCCTTGACTGTTTCTAATATGGAGGTTCCCCTGTGAACCCTTACCTGTTTATATGGGAGGTTCCCGGGGGGAACCCCTTACTGTTTGGTTTTTATATGGCGGGACCTGAACCCCCCCCTTTACGTGTTTTATTTGAGGTGTCCCCTGAAAACCCCCTTAACTGTTTAATGGGTAAGGTTCCCCCCTGAAACCCCCCTTTACTTTGTTATAATGGAGGTCCCCCCTGGACCCCCCTTTTACTGTTTATCTGGAGGTCCCCACCCTGGTCCCCTTTACTGTTATTCTGGAGGGTCCCCTGTCCCCCTTTGCTTGTACACAAAATGGAAGGTCCCCCTGTACCCCCCCTTTAACTGGATATTGGGTCCCCCTGAACCCTTACTGGTTTTGTTATAATGGAGGGTCCCCCCTGAACGCCCCCCTTACCTTGTGATATGGGAGGTTTCCCTGAAACCCCTTACTGTTTTATGGCGGGTCCCCTGACCCCCCTTCCTGTTTTGTATCTGGGTCCCCCGACCCCCCTTACCTGTTTGTTTTATGGAAGTCCCCTTAACCCCTTTACTGTGTTTAATATGGAGGTCCCCCCTGTCCCCCTTTGTGCTGTGTTATAATTGGGAAAAGGATATGGAGGGGTTCCCCCCCCGTGTGTGTGTGTGTGTGTGTGTGTGTGTGTGTGTGTGTGTGTGTGTGATAAAGCGCCACTGGTGGACGCAGCACTGTACAATAACAAAATACAATAAAGGCATACAAGGGGAATAAATACATAGATAGTTCAGTACATAAATATATAAATTATATAAATAGAAGTGCTAGAGCTTTACCACAAGAGGTAATGAGATCCCTGCCCCGTAAAGCTTACAACCTAGTTAGGTGGGTAACATACAGATACAATGGAGTGGGTATAAGTGCTGGAGTGAGACATATGCAGTGCAAATAAAACAATCAAATACTGTGCTGGTTATTGGATAGGTAGGATGTAAGGCTAGATTTATCAAACATAGATATATAGATACCATATACTGTGCTGGTTACCAGATAGGTAGGATGTAAGGGTAGATTTATCATATATAGATATATAGATATCATATACTGTGCTGGTTACCGGATAGGTAGGATGTAAGGGTAGATTTATCATATATAGAACCATATACTGTGCTGGTTACGGATAAGGTAGGATGTAAGGGTAAGATTTATCATCATATAAGATATATAGATACCATATACTGTGCTGTTACCGGATAGGTAGGATGTAAGGGTAGATTTATCATATATAGATATATAGATACCATATACTGTGCTGGTTACCAGATAGGTAGGATGTAAGGGTAGATTTATCATATATAGATATATAAATACCATATACTGTGCTGGTTACCAGATAGGTAGGGTGTAAGGGTAGATTTATCATATATAGATATATAGATACTATATACTGTGCTGGTTACCAGATAGGTAGGATGTAAGGATAGATTTATCATATATAGATATATAGATATCATATACTGTGCTGGTTACCGGATAGGTAGGATGTAAGGGTAGATTTATCATATATAGATATATAGATATCATATACTGTGCTGGTTACCTGATAGGTAGGATGTAAGGGTAGATTTATCATATATAGATATATAGATATCATATACTGTGCTGGTTACCGGATAGGTAGGATGTAAGGGTAGATTTATCATATATAGCTATATAGATATCATATACTGTGCTGGTTACCGGATAGGTAGGATGTAAGTTAGATTTATCATATATAGATATCATATACTGTGCTGGTTACCAGATAGGTAGGATGTAATGGTAGATTTATCATATATAGATATATAGATACCATATACTGTGCTGGTTACCGGATAGGTAGGATGTAAGGGTAGATTTATCATATATAGATCCATATACTGTGCTAGTTACCAAGATAGGTAAGATGTAAGGTAGATTTATCAATCTGATATATAGATACCATATACTTGCTGGTTCCCAGAATATGTAGGTGAATTTTAGGGTAGATTTATATATATGATACCATCTACTACTGTTGGTGCAGGTTACAGGATAGTAGGATGTAAATGTGAATTTATCTATATAGGTATATAGATACCATAACTGTGGCTGGTTACCATATCGGTTCGGAGTAAGGGTAGAATTTATCCTATATCGATAATATATACCATCTACTGTGCATGTTCCAGATAGGTAGATGTAAGGGTAGAATTTTAGCATATATAGATACCATATACTGTGGCAGGTTACAGGATAGGTAGGAATGTACGGGTGATTTTATCATATAGGTAGTAGATACCCTATACTTGCTGGTTTACCGGATAGGAGGAGTAAGGGTAGATTTATCATATTAGATATAGCGATATCATATACTGTCTGGTTAACCAGATAGGTTAGGATGTAAGGGTAGGATTTATCATATATAGATATCTAGATATCATAACGTGCTGGTGTACCAGATAGTTAGAATGTAAGGGTAGATTTATCATCTATATAATATAGAGATACCATATACTGTGCTTGTACGGATAGGTAGGATGTAAGGGTAGATTTATCATATATAGATATATCTACCATATCCCTGTGCTGGTTACAACAGGATAGGTCGGATGTAAGGGTAGTTTATCATATAGATATATATAGATACCATATAACTGTGTCTGGTAACCAGATAGAGGATGTAAGGGTAGTTTATCACTCTATGATATATAGATACCATATACTGTGGCTGGTTACCGGATAAGGTAGGATGTAAGGGTGATTTATCATAATATCGAATAATAGATACCATATATCTGTGCGGTTTACCAGATAGGTAAGAGGATGTAAGGTAGATTTATCATATCTAGATAGTATAAATACCATATACTGTGCTGGTTACCGGATAGGTAGGATTGTAAGGGTAGCATAGCATATATAGATCATATCGATACCATATACACTGTGCGGGTTCCCGGATAGGAGGTGTAAGGGTCGATTTATCATATAAGATATATAGCATATACTGTGCGGGTTACCGGATAGGTAGGCCATTGTAAGGGTAGATTTTATCATATATAGATATATGAGATACCATATACCTGTGCTGGTTACTGGATAGGTCGGTATTAAGGGTATATTTAGCTATATAGATTATAATACCATATACTGTGCTGAGTACCGGATAAAGGTAAGATGATAAGGGAGGGTAGGATTGTATCAGTATGAGTAGGAAATATATAGATACTCAATACTGTTGCGGTTACGGATAGGGGGTAGGTGAAGGGATAATGTTTATCATATAATAGAATTATAGATACCATATACTGTGCTGGTTACCAGATAAAGGAATAGAGATAGTACGGGTAGATTATCATATATAGATATATAGATCACCATATACTGTGCTGGTTACCGGATAGTTAGGATGTAAGGTATGATTTCCATATATAGATATATAGATACCATATACTGTGCTGGTTCACCGAGAGGTAGGATGTAGGTAGAATTATCAAATATAGGATATAGATAACCATATCTGTGCTGTTTACCGGATAGGTAGGATGTAAGGGTAGATTTATCATAATAGATATATAGATACCATATACGTGGCTGGTTACCGGATAGGTATGATTAGGGTAGATTTTATCATATATAGATATAAGATATCATATTACTGTGGCTGTTTACCCGGATAGGTTACGGAATGTAAATGGTAATTTATCATATATAGATATCTAATACATATCTGTGCTGGTTACCGGATAGGTCGGATGTACAGGGTAGATTTAATCATATATAATATATAGATCTCATATTCTGTGCTGTGTTACCGAGAGGTAGGTGTCAGGTAATTTATCATATATAAGATCTATATACCATATACTGTGCTTGTTTTTTTTTTTTTTTTTACCGGATAGGTAGGAATGTAAAGGGTAAGATTATCATATATAGATATATAGATACCATATACTGTGCTGGTTACCAGATAGGTAGGATATAAGGGTAGATTTAAACCTGCTAATTGAGGTTTCTTGACGTAGAGAGAGGGGAATAGAATTCCAGAGGATGGGAGCTACAAGAAAGAAAGGTTTAAGGTGAGAGGAAGCGGTGTGAGTGGGGGGTGTGTACAGGAGATGGTTCTGTGATGAGCGGAGGGTACGGGCAGGGACATATGGGGACACTAGAGAGGAAGTATAAGGAGGAGCAGCAGAGAGAAGGGATTTAAGTGTTAGGAGAAGGATTTATATACAATGCATAGAGAGGTTGTTTTCCGGTACATTTAATTCTGACTAGAGATTCACTGGAGTTTTGTTATCCTTTATTGTAGTTGAAATATTGTTGAAAGTGATTTCTTGTGATTGGTTGTTATAGCCCTGCTGGGTCACGTAGGCACTGATATTGAAAAAACGGCACATTTTAGTCAATTTTATGCATTTATAATTAACTTCCCTCTGCACCTCTTCCGCTTATGTCAAAGCAAATTTAAAATGGGTTCAGCAACTGCCCAAGTGCTGTCAGTTGAGTTACAATCTATTGAAAACCTTAATTGTAAAGCATACAAAGGAGCTCTATTTTTGAACCAAGGGCTACAAAGCTGGGCTCTGTGCCTTAATTCATTCATAATTACTACTATCTTGTAATATTTATATTAATGTCTCGTGACCACCCACAACCATTGCAGATGCATTACACGGTAGGGAGGTTACATAATAAGAGATGCAAAACTGTGCTATTGATTTGCAGTAACCAATCAGATGTTACCTAACTGCAGCACATCAGTAAAACGGAAATATCTGATTGGTTGCAGCCATGGCAAAGGTTTTTACCTCTGAAATGAGAAGCCCCATAATTAAATAACCCAGCACTCTGCTTATTTACCAATAGGTGGGAAGGTTTGTTATGAAAACATTGGATGCTTCACGGATGATGAACCCTATGGTGGAACATTACAAAGACCCCTGAAGAGGTTACCGATGTCTCCCGAAGAAATTAAAACGCGTTTCCTTTTGTTCACTAGAGAAAACCCAGACAGCTTCCAAGTAAGATATCATTATTATATGACCCTAAATCTTCCAGTCTGACCCTTCATAAACCAGACCACCACCAATACACCCCTGGACCACCCTCATCCCACCCATTCTAGGGAATGGCTTGGCTCTTCATGACAGCAGAACAAGCACCAGAAGATGGAGCTGTTCTGTAAACGTTGGGATGTTGGGCGTAGCTTTAGTTCTCCATCAATAACCAAGGTGTTGGGACCAGCATTGCTGTAGTGGTGAACTTGATCAATGGCTCCACATTCCCATAGACTGAGATTTGGAACAGGGCTAGAATTTGGTATCTGCTTAGCTTTAGAGATGGACTAGAACTCGAACCCGAGTTCAAGCTGAACTATTCGAATTTGAACGGACTCGGACTTCTCAAACTATCCCGGACCCGGACTTTCGATGACGTACGATGCGTGCGAATATGCGAGTAAAATGTCTATAATACCAATACGCGAGTAAATATCGAATATCGAATCCGTGAGTAAAATGTCTATTATACCAATACGGGAGTAAATATTGAATTCTTGAATCCGAGTAAAATGTCTATTATACCAATACGCGAGTAAATATCAAATATCGAATCCGCAAGTAAAATGTCTATTATACCAATACGCGAGTAAATATCGAATATCGAATCCGCAAGTAAAATGTCTAGTATACCAATACGCGAGTAAATATCGAATTCTCGAATCCGTGAGTCGTTCATGGGATGATTATCAAATGTTTGAACGCGAGAGCTCGAAAGTAGTGCGCGTGAGAGTTTTTGAATGTCCTGGATATTGGAACGTGTTCCCCAGACCATTTCCCAGGTCCCACAGCCATTTACATTAAGTTACCATTGATATTTTAATTGTATTTCATTAGAACTTTTCAAACTATTTGACTCCCATTGACTTTAATGGGTCCGTTTTCACACTTATAATTCAAAAGTTGGACAACAGACGTTCGGCCATCTCTCCTTAGCTTTAGACGGTTTATGGACTAAAATGGACACATTTTTTTTCATTAATGGACGTATGTCTGATCATTTACAGGAGGTCCCAGCTTTAAACCCCTCGGCCGTCTCCATATCCAATTTCAACAGCAACAGGAAGACCCGGTTTATCATCCATGGATTCATCGATAAGGGAGAAGAAAACTGGTTACAGGACACGTGTAAGGTACAGTCCTGAATGTTCTAATGTTACAAACGGGGACGGGGGTTGCTAAATTCAACACCACGTGGAATGGAGATTATACTTCCCCTTTAAACCCCCCGTCCATATGCCAGAACAATTCTGTAGGGTGGATATTGATATTATGAATTGATGTGTCACCTGGTGCTGCTATATATATGAAGATAAATTATCCACTTTACTAGAGATGTCCGAACTTCGCAAAATCCGGTCCGCTCGAGGATCCACGAATTTTCGAAAATCCGTGAGCGGACCCATTAAAACCCATAAAAATGAAAAAATCCTCGAAAATACGAGAAATCCTCGTAATTTCGAAAATTTTCAAAAACGCGGTTCGGAAAAGTTCGGAAGGCGGAAAATCGGAAAATCCGCGATATCCGCCGATCGCGAACGAGGTAAATCCGCCGCGGACTGGGCCGTCACTACAATTTACTAATGAGAACATTACAAAGAATGTATGGATATAACATGCAGAATACCCCCTTCTTTATGTTTTCTTTAAGGCGGCCATATTGTATTCCTGACAGCAGCAAACACATCAATAGTCTATCCCATTGGTGTCATTGCCATAATCCGCACACTGCAGTCAGTACAATGGCAGTGCTAGCGTTAAGCCATATAGTCATTATTGAAGTTTGTGTTTTAGACAATGGTTAAAGTGGAAGATGTGAACTGTTTCTGTGTGGACTGGAGCCACGGATCCCGGACTCTGTATTCGCAGGCAACAAATAACATCCGTGTTGTGGGGGCACAAGTAGCCTATTTTGTTGAATTCCTGAAGGTACGTTAAATTTCAAGAAGGTCACAGCAAATACACCGACACCACATTCAGTACCACTCATGTATTATAAGGGATAATGTATCCCCCTACTGTAAATTATAAGGATATTAGAAGTCATTGAGTTGTGTCTATATAAAGGTACAAGGACACAGACTGAGTTATACAGGGAACTCTGGGTACCACTCATGTATTATAAGGGATAATGTATCCCCTACTGTAAATTATAAGGATATTAGAAGTCACTGAGGAGTTCTGTGTCCATATAAAGGTACAAGGACACAGACTGAGTTATACAGGGAACTCTGGGTACCACTCATGTATTATAAGGGATAATGTATCCCCTACTGTAAATTATAAGGATATTAGAAGTCACAGAGGAGTTCTGTGTCCATATAAAGGTACAAGGACACAGACTGAGTTATACAGGGAACTCTGGGTACCACTTGTGTATTATAAGGGATAATGTATCCCCTACTGTAAATTATAAGGATATTAGAAGTCACTGAGTTGTGTCTATATAAAGGTACAAGGGTACCACTCATGTATTATAAGGGATAATGTATCCCCTACTGTAAACTATAAGGATATTAGAAGTCACTGAGTTGTGTCTATATAAAGGTACAACATTAGGACACAGACTGAGTTACAGGGAACTCTGGTACCACTCATGTATTATAAGATATGTATCCCCTACTGTAAATATAAGGATATAGAAGTCACTGAGTTTGTCTATATAAGTACAGGACACAGACTGAGTTATACAGGGAACTCTGGGTACCACTCATATTATAAGGGATAATGTATCCCCTACTGAAATTATAGGATATTAAGAAGTCACTGAGTTTGTGTCTATATAAAGGTACAAGGACCACAACTGAGTTATACAGGGAACTCTGGGTACCACTCAGTATTATAAGGGATAATGTATCCCTACTGTAAATTATAAGGATATTAGAAGTCCCTGAGGAGTTCTGTGTCTATAAGGTACAAGGACACAGACTGAGTTATACGGAACTCTGGGTACCACTCATGTATTATAAGGGATAATGTATCCCCTACTGTAAATTATAAGGATATTAGAAGTCACTGAGAGTTTGTGTCCATATAAAGGTACAGGACACAGACTGAGTTATACAGGGAACTCTGGGTACCACTCATGTAGTATAGGTATAATTTATCCCCTACTGTAAACTTATAAGATATTAGAAGTCATGAGGAGTTTGTTCTATATAAAGGTACAAGGACACAGACTGAGTTATACAGGGAACTCTGGGGTACAACTCATGTATTATAAGGGATATGTATCCCCTACTTTAAATTATAAGGATATTAGAAGTCACTGAGGAGTTCTGTGTCCTATAAAAGGTACAAGGACACAGACTGAGTTATACAGGGAACTCTGGGTACCACTCATGTTATAAGGGATAATGTATCCCCTACTGTACATTATAGGATATTAAGAGTCACTGAGTTCCTGTAAATGAAGTAATTTGTGTAACTTGTAATAAATAATATTTTATAGATGGGAAGTATATGTACCCTATAATAATAAAGTATTTACACTGCTGAGTAGCATAGCTAAGGACACTGATTATAACAGAATGACACAAGCTAAACAATGATTATAACTGATGATACATAAGCTAACTCATGATTATAAAGATGGACAAAAGCTAAACTAATGATATATAACTGATGACATAGCTACACACTGCTTATACTGATACATATTAACCCTGATATAACTGATGACATGCTAAACACTGATTATAACTGATAACATGGCTAACACTGATTATAACTGATGACATGGCTAAACACTGATTTATAACTGATACCATGCTAAACACTGATTATACTGATGACATACTAAACACTGAGTATAACTGATAACATGCTAAACACTGATTATAACTGATGACATAGCTAAACACTGATTATACGACTAACATAGCTAAAACACTGATTTAACTGATGACATGGCTAAACACTGATTTATCCTGATAACACTAGCTAAAACTGATTATACCTAATGACATGGCTAAACACTGATTATAACGATGACATGGCTAAACACTGATTATAACTGATGACATAGCTAAACACTGATTATACTGATAACATAGCTAAACACTGAATCTGATAACATAGCTAAACACTTATTATAACTGTAACTAGCTAAACACGGATTATAACTGATGACATAGCTAAACATTAATTATAACTGATAACATAGCTAAACACTGATTTAACAGATGACAAAAGTAACACTGATTATACTGATGACATAGCTAAACACTGATTATAACTGATGACATAGCTAAACACTGAATATAACTGATAACATAGCTAATCACGGATTAATAACTGATAACATAGCTAAACAAACCGGATTATAACTGATGACATAGCTAAACACTGATTATAACTGATGACATAGCTAAACACTGATTATACAGTAACATAGCTAAACACTGATTATAACTGATGACATAGCTAAACACTGATTATAACTGATGACATAGCTAACACTGATTATAACTGATAACATAGCTAACACTGATTATAACTGATGACATAGCTAAAAAACACTGATTATACTGATACAATAGCTAAACACTGATTATAACTGATAAATAGCTAAACAACTGATTATAAACGGATGACATAGCTAAACACTGATTAACTGATAATAGCTAACACTGATTATAACTGATGACATAGCCAAACACTGATTATACTGATAAAATAGCTAAACCTGTATTAACGATACATAGCCAAACACTGATTTAACTGATGACATAGCTAAACACTGATTATAACTGATGACATAGCTAACACTGATTATAAACTGATGATAAAATATTTATCTAAACACTGATTTAAAACTGATGACATAGCTAAACACCTGATTATAACTGAGACATAGCTAAACACTGATTATAAACTGATGACATAGCCAACACTGATTATAACTGATAAATGCTAAACACTGATTAATACTGATGACATGCCAAACACTGATATAAACTGATGACATAGCCAAACCTGATTATAACTGATGACATAAACGCTAAACGATAATACCAAACACTGATTATAACTGATGACATAGCTAACACGATTATAACTGATAAATAGCTAAACACTGATATAAATATGACATACTGTAGATACACTGATTATAAGATATAACTTTTCTTTAAATAGTACAAGTATTCGCCTTCTAATGTTCACCTAATCGGTCACAGTCTGGGGTCAGCACTCGTCTGGGGAGGCTGGGAAAAGGATTCCTGGTCTTGGACGGATCACAGGTAGGTACAGAGCAAATGTGCAGAAATACAACCGTAACGAACCTTTATAAAAACTAACCAAATGTCCCCCCTCCCTTTAACACAGGGAGATGCAATAATGTTATATATAATGTCATATAAATAATTAACCACCTCCTGATCGTTAATACATTACGGGACCAATTACAACAAGTTGTATTGCCACAATTGAAAATGTGTTAATATTGTGCTAAAAAGTTAAATCAACGCAAAATTTTATGCCATCACTTGCGCTGAGCTATTTCCAAAAGCCTTTGGGAGGGCAAATATTATATAACGCCTCCCCCATGGCGAATTGCCACTAAATACCCACTTTTTGCCCATAAGTAATAGGTATATAAATACTTGTTATATAATGAAATTGGAGAGCAGTGTCTTGTTTCTTTTTTCTTTAACCTGTCGTTTCCTGTAGGTCTGGACCCAGCCGGTCCGTTTTTCCTTAACACCCCCCAGAGGTCCGTCTTGACGCAACAGATGCTAAGTTTTGTAGATGCCATTCATACAGATGCAGGAGTATGTATATAATAAATGTACAGATCAAGGAGTATGTAATAAATATGTACAGATACAGGGCGTATTATAAATAATGTACAGATACAGGGTGTCGGTATAAATAATGTACAAATGCAGGGATTATGTAAAATAATGTACATATACAGGAGTTGTATAATATGTACAGATCAGGGGCGTATTTAAAATAATGTACAGATGCAGGGAGTATGTATAATAATGTACGATACAGGGTGTAGGATAATAATGTACAGATACAGGTAGTAGTATACATAATGGTATAATACAGGGAATGTAATAAATAATGTACAATACAGGGCGTATATTATAAATAATGTACAGATGCAGGGTATGTATAAATAATGTACAGATACAGGGTGTAGGTATAAATAATGTACAGATACAGGGAGTAGGTATAAATAATGTACAGATACAGGGAGTATGTTATAAATAATGTACAGATACAGGGTGTAGGTATAAATAATGTACAGATACAGGGAGGGTATGTATAAATAATGTACAGATCAGGGAGTATGTATAACAAATGTACAGATTACGGGTGTAGGTATAAATAATGTACAGATACAGGGAGTAGGTATAAATAATGTAACAGATGCAGGGAGTATGTAAATTATAGAATAATGTACAGATACAGTTGTAGGTATAGAAATAATGTACAGATGCAGGGAGTAGGTATAAATAATGTACAGATACAGCGTAATGTATAATAATGTACGATACAGGTGTAGGTATAATAATGTACAGATACAGGGAGTAGGTATAAATAATGTACAGATGCAGGGAGTATGTATAAATAAGTACAGATACAGGGTGGTAGGTATAAATAATGTACAGATACAGGGAGTAGGTATAAAAATTAAAAATGGGTACAGATGCAGGGAGTATGTATAAATAATGTACAGTACAGGTGTAGGTATAAATAATGTACAGATACAGGAGTAGGTATAAATAATGTACAGATGCAGGGAGTATGTATAAATAATGTACAGATACAGGGTGTAGGTATAAATAATGTACAGATGCAGGGAGTAGGTATAAATAATGTACAGATACAGGGCGTATGTATAATGTACAACGGATAAATGTCAAATATGTACAGATCAGGGCGTATGTATAAAAATGTTAACAGATAGCAGGGGTAGGTATAAATATGTACGATGCATGGAGTATGTATAAATAATGTACAATAAGGTAGTAATACTGTACGTATACAGGGTTAGTGTATAATAATGTACAGATAGGGAGTATGTATAAATAATTACGTATACAGTGTTGTATAAATAATGTACAATACAGGGGTGTATGTATAAATAATGTACAGATACAGGGAGTATGTATAAATATGTACAGATACAGGGCGTATGTATAAATAAGGTACAGATGCAGGGAGTAGGTATAAATAATGTACAGATGCAGGGTGTATGTATAAATAATGTACAGATACAGGGAGTATGTATAAATAATGTACAGATACAGGGCGTATGTATAACTAATGTACAGATACCGGGAGTATGTATAAATAATGTACAGATACCGGGAGTATGTATAAATAATGTACAGATACAGGGCGTATGTAATAATAATGTATCAGATACAGGGCGTATGGTTATATAACAGTAATGTACCGATCAGGGAGTATGTATAAATAATGTACAGATACAGGGGGCGATAGGTATAATAATGTACAGACAGGGAGTATGTACTAACTAATTTACAGATACAGGTGTAGGTATAAATAATGTACAGATACAGGGGTGTAGGTATAAATAATGTACACAGATGCAGGGAGTATGTATAAACTAATGTACAGATACGGAGTATGTATAAAATGTACAGATACAGGGCGTATGTATAAATAATAGGTACAGATACAGGGGTAGTATAAATAATGTACATACAGGTAGTATGCTATAAAATAATGTACAGATACAGGGCGTATGTATAAATAATGTACAGATACGGGTGGTATAAATAATGTACAGATACAGGGAGTAGTAAATATTACAGATAGGGCGTATATAAATATGTACACTATACAGGGTGTAGGTTATAATAATGTACAGATACAGGGGTAGGTATAATAATGTACAATCAGGGCGTATATATATAAATACTGTACATATACAGGGAGTATGTATAAATAATGTACAGATACGGGGTTGTATGTATAATAATGTACAAGGATACAGGGTGGTATGTATAAATAATGTACAGATCAGGGTGTATGTATAACTAATGTACAATACAGATACAGGGAGTATGTAAAAAAAGATGACAAGGGGGATATGTCCAATATAAACGGTGAGGTATTAACAATAATGTACAGATCACGGTGTAAGATGGGATATTGTACAGTAGGGTATGTCTAAATCAAAGTAGTAGTAACTAACGTGGGTGTAGGTATAAATACTGTACTATACATCGGGGTATTGTATAAATGAATACGGATACTATAAATAGTTCATACAGGGCTCATGTTAATATAATGTACATATCACGGGAGTATGTATAATACATGTAGACAATAATGATAAAATTACTAAGTAGGTGTAGGTATAAACGATGTCAGATCACAGGTGTAAGTGTATAATATGAAATAAGGAGTACTTAATACATGTCGTGTGTAGGTCTTGTATAAATGAAGAAGGAGTATTATAAATATTACATTGCAGGGCGTATGTTCTATAATAATGTACTACAGGGTGTATGTATGAAATATTAGTACATATACAGGAGTATGTTATAAATAGATGTACATGATACATGGAGTATTTAATTGTAAGATACGGATATGATATTGTACAATACAGGTGTAGATTATACATAATGTCGATACAGGGGTATGGTAATAAATAGTACAGATACCAGGGAGTATTTATAATAATGTCAGAACAGGGTGTATTATAATTCAAGTTTCTATCTAATGCCGAGGATTCGAACGCTACATTCAGGTTACTGCATCTACATTCAAAGGTTCGACCTGAATCTGAGGGTTTACAGAACGCTCTAATTCGAGGTTCTGACGCTACCATCAAATGGTCTACTGAAATACGAGGTTACAGAACGCTACCTTCGAGGGTTACTGAATGCTACAATTCAAGGTTCTACCTGAATCTGGGAGGGGTTTACAGAACGCTACATTCGAGGGTTACTGAACGCTACATTCAAGTTCTACCTGATCGAGGGTTACAGAACTGCTACATGTCGAGGTTACTGAATGCTACATTCACAGTTTCTACCTGAAATCCGAGGGTTTAAAGAACGCTAACCTTCGAGGGTTACGAAATGCTACATTCAAATGTAGGCTACCTAATCCGAGGTTACATAAAACTCTACCTTCGAGGGTTCTGAATGCTACATTCAAGGTTCTACCTGAATCCGAGGGTTACCGAACGCTCAATTCGAGGTTAATGAATGCTACAATTCAAAGGTTCTACCCTGCAATCCGAGGGTTCCAGAACGCTACAATTCATCAGGGTTACTGAATGCTACATTCAAAGGTTTCTACCCTGAATCCGAGGTTACAGAACGCTACATTCGAGGGTTACTGAATGCTACATTCAAGGTTTCTACCTGAACCGAGGGTTAACAGAACGCTACATTGAAAGGTTTACCTGAATCCGAGGGTTACAGAAAACGCTACATTCGAGGTTATGAACGCTACTTCAAAGTTTCTACTGCATCCGAGGGTTTACAGAACGCTACTTCGAGGGTTACTGAATGGCTACATTCAAAGGTTCTACCGGCTCCGAGGGTTACAGAACGCTACATTCGAGGGTTACTGAACGCTACCTTCAAAGGTTTCTACCTCTAACCTAATCGAGGGTTACAGAAACGCTACATCGAGGTGTTACTGAACGCTACATTCAAAGTTCTACCTTGCATCCGAGGGTTACAGAACGCTACATGCGAGGTTACTGCATGCTACATTCAAAGGTTCTCCCTTAATCCTGGGTTACAGAACGCACATTTGAAAGGGTTCGACCTGAATCCGAGGGTTCAGAAAAAAACCCGCGACAATGCGAGGGTTACTGACTCTACATTCAAAGTTTCTACCTGAATCCGAGGTTACTGACACTCCCTTTGAAAGGTTCTACCTGAATCCGTAAGTTTGCGATAATCCTCAAAAAATGTAGTGTTTCGGTACCCGCCCAATTTGCCATAAACTTCAAATGTAGCAAAAACTCAAGCGGAAACCCGACAATTGCCTGATCGTGGGGAAGGGTTGTGTTAAATAAACAACGTTTGGTGCTTGTTCCCCAGACCATTTTTCTGGTTCCCTATTAAAGAGGTCAAACTATTTCGACCCCATTGACTTTAATTGGTTTGTTTTTGAAGCTATGACTTTAAACTTTTACAGAAGTTCTACAGTTCGAAACGAACCAAACTTTAATGCTTGTGAGGTTCTCATTCATACCAGGTCATGGTTATATCTGTGTATTCAATTAGTCAACTGGACTGAAGTTTAGTTCTTGAAGAACTTCCTTCAGAACTACACTTCAAGTCCCAGTTGATCTAATTGAATACAACATATGACCAAACTTAGAAAATCCATCCATCTCTAATTGGAACTATTCGAAGGGTTATTTTGACAGTTACAGTCTAGTTTCGTCCCTATATCCTGGCCCAACCTCATCTGTATCCAGTCTCCATCCCCCGTCTAAGGCCTATGCTATTTCTTCCTCCTACATAATCAGCGGGAAATGTAATAACAGTTTCATATAGCTACAATATCTGCATCTATTTGTGTTGTTTTCAGACAGAAAAGAAAGAATAAAAGTTGTTAGTACCACGGTGACATAGTGGAACTATGGATCCATAGAGCAATACATAAAGATCTATTTCTTCATAATGAACCTTACAAGCTTTCCAAAAAATAAATGGGGGTGTCACTGGCTCAACATCTTCCTTGATCTTGGGTTTACGGGCCTCTGCCCACATCTCCACAGTTCTTTTTTTCTATGACGACTCATCACATCCCTCAAGATCCCAAGGGTAGGCACATACACACACAGACTTGCATCACCTGCCCTAATGTAGGCGATAAATGAGGGTGTAGGTTATTTTAACTATGTTTGAATAAGAACAACTTTTACATGGTAAACAGGCTTAAAGGGGAACTGTGAGTGAGTTCTAGACAAAGACCCTTGGAAAGAGCTTGTCATTCCTTCCAAACCAGTCTAGGATGATAGTTCTACAACCAATAGTCCGCAGAATTCCACAATTAGCCTCAGTAATTGGCCTCAGTCTATGGTTGAAATTGGTCGTACATATAATGAAAAAGGAGCTTACAATTAATCAGGTCTAATACCAAGTCTCTGTATTTTCAATGAGAGCTGCATGCTAGATCCTATTAGAATAACCTCATGTGTCCCACTGAGTGACTAGTTCAATTTTAGTGCCACTGCAGCGCTCCATTCCAATATACATAAAAATCAATTGTCCCTACCATAAACCATATATCTAAGATAAAGATTTTAAAAATAGTGTAAATGTTAAAACAATGTTTTTTTTTTTAATGTTATGTATTAAAAAGAAAAAAACATTACATGCAACATTCAATTGAAAAACTAAACAAACTTTGGTGGGAAAAAAGTTAAAATAAATTTATTTTCACCAGCTATTATCCTGTATTTATTTAAAATAAAACTTGGGTATTATAAGAATAATTCGCCCTTAAGTTGTAATATAACGGCTATTATGCCACCTCGGAGTTCCCTTGACCTGTAGAAAAGCACTCGCTACGTTATATGGTTAGTCTCGGTTTGTTAGGCTGGATAGAAGAACAGCAATCTACTAAATTCTATGTCAGATTCCTCTGTGTTACCATCTAAGGAAAGTTTCACTGAACCTACTTTAGAAAGGGTTTATTTGTTCCCTTTAAGAACATAGATTGAATTTGTTGCCCAGAAGAAGGAACTGATACAATGGCTTTCTTTGCTGGCAGAGTCTTTCAACCGTCTGCGTTAAGACTAATACTTGCGAGATTAACAATGACCTACCTTCCAAAACAGATCCTGCAATTAAGCATAATGAACAGCGCGGTGCTTTTTTCCCAGACAATATGATATAGTGAGTAAACATTTTTACATTCTCTGCGTTATCACTGAGCGAGCGTTGGAAGCCCCGTTGATATTGGCTCATACAGATAAATCTTAGCGATTGACAGAACTATTCCTTTGTACCTCTGGGAGCTCTGACCTTTCAGGATAAAAATTGTTTATAAGGCCAAGTGACTATTGAAATGTTCTTTTCAACCGGTCCCTCCCTGTTCTGATAATACCAGGAACACAGACAGCCCGAACACCGGCCGGCTGTGCTTGTATGTTCACGATGACTTTATATTCACTTCTTGTATAAGTTATAATTAAATCACATCTATTACCTAACTACCCTCTGAACCTTAAAATGAGCTGTCAATTTTTCTGCCACAAATCGACAGTTTATTAAATCAATGAATAGTAATACATAGGCAACGAGGGCAAAACTCCTTCTTTAATACAGCCAGATCCAGGGGGAAATGAGGGGGTGGTGTGGGGTCTGTCAGGGGCTTAGGGTGCAGACTCTGCAGATTGGAGATAGGGTATTAGTTAGGTTAGTTGGGGGAGGCTTGTTTATAAAACTTGCCTTCAATGAGAACCATAATAAACAAACCAATTTATATAATCGGTATATTCTTCAGCCAGGTCACGCGACGGTATACTCTGGTAATATTCATTCATCCAGGTTAATGTTATCTTAATATTCTTCATCCAGGTTCACGACGGTAATAAATCTGTAATATTCATTCATCAGTTCATGGTATATCTGTATATCATCCATCCAGGTCAGGTCTAATATCTGTAATATTCATTCATCAGGCCACGGTATATCCTGTAATTTCATTCATCCAGTCACGGTATAGGGGTCTGTAATATTCATCCTCCAGGTACAGAAAAAGAATGGTTATAGATTCTGTAATATTCCATCATCCAGGACATGGTATATGTGGTAATATCATCTCATCCAGGTCCACGGTATATCTGTATATTTTCATTCATCCTGTCACGGGATATCTGTAATATCCATCCTCAGGCATGGTAATAATATCCTGTAATATTCATCCATCCAGGTCAATGCTATATCCGTAATATCACATCCATCAGGTCATGGTATATCTGTAATATTCAATCATCCTCCAGGTCATGGTATATCTGTAATATTCATTCATCCAGTCATGGTATATCTGTAAATTCATCTCCAGGTCACGTAAATCGGTAATATTCATTCATCCAGGGTCACGGTAATCTGGTAATTTCATTCATCCAGGTCATGGTAATATCGTACTATTCATTCATCCAGGTCACGTTGTACTATGTTAATTCATCTCATCCAGGTCATGGTAATAAGCTGTAATATTCATTCCGTCCAGTCATGGTATCGTCTGTAAGATCATCATCCAGGTCATGGTATTCTGTAATATTCATTCATCCAGGTCAACGGTATATCTTTAATATTCATTCATCCAGGGTCACGGTAGATCTGTAATATTCATTCTCCAGGTCCATTGTATATCTGTAATATCATTCATCCCATGTCCACGGTTATATCGTAATATTTCTTTCGATCAGGTCATGGGTATATCTGTTTATAATTCACCTCCATGTCATGGTCTATCTTTAATATTCTCATCCAGGTCAGGGTATATCTGTAATATTCCTCCATCCAGGTCATGGTATAGCGTAATATTCATCCCTCCCAGGGTCATGTTACATTCTGTAAATATTCATTCATCAAGTTCATGGTATATCTAATATCATTCATCCATGTCATGTTATATCTGTACTATTCATTATCCAGGTCACGGTATATACTGTAATCTTCATCCATCCAGTCATGTATATCTGTAATATTCCTGAATTCATCCGGTCATGTATATCTGTAATATTCATCCTCCAGGTCATGGTTATCTGTATATTCAATATTCATCCAGGTCATGGTATATCTGTTTATCAGTTAGATCAACTGGACTTGAAGTTTAGTTCTTGAAGACATTTCGCTAGTCATCGACTGGCTTTCTCAATTCAGAATGATTGTACAAGAATCTGTTGGCAATAGTACCCTGGAAAGTCCCAATTAGCATATCACAGCCAGGTGTTAGGACCTTCTGAATGCACAGTACACACTTTACCAATAATGGGGTGATTTTGATTAAAATCTCCCTTTTAAATCGTTAATGTTGTACCCAACTTACTCTCTTGGAACTAACGTCTTAACTCCCCGCCTCTCTAGGCACTTCCACCAGAATACTGGAAATTAATTATAAGATTTCCAGATCACAGAGACCAAGGGAGTCAAAGCCAAGCAGGTCAGGATAAACAAAAAAAGCTTAATTAGCACATCTTATCTCTTCAAGTGTATTGGTTTAATTAGGTTTTTATGCATAATCTTTATACACAGAACAAGTACCCCCACGTTACCATGAAAGGAACTTTTGTAAAAACTAGATCCTTCCATAGGGGTTTGTGGAGTCGTATACGATAGACTATTCTAGATAGCGGGGGGATCGTGGGGGGGGCTGGAAAATATTTCCTAGCTGCCAATTTCATATTGTGAATTTGACAACGAGGCCCTTGGTCCCCTCTATACCGCAAACTAAAGGGGATATTGCACACATCCTCAAACACGCGGTTTTCAGCGCAGATGTCGAAATAGACGATAGTTATGTACGTTAAAGCCTTGTGTTTCTGCTGAGTTTGTGACCTTTTCTTTGATGCCTTTAATTGCACCTAACAAAAAAAAAACTGCCACATCAAAAGCAACGCTGATTAGATTAAAATCAGGTAATTATTCCTAAATGATTATTTGGCATCTCCCTGCAATGCATTTCGCCTTTTCTATCATGTCCATTTTTGCACTGTACAATAGCACAGACTAACCACAGCGAAATCGGTAAACGCTTCCCCTTGAAACCCATCTGTCTAAGACCGCTTTCAGTCCCTCAGCATAAGACAATACAGCCAACCACCCCCCTTCCTTTTTTTGTTAGATCTCCGTGAGTAACAACTTACTCATAACTGCAAGTCTGTTTTGCTTAAGGGAAATTGTGAATATTGTTTCCTCATGGCATGCCAGTAAAATATACAAAGAAATCATCAAACCTACAATAGAAGCCTGTTTTTTTCTGCTGGAAATATAAATAAATCATAATTCCCCATTCGAGGAAGAGGTTACCGTATGCCAGATACCCCAAAAATTGCCAATGCACGATTATAATAACCAATATTTTTATATTTAATAGGGACTCTGTTATATCAATTCACTTTAGGATATAATGATAGAAGGATTGAGATAAGCGATGAACATGAACACCAGTTATATAGTGGATAATGCACCCCACTGTAAATTATAAGGAGTTCCTTGCCATATAAAAGTAGAGGAGTATAACATATTTGGTTTAGTTCTCCTTAGATGCCAGTTCTGGGGTGGTTTTTACAGTTTTGTTGGTGATTTGGGTATTTTTCAGATTCTGGAGCATTGAAATTTAGCTATTTTCTCCTTTAACACCTTTAAACAACATGAAACTGTGTAAATTCAAAGAAGTTATTATTGTTCTCCAGTCTGTAACACTTAGGGGCTGTATTATTTGCCTTGAAGCCCTTAAGCTTGTGCTGAAAATGCCCTGAATAAGAGACTTCACCCCTCTTGTAGCCTGGGGAAGCTCTGTCTGGGACTAATCGAGAAAATGGTCCTCTCAACTAACATCCCTGCTCCCTCCCACGCAGACTCTGAACGAACCAATTCTGGGGGCCTTCATCTATTCTAATCAATAATAGAAAATTCCTTCTGGACACACCATGAAAGTCCACGAGAACCGCCGTCCGGGGCTATTGCACCGTAACGTAATTGCCAGTGACAGATTTGACAGACAGTCTAGACATTAATTATTGGAAAAACCTGTGTGAGGTGTTAAAACTTTTTTGGTGCTCGAAGGGAGAAGAGATTCATTGTAAAGACAATGACTGGTCATCCCAGAGCAGATTCTCATTCCCTGAATGCTCCCACCCACACAGGATAATATTCCTGGATTAGAGTTCAAACCCTTTCCCTGTCGTGCACAATTAACGCTATTCCGTGTCATCCTGAGATATTAGGAAATGTATACCCTTTCCTTTTCAGGAATTTTAAAGTCGCCGTTACCCCATCAGCCATGGTCGGACCCAGCAGTGAGTAAATTTACTACCGGAAATTATAGACTTTTCTAGAATAAAATCGGTGTTCATCTGGATTGTTACCTGGAAGGTGGGGACTGGGAGGGGAATACAATCTTTTTCCCTCTGCACTACAAAACATTGTGGATTTGATGGCCTAAACCGTGACAATCCCAATTCAAGCATGCAACCAGTCGCTGCTGTCAATTGTGGGGCCCCGACAGTTTTAAGCGCGAAAAAAAAAACCCGCCCGCCACCACCACCACCCACCGCAGATTAACCCTTTACTTTGGGCGTAATTATCGCAAGAACCCACCCCGCGTCGAACAGCTGGTCTTAAGTAACTGAAGGTTAACTCCTTTTGGGGGATTTAGCCAGAGCCAGAATTGGATACTGGAAAGGGAGATCTACACGTGGGGGTGTAGGCATACACGGTAACGATATTTCCGTTCCAATTGTTCGCTTACGAGACATTTTCCTGGTTTTCATAGACCAATCGGTCAATCGATCGGTCCCAAAAAAAAATCTCGAATAAAACCTGATTGGCAAGATGGGAATATTTCCATTTCCCAGCTACAGAACCAAACCTTCTGTAGTTTTCAAGCTGAAATCTATGGAAGATTGGCCGTGCAAGGGGAGGATTTCGTCGGTTCTTCGATCGAATTTAAGATCGTTTTTTTTGGACGGTTCAGCAAATCCGATTGAAAATATTGGACCGTGTTTGCCCACCTTTAAAGAGGAGCGATTGGTCCCTACAAACTTTTGCAATATTGTATTAACTACAAATGCGCGGATTTTAAAGGGATCTAGACTGAACGCTTCAACATGAAACCCATACAGTTTTGTCAAATAGCGACAATAGGACATCGGCTCCAAAGCTCATTGTTTGGACCACACAGTATACAGATCTCGATTTCTTGCGTTTAGAACCAGCCCATTGTAACGCTTCTATAGAACAGATAAGAATATTATTATGTGTTTTGTAATAATGACGGTGGTTAGAATTCCGACAAACTACCAATGATTGTTCAATCCATCGCTACCCAGATGCATTTGATAAATGAGCCACTGTGCCTTATAGGATAACATTAGGCCTAAAGAGATCGAGGATTTCCGTGTGAGATAAATTTTATTTTGGACAATGACTTTTCACTTGCGAAACATGCCATTAGAATCTCAGCTAAGGTTAAAGGTTGGACTAGATTGGACGTATGTCTGTATACACCCTCCAATACATGTTTACTATTTAACTGTTATACGACATATGGGCGGATAACGGTTTGGACTAGAATGACGTATGTCTTTATACAACCTCCAATACTATGTTACTAGTAACTGTTATACATACTTATGGGTAGGGTAATAAAGGTTGGACTATAGATGGACGGAGGGTCTTTATATACCCTTCCATACTATGTGACTCATGTAACTGTTTTACAGACAGTATGGTGGGTATCAAGGTTGGACTAGATGGACGTATGTCTTTATACAGCCTCCAATACTATGTTACTATGTAACTGTTATACATACATTTCATGGGTAGGGTATAAAGGTTGTACTAGATGGAATGGATGTCTTTATACAACCTCCCAATACTATGTTACCATTTAACAGTTATACAGACATTATGGGTAGGGTATAAAGGTTGGATTAGATGGACGTATGTCTTATACAACCTTCCAATACTAGGTTAATATTAACTGTTATCAGACCCATTCTGGTTAAGGATATAAATGGTTGGACTAGAATGGAAACGTATGTCTTTATACACCTCCAATACTATGTTTACTATTAAACTGTTCATACAGACTTATGGGTAGGTATAAAGGTTGGACTAATTGGATGGATGTCTTTATACAACTCCAATCTATGTTTACTATGTAACTGTTTACAGACATTATGGTAGGGTATAAGGTTGGACTAATGGGATGTTTCCCTTTTATACAGCCTCCATACTATGTTACTAATGTACTGTTATAACATCATTTGGGTAGGTAATCAAGGTTGGACTAGATGGATGGATGTCTTATCAACCTCCACTACTATGTTACTATGTAACTGTTTAGACAGACATTATGGTTAGGGTAACAGGTTGGACTAGATTGCTATGTCCATTATATCTCCCCCCCAACATGTTTACTATGTAACTGTTATACAGACATTATGGTAGGGTTAAAGGTTTGACCTAGAATGGATGGATGTCTTTATACAACCTCCATACTAATGTTACTATGTAACGGTTAGACAGACATTCTGGGTAGGGTATAACGGTTGACTAGGATGGACGTAATGCTTTATTCTACCACCTCCCAATACTATGTCCTATGTAACTGTTTATACAGACATTATGGGTAGGGTATAAGGATGGACTAGATGTACGAAGTCCTAGATACAACCTCCAATACTATGTTACCGATGTAACTGTTTATACAACATTATGGGTAGGGTATAAAAGTTGGACTAGATTGACGTATTCTTTATACAACCTCCATCTATGTTACTATTTAACTGTTCTACAGACATTATGGGTAGGGGTTAAAGTTGGACTAGATGGACGTATGTCTTATAATACAACCTCCCATACTATGTTACTATGTACTGTTATACAGACATTATGGTAGGGTAAAAGGGTGGACTAGATGGAACCGTATGTCTTTATACAACCTCCCATACATTTACTATTTCTGTTATACAGACATTATGGGTAGGGTATAAAGGTTGGACTAGATGGACTTAATGTCTTTATACAACCTCCAATACTATGTTACTATGTAAACTGTTATACAGACATTATGTGTAGGGTATAAAGGGTTGGACTAGATGGATGTCATGTCCGTTATATATAACCTCCAATCCTATGTTACTATGTCGTTATAAAACAGACATTGTTGGTCTGGTATAAAGGGTTGGACAGATGGACGTATGTCTTTATACAACCTCCAATACTATTTACTATGTAACTGGTTTATACACAGCATTATTGGTAGGTATAAGGTTGAACTAGACTGGACGTATGTCCTTTTAATACAACTCCAATACTATGTTACTATGTACGTTATACAGACTTATGGGTAGGGGTATAAAGGTTGGACTAGATGGAATGTTTATGTCTTTTATATAACCTCAATACTATGTTACTATGTAACTTTATACAGACATTGTGGGTAGGGTATAAAGGTTGGACTATATGGACGTATGTCCTTTTATACCAACCTCTCCAATACTATGTCCTAGGTAACTGTTATACAGACCATTATGGGTAGGTATAAAGGTTGGACTAGATGGATGTAAAGTCTTTATACAACCCCAATACTATGTTACTATGTAACTGTTATAACAGCATTATGGTAGGGTATAAAGGTTTGCTAGATGGACGTATGTCTTTATCAAACCTCCAATACTATGGTTACTATTGGTTAAACCAAAAACTGGTTATACAGACATTATGGGGGTAGGTTTAAAGGTTGGACTATATAAAGGTTGGACTAAATGGACTATGTCCTGTCTAACAACCTCCAATACTAATGTTACTATGTAACTGTTCCAAACACAGCTTATGGTAGGGTATAACGGTTGGACTAGATGGACGTATGTCTTTATACAACTCCATACTATGTTACTATGTAACTTTAATAAAGACATACGTCCATCTAGTCCAACCTTATACCCTACCCATAGATGTCGTATAACAACTCCATACTATGTTACTAGTAATCTGTTTATACAGACTTATGGGTAGGATATAAATGTTGGCTAGATTGACGTATGTCTTTATACAACCTCGTTCCAATACTATGTTACTAATGTACTGTTATACAGCCATTTGGGTAGGGTATAAAGGTTGGACTAGATGGACGTATGTCTTTTATAACAACCGCCAATACTATGTTACTATGTAACTGTATAAAGAATACGTCCATCCACCCCCCATAGTCCAACTTTATACCCTACCCATAATTCTGTAATAACAACCTCCAATACTATTTACTATGTACCTGTTATACAGACATTATGGGTCAGGTTATAAAGGTTGGACTAGTGAGTATGTCTTTTTACACCTCAATAAAGATATACTAGTACCTTTATAAGCATTATGGGTAGGGTAATAAAGGTTTGGACTAGATGGATGTTAGGTCTTTATTACAACTCCAATACTAATGTTACTATGTCACTGTATCAGACCTATGGTAGGGTATACAGGTTGGACTAGATTGTATTGCTACAAACCTCAATACTAGTTACAAGAGGAGCAATATTCATTATAAAATATTTACCAATATCGATTCTGATAGCCTACATACAGGCAGTGACTGGAGTGCGTGATGACAACCATTGGAATATCCATTTTCCCAGTATCACCATCCCTGGTGTTCCAGCCCATATAGAAGACCCTCGTCACTAGCTAAAACTAGTCCATATTCAGTTACCTAATGAGTTAAAGCTTTTTGATATTTATACTATAACTGAGCTCCCTCTGCTTTAACAATTTAGTAATTAATCTTTTTAATCCTTTTTAGTTTTTAAATAATAATTTAAAAAGTTTTGGCCTGCAGTATCCCTTTAATATTGACCTGGTTCTGTAAACCATTTGTTTTAGTTAGACAGAAAGGTCGTACCGATCGGTGACCTTGCAGCGCTGGCCACCATGTAACTACAGTTTAATGGAGCACAAGGTTATTGTTTGGGAAATAAAACAGCTGGGTTTCACCAGCAGACCGGAGCTACGTTCGTCCCAGGAACGTGCAGATTTCACACATAAATTCATCTTTATTTTTCCCTTTTTTAATATGTGGTTGATTGGTGGGTCGAGAACCTCCCCCTACACCAAGGAGGGAAATGACTACACAGTATATCCCAGAAAGCTTCAGAGTTCCCCATCCCGCCGGTGTCATTAACTTCCTGGGCTCTTTATTCCCATTCCATTTTTCTTTCCTTGTTTCCACAATTCCGAGTCTTGGCTTAGTCTCCCACACAAATAAAACATCCCTGATGTGAAAGAAGATGAAAAATAAAAGGCAGCATCTTCAATGTTAATCATTCGCCGCACGGAGTGTTTTTCGGATGTGTTCCTATGGTTATGTTTTTTGTGTGAAAGTTTTCTACTGCAGGAGGAAATACAATAGGAGCCGTCCAAAACGCGGAAGTAATTTCAGTGGTTTACGCTGCAAAACTTAGAAAAAAGGACTCACATCCCGAAAACACGGGAAGGCATTGCCATTAACACACGTTAGGCTACATGGAATTTATCGCCGCTCGAGCCTAAAGTGAAGGAATTCACACTTGACCCCCCTTCTCCTCCCGTGTCCTGCGGCAGAGCATGCTCACTTAAGATCCCTGCTAGGAAAGACAGGAATTACCTGCCATGACATAAATTCGTTGAGAGGGATCTTATTAATGCAGGCCGAGCCCGATTCATGAATACGGGAAGTCACTCAGCATTAGTTCTCCAGCAATAACCTCTACAAATGTCATTTAAGAATGTTATTTTAGGGGTTATTTCAAGGTACAATGGAAGGCTTTTATATAACGATTTAAACCTTAACTAACTTTCGTGGAGACCACTGTTCCTTTCCCCCCTTTAAACCTTAAAATATAGAACCTCAAACCTTGTTTTATTGAGGCTTTTACATGTTGTTCTTCGACCCCCCACACATATGTAAGATTATTGTCGGATGAACGCGGCCGAATGAACCACCATTTTTGCGCGCGAACCAATAACCTGCGATTCCAGTGAGTGACCCCATTTTTCTCTGGATCTTTCCCCCCTCCCTTTCTACACCTCCCACAGAATAGGCTGTGCGGTTAGATTTAGAGAACTATTAATGTACTTACTGCATTCAGGTATTTCAATTGTTTAAAATGGTGCAATGTTTGCCCCAACCATCTAGGATGTTAGCTTTCAATGAGCTACAAATCTGATTGGTGGGGCCAAAATTAGCACCGTTTAAAAATAAGAACTTTTATTAAATAATCTTGTAGTACTGTGGTGTAATAGAGTATAAATGTGAATAACCAGTTACCCATTAAAAAGGGCACGGAACTCAGATTGACTTTAACATCCGTTCATTATGCGATTTTATTCTAACCCCACAGTCCAATGTGCTTCAGAACAATATGTCTGTGCACCAGTCATGTAAACTACCCACCATCTCTCTGGCTATATAACAAGCATCGACTTTGGCGATCTGAAAGAGAGCTTTTAACTAACTGCGGGATGTTTTTCCTCCCATAACGATATACAGCAGCTAGCACACTGGGTGGGGGTCTCTACGTTAACAATGCACTGAAGCGGCAATCTCGGGGAACCCCGACGGCCGAAATTGTTGGGAGTCTGTGAGAATATTTTGGTGGCAACACCCTTTCTCTCTCTACCTCCAATCTATGTAGCGTCCATAGGCAAAAGAATGACCATGAGAGTTTGTGTACAGGGTGGTAATGGTGGGGGGGGGGGTTCACGACCTATGTGGACCCTACAAAAACAACAAACAAACAAAAAAAACCAAAGCCCCCGCATTTCCTTTGGGCAGCCAGCCCCCTGGAAAAATGGATTCCCTACCCTCTGTTGAAGCCATGATTTGTGTTGGTACCATCTTACACAAACAAATAAACTTCAGTCAACCGTATTTAAAAAAATCATCCCTCACGTCCGGTGAACATTTTTAAGTTACTTTCACAGTAATGTCGATAGAAATAATGGGGTTTTAGGGCATCCTCAACGGCATTTCTAAAGTAGCACAATCGTTGTCGATGAATGCAGGTAAATAAACAGGTGCTATGGATCATATCAGCACCCTACTCCACTACAGCCCTGGATCCTGGCCCTCCAGATGCAGTACGTCACGCCAGGGAATGCTGGGAGTGGTAGTTTATGGGGAAACCCTTGTCCAAATCATACAAAAATTCCCTCGCACGTTGTTGGGTTCTTTTTAGGACCGATCGTGCAGCCGCGTAACTAGGCGTTCCGTTTTTCTAGGTCATAGTCTGTATCGTCATAGGAAAGTTAGAAAAATGGCCCCCCTATTGTGTCGTGACTGTCTGCTACCCGTCTAGGGCCGGAATAATCGCAGGAACGCACCTATTTTCCAACACCACGTATAAAAATCTTTTGCCGCCGTTCTCCCCTTTTAACTGTATTAATTGAGAAATACAGTTTGAATGAAGCCTGTTCCAGAACACCCGGGCAATGAGGAGGTTTTACATAATAACGGATATTAAGAAAAGTTAAATCCTACAGTCCAGTGATCAGATTTATATTACTCGTCTCACGAAAACAATCGACTCTCAATGTCGAAACAGCTTCAGCTGTATTTTGGAAGTTACCACCGCAACTGCGGGAACGGGACACCCCATCCTCCATTTGTAATTCTGAAATACGTATTATGTAAGTTTACACATCCGCTTTTTCAGCACAATACAAGAGAAATGTTTCTTGTTATTGTGGTGGACAACAGACCGGATTTAACCATATCCATGATTCCCCAGTCCATGGTCAGAGGCCGTATGGAACCATATCCCATGATTCCCCAGGTCTGGTCATACCGGATGTACCATATCCCATGATCCCCCGTCATGGACAGAGCCGGATGTAACCATATCCCATGATTTCCCCCATGCATGGACGACCGATGTAACCGTATCCCATGATTCCCCCAGGTCATGGACAGAGCCGATTTAACGCCATCCCATGATTCCTCGCCAGTCATGGACAGAGCCGGATGTAACCATATCCCATGATTCCCCATCATGGACCAGAGCCGATGTACCCATATCCATTATTCCCCCAGTTCCATGACAAGCCGAATGTAACCCTATCCCATGATTCCCCCAGTCATGGAGCAGAGCCGGATGTAACCATATCCGCATGAATATCCCCCAGTCAGTGGCACATAGCAGGATTGTAACCATACCCATGATTCCCGCCAGTCATGGACAAGCGGAATGTAACAATAATTGCTATGGTCCGCCCTGTGCCCTGTTCTCGTGCTGTGCCAGATCACTGAAAATGGGCACTTGGCCTACATGGTTTGACAATAGCCGTCATCTGATTTGTCAGGTTAATGGGCTCCTTCACTATGGGTATTCAAATTGCAAAGGCAACTAACAAGTCACCCAACACTTTACTATGATGTATTTCCCCCAAGCAATAAACATATTAAGAGCAATATACAGTTAAAGGGCAAATACACTGCCCCTAACCACCTCTCCCCTAACCCCCTCTCCCCTAACCCCCTCTCCCCTAACCACCCACCCTCTCCCCTAATGAGTACAAAGAAAGAACAGAAAGAGTTATGTCCTCACACCCGAGTTCACTGCAACTTGCCAGTTGGTCAAACTTGGGATCACAGTGTGGCCCTGCTGGGACAACAGGACACACACTACTCGACTGGCAGAGTCCCATAAGCTGGGCTGGCATTGCGATACCGTCTTTTGGGAGTAGCATATAGGCCAAACCAGGGTAAGGCCTGCAGGTATTGATATCGGAGATGGTTTATAATGATATATTATGGTTCAAAAGAAATGATGAAAATACATAATGCTGTTGGAAAAACACCATTAAATTCAATATCTGTCAGTATTTACACAAATCTTCTGTGTGCCTCAATCCAATAGGTTGTGAAGGTATCCCTGTAACGATTATTTGTAGCATAGCAAACCATCAGATGTTAGTGTTTAACTGGTAATTTGCAGTTAATAACACATCTGATGGTTGCTGCAGATTAATACACATTTGTTTCCTTTTACTGCAATAACTATGTCTCTTCCCCGTTATTGGACCTAAACCAATCACTCCCCCTCCATGTGTGCGTGGTGGTACTTCCCATACATAACATGACTCACTACACAGAATCTAAAGTTTGACAATACACTACTACTTCCTGTGACGTTTTCCCGAATGGATTCCGGATCCGTTAAGACCAACACTTCAGCTGTAGTAACGTTTAATCGTAGGTTATTCCCGTCTTGGGACATCGGGGGAATTTTTTAGGTTTAGACTGCTGGGTAGTAAGATGTAAAACCAATTAAAAGTTGTCAGATGTTTGAACAACAATTGGACTTTATAATACTTTATGGTCAGATCTGTAAACTTCCAAAGGAAATGTAAAACATTTGTACCAAATGTGCAGTTTTAAACAAGACATACTGTTATTTTCCTATCACCATATTATGTGGTCCCATTTGCCTGGTGATCTTTTTTCACAGTATATCTTACAGAATTTTTCCACTACCAAAATCCAGGTAATAGTTTGCCAAACCTTTAAAAGCAAATGCCCCACCAAATACTAAACAATGTAGGGTCATTTATAGCCTCCACCCTGCTTAATGAAGGCTGTTAGCGAATGGGACAAATATCCAATTCAAATCGCCTCCCATTTACCCTAAGGATGTTTCACAGGCACATTTCCTAAAGCGCAGATCTTCCTGCGAAATAATCGACCTTGATACCATTGACCCAACACTCACACAAAACTCTCCTTAGTTAATTAGTAATGCAACAGTGAATTATAGGAGAATGCGCCACGAAATATAGGGGATAGGGGATAGGTAGGATGTAAGGATAGATTTATCATATATAGATATATAGATATCATATACCGTGCTGGTTACCAGATAGGTAGGATGTAAGGGTAGATTTATCATATATAGATATATAGATATCATATACTGTGCTGGGTATCAGATAGGTAGGATGTAAGGGTAGATTTATCATATATAGATATATAGATATCATATACTGTGCTGGTTACCAGATAGGTAGGATGTAAGGATAGATTTATCATATATAGATATCATATACCGTGCTGGTTACCAGATAGGTAGGATGTAAGGATAGATTTATCATATATAGATACCATATACCGTGCTGGTTAATTCTGTGTCAGCGACACATGAACACCGAAAGTCAGCAGGGCCAAATACTCATAGCAGTTTACGCAGTTACCAAATTGGGGCCATATTTATAAAGGCGCGTATATCTATTTTGCGATACTGTGCCTTTAATGATTGTTGCTGTGATCGAAATGTCTGATCACGGTCATAAAGCAACGATATTGATCGTAAATCTACAATTGAGGGCATAAATTTACGGCCGTGATTAGAGATTTACGAAACACCCATTCAATACCATTGCGGAATTTCTACTACATAGTATTGTACGATCATGACCGTACATTTGCTATACCCCTACAATCTATTATGTTGATGAGTTGATTGTCTAGGGTTACATTTCCCTTATGGTAGTAGGCTATTTTGCAATATATAATACAGAGGACGAGCTGTTGGGGGCAAAAAAAGAAAACACAAAAAGGCCAATAAAGGCAAATAAATGTACAACAAAGGTACAAAAAATGGAGACTCTAACCAGTGTTTTCTCAACCAGTGGTCCCTGAAAGGCTGCATGGGGGTCCTCAAGAGATTGACAGAAACTTATGGATCCACCATTTGTGGATACAGATTATTTTCTATAAATGTATCAATATTTTGTATGATTATGTGTTTGAGCGCATTATTTAAATAGGGAGATATTTGTAGATCATTTAGATTTGTATAAATTATGTATTTTGATGATGTGACACACTGAGAAAGAAATATAATAATATATAATCATTTTATGTAGGGTTCCCCGAGAGCAGGAAAATAGTTTCAAGGGGTCCCCACAGATAAAAGGTTGAGAAACACTTCTCTAAACCACACTTATCAATTGAATGTTAAAAGTGTATAAGGATTTTCCAGGTTTTATTGGTCCTTGGATGTTCCTCTAATTTTACCTATTTAGACAGAGTTTCTTGTTTGTGTGTCATTAAGTCTGTGGTGATGATGTCAATGTATGCACCAATGACAGCACCAGGTGGAAAGTGGTGGATGTGTCATGGAATGTTACTTTCCGGTGGGCATCCCCCAATTTTGTGTTCGGTTTGGTATAGAAAATAACTTGAAATACATATTAAAATAAATCCATCAGGGCTGGGATTGATGTCTGATTGGCATTGCCAGGTCAGTGCGTAAATGGGACCTAACCCTAAATGTTATTCTAATGTTACATGATTAACCTGATCTTGAGACTTGATTTAAGGATAAGGGGTGAGGTAAAAATAACCTCATATAAAATCAGAAGTGCCCAACAATGCAGTCAAGTGTCAGGTCCCAGTCTAGGTCTTGATCCCACAGTGAGTTTCTCTACTTTTCTGTCGCCATGCATTTTTGATCGCAATTTTTTTGAATGGAAATCAAAGGAATCAGTTCCCACTATGAGTGTTACACTCTGAACTTTTTATCAGTCGCATTGGGCACAACTTTTGGTCCCTTGAGTCCATTTTGCACTTAAATTATGGGAATGATACTATAGGGAAGCAGAGAATGATCCACTTCCTCCAGAAAATGGGACACGGGGCAGCATTCCAGCATTAAAACGAGCCAAACACACCTCCAAGGTGACCACTTCCTTGCTAAAGAAGCTGAGGGTAAAGGTGCTGACCTGGCCAAGCATGTCTCCAGCCCTTAACCCTATTGAGCACAATCATTATGTGCTGTTACCAATTAGGGTAGGATGTAAGGAGAGATTTATCATATATAGATATAGATACCATATACTGTGCTGGTTACCAGATAGGTAGGATGTAAGGTTAGATTTATAATAGATATAGATATCATATATTGTGCTGGTTACCAATTAGGTAGGATGTAAGGATAGATTTGTTATATATAGATATATAGATACCATATACTGTGCTGGTTACGATAGGTAGGATGTAAGGCTGTAGATTTATCATATATAGATATATAGTACCATACTGTGCTGGTTACCATATAGGTAGGATGTAAGGGTAGATTTATCATATATAGATATATAGATACCATATACGTGCTGGTTACCAGATAGGTGGATGTAAGGGTAGATTTATCATATAGATATATAGATACAATACTGTGCTGGTTACCAGATGGTAGGATGTAAGGTTAGATTTATCTATATAGATATCATATATTGTGCTGGTTACCAGATGGTAGGATGTAAGGTAGATTTATCATATATAGATATATAGATACCATATACTGTGCTGGTTACCAGAAGGTAGGATGTAAGGATAGATTTATCATATATAGATATATAGATACCATATACTGTGCTGGTTACCAGATAGTTGGGAGTTAAGGGTAGATTTATCATATATAGATATATAGATACATATACTGTGCTGGTTACCAATTAGGTAGGATGTAAGGGTAGATTTATTATATATAGATATATAGATACCATATACTGTGCTGGTTACCGGATAGGTAGGATGTAAGGCTAGATTTATCATATATAGATATATAGATACCATATACTGTGCTGGTTACCATATAGGTAGGATGTAAGGGTAGATTTATCATATATAGATATATAGATACCATATACTGTGCTGGTTACCAGATAGGTAGGATGTAAGGTTAGATTTATCATATATAGATATATAGATACCATATACTGTGCTGGTTCCCGATAGGTAGGATGTAAGGTAGATTATTATATATAGTATATAGATACCATATACGTGTTGTGTTACCAGATAGGTAGGATGTAAGGTAGATTTATCATATATAGATACATAGATACCATATACTGTGCTGGTTACCAGATAGGTAGGATGTAAGGTGGATTTATCATATATAGATATATAGTACCATATACTGTGCTGGTTACCGGATAGGTAGGATGTAAGGGTAGATTTATCATATATAGATTATAGATACCATATACTGTGCTGGTTACCAGATAGGTAGGATGTAAGGGTAGATTTATCATATATAGATATATAGATACCATATACTGTGCTGGTTACCAGATAGGTAGGATGTAGGGTAGTTTATCATATTAGATAAAGATACCATATACTGTGCTGGTTACCAGATAGGTAGGATATAAGGGTAGATTTATCATATATAGATATATAGATACCATATACTGTGCTGGTTACCGATAGGTAGGATGTAAGGATAGATTTATCATATATAGATAATTGATACCATATACTGTGCTGGTTACCAGATAGGTAGGATGAGGGTAGATTTATCATATATAGATATAGATATCATATACGTGCTGGTTACCAGATAGGTAGGATTAAGGGTAGATTTATCATATATAGATAATAGATACCATATACTGTGCTGGTTACCAGATAGGTAGGATGTAAGGGTAGATTTATCATATATAGATATACAGATACCATATACTGTGCTGGTTACCGGATAGGTAGGATGTAAGCTAGATTTATCATATATAGATATATAGATACCATATACTGTGCTGGTTACAGATAGGTAGGATGTAAGGTAGATTTATCATATATAGATATATAGATACCTATACGTGCTGGTTACGATAGGTAGGATGTAAGGGTAGATTACATATATAATATATGATACCATATACTGTGCTGGTTACGGAGAGGTAGGAGTTAGGATAGATTTATCATTAGTATATATAGATACCATATACTGTGCTGGTTACCAGATAGGTAGGATGTAAGGTAGATTTATCATATATAGATATATATACCATATACTGTGCTGGTTACCAGATAGGTAGGATGTAAGGATAGATTTATTATATATAGAATATAGATCCATATACTGTGCTGGTTACCAGATAGGTAGGATGTAAGGGTAGATTTATCATAATATAGATACCATATACTGTGCTGGTTACCGATAGGTAGGATGTAAGGATAGATTTATCATATATAGATATATAGATATCATATACTGTGCTGGTTACCGGATAGGTAGGATGTAAGGGTAGATTTATCATATATAGATATATAGATACCATATACTGTGCTGGTTACGGATAGGTAGGATGTAAGGTGATTATCATATATAGATACATAGATACCATATACTGTGCTGGTTACGGATAGGTAGGATGTAAGGGTAGATTTATCATATATAGATATATAGTACCATATACTGTGCTGGTTACCGGATGGTAGGATGTAAGGCTAGATTTATCATATATAGGTACATAGATACCATATACTGTGCTGGTTACCAGATAGGTAGGATGTAAGGCTAGATTTATCTATATGATATATAGATATCATATACTGTGCTGGTTACCAGATAGGTAGGATGTAAGGCTAGTTTATATTTATAGATATATAGATATCATATACTGTGCTGGTTACCAGATAGGTAGGATGTAAGGATAGATTTATCATTTATAGATAGATAATCACATATACTGTGCTGGTTACCAGATAGGTAGGATGTAAGGATAGATTTATCATTATAATATATAGATATCATATACTGTGCTGGTTACCAGATAGGTAGGATGTAAGGTAGATTTATCATTATAGATACATAGATACCATTATACTGTGCTGGTTACCAGATAGGTAGGATGTAAGGGTAGATTTATCATATATGATATATAGATACCTATATACAGTGCTGGTTACCGGTAGGTAGGATGTAAGGATAGATTTATCATATATAGAACATAGATACCATATACTGTGCGGTTACCGGATAGGTAGGATGTAAGGATAGATTTATCATATATAGTACCATATACTGTGCCGGTTACGATAGGAGGATGTAAGGATAGATTTATCATATATAGATACATAGATACCATATACTGTGCCGGTTACCGGATAGGTAGGATGTAAGGATAGATTTATCATATATAGATACATAGATACCATATACTGTGCCGGTTACTGATAGGTAGGATGTAAGGATAGATTTATCATATATAGATACATAGATACCATATACTGTGCTGGTTACCGGATAGGTAGGATGTAAGGATAGATTTATCATATGCAGATACATAGATACCATATACTGTGCGCGTTACCGGATAGTAGGGTGTAAGGATAGATTTATCATATATAGATACATAGATATCATTACTGTGCTGGTTACCAGATAGGTAGGATGTAAGGGTAGATTTATCATATAAGATACATAGATACCATATACTGTGGCTGGTTACAGATAGGGTATGTAAGGATAGATTTATCATATAGATATATAGATATCATATACTGTGCTGGTTACCTGGTAGGTAGGATGTAAGGGTAGATTTATCATATATAGATATATAGATACCATATACTGTGCTGGTTACCAGATAGGTAGGATGTAAGGGTAGATTTATCATATTAGATATATTATATAGATATCATATACTGTGCTGGTTACCGATAGGTAGGATGTAAGGTAGATTATCATATATAGTAACCATATACGTGCCGGTTACCGATAGGTAGGATGTAAGGATAGATTTATCATATATAGATAATAGATACCATAACTGTGCCGGTTACCGGATAGGTAGGATGTAAGGTAGATTATCATATATAGTAATAGATACCATATACTGTGCCGCTTACGCATAGGTAGGATGTAAGGATAGTTTATCAATATAGATAATAGATACCATATCTGTGCGGTTACCAGGATAGGTAGGATGTAAGGTAGATTTATCATATATAGATACATAGATACCATATACTGTGTCGGTTACGGATAGGTAGGATGTAAGGATAGATTTATTCATATAGATACATAGATACCATATACTGTGCCGGTTACCGATAGGTAGGATGTAAGGATAGATTTATCATATTAGATAATAGATATCATATACGTGTGGTTACCAGATAGGTGATGGATGTAAGGGTAGATTTATCATATATAGATATAGATACCATATACTGTGCTGGTATACAGATAGGTAGGATGTAAGGTAGATTTATATACTAGATTATAGATAATTATACTGTGCTGGTTACCGGTAGGTGGATGTAAGGGTAGATTTATCATATATAGATATATAGATACCATATACGTGCTGGTTACCAGATAGGTAGTGTAAGGGTAGATTTATCATATATAGATATATAGATATCATATACTGTACTGGTTAGGGGTTAGGTAGGATGTAAGGTAGAATTATCATATATAGATATATAGATACCATATACTGTGCTGGTTACCGATAGGTAGGATGTAAGGATAGATTATTAATATTTATATAGATACATATACTGTGCTGGTTACCGATAGGTAGGTGAGAAAAGGTATATTTATCATATATAGATATATAGATACCATATACTGTGCTGGACCGATAGGTAGGATGTAAGGTAGATTTATCATATATAGTCTATAGATATCATATACTGTGCTGGTTACCGGATAGGTAGGATGTAAGGGTAGATTTATCATATATAGATACATAGATACCATATACTGTGCTAGTTACCGAGAAGGTAGGATGTAAGGGTAGATTTATCATATATAGAATACATAGATACCATATACTGTGCTGGTTACGGTAGGTAGGATGTAAGGGTAGATTTATCATATATAGATAACATAGATACCATATACGTGGCTGGTTACCGGTAGGTAGAGATGTAAGGTAGATTTATCATATATAGAATATAGATATCATATATGTTGCTGGTTACGATAGGTAGGAGTGGGTAGGATAGATTTCATATATAGATCATAGAACCATAGACCGTGCTGGTTACCAGATAGGTAGGATGTAAGGGTAGATTCTATCATATATAGATACCATATACTGTGCTGGTTACCAGATGGTAGGATGGTAAGGGTAGATTTATATATATAGATATATAGATATCATTACTGTGCTGGTTACCAGATAGGTAGGATGTAAGGGTAGATTTATCATATATAGATATATAGATATCATATACCGTGTGTTACAGATTGGTAGGATGTAAGGTAGATTTATTAGATATAGATACAATACTGTGCTGGTTACCAGATAGGTAGGATGTAAGGATAGATTTATCATATATAGATAATAGATACATAACTGTGCTGGTTACCAGATAGGTAGGATGTAAGGGTATATTTATCTATGTAGATACCATATACTGTGCTGGTACCAGATAGTAGGATGTAAGGGTTATTTTATATAGATATAGAATCATATAGTGCGGTTACCAGATAGGTAGGATGTAAGGGTGATTTATCATATATAGATATATAGATACCATATACTGTGCTGGTTACCAGATAGGTAGGATGTAAGGGTAGATTTTCATATATAGATATATAGATACCATATACGTGCTGGTTACCAGATAGGTAGGATGTAAGGGTAGATTATCATATATAGATATATAGATACCATATACCTGCTGGTTACCAGATAGGTAGGATGTAAGGGTAGATTTATCATATATAGATATATAGATATCATATACGTGCTGGTTACCAGATAGGTAGGATGTAAGGGTAGATTTATATATATAGATATATAGATACATATACCGTGCTGGTTACCAGATAGGTAGGATGTAAGGGTAGATTTATCTATATAGATATCATATATGTGTGCTGGTTACCAGATAGTAGGATGGAAGGGTAGATTTATCATATATAGATATATAGATACCATATACCGTGCTGGTTACCAGATAGGTAGGATGTAAGGGTAGATTTATTATTAGATATATAAATACCATATACTGTGCTGGTTACCAGATAGGTAGGATGTAAGGGTAGATTTACATATATAGATACCATATACGTGCTGGTTACCAGTAGGTAGGATGTAAGGTAGATTTATCAATATAGATATTAGATACCATATTACTGTGCTGGTTACCAGATAGGTAGGATGTAAGGGTAGATTTATCATTATAGATATATAGATCCATATACCGTGCTGGTTACCAGATAGGTAGGATGTAAGGGTAGATTTATCAATATAGATATATAGATATCATATACCGTGCTGGTTACCAGATAGGTAGGATGTAAAGGTTAGATTTATCATATATAGATATTAGATACCATATACGTGCTGGTTACCGATAGGTAGGATGTAAGGGTAGATTTATCATATATAGATATATAGATACCATATACGTGCTGGTTACCAGATAGGTAGGATGGAAGGATAGATTATCTATATAGATATATAGATATCATATACCGTGCTGGTTACCAGATAGGTAGGATGTAAGGGTAGATTTATCATATATAGATATATGATATCATATACTGTGCTGGTACAGATAGGTAGGATGTAAGGGTAGATTTATCATATATAGATATATAGATCCATATACGTGCTGGTTACCAGATAGGTAGGATGTTGTAAGGTAGATTATCATATATAGATTATATCCATATACTGTGCTGGTTACCAGATAGGTAGGATGTAAGGATAGATTATCATATATATAGATACCATATACCGTGTGGTTACCAGATAGGTAGGATGTAAGGTAGATTTATCATATTAGATATATAGATACCATATACTGTGCTGGTTACCAGATAGGTAGGATGTAAGGTAGATTTATCATATATAGATATAAGAACCAAATATACGTGCTGGTTACCGATAGGTAGGATGTAAGGATAGATTTATCATATATAGATATATGATACCATATACTGTGCTGGTACCAGATAGGTAGGATGTAAGGGTAGATTTATCATATATAGATATCATATACTGTGCTGGTTACCAGATAGGTAGGATGTAAGGAGTAGATTTATCATATATAGATATATAGATACCATATACTGTGCTGGTACCAGATAGGTAGGATGTAAGGGTAGATTATCATATATAGATATATTCATATACTGTGCTGGTTACCAGTAGGTAGGGTGTAAGGTAGATTTATCATACATAGAATATAGATACATATACTGTGCTGGTTACCGGTAGGTAGGATGTAAGGGTAGATTTATCATATATTGATTATAGATACCATATACTGTGCTGGTTACCAGATAGGTAGGATGTAAGGGTAGATTTATCATATTAGATATATAGAATCATATACTGTCTGGTTAGGGGTAGGTAGGATGTAAAGGTAGATTATCATATATAGATATATAGATACCATATACTGTGCTGGTTACCGGATAGGTAGGATGTAAGGTAGATTTATCTATATAGAATATAGTACCATATACTGTGCTGGTTACGGATAGGGAGGATTAAGGGTATAGTTATCATATATAGATATATAGATACATATACGTGCTGTGGTACGATAGGTAGGATGTAAGGGTAGATTTATCATATATAGATATAGATATATACTGTGCTGGTTACGATAGGTAGGATGTAAGGGTAGATTTATATATATAGATATCATAGATACCATATACTGTGCTGTTACCGGAAGGTAGGATGTAAGGGTAGATTTATCATATATAGATAATAGATACCATATACTCTGGCTGTTACCGGTAGGTAGGATGTAAGGGTAGATTTATCATATATAGATATATAGATACCATATACTGTGCGGTTACCGGTAGGTAGGATGTAAGGGTAGATTTATCATATATAGATATATAGATACCATATACTGTGCTGTTACCAGATAGGTAGGATGTAAGGGTAGATTATCATATATAGATTATAGATACCATTGACGTGCTGGTTAACAGATAGGTAGGATGTAAGGGTAGATTTTATCATATAGATATTATAGATACCATATACCGTGCTGGGTTACCAGATAGGTAGGGGTAAGGGTAGATTTATCATATATAGAATATAGATAGCATAATACCGTGCTGGGTACCAGATAGAGTAAATCTGCCCTTGCCAGTACCCCA
The DNA here is from genome assembly GCA_019447015.1 of Hymenochirus boettgeri. Classification (NCBI taxonomy): domain Eukaryota; kingdom Metazoa; phylum Chordata; class Amphibia; order Anura; family Pipidae; genus Hymenochirus; species Hymenochirus boettgeri. The sequence continues at coordinate 1,246,310 of CM033475.1, read as the reverse complement.
GTGGGTACCCCAGATAGAGTAAATCTGCCCTTGCCAGTACCCCAGTGGGTACCCCAGATAGAGTAAATCTGCCCTTGCCAGTACCCCAGTGGGTACTCCAGATAGAGTAAATCTGCCCTTGCCAGTACCCCAGATAGAGTAATTCTGCCCTTGCCAGTACCCCAGTGGGTACCCTGATAGAGTAAATCTGCCCTTGCCAGTACCCCAGTGGGTACCCCTGATAGAAAAAATCTGCCCTTGCCAGTACCCCAGTGGGTACCCCAGACAGAAAAAATCTGCCCTTGCCAGTACCCCAGTGGGGTGCATGCTTCCGCTTATGGTCGTGCCTTCCATAGATGTAAATCTGCAGCCTCAGTTCCCCCAATTCCAATGATCTGTCCCTTGTTACTCATCAGGGTCCCAAACACATTGCAGATAATAAGGAATCTCCTCCTCCTGGTCTAATCCTATTTGTACATCACACAAAGGTCACCATAGACCAAGGTAGTGATGTAACCCTAATAGGTAGTGATGTAACCCTAATAGGTAGGGATGTAACCCTAATAATACACATCACCTCGCTATTCTAACCTTATCTATTTACCTCCATCTTGTTCCAGGTATAAATTTTGTGGCACCGGCCCAGTGAAAGCCAAAGACCTTCAGACACTCACATTATGTGACTCTGCTACCAAATGAACCTTAATAAAATAAATATAAATAAACACGTAAGACTGTCTCCTGCTAATGATACATAATGGTCACAGTGCAATGATAACTAGTGATTCCTATTGGTGCAATTGTGAACTGCACCCAATGTTTAACTCCTGAAACAAAAGCAAAGAAATGGAAAGTTCATATTTTGTACCATAGAGGTTAATGCATGAAAGGCAGGTCGGAGCTAATACATGTAAAGGAGGTCAGAGCACATTGTATCATAGAGGTTAATACATGTAAAGGAGGTCAGAGCACATTGTATCATAGAGGTTAATACATGTAAGGGAGGTCAGAGCACATTGTATCATAGAGGTTCTACATGTAAGGAGGCAGACCACATTGTCCAATAGAGTTAATACATGTAAGGCTTCGAGCACACACTTGTCATCATAGAGGTTATACATGTAAGGGTCGGAGCACATGTTAACTATGAGGTAATACATGTAAGGGAGGTCAGGCACACATTGTTTCTTGATGTACATACATATGAGGAAGGTCGAAGCACATTGTTACCAGTAGGTTACATCATGATAAAGGACGGTCGGAGCAATTGTCCATAGAGGTTATAACATGTAAAAGGTCGGAGCACATTTACATAGAGGTTTACATGTGAGGAGGTTCGGAGTCACATTGTACCATAGAGGTTAATACATGAAAGGAGTCGGAGCCATATATTCATAGAGGTTAATCCATGTAAGGAGTCGGAGCACATTGTACTAGAGGTTATACATGTGGAAGGTGGTAGGCACATGTAATCATAGAGTATACATGTAAAGGAGGTCGAGCACATTTTACATAAGAGTTAATATACATGGAGGAAGGTTGGAGCACATTGTACCATAGAGGTTATACCTGGTGGGGTGGGGGATGGGTTGGGTCAGAGCACATTGTATCATAGAGGTTAATACATGTAAGGGAGGTCGGAGCACATTGTACTATAGAGGTTAATACATGTAAGGGAGGTCAGAGCACATTGTTTCATTGAGGTAAATACATGTGAGGAAGGTCGGAGCACTTGGTATCAGAGGTTAATACATGTAAGGAAGGTCGGAGCACATTGTACCATAGAGGTTAATAAATGTAAAGGAGGTCGGAGCACATTATATCATAGAGGTTAATACATGTGAGGAAGGTTGGAGTACATTGTACCATAGAGGTTAATACATGTAAAGGAGGTCGGAGCACATTATATCATAGAGGTTAATACATGTAAGCGAGGTCGGAGCACATTGTACCTTAGAGGTTAATACATGTAAGGAAGGTTGGAGCACATTTTACCATAACGGTTAATACATGTAAAGGAGGTCGTAGCACATTGTACCATAGAGGTTAATACATGTAAGGGAGGTCGCAGCACATTGTACCATAGCGGTTAATACATGTAAAGGAGGTCGGAGCACATTGTAACATAGAGGTTAACACATGTAAGGGAGGTCGGAGCACATTGTACCATAGAGGTTAATACATGTAAGGGAGGTCGCAGCACATTGTACCATAGAAGTTAATACATGTAAAGGTGATTGGAGCACATTGTTTCATTGAGGTTAATACATGTGAGGAAGGTCGGAGCACATTGTATCAGAGGTTAATACATGTAAGGAAGGTCGGAGCACATTGTACCATAGAGGTTAATACATGTAAGGGAGGTCAGAGCACATTATATCATAGAGGTTAATACATGTGAGGAAGGTTGGAGCACATTGTACCATAGAGGTTAATACATGTAAAGGAGGTCGGAGCACATTATATCATAGAGGTTAATACATGTAAGCGAGTTCGGAGCACATTGTACCATAGAGGTTAATACATGTAAAGGAGGTCGGAGAACATTATATCATAGAGGTTAATACATGTAAGCGAGGTCGGAGCACATTGTACCTTAGAGGTTAATACATGTAAGGAAGGTCAGAACACATTGTACCATAGAGGTTAATACATGTAAAGGAGGTCGGAGCACATTGTATCATAGAGGTTAATACATGTAAAGGAGGTTGGAGCACATTGTACTATAGGTACTTAGGAGGTTAATAACATGTGTAAGGAAGTTGGAGACATTGTATATGGAGTTAATCACATGTTAAAGGAGGGTCGGAGCACACTTATATCATACGAGGTTAATACTGTGAAAGGTTTGGAGCCATTGTTACCCATAGAGGTTAGCATACATGTAAAGGGGTCGGAGCACATATATCATAGAGGTTAATACAGGTAACGCGAGGTCGGAGCACATTGTACCTTTAAGGGTTAATACATGTAAGGAAGTTGTGCGACCTTGTATCATAGAGTTTAATACAGTGAGGACGGTCGTGGAACATTGTATCATTAGAGGTTATTTACTTTTTTAACACTGTAAGGGAGGTTGGAAAGCAATGGATATAGAGGGTATATAACTGTAAAGGAGGTCGGAGCATTGTACTGATAGAGGTTAATACATAAAGGAGGTTGGAGCAACATTGTACTATCGAGGTTAATAACTGTAAAGGAGTTGGAGCACTTGTACATGAGTATACTTAGAGGTAGTGAATTAGTTACATGTAAGGATAGCACTGGTCCTGAGTTAATTCACCTAAGGAGTGGCCACTTGCTAAATAGAGGTTATCATTAGGGAGTGATGACACGCATGAAGGTATATGCGGAGGTGAGGCACTTCGGTCTATGTGAGGGGTGGACCAGTATCATAGAGGTTAATAACCATGTGTAGGAAGGGTCAGAGCAACTTGTATCCATAGAGGTTAATACTGTAAGGAGGTCGGAGCAAAATTGTATCAATAGAGTTATACATGTAAAGGAGTTTGGGAGCACATTGTACTATAGAGGTTAAAATGTAAGGGATGTCAGAGCACAGTTGATCATAGAGTATACATGTGGGAAGTAGTGGACATGTACAATGAGGTATACACTGTAAGGGAGGAGTCGAGCACATTGTAACCACAAGAGGTTAAACATGTCAAGGGAGGTCGAGCACACAAAACATTGGTACCATAGAAGTTAAACATGATTAAAGGGAGGTCGGAGCACATTGTTACATAGAGGTATACCATGTACGGAGGTCGCAGCACATGTACCATGAGAGTTATACATGTAAGGAGGGTGGAGCACCATGTACCTAGAGGAATACATGCAAGGAAGGTGGGAGCACATTGTAAAATAGAGGTTAAATAAAGTAAGGAGGTCGGAGCACATTGTATCATAGAGGTAATCTTAAAGGAGTTCAGAGGCAATTGTTCATAGAGGTTATACATGTAAAGGAGGTCAGAGCACATGTGTTCATAGAGGTTATACATGTGAGGAAGTCGTAGCACATTGTAATCAGAGGTTAAACTGTACCGGTAGGTACGGAGCACAGTGTACCATAAGAGGTTAATACATGTAAGGGGTTTGGGGCAATGTACTTAGAGTTAAATACTGTAAGGAAAGGTTGGGACATCATTGTCAACATAGAGGTAAACAAGTAAAGGATGGTCAGAAGCACATTGTATCATGGAGTGTTAATACATGTAAGGAGTCCGTAGCAACTGTATCATAGAGGTTAATACATGGAGGAAGGTCGGAGGCAATTGTATCAGAGGTTCTTATGTTGTAGGAAGGTCGGAGCAATTGTTACCATAGAGGTTATACAAGTAAAGGAGTCAGAAGCACATTGTATCTATAGAGGTTAATATTGATGAGTCGGAGCACATGTATCAGAGTTTAAAACACATGTAAGGAAGGTCGGAGCCCATTGTCCCATAGAGGTTAATACATGTAAGGGAGGTGCGGGGCACATTGTACCTTAGAGGTTAATACATGTAAGGAAGTTTGGAGCACATTTTAACCATACGGGTTAATCTGAAAGGACGGTCGTAGCACATTGTTACCATAGAGGTTACATACTGTAAGGGAGGTCGCAGGCACATTTGTACCATGAGTAATACATGTTAAAGGAGGTCGGAGCACATTGTAACCTATAGGTACACAGTGTAAGGGAGGTCGTGAGGCACATTAGCCATAGAGGTTAAGTACATGTAAGGTGACTGTCGCCGCACATGTGTACCAAGTAAGTTAATACATGTAAAGGTGATTGGAGCACATTGTTCTCATTTGAGGTTAATACATTGAGGAAGGTCGGAGCACATGTATCAAAGGTTCATACATGTAAGGAAGGTCGGAGCACATTGTACCCATAGGGGTTAATACTGTAAGGGAGTCAGAGTCACATTATATCATAGAGGTTATATACATGTAGGAAGGTTGGAGCACATTGTACCATAGAGGTTAGACATGTAAAGGAGGTCGGAGCACATTGATATCATAGAGGTTAAACATGGTAAGCGAGTTCGGGATCACATTGTAACCATATAGAGTTAATACATGTAAAGGAGGTACGGAGACATTATATATAAGGGTTAATAACATGTAGCGAGGTCGGAGCCATTGTACCTAGAGGTAATACATGTAGGAAGGTCAGAACCACTTTACCATAGAGTGGTTCATACATGTAAAGGAGGTACGGGGCACATTGTATCAAGAGGTTAACACATGTAAAGGCAGGGGGGAGCAACTTAGTATAGAGGTTATACATGTAAAGGAGGTTGAGCACATTTGTACCATAGAGGTTAATACATCTAAAGAGGTTGGACGACACATTGTACTCTAGAGGTAATAATCCGTAAGGAGGTTGGAGCACAATTGTACAATAGAGGTTAAATAATGTGAGGAAGTTCGGAGCACATTTACCATAGGGGTTAATACACTTGTAAAGGAAGGGTCGGAGCACATTGTACTTAGAGGTTAAATGCACTGTAAGGGAGGATGGGCACATTGTCCTGATTCCAAATCACTACCCCCCCCCCAATACGCCGATCGGGGGAAACATTCTGATCTTTTTTGTGAGCGCTTTGTCTACACAACAGCCTAAAAATTATGGGTGTGAAAGAAATCCGGGAGATTCTGGGCCTGAGAGACTGAAATATTCCCTGTGTTGTATTTGCTCAGGTTGAAAATCCAACCCATGTGTACATAAGCCTTATTGGTCTATGTCCAAAAAAAAATGTTTAAAAGAATAAAAATAAAATCATTTTTCATGGAGGAAGAGATACTGCCTCGCACTTCCTTTGTTTACCTACAAATAGATGAAATCCGGTAGTTGAAGATGCCTCGCATGAGAGCTGGATTTTGAGAGCAATCCAAAAGAAAAACTATCCTGTGGCAAACAAAAACTCCCTTGAATTTTCTAGAATGACATTTAAAATGATTAAGGAGAACTAAGCCAAAATATAAAACGGATCGGGTCCAACATGGCTGGATCTCTTACTGAGCAAACTGATCACTTTACAGAGTGACCGATCTGCCTATGGGAATAAAACCGACCTCCCCGGTCTTCAAACTATGTTACACTTTCACCACAAATAAACTTAATAAATAAAACTGTTCTTGTTGAGTTAAATACGGGCCACAGCTTTTAATAATCTTTACAAAATACAATGTCTCTTAACATATTAACCCCCACACCATTATGGAATGTTCCAATCCCGCCGTAAGATCGAACTGGAACGCAGGCCTCCAATTTATCAGGAGGGCAGGTACCGGCTTTTGCACTAATTACCACCTGAAGACACATTCCAGAGATCACTGTGATTGGCCGGTCCGATATTGTCATTGAAAATATTCCTCTTTTCTTGAAATCCTATGTAATTTGTACTTCCCCTTTAACCATCCAAAATGAATAACAACAGTGGAATAGGTTCCGTGTCTGAGATGGTAATGTTATCTTAATGAAAGTCAAACTATAATGTTATGAACAGACCAATCAGATATAAGGACTAGAGGAGGAACATTCAGTTATCTTCTTTATTGTCCCAACATTAACCCTCCTTTACATCCCTGCCCATCCAATTCTAATTATCTAACCCCCCCCAGTTCAGATCACAACTCCAGTTATCTGTGGGTTTACTTGGTGGTGTGCTCCCCTAAACACACCCAGGATGTAAGTGCAGAGTTAATTTACTGTGGTAAAGGTTTCTGACAGTGAGCTGTAATACAGAAAGATATATTCTTATTGGACAAACATTACTTCTAGAGAGGAAAATTGCCAGTACAGTTGCGTATTAATATTAATAAAAAACCCGTGGGTGTTAGCACACATATTTTGCCAAAATATTAGTAAGATCAACAAACCTCCAGGATGTGAGTAGGACCAAGTGCGGAAGACGTCTTTCATGTGTTTGTATACAAATTATTTGACACTGTGGAACTGTCTCCAGCAGATGTGGTAATGGCAGTTCATTGAATAGGCTTAAAAAGGAGGTGATAAGTTTGCTAAAACTAAATAATATTGAGAATTACTGGTATTTAATACATATACTGTAGTTCTGGTTGGTAACAGGGATACTATAAAATATTGACGCATTACTGGATAATACTATATAACGAGTTTGGTTGAGGTACCGGGATACTAATAATATTGGAATTCTGGTATTATACATATACTGAGTTCTGGTTGGTACAGGGATACTATATACATCATTGAGTTATTACTGGTATTAAATACATATAACTGTAGTTCTGGTTGGTACAGGGTAACTATATAATATTGGAGAATTACTGATTAATTCACTATACTGTAGTTCTGGTTTGGTACAGGGATGACTATATAATATTAGTGGAATCCACTGGTATAATACATATATTGTAGTTCTGGTTGGTACCGGGATTACTATATACATTTGCGAAATTCTCGGGTATTAATACATATCTGTGTTATGGTTGGTACAGGCTACTATATATAGATTGAGCAATTACTGGTATTAATTACATATACTGTTAGTTCTGTTGGTTACAGGGATACTATTATACATATTGAGAATTTTGGTATTATATCATACTACTGTTAGTTCTGGTTGTACACAGAGAGAATAAGACTATATAAATTGAGATTACTGGTATTAATACATAATACTGTAGTTTCGGTGGTACAGGGAATACTATATAATAATTGAGAATTCTGGTATTATCATATCTGTAGTTCGGTTGGTACAGGGATACTATAAATGTTGAGAAATTATGGTATTAATAAATGCTACTGTAGTTTCTGGGTGTACAGGAGATAATATATAATAAAATCGAGAATATTAGTATTAATACTAACTCGGTAGTTCTGTGATTGGTACAGGGATTACTTTTATATTAATATTGAGAATTACTGGTGATTAATCCATATATGTAGTTCTGGTGGGACAGGGTTAACTATATAATATGAGAATTACTCGTATTAATACCATACTGTAGTTCTGGTGGGTACAAGGGATACGATACAATATTGGGAATTACTGGTAATTAATTACATATCTTTAGTTCTGGGTGGTACAGGGATACTATATACATATTGAGAATACGGTATAATATATATACTGTAGTTCTGGTTGGTAACGGGAGATGAACCTATATAATATTGAGATCTACTAGTATTATAATACATATACTGTGTTCGGTTGTACAGAGATACTACTAATATTGAGAATTATGGTTATTAATACTACTACTGTAGTCTGGTTGATCCAGGGTACTTCTGATTGCCTTTGAGTCAGAGGAAATTGTTTTCCCCCTATTCTATGCTGTTTTTTTTTGCTTCCTCCGATCAAACTGGTAGGGTTATAAAAAAAAAAAAAAAAAGCGAGGTGAAATAGGTTGGACTTTATGGACGATGTCTTTTTCAACCTTATTACTATGTTACTGTTGTAACACATGATCAGTAAAACTTGCATTTTCTAATTTTTTTATGGAACATTAACCTCCCATAAGCTGTAACACAATAGACATATATTGGGTGTCAAAGAATACGAATCTAGTCACCAACACCATGTTTACGTACATAGTAACATAGTGAGGGAAAGAACGTCATTGCCACTTAACCATAATGTCTGAAACAGTTAATGTACATAATTGAGTATAGAAGGACATACCCAGTCAACTTATCCACCATGTCTTCATACATTAACTAGTATAGTTTATAGCATACGTCATCTATACCCTACATAGTCTCACATTCATGAGTATAGTAGAAGCATAGTCAATATCAACTGTATACCTACCATAATCGTATCATTACGAACGTATGCGTTGTTATAAAGACATGTCCATCTAGTCCACCTTTATCCCCTACCCATAATGTCTGTAAGCACAGTTACCAAAGTACATACGTATTGGGGTTGTATAAAGACAATCGTCCATCTCGTCCAACTTTATACCCTACCATAATGGTCTGTTAACATGTTACATGTAACATATATGGAGGTTGATAAGACACTAATCCCATCTTCCTTTATATCCTACCCATAATGTCTGTAAAAGTTACTAGTAAATAGTATTGGAGTTGTAGTTAACGTTCCCGTCCATCTAGTCCAACAACTTTATATCCTACCCATATGTCGTAAAACAGTACATAGTAAATAGTATTGGAGGTTGTATAAAGTCATAGTCATCATAGTCCAACCTTTATACCTACCATAATGCGTTCTGTAAAACAGTTACATAGTTACATAGCTATTGGAGTTGTATAAGGATCATACGTCATTAGTCCAAACGCTTCATACCCTACCCCTAATGAGCTGTAACCAGTTACATATAGACATAGTATTGGAGGTGATAAAGAATAATCCCTCAGTCCAACCTTTATAATCCCTACCCCATAGATGTCTGTCTAAATGTTACAAAGTAACATAGGATTGGAGGTTGAATAAAGATCAAAACGTCCATCTAGTCCAACCTTATACCCTACCCATATTCTGTAAAACATGTACATAGTAAAAGTATGGAGGTGTATAAGGATCAACGTCACTAGTTCCAACCTTTATACCCTACCACTAATGTCTGTCTACAAGTACATAAGTAACAGTATGATGGAGTTGTATGAATAGCATCGTCCATCTGAGTCCAACTTCTAACCCTACCATATGCTGTTATAACAGTTACCTAGTACATCTATTGGAGGTTGTATAAAAGACATACATCCATCTAGTCAAACTTTTATACCCTACCTCCATGAATGCTGTAATCAGTTACTGTAACACTAGTATTGGGAGATTGATAAAGACATACGTCCATCTAGTCCAAACTTACTACCACCCTAATGTCTGTATAAAAACCCAAAAAACGTTACATAGTAACATAGTATTGGAGGGTGTATAAAGACATACGTCTATCTAGTCCCAACCTTTATACCTACCCATAGTGTCTGTCTAACAGTTACTAGTAACATAGTATGGAGGTTTAGATAAAGACTAACTTCGTCATCAATGTCAAATTTTCTACCCTCCCATAATGTCTTGTATACAGTTACATAGTAACATAGTATTGGAGGTTGTATAAAGACATACATCCAACTAGTCCAACCTTATACCCATACCCCATAATGTCCGTATCATACAGTACATATTACCATAGTAGTGGGTTGAATAAAAGACACTACGTCCAGCTGCTTCAACCTTTTACCCTACCCATAATGTCTGTAATAAACAGGGTTACAGTAACATAGTAATGGCGGTTGTATAAGTCAATAGGCGTCATCCTAGTCCACCGTTATCACCCTACCCATAATGCTGTCTAAACAGTTACAGTAGTAAACATAGTATTGGAGGTGATAAAGGACATACGTCCATTCTAGTCCAAATTTTTATAACCCTATCCCCATAATGTCTGTATAACAGGTTACATGAGTAACATATTATTGGAGGTGTTGTAAAGGACAACGTCCATCTAGTCAACCTTTTAACCCTACCCATAATGTCTGTTCTAACAGTTACATATAGTAAGCGAGGTAGGGGGTGGGAAAGCGGAGGGGTGGGGTTGGAAAGGGGGGGGGAGGGGGGGGGGGGGGGGGGAGGAGAGGAGTGGAGGGGGGGGGGGGGGTGGGGAGGAGCGTCCAGCGGGGAGGCAGGGGGGGAGGGGGGGCTCTGGAGGGCTAGGGGCAGGGGGGGGGAGGGGGGAGGTGGGGGGGTATGGAGGGCAGTTGGGGCGGGGCAGGGGGGGGTATAGGGAGAAGGGGTATTGGGAGGCGGTGAGTAGGGAGGGGCCGGGAGGGGGAGGGGTGGGGGTCAGGTGGGGCTGTGGGGGGCAAGGGGGGGAGGGGGGGGGGTGGGCCTGGATGGGGGGGACCTACCATTGAATTTCTGTGTAATTTCTGTAATAGTATTGGTTAATAAAGGCTTCTAGTTACCTTTATCCCTACTTCTTATAACATTTCCATGGTTTTACGATTATGTATTGGGGTCTTCCGTCCTTTTAAGTATCGTTTTCCATTAGTAACTTTCTCCTAATATGTCTGTTTTTTATTACGGTTTTATTTTTGTGTGTGTTTTTTGGAGTCTGTTATTTGTATAAGACATCATCCATCTAGTCCAACTTTAGCCTACCCAACTATGTCTGTATAACAGTACAAGTAATTAGTATGGAGTGTTGTATAAAGTACTAGTCCATCTAGTTCCAACCCTTATACCCTACCCATAAGGTCTGTATCAACCGTACATAGTAACCAAGATTGGAGTTGTTAGTATCAAAGACATCCGTCCATCTAGTCCAACCTTTATAACCTTACCCATAATGTTCGTCTAAACAGGTTACATCAAAATAGTACTTGGAGGTTTTGTATAAAGGACATACGTCCATCTAGTCCAACCTCTATACCCTAACCCATAATGTCGTTATACAGTACATAGTAACACAGTATTGGATGTTGTATAAAGACATTATTCCTTAGTTCGCAACCTTCTTATACCCTACCCATAATGTCGCTATAAACAGTTACATAGAAACACAGTATTGGGGTTGTAAAGACATGAAACGTCCATCTAGTCCGACGTTTATACCTACCCTAATGTTGTAAACAGTACATAGTACATAGTATTGGGGGTGGTAAAGACAACGTCCTCTAACCACACCTTTATGAACCGCACCCAAATGTTGTATAACAGTTACATGTAAATAGTATTGGAGGTGTATAAAGAACATACTCCATCCTAGTCCACCTTTAACCCTACCCCCCATAATGTCTGTATAACAGTTTACAATAGTAAACATAGTATGGAGGTGTATAAGACTACGCCATTAGTCCACCGTTATACCCTACCCATAGGTCCTGTATAACAGTTAATAGTAACATAGTATTGGAGGTTGTATAAAGACATACGTCCATCTAAGTCAACCTTTTATATCCTCCCCTAATGTCTGTATTAACACCGTTACATAGTATATAGTTGGAAGGTTGATAAGACATATAACGTCGTCTAGTCCCAACCTTTATCCCTCACCCTTAATGTCTGTCTAACAGTTACATAGTCAACATAGTATGGAGTTGTATAAAGACATACGTCCCTCTAGCTCCAACCTTAACCCTACCCATAATGTCCTGTATAAACAGTTACATAGTATAAGTATGGAGTTGTATAAAGAACTATACTCGTCTAGTCCAAACCTTTATTTATACCCTCACCCTTAATGTCTGTCTACAACATTTACATAGTACAATAGTATTGGAGGTGTATAAAGACATACGTCCATCTATCCACCTTATACCCTACCCTAATGTCTGTTATAACAGTTACAAAGTAACATAGTTGGGGGTGTATAAAGTAGTACATCAATCTAGTCAAAATGTATTTTGTCACGCATTGTATTATTTTTTTGTATATTCATAAAATTTAATACAATACATTTTTTTTTGGGGCTTTGTTATTGGACACCCACACAGACAGCAGTAAATAGTACACTATAAAAATGGTGCTAATTTGCCCCAACCAATTAGATTTTATTAACATATGATTGGTTGGGCAAATTAGCCACCATTTTTAATGATAGAGACTTTACTGAATCGTCCTGTATATGTCGTTAGTTTGGGTGTGTAAATTAGCTGTGTAATCAAATTTGGGTTGTTTTGCAACAAAACAAAAAACTTTTGCCCATGTTAGGGCCAAATACTATAGGGTTGTGTGTTTTTTTTACTAAGTTAGTGCTGGACCTCAATGGGACTAGCTAGAGTTGAAACCTGAGTTTGAGTACGGAATTTTATGAGTTCGTATGAACTCGGATTTTCAACACTCTTCGAACTTTGGACTGTTTCGAACTCGTCAGTACTTTGTTCGATAATATCGAGAATTGAGGTTATTGATCGATAAACCCTCCGACTTTAGCGAGGCATAACCCTGAACGATTCAGATTTGGTAACCCTCAGTGTCGGGGATAACACTTGACTTAAGCAACCCTCGACGTGGTGTTACGTACCCTTAAGTTGTGGATAACCCTTCATGTAGCCTTCGCAACCCTTGAAATTGTCCATAACCTCAGATGACGATAACCATTTGATGTGTAGGCGATCGGTTTCGGTAGCCTCCACAATCAATCGAAGCTCGAAAATAGCCAATCGTGAGAAAAGTTAATTGTTAAACAAGTTTTGGTGATATATATGGTTATCCAGACCATTTAAGGAAGTTACCTTTGTTTTTACTACATTTTATCAGAACTTTTGTCAAACTACTGTATTTGTCCTTTTGAGTTTTATGGCCCATTTCAAAACTATTGAAATTTTACTGAAGTTTAAAAACAAAACCGAACTTTAGGAAGTTGTCCATTTCTACTGGTCCGAGCAGTTCCAAAACTATTTTTGAAAATAGCTGGGAGTTAAGATCTGCACAAATTTTCTGCATGAAAAATATTCCCTAAATTGCCATAAGTGAGTGTTTAAGAATTTTAATATGGAGGTAAAGACATCTGGAATATAATTAATCCCTTTATTGGCTAACAAAGATTGAAAATGGCAAGCTTTCTTGAAGAAACCTACATTTTGGAAAGCTTGCATTTTAGTTAGCCAATAAAAGGGATTGTTTTATACTCCAAGATTAGAGACTGTCCGAACTTCGCAAAACCGGTCAGCGAGCGAGACCCTAAAATGGAAAATATCCCTTTTTCGAAATCAATGTATTTTCAAAAATTTTCGTAAAATCAGAACTAGAAATCTCTAATTTGAAATACGTATTTTTCGAAATACGCGTATCCCGTACTCGAAAATATTTCGAAACACGTATTTACGAAAACAACAGAAATCCTCGTATTTTTGAAAATATGAGAAAATATAGAAATCCGCCGGTTCAGAAGGCGGAAAATCCGGAAAAATTCACCGTTCGCGAACGGATAACTCTCGCGTATCCCGGGTTCGGATCCACAAACAGGGCATCCCGTAGCCAAATGTCTTCATTTTAATCAAATGGCTAACATGGACATCCGACTACTAATCTATATGCAGTGTCATTTTGAAATTCTTTTTAAGCAAATCTTGATCTTAACCTGTTTATTTTTGCTTTTAATCCTTCCCCTCCACCAATACCCCTAAAGCGCAATCAAGAATTTTAAAGATATTCATAGGTATCAGTTTCCCTCATGTCCCCAAACAAGTATGATTCATTTTAATGTTTATCCACCAGTATCCCGTACAGTACTCTATCTTTAATTATCTTGGCTCCCATTAGTTTATGTACAGTAACTATAATTCAACAAGGTTCGGGGCAACCTGTAACACCCAATCCCCCCTAAAAATATTGAATTAAAAAGAGGCAAAATGTAATTTCTTTTGATAGAACAATACCAGCCATGCCCACAACCCTTCATTTGGGGTTCTCGATGAGACCTTGTGGTTTGGCTTTCAGCTCAGCTGACGACTGTAACCCGTGCAAGTTGAGTGTAGGGAGTTTCTCTCACTAGGACTGTAGTATTTATGCATTTTTTTAAAAAGATTTGGGGGCATTACAGTTGTAGGTAAAATACTCACGGCATTGTACAAGGGCCATTGTTATCTTGTAGTTTATACATGTTGGTAAAAGGCGTTATAGCACCTTAAGCTTCAACAGCAAAGGCTCCTTGGTGTTAGTGTCGAAGAAGAGTCGACCCAAACTGTGCAGAGCCTGCTATATGTCCCAAATGGCCGCGTTTTAAAACCCCCCAAAAATAAAATAGAGACCGGTGGTTTCCTTGCAAACTACCATTTTTTTCAGCTAAAAATCTTAATTATTTAAGTTAAAACATGTGGCCTTTAATTAATTTCTAGGAAGGACATTGGATATTTCAACATCAAAACCGAACAACCACATCAGATCACACATTTTCCACATTGAAAAAATGTTTTTCACATCAGAATTGGGACGTTTTGTGAGAAAAAATATTTCAATCACATTTTTAATCAATAGAAACCATGTCCAGATTGAACTGCCAAATCTTTCTTTTCAGAGTCCTAAGGTTTCTTTCATGTTAATTTATCAACATAAACACAATCAGAGCCACAAATCCATCCAACAACCTCCTTAATTTCAGATCATGAATGGAGAGCGTCGGGGATGTTTGTTACACTCAGGTTACACAACGGAGAGTCCTGAATCACTGACGATTGCACAACGGCCTAGTGCGCAAAAATTAGGACCTGGTTACAAGATAGGAGAGAAATAATTTGAGTATATAATACCAAAGTGTCAAAGATTTAACAACAGGTCTTTTGTTAAAAAATATTAAAAATATTATAGAAGGGAACTATATTTTAATACTCAGAGAGCCCTTGGATTTATTCAACTGTCCTTGGTACATTGTTCATTGGTCCATGGAAGAGTATCCAGTCCAGACCACCGTTATCTCGTCCCGTAGCCCCCTGCAGTCCATCTAAATGCGTAGGGTCTCTAAACTTGAATCTACAGTTTGGCTAAAAGATTTTTATTTTATACTATATATTAAGTATTATTATTACTTATTATTATTATTATATATTATTATTATCTTATTTGTTTTAATCAGCAACACCATGAGGTATGAATGGTAGAGATGGACCTGAACTTTAAGGCATATCCACCTTAAAAAACAACTGTAAATAAATGTTTCCTTAAGGTTGACCACCCCAACCAGCCATGATAACACAAAAAAAAAAAAACTTTCAGATATTACTTTACGCCACCCTCGCTCAACAATATCTTCTTCCCTCTCTGCTAACCGGACACACAGAGGGCCAGACCAGTCAGCCGCGTCTGTGATGGCTGCCGGTCCAGCCATCACAAGACGTGGCTGCGGCTGTGAAGATAAGGCTCAAGTAGCGGAACTGTAGTAAATATCTGGAAAGTTTTTTTAGTATTATTATAGAGGTTGGGATGGCAACCCTGAGATCTCTGTAATTAAAAGCGAGAAGGAAGGGGTGGCAAATGGAATCTGGAGGGGATGTCAGGCCTCCTCCCGGAGGACGTCACAGAAGGCAGAGACCATTGGACAGGAAGACAGCTCCTACTCTTCATTTTCCTGGCTTTGAAACATGGACTTGGAGGAGAACCCTAGGAGCGGTGTAAGGTTAAGGATTTTTAAAAACAAGGGGCCACACTTGGGCAAGTTTAGGTTTAGGGTGGACACTGCCCTTAATGTTCCGACAAACTCCAAACTCTTCCGAACTTCTCGAAATACGACTGAATAGTTTGAGTTTTTCAAACTCACAGACTTAATTTGATTAATTATCGAAATTGTATCCCTTGTAATGTAGCCTTTGATTGTTGGGTATCCCTTGAATGTAGCCTTTGATTTTGGTACCCGTGAATGAGCCTTTGATTATGGTAATCCCTTGATGTAGCCTTTTGATTTGGTATCCCTTGAATGTAGCCTTTGATTTGGTATCCTTGAATTGTAGCGTTGATTTGGTATCCCTGATGTAGCCCTTTGATGTTTGGTATCCCTGAATGTAGCCTTTGATTTTGGTATCCTTTGAATGTAGACCTTTGATTTGGTATCCCTTGAATGTACCTTTATTTTTGGTATCCTAAAGTAGCCTTTGATTTTGGTATCCTTTATGAGCCTTTGATTGTGGTATCCCTTAAATGTAACCTTTGATTTTGGCTACCTTGAATGGTAGCCCTTTGATTGTTGGTATCCCTTGAATGGTACGTTCGGGAGTTCGGCCATCTCTAATGTCCATGTCCTGTCCAGGTGAAAATCCTGACGCGGTCTCAATATCCCTAACGTTTCCTGGACAGAGAAGGAAGATTATGTTTCTATACATAATAATGACTCTAACACCTTGATCCCGTATCATGGCATGTAATTATCTTTAACAGCTTATTAAAAAATTCCTCCAGATCCTATTGCCCTAAACCTATAAAGCTTTAGTTTTCCTTTTATCACTAATGGATTTATCAGGGATCGGGGCTCACAAGATGTACTACATTTCCCTCTTTTCCGTATTTTCTTGATATTGCTTTGCTCCAATCGTAGATGGCATAAAATCAATGACTTTCTGGTCCACACAAAGGTCCACTGCCGTAAGTGTTCCGGATCAGCTTCTACATGCAATGAGGGCCGAGTCATGTACTCCAGGTTTAATAGATCCGCTGGGAATAGGAATGGAAAACAAGGTAACTATTAGAAAAGCTTCACTATTGAAATAGAATTAATAGTCATTTAGTCTAAGTTTATGGTAAAAAAAATTCAGGGAGAATTTTTATAAAAGTTCTTTCAGTTAAAATTGGTAGCTAATTTGTCCAAACCATCAATCGTTATTAACATTTGAAATCTAACATCTGAAAAATTGGTTGGGTTCAAAATTAGCACACATTTTTTTAATCTAGCAACTTTATTGAATCTCCCTGATTGTGTTGTAGGCGGAAATGTAATGGTTGATCTGTTTGCCCATCCAGCCAATGGGGACACTTACATGTACCTGCGTTATTAAATGTGGATAATGATATTACAGGCAATTCCACAACCCTCACACAGGTCACACAGCCCGAGGGCTCTCCGGATTTTGGGGTGGTCTCTCTCCGCACACTCCGCGAGACCACCCACAAAACTCCCTGCGACCTGAAACTTACCTGGCAGCTCTGCTCCGAAACACCTTCTTTTCTTCGCAAGCCCTCTGGTGATGTAATTACGTCTACACCCCCTAACCACGCCCTTCGTGTGAGTAAATACGTCACATGTAGTGGCCTGCCCATAACCCGCCCCCTTACGCCGTATGGCGCCTGCCACACTAGGCCCACCCTTTTGTGAGGTCTGACATCACTCAGTCAGATCCGCCCCCTTCTCCCCCCCTGACCGGAGCCAGATCGGCAGGGTGAAGGTCTGTATAACCTGTTTTTTTCTCCAAGTACATCAACAGGCAGTGCCCTGTGTATGTGTTATGTGTTGTTGTATGTCATTGTGCTAGGTGTATGTATGATCTGCACGCTAAAGGGTAAGTTTAATGCCATACACGCTAAGGTGATAAATTAATGCGATAGGCACTAACGAGGACGTTGGTGTGACTGAAACCTCCATTGTGTGTCCACGTCCCCGTCCCCCAAAGTTATACCAGGATATTGGGGGCTCAGCTACCCCGTGAGTTTGAATGGGTCAGGTTTGGGTTAGAAACGCGATCCGGTCTGTTGAATTTTGGCATGCAAGTTCGGGTATGGACCTTTAGAAAAACGGGCAATGCCGGTACTCTGCTAGTCATTGATAAAGGTGAATTGGGTGTTAATTCCTTACCTGGCAATCTTATGCTCTTTAGGTTGCCTTTATTGCGTGTAGGGAAACACTGATAGATCCCAGAATATCCATAAGAACAACAGTCTTGCAGTTACCTGGTACCTCCAACCCTACGAGACAAAACAGCAACAGAAGAGAGTTTAAAGAACCTATAAAGTAAAGTCTAGGACATTTATGTATATAAATGGACAGACTCATGTTTAACTACATTAAAAGGTACCTGTGGTCTACATTCAAGTGCCTTTTTTTTGAAAGGAGATGTCTTATATCCTTTATAACACAGCCTAGGACATGTCTTCCTGGATCTTACAGTAAAGTTATAGGCATGGTAAAAGTACACTTCTCGACTGCCCTGTCGCCTTTGTTCTGTTGACAGGCACTTGTTATAAGTAGATGTCCGAAACTTATAAGTTTTAGTTCAGTTTTTCTTGATTTATAAGTTCTGGAAGAGAACTTGGAAAGGTGAAATGTACTTTTGAGAATTTCGACCCTATTTTTGCGGGTTACTGATGTACAGAGATTTATTTTTAATAACCCTCAAAGAGTATATTGAACGTTCGTAACCTCGAAAATACGATTAGAAACTGAAAGTACTATGTTCCGATCATATTTCGAGGGTTATGTATTGTCAAGGTCCATGTTCAGGGTTACAGAAATAAACCTCATAATCAGTACTTTGAAACTGCGTGTTTGAAGTCCTGGACTCCGAACGTCCGCCTGTTTAGGACGGAACATTGGGATTTCGCGAAAACCGGGGTTTTGTGTCGGATTCCGCGTGCGAGTCAGACCCGTGGTCTCATCTGAGTTATAAGCTGTCATACCACACACCCCAAAATTATTTTCTGAAGTTGTTACAGATCTGGCACCATTCTCTGTATATTCATCGTACCGATGGTGCACCTTAATGAGAGAGAAACTATTTCGGTGTTGTGGCTAGATATCAAAATTAATTTATATGTTCGGGGTGGGGCTTTGATGCCGGACAGATGATTGCTTTGTCTCAGGCAGTGGCATGCTTCCAACCCTTAAAACTAGAAGCAGGACCCAGACGACCGGACTAGCAGGAAAAAACACCCTTACTTCCGTAATTGATAATCCTGAGTAGCCTTTTGAAGGTAGAGTGTGTCTTTTTATAAAGGACACTTGTATGGAACCACAGTTCCCCTTTAGTTGTCAGGAATTATGAGATTGGGACTGAGTATGGGCAGATGGATGAGTGACCGTGTGCATCATTTAAAGGAAAAGTGAGAACTAAATTTCAATGTGAGTTCCAAATGCTGCAGAAATTTGATCTTGGGACGTCCTGAACCATCTATTGTCACCAGATAAAATGCATTGATGGCTTAGAAATTAAATTTTGAGTATTCACTCAAATATATTTCAGTTGCAATTAACACTGTCTAAATTGTGTCCAAGCCCATGTAAGATGGGTTAAGTATGCAAAATACCAGCTTAGATGCAGCCAGAGGGGAGTAGTGATATTCACACTAGAGACATGTTCCCCGACCATTTCCCAGGTCCCACAGGCCATTTTACATTAAGTTACCATTGATATGTTTTAATGTATTTCATTAGAAGTTTTCAGAACACATTATTAATCTCTAGACATCCGGGTTTTGCATGAAGCGAGAATAGTTTCCCATAATATCCTCCCATTATGACTTCTGCAAATGCTTTTCAGCTCCAGTATTCAAAAATGATTGGGCTGCTTGGTTTCTTCCCAGAATACCTGTCTGCATGATGTCCTTAATGGGCACCCCGTACTGGGCAAGAATCAACACACCCTGGTGGGCAGAACGGAAACATGTCAGTATGATTAGGGGCCAGCTGAATTGTAAGACTTATGCGTCACATATGAAGTTTTAAATAAACATTTCAAATGTAAAGTACCAGGGGCAGAGATTAGGGGCTGATAATTCCTACATCCAAATTCGTAGGAATATAAACTGCTTCCTGACCTGGCTTCCTCGCTGGCTTCAGCAGTCCTCAATAAATGATATTATGGAGGTAGGAATCAATTAATCCAACTCCCTGCTCCAGGTTCTTTTCACTTTTAAACAAGTAAAGTTTTTACAGCAACATTGTCCTTGTATTCTTTCAGGGATTTAAGTATAAAAAATACTCCTTATATGTTTAGAGTCAGTGAATGAACAATGACAAGCCTACTGCCGTTATGGTGGGAAATGTGCTCTGGGGGAAGATTTAGAACAAAGAGGAGGCAGTGGAAGGGACTAAAACAAAATAGTTGCTTAGTTTGATAAAACAGTTAAGGGTTTATGCTCATTCCAAGTCATGTCGGTCATGTTTCAAACCTTCCAGGTAACCCCTATATGAGACCTGCATAAAAGTATTAGGTTGGAATACTAACCCAGTTTCGAATCGAATCGGTAGGGTTCGAAGTCCGACTAAACTTTCGAAACTCCCGGGATTTCATGGAACCCAGATTTTTTGAATTTCGCCAATTTTATGACAAACGAAGTAGACAATTGATCAAAAATTGATAGTAGATTGATTTTCAAAAACGAAGTAGATTCTTCTCATGATTTGGTAGGACACTACATGTTTTTAGGACTGTTATCTGCCTTATACTTTACTAGAGGATGTTGTAACTGTCCGATTTTCGTTCCGTTTTCGAACTTTTTCAAAATTTTTTTGAAATTTCGAAAGTTCGAGTTTTCGATTTTCGAAAATCGTCTACTTTTGATTTCGGAAAATATTTCGAAAAATCAGTCTACTTTCAATTTTCGAAAAATCGTACTAACTTTCGATTTGCAATTTTTTGAAAATCGTTCTAAGTTCGAAAGTCGTCTATTTTCGAAAATCCCTACTTTCGACTTTGCGAAACAGACGATTTTCAAAAATCGAAAATCGAAGTAGACTATTTTCGAAATCGTACTTCAAAAAACATTCAAAATTTGAAAACGGAACAAAACTCACCGTTTCGAAAACTTAATAAGTATAAGGCAGTATGAGAAAGTTTCCTATAAAAACAATGTCTTGTCCACCAAATCGAGAAGAATAGTCGAAGGCAAAGTAAAACAGACAATGGACATGGCCCTCCACCAGCAAAATACTATATCCACCTGTGATCACGACTTTCATGCGACCATTCACGCTTGTTGATGCTGAGCCCTCTACAAAGATGGCTAGGCAGCTGGGGCACAAGGTGTCAACGTTGGGTAGGACAATGTTGGTCTTTCATCTTTTTTTAAACCTCATGGGATACTATGCTGGAATGGTTGGGTCTTTTTTAGTAACGCAGCAAAGAGGTGGAAAGATTTTTGAGGGGTGCAAGTTTTTTCAACATGGTGCCAGAAACAAGATTTTTTAACCATGGTTTGAGCAGGTCCGGGGTTGCGTTTTCTCTTCGCCACCTAGGTTGCCCAAAATCCGACTCGGGGACCGAGTTCAAGCCGCACTTTTATGAGTTAGCAGACGAACTTAATCATTCAAACTAGTTTGGGTTCGAACAGTTCGTTTTTCTCCAGACTCGGCGGCTGTATTTTCCGATAATTATCAATCAAAATTATCGGACCCGTAGCTAACCTTAGCATATATGTTTCGCTTAATCTCGAAAGTATTGTCCTTAATACATAACCCTCGAATGTAACTGGATTGTTTTCGTGCAACACCCTCAAAGTAGTTCTATCTCGAACCTCAAGTAGTGGATCGTTTTGGGTAATCTACGAAGTATCGTTTAGATTCCGTAATACCCTCGAAAGTAATCGTTCTGGTAACTCGGAATTGACTGTAACCATGGAATGTAAGTTCGCTACACCTCGAAAGTATCGTTCGGTAACCCTCGATGGCCGTAACACTGGAATGTAGAGCTTCGCAAATCCCGACCATTGCACGCTCGTGTTTAAGAAGTTTTTAAACATGTTTTGGTGACAGTGACCACGTTCCCCGACATTTCCAGTACCATTGTTCTTAGTTGTAAATCACCCGGACTTTCGAACTTCACTCCCCATGGACTTTAAGGGTTCGAATTAGAACTTTCACAAACTTTATATGAATTCGAAAATGGTCCGAACTTAGAGTTGTTTGGCCATCTCTATGAGTGGGATTGTTTCACAATCCTTTTTGGAAGAAATGTAATTCTATATTTCCACTTACATTGGTAAACTCTCATAGCGGAATGGGTTATCCAATGAACCCTCGGGGTGAGGAGACTCTCTGTGTGTATTTGTAGATCTTCTAAGGTGATATGAACAACGCGCTAAACTCTTGATGCTGGATGAAAAAGTGAAAGACAAGTGTCCAATCCACGATCATTCAAAAGACGTTGTTTATATAATAGAACTTCCTGGTAAAAACCTACCGGGAAAACAGTTCATATGTCATATCATGCTTGACAACTGTTTGAAGTAGTAAGAAAGTGACTAAACGTGGTAAAGTGATATAGTCCTATATAAGGCTCTATTCCATTCACTATTTGGTAAAAATAAGCGCCCTTGGCTTTGGTACTATTAATGTGAGGATTGTTAATTAACGCTTCGTTTTCTGGCGTAACTTTATAATTGTGGCCCAAAGTATCAGTCCAGATTTTTGTAGTAAATGTCTGGTCTAATTAAATTAGGTATTGTACATAAGCATCTTTTTTACCACAGCAGAATTTAACTTTACCCTTTTTGTGATGTCACATAAAAATTACTACCTCTCAAATTATACTCACTTCTGGGTATTTTATATTTCGCCATTAAAACCTGCAAACATTTTGCAGCAACAGACAGTTTCTATTGGTTTCATTTCAAAGAAGTTTAGGTACAGTTACTCACTAGTACTACATATATTCGTTTACTACAATAGTTACTACAGGTACGTCTACACATAGTACTACAGTAGTTACTACAAGTGACATCCTACAGATAGTTACTACAGTAGTTAACTAAATATTTACACACGTATAAGTATACTACAATAGTTACTACAATAGTTACTACTATGTTACTACATTAGTTACTACTTAGTTACTACAATGTCTACATTAGTACATTAGTTACTAAAGTAGTTATACAGAGAATAAGTTGGACGACAATAAGTTACTACAGTAGTTACTACAAGTTATAAATTTACTACCATATAGTTACTACAGTAGGTTCTACAATAGTTTACTTACAGTAGTACTACACGTGTTACTACAATAGTTATACAATAGTTACTACAGTCATTACACAATATGTAAAGTTTCCCTGGGTTAGAACATTCTCTGATCTCCCAGGCTGCTGAGCTGGACTTCTAGGTTGGGGCATTTTCCTTCTGGCCCATGAATGGGACAAGCAGGTCCTTGTCTGCAGTGAGTTATACATTACCCATATGTATGGCTAGCCATGTGTGTATAGTAGCTATGTGTGGGATGGTAGCCATGGTGATTGAAGCCTTGCATTACAGTCCATTGTGTATGGTACCCATTTGTATATAGTAGCCCTGTGGTATGGTCGAATTGTGTATGTAGCCATTTGTGTATATAGTAGCCATTGTGTATGGAGCATTGTGGATGGGAGCCATTTGCTATAGTAGCCCTTGTGTATGCTGACATTGTGTTATGGTAACCATTTGTATATAGTAGTCCCTTGTGTATGGTGAGACATGTGTAGGTCGCCATTGTTTATGGCAGCCTTTGCATATTGAAAGCCATTGCTTGTGGAAACCATTGGTGTTGGTAGGTAGCAACTGGGCATCGTATCTTTGTGTATGGTAACCAAAAGACCAAATTGGGACCAAGAAGATGTGGTGCTTTTGTCTTAAATGTGGGTGAAACTTAACATCAGTATATCGCTAAATGAACTCTGTGGTGTCCGACCTCGTTATTTAGAAAAGAAACCCCAGGGTGTGAAACCGCAAGGGGACCGGGAGCCAACGGGCCCCATCTTCTTAGTAGGGATATTTTTTTGCCGTGATTCTAGTTACATCATTGCAGGAAAGCTTTATTTACGCATCAGTAAGCTCTTCTTTTGAACAGTCAAAAAACTCACAGCTACGCCACATCCCGCCTATGTGATCCCTCCGTTTGGATAGAAATCCAGGTGGCCGGAAATCGCCTATCCCAAGAACTAAACCATAAACCCCAAAACAGAAAGTTACATTGTTATGTAGAATAATGCTTTTAGGCACTGCTGCTATATTGGCGTTCATACTACAGGTTCGCTGTGTTCCAGGATCGTATGTTTTATCCAGGTTTATAATAAATAGAAATTGGTGGGGGTTAAAAACATGGAGCAATGGGAGGTTGGCCTGATATTGGGTATCTTACGGAGTGCCGGGCATAAAATGCTGGTACAATCTGTGCCGTAGCTCACCTATATGACAATATCAGATGCCAGTATACAATGCAAATACTGCTTTCTTGTATTTTACATAGTCTTGAAAGGTGAGGTATGAATTGTTATAATGTGTCTTTAATATATGTCCCATAGTGGTTTACAGACCGTCGCATCGTATGATGACGTCTATCAACACGGCATTGTTGGTCCAGTCGACTCTGGTGGGGTGTCCTCTAATTCAGGCCAGCTGGGTGCAGACCTGGAACAACCACAATTCTCTATAAGATGGTCAATAATTTTACGACAAAGGAACTAAGAGGATTAGTAGATATTATAGATATTTGTAAAAAGACTCTCTCCACTGCTTCTATCACTCCTCAACTGTGTAATAAAAGATACATATATATTGTATAATATTAGACAGTGTTAGTAACCCTTAATAGTCAGTACAGTATAATGCCAGTCACGTCCGTCAACTAGTCTCAGTATAGTACCATTCCTAGAAGAAATCGGTAGAAGTATAGTATAGTCAGTACAGTACGTATAGTATAGTAGTCATAGTACGTAGGTGATACAGAGATAGTAATACGTAAGTATGAAGTACATGTTATAATGTATAGTCAGTCAGTATGTCATATGTAGTATGTATAACGTAATACGTATAGTAATCGTATAGTACAGTATAAGTCTAAGTCAGTTAGTACTAGTATAGAAGACAGTTAGTAATAGTACATAAAGGTATAGCACAGTATATCGTGTTATCGAAAGTATAAGATATAATAGACTATATGTACTATGTCGCATAGTTAGTACGTTAGTTATTTACAGTATAGTAATAGTATAAGCGACAGTACTAGACTAAACATGTATAGTATATCAGTACCAGTAAGTATAGTACAGTTAGTATATATTACTAAGTACGTATAGTTATCAGTATAGTATCGTACCCGTATATGTAATACACGTTCGAGTATAGTTAGTATAGTATAGTACAGTACAGTATGATACCAGTATTGTACAGTATAGTTAGTACATATAGTACAGTTATAGTATAGGACTAGTCAGTATAGTATATACAGTAACAGTATATATATAGTAGCAAGTATAGTACAGTAAGTATCTAGTAGTAGTACAGGACAGTACAGTATAGTATGTAAGTATAGTACAATTCGATAGCTAGTATAGTATATATAGTACAGTATAGTATCTACAGTATAGTACAGAGATATAAGTATAGTAACAGTAAGTACAGTATAGTATAGTTAGTACAGTAATACAGTACAGTATAGGTAATAGTACAGTATAGTAAGTACTAGTAGATGTCCGTAACAGTAATATAGTATAGTTCAGCAGTACTAGTATAGTCGCATATGTACAGGAAGTATAGTATCGTAATTCCGTTATAGTCTAGTAATAGTATAGACACGTATCTGTATAGTCAGTACCATAGTAATAGTAACAGTTAAGTATAGTACGATACATAGTAAGTATCAGTATATACTTATACAGTAGTAGTATATACAGTATAGTACAGTATAGTAGTCAGTATAGTAGTAGTACAGATAGTCTTAAGTATAGTACTCAGTATAGTATAGTACAGAGTATCATGTATAGTACAGTATAGTACAGTATAGTAACAGTAATAGTATGTACAGTAAGATAGTAGTAAGTAAGTTAGTATAGTTAGTCAGTACCGTATACTAGTATAGTCTAGTCTCGTACAGTATAGTACTATCAGTAAGTAGTAGTACAGTTTATAGTACACGTATAGTAATAGACAGTATAGTATTGTAACAGTACAGATCTATAGAAAGTATAGTAATTCATGTCGTATAGTATAGTATCAGGTCATAGTACAGACAGTAGATATAGTACAGATAGCGTATAGTATAGTACGTAAGTAGAGTACAGTTTATACAGTACAGTATAGTATACGTACAGTACAGTATAGTATAGTAGTTACAGTACGAGTATAGACAGTACAGTACAGTAGAGTATAGTACGTTTATGTCAGTACATAGTAATAGTACGAGTAAACGTATAGTACAGGTAGTATGTATAGATAAGCTACAGTTAGTAGTCATAGTATATAAGTCCCTAGTATAGTACAGTCTAGTATAGTTACAGTCGTATAGTACAGTAAGTCTACAGTATATACAGTAAACCCCGTTTTACTATAGTATATAGTATAGGTAGTACAGTATGAGTAACAGTATAGTATCTGTCTAGTACCGTATATATGTACAGTATAGTACGTACGTTATATAGTTGACTATGTATAGTAACGTATAGTTAAGTACAATAGAAGTACGTATATCTAAGTATAGTAGTATTAGACAGTTATTATTAACAGTACAGTAGTATTCAGTTATATATAGTACAGTACAGTACAGTAAGTATAGTTAGAGGAAATCAGTATGATAGTACAGATTACGTATAGTACAGTATAGTATAGTAATCAGTGTAGTATAGTATTAGCTACAGATCGTATATAAGTATGTATAAGTACCAGTATAGATAGTAGTACAGTTACAGTATAGTATATCGTAGTAGTATAGACAGTATAGTATTAGTATCTACAGTATAGTATGAAGTACTAGTATAGTATAGTAAGTATATGTATAGTATTATGTACCAAGTTCAGTACAAGTACAGTATACGTATAGTATAGACAGTATAGTAAGTACAGTAGTAGTACAGTATAGTTACAGTATAGATAGCATATAGTTATCAGTATAGTTATAGTCAGTTAGTAGTTAAAGTATAAGTACTAGTACAGCATATTAGTGATAGTACAGTATAGTATAGTATCGTACAGTAACGTATAGAAAGCAGTATAGTGTCCAGTACTATATAGGGATAGTAGTATAGTATAGTAGGTAACAGCAGTATAGAAGTACAACAGTACAGACTATAGTATAGTATAACAGATAGTAATATATTACAGTTTCACCGTAATACAGTATAGTATACAGTAATCAGTATGTAGGCTAGTACAGTTATAGTATACAGTTATATAGTAACAGTAGTACGTATAGAACTAAATGTAAGAAGTCGAGTAAATACAGTCTATAGTAAGTCGTATAATGTATGAAACAGTTACATATCGTACTATTTCGTATACGTTATAGTACAGTATAGTCAGTTATATACGTATATGTATAGTACACCTAGTATAGACATACGTATCGTTATAGTATAGTAAGTACAGGGTATACTATAGTCTAGTATATAGTATAGTACAGTATAGTAAGTACAAGTACAGTACTAGTATATAGTCAGTTAGTCAAGTATATGGTATTCAGTAGTACTCAGTCATAGAGTACAGTATAGTACAGTAATAGTCATAGTTACAATATGTATAGTACAGTATAGTATAGTACGTTATAGTAACGAGTCTATCAAGTACGGAATATAGTATAGCTATAGTATAGTCAGTTAGTAAGTAATATACCGTACAGTATAGTCAGTACAGTATAAGTATAGTAGTAACAGTATAGGAAGTATAGTAGTTCTGATAGTACAAAGTTCGTAGGCGTAAATGTAGTACGACTAGTACACTATAGTAGATCGTACGTATAGTACAGTATAGTATAGTACAGTATACGTACAGTATAGTAAAGTATGTAGTGTCCAGTAATGTATATACAGTTATAGTAATAGTATTGTACAGCATATATAGTACACGATAGTATAGTAAAGAAGTATGTGTACAGTATAGTATACGTATAGTACAGTATAGTTATTAAGATATATAGTACAGTATAGTATAGTATATAGTAAGTATCGTATGTAGTATAGTACATTATAGTATGCAGTATGTAGTAAAGTACAGTATAGGCAGGTACAGTATAGTGTATACCAGTAAGAAAGTATAGTTGACAGTTGTATCAGTATAGTAATAGTACAGTCTAGTAGATAACGAATAGGTAGTATTAAGGTGAATAAAGACTGTGTACCATCAGTCCAACACACTCTAGCAAATCCCTCACCTGCCTAACTGTTAGTATAGTTATAGACATAGTATAGATAGTATGATATATGTATATAAGTATCAGTATATAGTAAGTAGTAGATAGTAATTGACAGAAGTATAGTATCTATAGTTAAAGTGATATCGCATAGTATGTGACAGTACTAAGTAGTATTAGTATAGATGATAGAACAGTAATAAGTAATAGTAGGTTTACTAGTTAAGTACATTGTAGATAGTGGATTCCAGTATGTAGTTAGATCAGTAAAGTATGTATAGTTACAGTAGTATGTACGGTATGTACATATGTAAGTATCAAGTATAGTTAGTACAGTATAGTATGACAGTACAGTATTCGTATAGTAGTCAGTAGTTATATGTATAGTATTATGAGTTAACAGTATAGTATTAGTACTATGTAAACAGTATGACTACAGTATAGTATAATAGTAGTAGACATCAGTCTACAGTCTAGTATGAATTACATTAGGATGCAGTATGTAAGTATAGTTAGTACAGTACAGTAGTTGACAGTTATAGTTAAAGTCCGTATAGTAAGCTGTATAGTAAAGTATAGTATAGTACAGTATGAAGTCATACAGTAAGTATAGTACAGTACGTATAGATCTATACAGTATAGGATAGTTACGGATAGTATAGTATACGTCATACGTACAATTACAGTATAGATTATGTATAGTAAAGTACGTAACGTATAGTATAGTCTAGTATATAGACCAGTAGACATATGTATAGTACAGTATGCTTGTACCGTAAGTATAGTAGCATAGTACAGTTATGTATATACAGTATGTATAGTACAGTATCAGTATAGTATACGTGACGTATAAATTTATAGTACAGTATAGTATAGTATCGGCCGTAATAGTAATACAGTACTAGATGTAAGAAGTATATACAGTATATGTACAGTATAGTACAGTCAGAGCCAGGATGTAGTAGTCGTATAGTAGTATAGTACCGTATAGTATATAATGACAGTATAGTATAGTATACGTACTAGTCTCAGTAATAGTTATATACAGTATAGTAGTACATACGTACTGTATAGTACAGTATAGCTACAGTGTACTGTATAACTACAGTATTAACACAGTATAAGTACAGTATAGTATAGTATATGTCAGCATAGTACATATACAGTATAGTATAGTACTAGTAATAGTTAAGTAACTAAGAAAAACAGTATAGTCTAGTAAGTACCGTAGGAAGCACATTATATCATAGAGGTTTAATACATGTGATGAAGGTTGGAGTAAATTGTACCATAGAGGTTAAGACATGTATGTTAAAGGAGGTCGGGGAGCACATTTATAATCATAGAGGTTAAATCATGGTAAGCGAGGTCGGAGAACCACCATTTACATTGTAACTTAGAGGTTAATACATGTAAGGAAGGTTGTGTTTTTTGGATGATTGGTTGGTTATTGGAGTTTGGTTGTTTGGTGGTTTTTGTGGTGGTGTGTTTTTTTTTGTTTGTTTGGTTTGGGAAGCACATTGTATCCAGAGATAGAGTTTATACAGGTAAAGGAGTCGGAGCACATTATATAATAGAGGGTGTTAATTACATGTGGAGGAAGGTTGGAGCAAAATAATCTCAGTACCATAGAGGTTAATAAAGTAAAGGATGGTCGGAGCCAAAAATTTGTATCATTAGAGGTTGGTTAGACATGTAAAGCAAGGCGGAGCACATGTACCTTCGGAGGTGGTTAATACAGCATGTAAGGAAAGGTTGGAGCACATATCATAGAGTTTAATACAGTGTGAGGAAGGTCGGAGCACATGGTATCATTACAGGAATTTTATAATACATATAAAAGGATGGTTGGAAGCACATCTGTACTATAGAGGTTTAAATGAATGTAAAGGAGTTTGGAGCCACATTGTATTTGTACTATAGAGGTTTAATACATGTTAAAGGCGGTTGGAGAAATGTAAATAGAGGTTAATACATGAAGAAGGTCGGAAGACATTGTACAAAGAGAGGTTAATTGCATGTAAGGGAGGTTCGGAGCACATTGTACTTATAGGGTTAATACATGCAAGGAAGGTGGGAAACACATTGTATCATTAGAGTTTCATACATGTGCGGAAGGTCGGAGCACATTGTATCTAGAGGTTAATACAGTGAGGGAAGGTCAGAGGGCACATGGTATCCTAGAGGTTAAATTACAGTAAAGGAATGGTCGAGCACATTGTATCATAGAGGTTAATTACATGTAAAGGGGTTGGAGGCAATTGGTACATAGAGGTTTAATACATGTAAAGGGAGGTGGAGCACATGTTACAAAGAGGTTAAGCCATGTTAAGGAAGGTCGGAGCACTGTTTCATTGAGGTAAATACATTGTGAGGAAGGTCGGAGCATTGTATCAGATGTTATATACATGTAAGGGAGGGCGGAGCACATTGTGACCATTAGAGGTAATAAATGTAAGGAGGTCGGAGAACAATATATCAGAGAGGTATACATGTAAGCAAGGTCGGCAGCAATGTACATTAGAGGTTAGATTTACATGTGAGGGAAGGTGGAGACCATTGTACCATAGAGGTTAATAAGGTAAAGGAGGTCGGAGCACATTATATCCAGAGAGGGTAATACATGTAAGCGACGGCGGAGCAAATGGTACCGTAAGAGGTTAATACATGTTAAGGAAGGTTGGGAGCCATTGTATCATAGAGTTTAATACATGGTTAAAGAGGCGGAGCACATGTATATCATAAGGTTAATACATGTGAGGAAGGTTGAGAACTTGGACCATAGAGGTTAATACATGTAAGGAGTCGGAGCACATTATATCATAGAGGTTAATACATGATAAGCAAGGTCGGAGCACATTGTACCTAGAGGTTAATCCATTGTAAGGAAGGTTGGAGACTTGTATCATAGAGTTAATAACGGGGAGGAAGGTCGGAGCACATTGTATCATAGAGGTTAAACATATAAAAGGAGGTGGGAGCATTGTACTATAGAGGTTAGCATGTAAAGGAGTTTGGAGCACATGTACTATAGAGGTTAATACATGTAAAGGAGAGGGTTTGGAGCAACATTGATACCAAATAGAGGTTAATACTGTAAGGAAGGTCGGAGCACATTGACAATAGAGGTTAATGATGTAAGGGAGTCGGAGCACATTGTACTATTAGCGGTTTAATCCATGCAAGGAAGGTTGGAAGCACATTGTGTAATGAGTTTAATACATGTGGGAAAGTCGGAGGCAATTGTATTAATAGGAGGGAATACAGGTGAGGAAGGTCAGAAGCACATTGTATCATAGAGGTTAATACATGTAAAGGAGGTCGGAGCACATTGTATCATAGAGGGAATACATGTAAAGGAGGTTGGAGCACAATTGTACTAGAGAGGTTAATAATGTAAAGGAGGTTGGAGCACATTGTACAATAGAGGTTAAGACATGTAGGAATTCGTTCGGCGCAAATTGTACAGATAGAGGTAATGCATGTAGGGAGGTCGGAGCACATTGTACATAGAGGTTAATAACATGCAAGGAAGGTGGGAGCACCATTGTATCATAGAGTTTTAATACATGTTGAGGAAGGGTCGAAGCAATTGCTATCATAGAGGTTAATACATGTGAGGAAGTTCAGAGCACCTTTATCATAGAGTTAATACATGTGAGGAAGGTCGGATGCACATGTACATAGAGGGTTAACCACATGTAAGGGAGGTTGCAGGAAAATTGTACCATAGAAGTTAATACATATAAAAGGAGGGTGGAGACATGTACCATAGAGGTTAATACATGTAAGGGAGGTGCAGAACATTTGTGACATAGAGGTTAATACATTAAGGATGGTCGAAGCACCATTGACATAGAGGTTACATAAATTGCAAGGAGGGGGGCACAGTGTAACATAGAGGTTAATACAAGTAAAGGCGGCCGGAGCACTTGATTCATAGGGTTAATACATGTAAGAGGTCCAGAGCACATTGATCATAGAGGTTAAGACATGTGAAAGGAGGTCAGGACATTGTAATAATAGAGGTTAATAAATGTGAGGAAGTCGGAGCAACATTGTATAAGAGGTTAAAACCTGTTAGGAAGGTCGGAGCACATTGTCCCATAGAGGTTAATACAGTTAAGGGAATGGTCGGGGCCACAGGTGGACTTAGGAGGTTATACATGTAAGGGAAGGTTGGAGGCACATTGAACATAGAGGTAATACAAGTAAGGACGGTCAGAGCACATGTATCATAGAGGTTAATACATGTTAAAGGAAGGTCATAGCAAAATTGTATTCATTAAAGGTTATACAGTGATGGAACCCGGTCGGAGCAACATTGTATCAGAGGTTAATACATGTAAGGAAGGTCAGAGGCACATGTACCCATAGAGGTTCATACATGTAAGGGAGGTCAGGAGCACATTATACAAACGGTTAATAATGTAGGAGGTCGGCGCACATTGTAACATAGAGGTAACCACATGTAAGGAGAGTCGGAGCACATTGTTACCTAGAGGTTAATACATGTAAGGGAGGTAGGAGCACCTTGTTTCATTGAGGTTATACATGTGAGGCAGGTCGGGAAGCACATTGTATCAGAGGTTAATAAATGAAGGAACGGTCGGAGGCACATTGTACCATAGAGGTTAATACATTTAAAGGAGGGCGGAGCAACATTAATCATAGAGGTAATACATGTGAGAAAGGTTGGAAGTACATTGTACCATTAAGGTTAAATACATGTAAAGGAGTCGGAGAGCACATTAATCACCAGAGGTTAATACATTGTAAGCGATGTGGTCGGAGCACATTGTACCTTAGAGCGGTTTAATACATGTAAAGGAAGGTTGGAGCACATGTATCATAGAGTTGAATACATGTAAAGGAGTCGAGCACATTATATAATAGAGGTTTAATACATGTGAGGAAGGGTTGGAGGCACATGTACCATAGAGGTTAATCCATGTAAAGGAGGTCGGAGCACATTATATCATTTAGAGGTTAATACATGTACGCGATTGGTCGGAGCACATTGCTACCTTAGAGTAATACATGTAAGGAAGGTTGGAGCACATTGATCATAGAGTTTAATACATGTGAGGAAGGTAGGAGCAAACCATTGGTATCATAGAGGTTAATGACAGGTAAGGAGGTCGGAGGAGAACATTGTATCATAAGGTTTAATTACATGTGAAAGAGGTTGGAGCACATGGTACTATAGATAGGTTAATACATGTAAAGGAGTTGGAGCACTTTGTACTATAGAGGTTAATAAATGTAAAGGAGGTTGGAGCATTGTTACAATGAGGTTAATACCATGTAAGGAAGGTCGGTGCACATTTGTACCATAGAGGTTACATACCATGCAAGGAAGGGTGGGCGGCACATTGGATAATAGAGTTAAATACATGTGAGGAGGTCGGACACATTGTATCATAGAGGTAGTACTGTAAAGGCGGTCAGAGCACATTGTATCAAGTAAAGTTAATACATGTGATGAAGGTCGAGAGCACATTGTTATCAGAGGTTAATACTGTAAGGGAAAGGTGGAGCACCTTTACCATAGAGGTAATACATGTAAGGGAGGTCGAGCAATTATATGACCATAACGGGTTAATACATTAAGGAGGTCGGAGCACATTGTAACATAGCGGTTAATATCATCGTAAGGACGGCGGAGTCTTTACAGTTAACATAGAGTTAAACATGTAAAGGCGTCGGTGGAGCACATTATATAATAGAGGTTCAATACTGTGAGAAAAAGGTTGGAGTTACATTGTACCAGTAAGGTTAATACAGTAAAGGACGGTCGGAGCACATTATTATAGAGGTTATAATGTAAAGCGAGGTAGGAGCACATTGTACCTTAGAGGTGAATACAGTAGGAAGGTTGGAGGCACATTGTATCATAGAGTTTAATACTGTTAAAGGAGGTCGGAGCACATTATATAATAGAGGTACTACATGTGAGGAAGGTTGTGGAGCACATTTGTACCACTAGAGGTAAATACATGTAAAGGAGGTCGTGAGCACATTAGATCATAGAGGTTAATACATGTAAGCGAGGTCGAGCACATTGTACTTAGAGTTTTCATACATGGGAGGAAGGTCGGAGCACAGTGTACAAGAGGTTAATACATTGGAAGGGAGGCGGAGCACATTGTATTCTATACGAGGGTAATTACATGAAAGGAGGTTGGAAGCAAATTGTTAATATAGAGGTTAAGACATGAAAGAGGTTGGAGCCCATTGTATATAGAGGTAATACATGTAAGGAGGTTGGAGCACATGGTCACAATAGAGGTTAATACATGTAAGGGGAAGGCGGGAGACATTGTACCATAGAGGTTAATACATGCAAGGAAGGGTGGGGCACATTGTATCATAAGTTTAATTCATGTGAGGAAGGTCGGAGCCACATGTATCATAGAGGTTAATCATGGAGGAAGGTCGAGCAATTGTATATAGAGGTTAATACAGTAAAAGGAGGTCGGGGCACATTGATCTAGAGGGAATCCACATGTAAAAGGAGGTTGGAGCGGACATTGTAATAGAGGTTAATACATGTAAGGAGGTCAGAGCACATGATCATAGAGGTTACTACATGTGAGCAAGGTCGGAGCACATTGTACAATAGAGGTTAACACATGTAAGGAGGTAGTAGCACATTGTACCACAGAGGTTTAAAACATGTAGGGAGGTCGCAGCACATTGTACTATAAGTTAATACATTAAAGGAAAGTCGGGCACATTGTACCATAGAGGTAATACATGTAGAGGAGGTCGCAGCACATTGTACCATAGAGTTAATACATGTAAAGGAGGTAGGAACACATGTACCATAGAGGTTCAATACATGGCAAGGAAGGTGGGAGCACTTGTAACATAGAGTTTAATACAAGTAAAGGAGGTCGGAGCATCCATGCATATGTTATATAGAGGTTAATACATGTAAAGGAGGTCAGAGCACATTGTACATAGCGGTTAATACATGTAAGGAGCGTCAGAGAAAATTGTATCCTAGAGGTTTAAACTGTGAAGGGAAGGTCGGAGCACATGTATCCGAGGGTTAAAAATGTAAGGAAGGTCGCGAGCCATTTGTAACATAGAGGTTAATACATGTAAGGGAGGTCGGGGCCCAATGGTACCTTAGAGGTTAAAGACATGTAGGAAGGTTGGAGCACATTGTAACATAGAGGTTATACAAGTAAAGGAGGTCAGCGCAAATTGTATCATAGGGTTAATACATGTAAAGGATCAGAGCACATTGTTATCATAGCGGTAATACATGTGAGGAAGGTCGGAGCACATTGTATCAGAGGTATAACATGTAAGGGAGTGTCGGGGCACATTGTACCTTCTTCGAGGTTAATTACATGTAAGGAAGGTTGCGAGGACATTGTAACAAAGAGTTAATACAGTAAAGGAGGTCGGAGCATATTGTATCATAGAGGTTAATACAGTTAAAGAGGTCAGAGCAAATTGTATCATAGAGGGTTAATACATGTAAAGGCGGTCAGAGCACTTGTATCATAGAGGTTCATACATGTTGAGGAAGGTCGGAGCACATGGATCAGGAGGTTAAAAAAGGTACGGAAGGTGGAGCAGCACATTGTTACCATAGAGGTTTAATACATTGTAAGGGATGGGCGGGGCACATTGTACTTAGAGGTTAAACAGTAAGGAAGGTGGAGCACATTGTAACATAGAGGTTAATACAAGTAAAGGACGGTCATGAGCAACCTTGTATCCTAGAGGTTAATACATGTGTAAAGGAGATCAGAGCAACATTGTTTATCCTAGAGGTTAATACATGTGAGGAAGGTGGAAGCAACATTGGTATAGAGGTTAATAATGTAAGGAGGGTCGGGGCACATTGTACCTTAAGGGAATACCTGTACGGGAGGTGGAGCACATTGTAACAAAGAGGTTGTTATACAGAAAGGAGGTCCTCAGAAGCACATTGTATCATTAGAGGTTATTACAGGTCAAGGAGGGTTCAGCGCACATGATCAATAAAGGTTAATACATGTGATGAAGGTCGGAGCCAGTGTATAAAGGTTAATACTGTAAGGAAGGTCGGATGCACATTGTACATAGAGGTTAATACCATGTAAGGGAGGTCAGAGCACATTATACATAACGGTTAATACATGTAAAGGAGGTCGGAGGCACATTGTAACATAGAGGTTAACACATGTAAGGGAGGTCGGAGCACATGTACCATAGAGGTAATACATGTAAGGAAGGGAGGTTCAGAGCACTGTTCATTGAGGTTAATACAGTAGGAAAGGTTCGGAGAATTGTACAGGGTAATACATGTAAGGAAGGTCGGATAGCACTATTGTAACATAGAGGTTTAATACAGTACGGAGGTCGAGCACATTATATTCATAAAGGTTAATACATGTGAGAAAGGTTGGAGCACGATTGTACCATAGAGTTAATACATGTAAAGGAGGTCGGAGCACCTTATATATAGAGGTTAAGAAGAAGCGAGCGTCGGAGCACATTGTACCTTAGAGGGTAAGTACATGTACGTAGGTTGGGAGCAATTGGTATCATAGAGTTTAATACATGTAAGGAGGGTCGGAGCAAATTATATCATAGAGGTTAATACCTGTGAGGAAGGTTGGAGCACATTGTTTACATAGAGGTTAATACATGTAAGGAGGCGGAGCACATATATCATAGAGGTTAATACATGTAAGCGGAGGGGTCGGAGCAATTGACATGAGAGGTTAATACAGGTAAGGAGGTTGAAGCACCTGTATCATAGAGTTTAATACATGTGAGAGGAAGGTCGGGAGCAATTGTATTTCATAGAGGTTAATACATGTAAAGGAGGATGGAGCACA
This sequence comes from Hymenochirus boettgeri, assembly GCA_019447015.1. Taxonomy (NCBI): domain Eukaryota; kingdom Metazoa; phylum Chordata; class Amphibia; order Anura; family Pipidae; genus Hymenochirus; species Hymenochirus boettgeri. The sequence continues at coordinate 1,209,029 of CM033475.1, read as the reverse complement.
TTTGTACTACTAGAGGTTAAACATGTAAAGGAGGTTGAGCACATTGTACTATAGAGGGTAATTACATGTTAAGGAGGTTGGAGACATTGTACAATAGAGGTTAATACATGTAGGAAGGGCGGAGCAATTGTACAATCGAGGGTTAATGCATGTAAGGAGGTGGAGCACATTGTACCTAGAGGATTAATACATGCAAGGAAGGGGGGAGCAATTGTACAATAGAGGTTAATGATGTAAGGGAGGTCGGAGAACAATGTTTTTTTTATACCTAGAGGTAATTACATGCAAGTGAAGGTGGGAGCACATGTAACATAGAGGTAATACAAGTAAAGGAGGTCAGAGCAATTGTATATAGAGGTTAATACATGTAAGGAGGTCAGAGCACATTGTATCATAGAGGTTAATTACAGTAAAGGAGGTCAGAGCACATGGTATCATGAGGTTAACATGGAGGAAGGTCGGAGCACATTGCTGTGTATAAGAGGCAAATGGTAAGGGAAGAAAAAGGCATTAAACTTTCAGGCAAGAGGGAACGGAAGGGCCTGTAGGGAGTATAAAAAACTGTTACAAGCGTGTAAGAAAGGCAATCACTAGCTAAAATTAATAATGAAGTTAGGATAGTGAAGAAAGCATCACTAAGCATAAACATTTTTTTTAAGTATATAATAGTAAGAAAGATGACAGGGCCTGAGAAATGTGGCACCATTAATTAATGGGGCTCAGTGTTACGGAGGAGGCCGATAAAGAAAAATGTCTTGCCTTTTTTTTCCTAGTGTATGACCACTATAACACGCTGCAAGTCCAAATCATAGAGGTATAGTAGCAATAACAGGTATACAAGATCAGTTACTTGTTAACGAGGATATGGTACGACAGAACTACATAGGTTAATATTATAAATCTCCTGGACCGGATAAATAAATACCATCTAGGGTACTAGGGAGCTCAGTTCAGTTTTCTGGCATGTTTCTTATTTTTGTGATCCATCATGTCGGTGGTGTGCCTCTGGATTGGAAACAGGTGATGTTATTCCAATATTCAAAAAGGGTAGTCGTCACAGCCGGGGTGGTCCTTCCCGGCCTGTAAGTTTTAACTTCCGTGGTGGGAAGCTCCTGGAAGTTTCTAAGGATCATGTTCTAGAGATGTTTCCGGACTGACATATAAGTAGTACCAAAACCAGCATGGATTTAGAGGATAATCGTGTCAAACTACATTGCTTGGCTTTTAATGAGGAAGTCAAGATTAGAAATTTAGACTCTGGTATAGCAGTAGATGTAGTTACTACACTTGGATTTTGCAAAGGAAGGGTTTTTCACTATGTGAGACGGGTAAGGCTATGGAACTGTCTGTCCATGGACTGTTGTTATGGCAGTTCATGGTCCGTTTAATAAAAAGCTGGATGAGTTTCTACAACAAGAATGTTACAAGTTATGGTAAGATCCTAAAGTAGAGTGGGAAGGGTTTTGATCACTGGTAGAAACGGAATAAAGCTATGGGAACTGTCTCAGGACGTTGTTATCGGCAGTTTCATTGGTCAGTTAAATAAAAAGGCTGGATGGGTTTCCTACCAACAAGGAATTTACAGTTTCCGGATTGTAAGCATAAAGTGAGTTGGAAAGGGTTTTTACTGTGAGAACGGTAAAGCTATGGAACTCTGTCTCCAGGGACGTTGGTTATGGGCGGTTGCATTGGTCAGTTTAATAAAACTGGAGAGTTTTCTACAAACACAGGAATGTTCAAGTTCTGGTATTGATACATAAGTATATAGTGGGAACGGGTTTGGTCACTGTGAGAACGGTGATAACTATGGAACTGTCTCAGTGGACGTTGTTTGGAAGGTTCATTGGTCAGTTTTAAACAAAGCTGGATGAGTTTCTACAACAGGAATGCTACAAGTTACTGGTATTGATACATAAAGTAGAGGTTGGGAAGGGTTGTCACTGTGAGAACCGTAAGGCTATGGAACGTCTCGGACGTTGGTGGTCGTTTGGATATGGACGGTTCTGTCAGTTAAATAAAAAGCTGGATGAGTTTCTACCAACCAGAATGTTACAAGTTAACTGGGATTGATACACTAGAAGTAAGTTGATCCAGGGAAAATTCCGATTGCACTTGGAGTCAGGAAGGAATCTTCCCCCTTCATAAATTTGCGTGGGGGGGTTTTTTGCCTTCCTCTGGATCAACAGTTAGGCAGGAAATAGGGATATTGCTAGATGGTGTTGGACTGGATGGACTTTATGTCTATATTCACCTCCAAACATAATCTATACTATACCTTAGAGGTTATACCATGTAGGGGTCAGATCACATTGTATCATAGAGGTTTAATACATGTGAGGAGGTCGGCAGCACATCTTGTATCGAGGTGTTAAAAACATGTAAGGAAGGTCCGGAGGCACATTGTACCATAGAGGTTAATACATGTAAGGATGGTCGGGCACATTGTACCTTAGGTTTAATACATTTAGGAAGGTTTGGCACATTGTCCATAAGGTTAATACAAGTAAGGAGGTAAGCATTGTTCATAGGAGGTTAATAAAGTAAGGGAGGTACGGGGCACATTTACCTTAGAGTGGTTAATAACATGTAAGGAGGTTTGGAGCACATTGTAACTGGGTAAGACATGTAAAGGAGGGTAGAGCACATTGTATATAGAGGTCTACTACATTGAGGAAGGTCGGAGCACATTGTCATCAGAGGTTAAAATGTAATGGAAGGTCGAGCACATTGTACCAAGTAGGTTATTACATGGTAAGGGAGGTCCGGGGCCAAACATTGTACCTAGAGTTTAATACATGTAAGGAACGGTTGAGCACTAGTATTACACATAGAGATTAATACAAGTAAAGGAGGTCAGGCCACATTGTATGATAGAGGTCTAATCATGTAGGGAGGTCGGGGCACAATTGTACCTAGAGTTTAATACATGTAAGGAAGGTTGGGCACATTGTAAACTAGAGGTTAATACATGTAAAGGAGGTAAGAGCACATTGTATCATAACGGTTTAATACATTGTGAAGGCGGAGCCATTGTATCAGCGGTTAATCAGTAGGAAGGTCGGCAGCACTTGCTACCTAGGGTTAATACATGTAAGGGAGTCGGGGGGCACATTGTACCAAGAGGTTAATAATACTGTAACGGAGCGAGGTCAGTAGCAATTATACCATACGGTTACATACTGTTAAGGTTAGGTCCGGAGCACATTGTAACATAGAGGGTTTAACACATGTAAAAGAGGGTCGAGCACATTGTACCATAGAGGTGTAATACATGTAACGGAGTGTAGAGCACATGTGTTTATTAGAGGTCTAAATACATTGCTTGGAAGGTCGGAGCACATGTATCAGAGGTTAAACACTGTAACGAAGGTCAAGCACATGTACATTAGAGTGTTAATACTGGAAAGGTGGTACGGAAGAATTATATCAAGAGGTTAATACAATGTAAGCGAGGTCGGAGCAAATTGTATTAGAGGTTAATATACATGTAGTAAGGAAGGTTGAGCACATGTATATGGAGTTTAATCTACATGTTAAGGAGGTCGGAGCACACTTATATCATCGAGGGTTAATACTGTGAGTTAAGGTTTGGAGCCATTGTACCCATAGAGGTTAGCATACATGTAAGGAGGTCGGAGCACTGTATATCATAGAGGTTAATACAGTAAGCGAGGTCGGAGCACATTGTACCTTGAAGGGGTAATACATGTAAGGAAGGTTGGCGCATTGTAGCAATAGGAGTTTAATACGGTAGGGAAGGTCGGAGAACATTGTTCATTAGAGGTTATTTACTTTTTTTAACTATGTAAGGGAGGTTGGAAGCAATGGATATAGAGGGTAATAACATGTAAAGGAGGTCGGAGCATTGTACGATAGAGGTTAATAATTAAAGGAGGTTGGAGCAACATTGTCTTAGAGGTTAATATGTAAAGGAGGTTGGAGCACTTGTACATAGAGTTATATACATTAAGGAAGGTTCGGAGCACATTGTACAAACAGGTTAATGCATTGTAGGGAGGTCTACACTTGTCTAGAGTTTCACACTTCAGACCAGTTGAGAGCTGTAATTAGAGTGCATAATTTGAGTAAGGTCGGGAGAGCACACTGTCATCATAGAGGTATAATACCATGTGTAGGAAGGTAGGTAGACCACTTTATCATAGAGGTTAATACTGTGAGGAGGCGGAGCACATGTATTGGTAATCTGAAGATCGAGCAAATGAAGGTTAATACATGTAAAGGAGTTTGGGAGCACATTGTACTATAGAGGTTAATACATGCTAAGCGGAGTCAGAGCACATTGTGTATCATAGAGGTATACATGTGAGGAAGTAGGGACATTGTACAATGAGGTAATACATGTAAGGGAGAGTCGGAGCACATTGTAAACACAGAGGTTAAACATGTCAAGGGAGGTCGCAGCACAAACAACACATGGTACCATGAAGTTTATAACATATTAAAGGAGGTCGGAGCACATTGTACATAGAGGTATATCATGTACGGAGGTCGCAGCACATTGTACCATAGGTTATACATGTAAGGTGAGGGTCGGAGCACATTGTACCAGAGTGAATACATGCAAGGAAGGTGGGAGCACATTGTATCATAGAGGTTAATACATGTAAGGGAGGTCAGAGCACATTGTATCATAGAGGTTAATACATGTAAAGGAGGTCAGAGCACATTGTATCATAGAGGTTAATACATGTAAGGGAGGTCGGAGCACATTGTACCTTAAAGGGTTAATACATGTTAAGGAAGGTTGAGCGCACTTGTATCAATAGGAGTTAATACAGGTGTAGGACGGTCGGCAGAACATTGTTCATTAGAGGTTATTTTACTTTTTAATACTGTAAGGGAGGTTGGAAGCAATGGATATCTAGAGGGTAATAACATGTAAAGTGAGGTCGGAGCCATTGTACGATAGAGGTTTAATACAGTAAAGGAGGTTGGAGGCACATTGTCTATTAGAGGTTAATATGTAAAGGAGTTGGAGCACTTGTACATAGTACCGAGGTCAGCTTACAATAGTGCATGTAAGGATTAGCTTCTGTTAAGGTATTCACTAAGGAAGGTTGACCATTGCTAAATAGAGTGTAATCATTGAGAGGTTTGCACTTCGCATAAGGTATATGCAGGGGAAGACACAGACTGGCAATCATGTGAGAGGTAAGCATATCATAGAGGTTAATACATGTGTAGGAAGGGTCAGAGCACACTTGTATCTAGAGGTTAATACATGTAAGGAGGTCGGAGCAAAATTGTATCAATGAGGTTACTACATGTAAGGAGTTTGGGAGCACATTGTACTATAGAGGTTATACATGTACAAGGCGGATGTCAGAGCACATTGTTGATCATAGAGGTATACATGTGAGGAAGTGGGACCATGTACAATAGAGGTATAATGTAAGGGAGGAGTCGGAGCACATTGTACCACAGAGGTTAAACATGTAAGGGAGGTCGAGCACAAACAACACTGTACACATAGAAGTTTAAACATGATTAAAGGGAGGTCGGAGCACATTTTACCATAGAGGTTACATGTACGGAGGTCGCAGCACATGTACCATGAGAGTTACTACATGTAAAGGAGGGTGGAGCACATGTACCTATGAGTGTTAATACATGCAAGGAAGGTGGGAGCACATTGTAAAATAGAGGTTTACAAGTAAGGAGGTCGGAGCACATTGTATCATTGAGGTAATACTGTAAAGGAAGGTTCAAGGCAATTGTCATCATAGAGGTTATACATGTAAAGGAGGTCAGAGCACATTGTTCATAGAGAGTTAATACATGGAGGAAGTCGGTAGACATTGTAATCAGAGGTTAAACTGTCGGTAAGGTGGAGCACAGTTGTACCATAAGAGGGTTTATACATGTAAGGGGTTTGGGTGCACATGTACCTTAGAGTTATAACTGTAGGAAAGGTCTGGAGACAACATTGTAAACTAGAGGTAAACAAGTAAAGGAGGGCAGAAGCACATTTATCATGGAGGTTAATACATGTACAGGAGTCCGCTAGCACTGTATCATAGAGGTTAAATACATGGAGGAAAGGGGAGCAACTGTATCCAGAGGTTACTTATGTTAGGAAGGTCGGAGCAATTGTTACCATAGAGTTATACAAGTAAAGGAGTGTCAGAACCACATTGTATCATAGAGGTTAATATTGATGAAGGTCGGAGCACATGTTCAGAGGTTGTAAACCACATGTAAGGAAGTCGGAGCACCATTGTACCATAGAGGTAATACATGTAATGGATGGTGGGGGCACATTGTACCTTAGAGGTTAAATACATGTAAGGAAGGTTTGGAGCACATTTTAACCATAACGGGTAAACCTGAAAGGACAGGTCGTAGCACATTGTTACCATAGAGTGTTAATACATGTAGGGAGGTCGCAGCACATTTGTACCATAGGTTAATACATGTAAAGGAGGTCGAGCACATTGTAACATATAGGTTACACAGTGTAAGGGAGGTCGGAGGCACATAGCCATAAGGTTAAGTACATGTAAGGGATGTCGCGCACATGTTACCATAGTAAGTTAATACTAGTAAGGGATATGGAGCACATGTCTCATTGAGGTTAATACATTGAGGAAGGTCGGAGCACATGTATCAGAGGTTCATACATTAAGGAAGGTCGGAGCACATTGTACCATAGGGGTTAATAACCTGTAAAGGGAGAGTCAGAGTCACATTCTATCATAGAGGTTAATACTGTAGGACGGTTGGAGCACATTTACCATAGAGGTTGAGACATGTAAAGGACGTCGGAGCACATTATTCATAGAGGTTAAACATGTAAGCGAGTCGGATCACATTGTACGCTATAGAGTTAATACATGTAAGGAGGTCGGAGACATTCATATCAGAGGTTAATACATGTAAGCGAGGTCGGAGCCCATTGTAACCTGTAGAGGTTAATACATGTAGGACGGTTTCAGAACCTATTGTACCATAGAGTGATTAATACATGTAAAGGATGGTCGGGGCACACTTGGTATACAAGAGGTTACTACATGTAAGCAGTGGTTGGAGCACATTGTATAGAGTTATACATTGTAAAGGGGTTGAGCACATTTGTACCATAGAGGTTAATACATCTAAAGGAGGTTGGAGCACATTGTACTCATAGAGGTATAATCCAGTAAGGAGGTTGGAGCACAATTGTACAATAGAGGTTAAATCATGTGAGGAAGTTCGAGACATTGTACCATAGGAGGTTAATACACCTTAAAGGAAGGTCGGAGCACATTGTACTATAGAGCGTTAATGCTGTAAGGGAGGCTGGGCACATTGTCCTGATCCAAATTCTACTACCCCCCCCCCCCCCAATACGCCGATCGGTGGGGAAACATTCCTGATCTTTGTTGTGAGCGTTTTGTCTACAACAGCCTAAAAATTATGGTGTGAAAGAAATCCGGGCGAGTTTCTGGGCCTGAGAGCTGAATATTCCCTGTGTTGTGATTGTCAGGTTGAAATCTCAACCCATGTGTACATAAGCCTTATTGGTCTATGACCAAAAAAAAATGTTTAAAAGAAAAAAATAAATCATTTTTCATGGAGGAAGAAGATACTGACTCGCACTTCCTATTGTTACCTACAAATAGATGAAATCCGGTAGTTGAAGATGGCCCTCGGGAGAGCTGGATTTTGAGGCAATCCAAAAGAAAAACTATCCGTGTGGCACAAAAACTCCCTGAATTTCTAGAAATCATTAAAAAATAGATTAAGGAACTAAAGCCACAAATATAAAACGGATGGGTCAACATGGCTGGAATCTCTTACTGACAACTGATCACTTTACAGAGTGACGATCTTGCCTATGGGAATAAAACCGACCTCCCGGTCTTCAACTATTAACACTGTTTCACACAATCATAAACTGTAATAATATAAAACTTGTCTTGTTGAGTAATCGGGCCACAGCTTTAATAATCTTTACAAAGATACAATGTCTCTTAATATTAACCCCACACCATTATGGAATGTTCCAATCCCGCCGTATAGAGTCGAACTGGAACGCAGGCCTCCAATTTATCAGAGGGCAGGTAACGGCTTTTGCATAATAACTCACCTGAAAGAAACATTCCAGAGATCACTGGATTGGCGCGTAATTGTCATTGTAAATATTCCCTTTTCTTGAAATCCTCTGTATTTGTACTTCCCCTTTAAACCATCCAAATGATAAAACAGGTGGAAAGGTTCCGTGTCTGAGATGTAACTGTTATCTTTAATGAAAGTCATATAATTGTTATGAACAGACCCAATCAAGAAACAGACTAGAGAGGAACATTCAGTTAACTTCTTTATTGTCCACATTACCCTCCTTTTACATCCCTGCCCATCCAATTCTAATTATCTACCCCCCCCCACAGTTCAGAATCCACAATCCAGTTATCTGGGGTTTACTTGGTTGTTGTGCTCCCCCTAAACACACCCGGATGTAGTTGCAGAGTTTAATTTCCTGTGGTAAAGGTTTTCTGACGTGAGCTGTAATATCAGAAATATATTCTATTCGGACAACACATTACTTCTAGAGAGGAAAATTGCCAGTAACAGTTGCGTTTAATAATTAATAAAAACCCGTGCGGTGTTAGCACCACATTTTGCCAAATATGTAGTAAGATCAACAATCCAGGATGTGAGTTAGGACAAGTGCTGAAGACGTCTTTCATGTGGTTTTGTATACAAATTATTATGACACTGTGGAACTGTCTCCGCAGATGGGTAATGGCAGTGATGTGATAGGCTTGTAAAAAGGCATGGCATAAGTTTCTAAAACTAAATTAATATTGAGAATACTGGTATTTAATACATTACATGTATTCTGGTGGTACAGGGATACTATATAAATATTGGATTACTGGAATATACATTATAACTGTAGTTTGTTGTACGGGATACTAATAATATTGGAATTACTGGTTATTATCATATACTGTAGTTCTGGTTGGTACAGGGATACATAATATATATATTGAGTTATTACTGGTATTAAATACATATACTGTAGTTCTGGTTGGTACAGGGTAACTATATAATATTGAGAATTACTGTATTAATCACTATACTGTAGTTCTGGTTGGTACAGGGAACTATATAATATTGGAATACTGGTATTAATACATATACTGTAGTTCTGGTTGGTACGGGATACTATATAATTTGAGAATTTCTGGTATTAATACATATACTGTGTTCTGGTTGGTACAGGTACTATATAATTGAGAATTACTGGTATTAATACATTACGTTAGTTCTGGTTGGTACAGGGATACTATATAATATTGAGAATTTCTGGTATTAATCATTACTGTTGTTCTGGTTGGTCAACAAAGATAGGACTATATAACATTTGAGATTACTGGTATTAATAATAATACTGTAGTTCGGTTGTACAGGGATACTATAATAATATTGAGAATTCTGGTATTATCATATACTGTAGTTCGGTTGGTACAGGGATACTATAAAATGTTGAGAATTATGGTATTAATACATTACTGTAGTTCTGTTGTACAGGGATACTATATAATATCGAGAATTCTAGTATTAATACTATGTAGTTCTTGGTTGGTACAAGGGATACTATATTAATATTGAGAATTACTGGATTAATACCTATAATGAGTTCTGGTTGGGACAGGGTAACTATATAATATGGAGAATTCTGCGTATTAATACATCCTGTGTTCTGGTTGGTACAAGGGATACATACAATATTGGGAATTACTGGTATTAATACATATATTGTAGTTCTGGTTGGTACAGGGATACTATATAATATTGAGAATTACTGGTATTAATATATATACTGTAGTTCTGGTTGGTACGGGGATCCTATATAATATTGAGATACTAGTATTAATACATATACTGTAGTTCTGGTTGGTACAGAGATTACTACTAATATTGAGAATTATGGTATTAATACATTACTGTAGTTCTGGTTGATCCGGGTACTTTCTGATTGCCTTTGAGTCAGGAGGAAATTTTTCCCCCCTTTCTACTAGCTGTTTTTTTTGCCTTCCTCCGGATCAACTGGTAGGGTTATAAAAAAAAAAAAAAAAGAGGTGAATAGGTTGGACTTTATGGACGTATGTCTTTATTCACCTTATTTACTATGTTACTGATTGTAACACATGATCCAGTAAAACTGCATTTTCTAATTTTTTTATGGAACATTATCCCTCCCCATAATTGTCTGTAGTAACAGTTTGTACATAGTAACATACGTATTCGATAGTTGTATAAAGACATACGTCCACTAGTCCAACTTTATACCCTACCCTAATGCCCCTGTAATAACATTACATATACATCGTATAATGAAGGTTGTATAAAGACATACGTCCATCTAGTCCAACCTTTATACCCCTACCCATAATGTCTGTAACAGTTACAGTAACATGTATTGGGGTTGTATAAAGACAATCGTCCATCTACGTCCAACTTTTAACCCTACCCATAATGTCTGTCTAACAGTTACATAGTACATATTATTGGAGGTTGTATAAGACTACGTCCCATCTTTTATATACCCTACCCATAATGTCTGTCTAACAGTTACATAGTAAATAGTTTGGAGGTTGTATCTAACGACTACGTCCATCTAGTCCAACCTTTATATCCCTACCCATAATGTCTGTATAACAGTACATAGAACTAGTATTGGAGGTTGTATAAAGTACATAAGTCCTCAGTCCAACCTTTATACCTACCCATAATGGTCTTAAAACAGTTACAAAGGTACTAGTATTGGAAGTTGTATAAGTCATACGTCCATTAGTCCAAACCTTTATACCCTACCCTAATGGCTGTTATCACAGTTACATAGTAACATAGTATTGAGGTTGATAAAGACATATCCTCTATGTCCAACCTTTATATCCCTACCCATATGTCTGTAAAATGTTTTACAAAGTAACATAGATTTGGAGGTTTGTTAAAGTCAAACGTCCATCTAGTCCAACCTTTATACCTACCCATATTCTGTAAAACAGTACATAGTAAAATGTATTGGAGGTTGTATAAAGTCATGACGTCCATCTATTCCAACCTTTATACCCTACCTAATGTCTGTCTCACAGTTACATAGTAACATAGATTGGAGTTTTGAATAAGACATCTCATCTGAGTCCAAACTTCTAACCCTACCCATATGCTGTATAACAGTTACCATAGTAGCTCGTATTGGAGGTTGTATAAAGACATACTCCATCTAGTCCAACTTTATACCCTACCCAAATGCTGTCAACATTACATAGTAACATAGTATTGGGGTTGAATAAAACATACGTCCATCTAGTCCAAACTTTCTACCCACCCTAATGTCTGTAAACAAATCAGTTACATAGTAACATAGTATTGGAGGTGTATAAAGACATACGTCTATCTAGTCCAACCTTTATACCCTACCCATATGTCTGTCTAACAGTTACTAGTAACATATTATGGAGGTTTGTATAAAGACTAACTTCTATCTTGTCCAAACTTTCTACCCTCCCATAATGTCTGTATACAGTGACATAGTAACATATTATTGGAGGTTGTATAAAGACATACATCCACAGAGTCCAACCTTATACCCTACCCATAATGTCTTGTATAAAGTTACATAGTTACATAGTATTGGTATTGTATAAGACATACGTCCCTCTTCCACCTTTATACCCTACCCATAATGTCTGTAATAAACAGTTACAGTAAACATAGTAATGGAGGTTGTATAAGTCAATACGTCCATCTAGTCCAACCTTATACCCTACCCATAATGTCTGTCTAATAACAGTTACATAGTAAACAAGTATTGGAGGGTAATAAAACATACGTCCATCTAGTCCAAATTTTCTACCCTACCCATAATGTCTGTATAACAGTTACATAGTAACATATATTGGAGGTTTGTAAAGACAACGTCCATCAGTCCAACCTTTATATACCCTACCCTAATGTCTGTCTAACAGTTACAATAGTAACATAGTAGTGGGGTTGATATAAGACAGTACGTCATCTAGTCCAAGCTTTCTACTACCCATAATGTCTGTATAGCAGTTCACATATAACATAGTATTGGGCGGTTGTATAGACCAGGTCCATCTAGTCCAAATCCTTTATACCCTACCCATTATTTTGTCTAACATTTACATAGTAACTAGTATTGGAGGTTGAATAAGACAACTCCATCTAGTCCACCTTTATCCCTACCAATGTCTGTATAACATTTCCAGGTACATATTATTGGAGGTTGTTAAAGACTCGTCCATCTAGTCCACTTTCTACCCTACCCATAATGTCTGTATATCGGTTACTAGTATATATTTTGGAGGTTTGTATAAAGACATCATCCATCTAGTCCAACCTTTATACGCCTCCCCTATGTCTGTATAACATTACAAGTAACTAGTATTGGGATGTTGTATAAGACATAAGTCCATCTAGTCCAACCTTATACCCTACCCATAAGGTCTGTATAACCGTTACATAGTAAACATAGTATTGGAGGTTGTATCAAAGACATACGTCCATCTAGTCCAACCTTTATACCTTACCCATAAGGCTGTCTAACAGTTACATAGAACATAGTATTGGAGGTTGTATAAAGGGACATACGTCCATCTAGTCCAACCTCTATACCCTACCATAATGTCGTTATACAGTACATAGTAACACAGTATTGGAGTTGTATAAAGACATATGTCCATCTAGTCCAACCTTCTATACCCTACCCATAATGTCTGTAAACAGTTACATAGACCACAGTATTGGAGGTTGTATAAGACATACGTCCATCTAGTCCACCTTTATACCCTACCCATAATGTCTGTAACAGTTCATAGTACAATAGTATTGGGGGTTGTATAAGACATACGTCCTCTATACCAACCTTTATAACCGCTACCCATAATGTCTGTATAACAGTTACATAGTAAAATAGTAACTGGAGGTGTAGTAAAGACATACGTCCATCCTAGTCCACCTTTATACCCTCCCCCCATAATGTCGGTAACAGTTACATAGTAACATAGTATGTAGGTTGTATAAAGACTACGTCCATCTAGTCCACCGTTATACCCTACCCATACTGTCTGTATAACAGTTACATAGTAACATAGTATTGGAGGTTGTATAAGACATACGTCCATCTAGTCCAACCTTTTATATCCTACCCTAATGTCTGTATCACGTTACATAGTATATAGTATGGAGGTTGGATAAAGACATATACGTCCGTCTAGTCCAACCTTTATACCCTACCCTTATGTCTGTCTAACATTTACATAGTAACATAGTATGGAGTTGATAAAGACATACGTCCCTCTAGTCCAACCTTAACCCTACCCATAATGTCCTGTATAACAGTTACATAGTAATATAGTATTGGAGGTTGTATAAAGACATACCCGTCTAGTCCAACCTTTATACCCTCCCTTATGTCTGTCTAACATTTACATAGTCAATAGTATTGGAGGTTGTATAAGAACATACGTCCATCTAGTCCACCTTATACCCTACCTAATGTCTGTATAACAGTTACAAAGTAACATAGTATTGGAGGTTGTATAAGTCAACATCATCTAGTCAAACTTTATTTGTACGCATTGTATTATTTTTTTTGTATATTCATAAAATTTAATAAATACATTTTTTTGTGTGGGGCTTTTTATGGACACCCCACAGCAGCAGTAAATAGACACTATAAAAATGGTGCTAATTTTGCCCCAACCAATTAGATTTTATTTAACATCTGATTGGTTGGGGCAAAATTAGCACCATTTTTAATGATAAGACTTTACTGAATCTCCTGTATATGTCGTTAGTTTGGGTGTGTAAATTAGCTGTTAACTCAAATGTTGGTTGTTTTGCACAAAACAAAAAACTTTGCCCATTTTAGGGCCAAATGACTATAGGGTTAGTGTGTTTTTTTTACTAATTAGTGCTGGCCTCAATGGATAGACTAGAGTTGAAACCTGAGTTTGAGGTCGGATTTTATGAGTTCGTATGAACTCTCGGATTTTTCAACACTCTTCGAACTTTTGGACTTTCGAACTCGCAGACTTTTTCGATAATTCGAGAATTGAGGATTATTGAATCGATAACCCTCGACTTAGCGAGGCATAACCCTACGATTCAGCATTTGGTAACCCTCAGTGTCGGGATACACTTGACTTAAGCAACCCTCGAACGTGGTGTTACGTACCCTTAAAGTTGGGATACCCTTCATGTAGCCTTCGCTAACCCTTGAATTCGTCCATAACCCTCAGATTCGACGATAACATTTGATTGTAGCGATCGGTTTCGGTAGCCCCACAAATCAATCACGAAGCTCGAAAATAGCCCAATCGTGAGAAAAGTTAAATTTTAACAAGTTTTGGTGATATATATGGGTTATCCAGACCATTTAAACGGAAGTTACCTTTGTTATTTACCTACATTTTATCAGAACTTTTTCAACTACTGTATTTGTCCTTATTGAGTTTTATGGGCCCATTTTCAAACTATTGAAATTTTACTGAAGTTAAAAAAACAAACCGAACTTTAGGAAGTTGTCCATTTCTACTGGCCGAGCCATTTCCAAAACTTTTTTGAAAATAGCTGGGAGTTAAGATCTGCACAAATTTTCTGCATGAAAAATATATCCCCTAAATTGCATAGTGAGTGTTTTAAGAATTTTAATATTGGAGGTAAAGACATCTGGATATAATTAATCCCTTTTATTGGCTAACTAAAGATTGAAAAATGCAAGCTTTCTTGAAGAAACCTACATCTTTGGAAGCTTGCATTTTAGTTAGCCAATAAAAGGTATTGTTTTATTCCAAGATTAGAGTGTCCGAACTTCGCAAATCCGGTCGCGAGCGCGACCCATAAATGGAAAATATCCTTTTTCGAAAAATGTATTTTCAAAAATTTTCGTAATATAGAAATCTCTAATTTCGAAATACGTATTTTTCGAAAATACGCGTAATCCTCGTATTTCGAAATATTTCGAAAACACGTATTTACAAAACAACAGAAATCCTCGTATTTTTGAAAATATGAGAAAATATAGAAATCCGCGTTCAGAAGGCGGAAAATCCGGAAAAATTCACCGTTCGCGAACGGATAACTCTCGGCGTATCCGGGTTCGGATCCACAAACCGGCATCCCTATCCAAGATGTCTTCATTTTTCATCAATGGCTAACATGGGACATTCCTACTACTAATATATGAGTGTCATTTTAAATTTTTTTAACAGAATCTTGATCTTAACCTGTTTATTTTTTTGCTTTAATCCTTCCCCTACCAATACCCCCAAGCGCAATCAAGAAACTTTTAAAGATTTATAGATCAGTTTCCCTCATGTCCCCAAACAAGTAATGATTCATTTTAATGTCTTATCACCATATCCTACAGTACCTATCTTTAAATAATCTTGGCTCCCATTAGTTTTTGTAACAAGTAACTATAATTCAACAAGGTTCTGGCAGACCTGTAACACCCCATCCCCCCTAAATATTGAATTTAAAAAGCAAAATGTAATTTCTTTTGATAGAACAATACCGCCATGCCCACACACCCTTCATTTGTGGGTTCTTTCGATGAGCCTTAGTGGTTTGGCTTTCAGTCAGTGACAGACTGTAATCCCGTGCAAGTTGAGTAGGGAGTTTCCTCTAGGACTGTAGTATTTATGCATTTTTTAAAAGATTTGGGGGCATTACAGTTGTAGTGAAGAATACTCACGGCATTGTAAGTGCCACTTGTTATCTCTGTATTTTACATGTTGTAAAAGTGCGTTATAGCACCTTAATAACAAGCAAGGCTCCTTGTGTTAGGGAAGAAGACACCAAGCCCAGAGCCTGCTATATGTCCCAACTGGCCGCGTTTAAAACCCCAAATAAAATAGAGACGGTGGTTTCCTTGCAAACTGACCATTTTTCAGCTAAAATCTTAATTTATTTAAGTTAAAACATGTGGCCTTTAATTAATTTCTAGGAAGGACATTGGAATTCAACCATCAAACCGAAACACCACATCAGTATCACACATTTCCACATTGAAAAATTGTTTTTCACATCAGAACTTGGGACGCTTTTGTGAAAAAAATATTTCAATCACAATTTCATCAATGAAACCATTCCAGATTGAACTGCCAAATCTTTCTTTTCCAGATTCCTAAGGATTTCTTTCATGTTAATTTCATCAACAATAAACAACAATCAGAGCCACCAAATCATCCAACCAACCTTAAATTTCAGATCATGAATGGAGACGTTCGGGGATGTTTGTTATCACTGCAGGTTACAAAACGGAGAGTCTGAATCACTGATGATTGCACAGGCCAGTGCTGCAAAAATTAGACCTGGTACAAGATAGGAGAGAAATAATTTGATTATAATACAAAGTGGTCAAAGATTTAACAAACAGGTCTTTGTTAAAAAATATTAAAATATTAATAGAAGGGAACCCTATATTTTATATACTCAGAGAGCCCTTGGATTTAATTCATGTCCTCTTTACATTGTCATTGGTCCATGGAAGAGTATCCAGTCCAGTACCACGTTATCTCTGTCCCGTAGCCCCTGCAGTTCCATCTAAATGCTGTAGGGTCTCTAAACTTGAATCTACAGTTTGGTAAAAGGATTTTTATTTTATTACTATGATTATTATTAGTTATTATTATTTTATATTATTATTATATTATTATATTATTATTTGTTTTAATCAGCACACCCATGAGGTATGAATGGTAGAGATGGACCTGAACTTTAAGGGCATATCCCCTTAAAAAACAAACTGTAAATATAATGTTCCTTAGGTTACCACCCCAACCAGCCATGATAACACACAAAAAAAACAACTTTCCGATATTTACTTACGACCCTCGCTCAACAATCTCTTCCCTCTCTGCTAACCGACACACAGAGAGGGGCCAGACCCAGCCGCGTCTGTGATGGCTGCCGGTCCAGCCAATCACAGACGTGGCTGCTGGCTGTGAAGATAGGCTTCAGAGTATGGACTGTAGTAAATACTGTAAAGTTTTTTTAGTATTATTATAGAGTTGGGATGGCAACCCTGAGATCTCTGTAATTAAAGCGAGAAGGAAGGGGTGGCAAATGGAATCTGGAGGGATGTCAGCTCCCTCCCGGAGGCGTCACAAAGGCAGAGACCATTGGACAGGAAGACAGCTCCTACTCTTCATTTTCCTGGCTTTGAAACATGGACTGGAGGAGAACCCTAAGGAGCGGTAGTAAGGTAAGGATTTTTAAAACACAGGGGCCACACTTGGGCAAGTTTAGATTTAGGGTGGACCTGCCCTTTAATGGTTCCGACAAACTCAAACTCTTCCGAACTTCTCGAACGACGAACTAGTTTGAGTTTTTCAAACTCACAGACTTAATTTGGATAATTATCGAAATTGGTATCCCTTGAATGTAGCCTTTGATTTTGGTATCCCTTGAATGTAGCCTTTGATTTTGGTCCCTGAATGTAGCCTTTGATTATGGTATCCCTTGAATGTAGCTCTTTGATTTGGTATCCCTTGAATGTAGCCTTTGATTTTGGTATCCCTTGAATGTAGCCTTTGATTTGGTATCCTTGAATTAGCCCTTTGAGTTTGGTATCCCTGAATGTAGCCTTTGATTTTTGGTATCCTTGAATGTAGCCCTTTGATTTTGGTATCCCTTGAATGTAGCCTTTGATTTTTGGTATCCCTTAATGTAGCCTTTGATTTTGGTATCCTTTATGTAGCCTTTGATTTGGTATCCCTTAAATGTACCTTTGATTTGGTATCCTTGAAGTAGCCTTGATTGGTATCCTTGAATGTATCGTTCGGGAGTTCGGCCATCTCTAATGTCCATGTCCTGTCCAATGAAAACCTGAACCGGTCTCAATAATCCCATAACGTTTCCATGGACAGAGAGGAGATTTGTTTCTATCACATAATATGCTCTACACCTTGATCCCTATCATGGCATGTAATTATCCTTTAACAGCTTTATAAAAATCCTTCCAGATCCCTATTGCACCTAAACACTATAAGCTTTAGTTTTCCTTTTCAACTAATGATTTTATTCAGGATCGAGGGCTCACAAGATCCTTACATTTTCCCATCTTTTCCGTATTTTCTTGATATTGCCTTTGCCCAATCGTAGATGATAAATCAATGACTCTTCTGGTCCACACAAAGGTCCACTGCCAGTAAGTGTTCCGGATCAGCTTCTACACAATGAGGACGAGTATGTCCCTCCAGGTTTATAATCCGCTGGGAATAGGAATGGAAACATAGTTATATTAGAAATTCAATCTATTGAAATAGAATTAATGTTCTTTTAGTCTAAGTTTTGTAAAAAAATTCAGGGAGAATTTTTATAAAAGTTCTTTATTAAAAATTGGTGTAATTTTGTCCAACCATCAATCTTATTAACCATTTGAAATCTAACATCTGAATTGGTTGGGTCAAAATTAGCACCATTTTTTTACTAGAACTTTTATTGAATCTCCCTGATTGTGTTGTAGGCGGAAATGTAATGGTTGATCTGTTTGCCCATCAGCCAATGGGGACACTTACTGTACTACCGTTTATTAAAGTGATAACGAATATTACAGGCAATCCCACCCTCACACAGGTCACAAGCCCGGGGACTCTCCCGGATTTTGGGGTGGTCTCCCCCGAACACCCCGCGAGACCACCCCAAACTCCCGCGACCTGAACTTACCTGGCAGCTCTGCTCCGAACACCTTCTTTTCTTCGGCAAGCCTCTTCGTGATGTAATTTACGTCACACTCCCCTAACCACGCCCTTCTGTGATGTAAATACGTCACATGTAGTGGCCTGCCCATAACCCGCCCCCTTACTGCCGTCATTGGCGCCTGCCCACCTAGCCCACCCTTTTGTGACGTCATTGACACACATCAGTCAGCTCCGCCCCTTCTCCCCCCCTGACCGGAAGCCAGATTCGGCAGGTGTGAATGTCTGTATTAACCCTTGTTTTTATGTCTCCAAGTACATCAACAGGCAGTTGCCCTGTGTATGTGTGTATGTGTGTTGTATGTATGTGTGCTGGTGTATGTATGTATCTGCACGCTAAAGGGTAAGTTAATGCCATACACGCTAAAGGTTGAAATTAATGCGATAGGCACTACGAGGACGTTGGTGTGACTGAAACCTCCATTGTGTCGTCCCGTCCCCGTCCCCCAAGTTTACCAGATTGTGGCTCAGCTAACCCCGTGAGTTTGAATGGGTCAGGTTTGGTTAGAAAGCTCGAGTCCGAGTCTGTTGAATTTTGGATGCAAGTTCGGGTTGGACCTTTAGAAAAAACGGGCAATGCCGGGTACCTCTGCTAGTCATTGATAAAAGGTGAATTTGGTGTTTACATTCACTTACCTGGCAATCTTATGCTCTTTAGGTTGCCTTTATTGCCTTGTAGGGAACACTGATAGATCCCAAGATATCCATAGAGCCAACAGTCTTGACAGTTACCTGTAACCTCCAACCTACCGAGACAAAACAGCAACAAAGAGAGTTTAAAAGACTATAAAGTAAAGTCTAACATGTTATGTATATAAATGGACAGATCATGTTTAACTACATTAAAAGGTAACTGTGGTCTACATTCAAGTGCCTTTTTTTTGAAAGGAGATGTCTTATATCCTTTAAACAGCCTAGACATGTCTTCCTCGGATCTTACAGTAAGTTATAGGCATGGTAAAGTTACACTTCTCGAACTGCCCTGCCTTTGTCTCTGTGACAGGCACATGTTATAAGTAGATGTCCGAAACTTATAAGTTTAGTTCGTTTTTTCGATTTAAGTTCTGGAAAGAACTTGGAAAGGGAAATGTACTTTTGAGAATTCGGTAACCCCATTTTTGGGGTTACTGAATGTACGAGATTATTTTTAATAACCCTCAAAGATAATCTTGAACGTTCGTAACCCTGAAATACGATGTAGAAACTGAAAAGTACTATGTTTCCGATCATATTTTCGAGGGTTATAATTGTTCAAGGTCATGTTCAAGGGTTACAGAACATAACCTCATAACTTCAGTAACTCTTGAAATGCTGTTTGGAAGTCCTGGATCCGAACGATCCGCTGGTTTAGGACGGAACATTGGGATTTCGAACCGGGGTTTTGTGTCGGATTCCGCGTGCGGTCGACCCTGTCCATCTCAGTTATAAGCTGTCATAAGCCACACACCCCCAAATTTTCTTTTTCTGAAGCTTGTTACAGATCTGCAACCATTCTTCTCTGTCTATTCATCTACCGATGGGCACCTTAATGAGAGAGAGAAATATTTTCGGAGTTGTGGCTAGATATAAAATAATTTATATGTTTGGGGTTGGGGCTTATGATGCCGGCAGATGATGCTTTGTCTCAGCAGTGGGCATGCTTCCAACCTTAAACTTAGAAGCAGACCCCAGAGACAGGACTAGCAGGAAAAACACCCTTTACATTCCTGTAACTTCGTATAGATCCTGAGAGCCTTTTGAAGGTAGGAGTGTGTCTTTTTATAAAGGACAACTTGTATGGACCACACGTTCCCCTTTAGTATCAGGAATTATAGAAGATTGGGACTGAGTAGGGCAGATGGATGAGTGAACCGTGTGATCATTTAAGGCAAGTAGAACAAATTCAATGATGAGTCAAATGCTGCAGAAAATTATATCTTGGGACGTCCTGAACATCTATTGTCACCAATAAATGCATTGATGGCTTAGAAATTAAATTTTGAGTATTCACTCAAACTATATTTCAGTTGCAATTAACACTCTAAATTGTTCCAAGCCCATGTAATGGGTTAGTATGGCAAATACCAGTCTTAGATGCAGCCAGAGGGAGTATGTGATATTCCAACTAGAGACATGTTCCCCGACCATTTCCCAGGTCCCACAGCCATTTACATTAAGTTACCATTGATGTTTTTTAATTGTATTTCCTTAGACTTTTCGAAACATTATTAACTCTCTAGACACTCTGGGTTTTGCATGAACGAAATAGTTTCCCAATATATCCTCCCAGTTATGCTTCGTGCAAATGGCTTTTCAGCTCCAGTATTCAAATAAATGATTGGGCTGCTTGGTTTCTTCCCAGAATACCTGTCTGCATATGTCCCATTAATGGGCACCCCGTACTGGGGCAAGAAATCCACACCCTGGTGGGCAGAAGGAACATGTCAGTATGATTAGGGGCAGCGAATTTAAGAACTTATGGTACATATGAAGTTTTAAATAAACATTTCAAATGTAAAGTACCAGGGGCAGAGATTAGGGGCTGATAATTCCTACCTCCAAATATACGTAGAATAAAACTGCTCCTGACCTGGCTTCCTCGTGCTTCAGCAGTCCTCAATAAAATGATATTAGGAGGTAGGAATAATTAATCCAACCTCCCTGCTCCAGTTCTTTTCACTTTTAAAAGTAAATTTTTACAGCAACATTGTCCTTTATTCTTTCAGGGATTTAATTATAAAATACTCCTTATATTTTAGAGTCAGTGAATGGAACAATGACAGCCATACTGCCGTTATGGTGGAAATGTGCTCTTGGGGGAAGATTTAAACAAAGAGGAGGCATTGGAAGGGACTAAAACAAAATGTTGCTTAGTTTGATAAACAAGTTAAGGGTTTATGCATCATCCAAGTCATGTCGGTTGTTTCAAACCTTTCCCAGTAACCCCTATATGAGACCTGCATAGAAAGTATTAGGTTGGAATGAATAACCCAGTTTCTAATCGAATCGAGGGTTTCGAAGTCCCGACTAAACTTTCGAACTCCCCGGGTTTCATGGAACCCAGATTTTTGAACTTTCCCGATTTTATTGAAATCGAAAGTAGACAATTATCAAAATTGATAGTAGATTGATTTTCAAAAATCGAAAGTAGATTCTTCTCATGATTTGGTAGGACCACATGTTTTTAGGAACTTGTTATCCTGCCTTATACTTTTAGAGATTTGTCGAACTGCGATTTTCGTTCCGTTTTCGATTTTTCAAAATTTTTTGAAATTTCGAAAGTTCGAGTTTCGATTTTCGAAAATCGTCTACTTTTGATTTCGAAATATTTCGAAAATCGTCTACTTTCAATTTTCGAAAATCGTCTACTTTCGATTTGCAATTTTTTGAAAATCGTCTAGTTTCGAAATCGTCTATTTTCGAAAATCCCTACTTTCGACTTTCGAAACAACGATTTTCAAAAATCGAAAATCGAAAGTAACTATTTTCGAAAATCGTAACTTTCAAAAAAATTCAAAAATTTTAAAACGGAACAAAACTCACGTTTCGAAAACTCTATAAGTATAAGGCAGATAGACAAGTTCCTAAAAACATGTCTGTCCTACCAAATCGAGAAGAATAGTTCGAAGGCAAAAGTAAAACAGACAATGGACATGGCCCTCCACCACAAAATATATCCACCTGTGATCACTGACTTCATGACCATACCTTTATCTTGAGCCTCTACACAAGATGGTAGAGCAGTGGGCCAAGGTGTCAACGTTGGTAGGACATTTGGTCTTCATCTTTTTTAAACCTCATGGATACTAACTGCTGGAATGGTTGGGTCTTTTTTAAAGCAGCAAGAGGTGGAAGATTTTTTGAGGGTGTGCAGTTTTTTCAATACATGGTTCCAGACAAGATTTTTTAACCATGGTTGAGCAGGTCGGGGTTGCGTTTTCTGCCACCAGATTGCCCAAAACCGAACTCGGACCCGATTCAAGCCGACTTTATGAGTTCAGCAGACGAACTTTCTATTCAAACTAGTTGGGTTCGACTAGTTCGTTTTTCCAGACTCGCGGCTGTATTTTCGATAATTATACAAAATTATCGGACCCGTTAGCTAACCTTAGATATATAGTTCGCTAATCCGAAGTATTGTTCCTTGTACATAACCCTCGAATGTTGGATTGTTTTCGCGCCAACCCTCAAATGTCACTCGTTCGCTAACCCTCAAAAGTATGATCGTTTTGGGTAATCTACGAAGTATCGTTAGATTCCGCTAACCCTCGAAAGTAACGTTTCGGTAACCCTCGAATTGGCTGTAACCCTGGAATGTATATTCGCTAACACCACTCGAAAGATCGTTCGGTAACCCTCGATTGGCCGTAACCCGGAATGTAACTTCTGCAAATCCCGACATTGCACGCTCGTGTTTAAGAAGTGTTTTAACAGTTTTGGTGACAGTGACACGTTCCCCGACCATTTCCCAGTTACCATTGTTATTAGGTTTAATCACCCGGACTTTTCGAACTATCACTCCCCATTGACTTTAATGGGTTCGAATTAGAACTTTCAAAACTTTTACTGAAGTTCGAAAATGGTCCGAACTTTATGAAGTTTGTTTGGCCTCTCTATGCTGGGATTGTTCACAATCCTTTGGAAGAATGTAATTCTATATTTCCCACTTACATTGGTAAAATCTTCCATAAGGGAACGGTGTATCCAATGAACCCTCGGGGGTGAGGAGACTCTCTGTGTAGTATTTGTAGCTTCTAAGGTGATTACAACGCAGCTAAATCTTGATGCTGGCTGAAAATGAAAGCAAGTGTCAATCACGATCATTCAAAGACGTTGTTAATTAATAGATTCTGGTAAAAACCTACCGGGAAACAGTTCATATGTCATATCATGCTTGCACTGTTGTGAGACGTAAGAGAAGTGACTAACAGTAGGGTAAACTATTATAGTCCTATATAAGGCTCTAATCCATTACACTATTTGGTAAAAACGCCCTTTGGCTTTGGACTATTATGTGGGATTGTTTAACTTAACGCTACATTTCTGGCGTAACTTTATAATTGTGGCCCAAAGTATCAGTCCAGATTTTTTAGTAAATGTTGGTCTAATTAAATTATGTATTGTAACATAAAGCATCTTTTTTCACACAGCAGAATTAACTTACCCTTTTTGTGATGT
This sequence comes from Hymenochirus boettgeri, assembly GCA_019447015.1. NCBI lineage: Eukaryota > Metazoa > Chordata > Amphibia > Anura > Pipidae > Hymenochirus > Hymenochirus boettgeri. Next base: position 1,185,129 of record CM033475.1, on the reverse strand, counting down.
CACATAAAATATACTACCACTCTCAAATATACTCACTTCTGGGTTTTTTATTTCCCATTAAACCTGCAAACATTTTGCAGCAAAAGAAGTTCTATTGTTTTCTTTAAAGAAGTTAGGAACCTAGTTACTACACTAGTTACTACAGTATTTACTACGTATTTACTACAATAGTTCCTACAGTGTTACTACAATAGTTACTACAGTAGTTACTACAGTAGTATCTACTACAATATTTACTACAGTAGTTACTACATATTTACTACATAGTTACTACAGTTACTACAGTAGTTTACTACAATGTTACTACAATGTTACTACATTAGTTACTACATTAGTTACTACAATGTTACTACGTAGTTACTACAGTGGTTACTACAGAATAGTTACGACAGTAGTTACTACAGATAGTTACTACAGATAATTTACTACATATAGTTACTACAGTGTCTACAATAGTTTACTTACAGTAGTTACTACACAGTGGTTACTACAATAGTTACTACAATAGTTACTACTACTATTACACAATATGTACAAGTTTCCCTGGGGTAGAATTCTCTGATCTCCCAGGCTGCTGAGCTGGAATTCCTAGGTTGGGGCATTTCCTTCTGGCCCAGAATGGGACAAGCCCGTGTCCTGTCTGCATTGAGTTATACCATACCCATAGTGTAATGGTAGCCATTGTGTATAGTAGCTATTGTGTGATGTAGCCATGTGATGTGAAGCCTTTGCACATTACACCATTGTGTATGGTACCCATTTGTATATAGTAGCCCTTGTGTATGGTGACATTGTGTATGGTAGCCATTTTGTATATAGTAGCCCTTGTGTATGGTAGCATTGTGTATGGTAGCCATTTGATTAGTAGCCCTTGTGTATGAGACTTGGTGTATGGTACCTTTGTATATAGTACCCCTTGTGTATGGTAGACATTGTGTAGGTGCCATTGTTATGGCAGCCTGTTGCATATTGAGCCATTGCTTGTGGAAACCATTGTGTATGGTAGGTAGCAACTGGGCATCGTACTTTGTGTATGGTAACCAAAGACAAATGGGACCAAGAAGATGGTGCTTTTGTCTATAAATGTGGGTGAACTTAACATCATATAATCGCTAATGACTCTGTGTGTACAGACCCTTATTTAGAAATGAACCCCAGGGTGAAACCGCAAGGGGACCCGGGAGCCAACGGGCCCATCTTCTTAGTAGCGGATATTTTTTTTGCCTGATTCCTAGTTCATCATTGCAGAGAAAGCTTTATTTACCATCAGTAAAGCTCTTCTTTGAACAGTTCAAAATCACAGATACCGCCACATCCCGCCTATGTGATCCCCTCCGTTGGATAGAAATCCAGGTGGCCGGAAATCGCCTCATCCCAAGAACTAAACCATAAAACCAAACAGAAAGTTTACATTGTTCTTAGAATAATGCTTTTAGGCACTGCCTGCTATATTGGAGTTCATCTACAGGGTTCGCTTGTTCCAGGATCAGTATGTTATCCATTTATAAAAACTAGAAATGGTGGGGGTTAAACAATGGAGCAATGGGAGTTTGGCCTGATATTGGGTATCTTACGAGCCGGGCATAAATGCTGTACAATCGTGCCGTAGCTCACGCTATATGGACAATATCAGATGCCAGTATAAATGCAAATACTGCTTTCTTGTATTTTACATATCTTTAAAGGTGAGGTAGTGGAATTTTTCTAATGTGTCTTTAATAATATGTCCCATAGTGTTTACAGACCGTCGCATCTGTATGAATGACGTCTACACACCGGCATTGTTGGGTCCAGTCGACTCTGGTGGGGTGTCTCTAAATTCAGGCTCGAGCTGGGTCCAGACCTGGAAACAACACAATTCTATAAGATGGTCAATATTTTAAAGACAAAGAACTAAGAGGATTATGTTTAAGAAATCATTATCTAGATTAAAATTTGTGTTGAAAAGAATACATGCATCCATCCAACTGCTCTTAATCCACATTTCTGCCTAACTGTTTAATATATATAGTATAGTATAGTATATTATAGTACATATATATATATAGACAGTACGTATAGTTATACACTTATATCAGCAGTACAGTATAATCCAGTACGTCCGTCAGTACAGTACGTACAGTATAGTAATATTATAGTAAAAGTAATAGTATCGGTATAGTACAGTATAGTATAGTACAGTACAGTACAGTATAGTACAGTCAGTACGTCATACAGTAGTAGGTGCATAGTACAGTATAGTATAGTAAGTAAGTAAGTATAGTAAGTACATATGTATAGTATAGTAATAGTATAGTACAGTAGTATAGTACATAAGTACGTATAGTATAGTACTATAGTATAGTATATACGTATAGTACAAGTATATTATAGTACATAGTCATATAGTACAGTATATAGACAGTTAGTATATACATTAATATAGGTATAGTACACAGTATGTACGTGTTATCAACAGTATAGATATAGTATATAAGTACATTATGTACCGTATAGTACAGTCATATAGTAGTACAGTATAGTATAATATATACTAGTAAGTACGTACATAGTAAGTACGTAAGTTTACATAGACTAAGTACAGTATAGTATAGTACAGTACAGTATAGTATAGTACAGTAATAATATAATACGTATATTATAGTAATAGACGTCGTAATGTATATAAGTAGTATAGTAGTAAGTATAGTACAATACAGTAATTACAGTATTATAGTACAGTATAGTATAGTACATATAGTACAGTATAGTATAGGTAACAGTATAGTATATGTATCAGTATATAAGTATAGTACAGTATGTAAGTAAGTACTAGTAACGTACAGGACAGTAATAGTATAGTATAGTAACAGTATAGTCTATAGTAGTATAGTATATACAGTACAGTATAGTATTACAGTATAGTAGAAGTATATAAAGTATAGTAACAGTACGTACAGTATAGTATAGTATAGTACAGTATAGTACAGTATATAGTATAGTACAGTAGTACAGTATAGTATAGTACTTAGTAGTCATAGTCCGTACAGTTAGAACGTATGTATACTTCACAGTATAGTATAGTCCAGTACGTACAGAAGTATACGTATCAACGTATAGTTAGTATAGTATAGTACGTATCGTATAGTACAGTCGTATAGTATAGTACAGTACAGTATGTAATCATAGTAAGTACCAGTATATACTTCATACAGTATAGTTATACGTATAGTACAGTATAGTACAGTATAGTAGTAGTACAATGTTAATATAGTATAGTACAGTATAGTACAGTATAGTATAGTACAGTATAGTACAGTATAGTACGTAATAGTATAGTACAGTATAGTATAGTAGTTAGTATAGTTAGTACAGTACATATAGTATAGTTAGTTGTACAGTATGACAAGTAACAGTATAATTATAGTACGTATAGTAAGTAACAGTATAGTATCCGTAACAGTATCATATAGTATAGTACAGTCTAAGTATAGTATCAGTATAGTACAGTACAGAGGTATAGTACAGGATAGTATAGTATAGTACAGTATAGTACAGTACAGTTTATAAGTACAGTATATAATACGTACAGTACAGTATATAATAAGTACAGTAAGTATAGACAGTACAGTACAGTATGATGTATAGTAGTGTTGTATGTCAGTACATAGTAATAGTACAGTACGTATACGTACAGTATAGTATAATAAGCCTACAGTTATAAGTACATGTATATACCAGTCCCAGTATAGTACCAGTTAGTATATTAGGCTAGCGATATTTGTACAAGTATGTACAATACAGTATATACAGTAAACCCGTTTCTAGTATATAGTATATACGTATAGACGTACAGTATTCAAGTAAACAGTATAGTATCTGCTAGTACCTATGTAGGTACAGTATAGTAGACGTAGTAAGTATGGACGTATAGTATAGTATACGTATAGTTAAGTACATATAGAGTACTATATAGTCGTAAGTATAGTACAGTATTAGCAGTTTATTAAGTTCGTACAGTAAGTATAGCAGTATATATAGTACAGTACAGTAACCAGTAAGTATAGTAAGAAGATATACAGTATAGATAGTACAGTACGTATATACAGATAGTATAGTAAACAGTTAGCCAGTAATATAGCTACAGATCGTAATACAGTATACGTCTAAGTGACAGTATAGTATAGTAATGTACAGTTAGTCAGTTATAGTATGACAGTATGTAGAAGTCAGTATAGTATTACGTACGTACGTATAGTATCGAAGTACTAGTATAGTAAGTATAGTATTAAGTATAGTATAGGTACCGATAGTTAGTACATACAGTAGTACAGTATGTATAGTAACAGTATAGAGTACAGTAGAGTAGTACAGTTACTAGTACAGTACAGTACTATAGTTACAGTAAGTTATAGTACATTAATAGTAAAGTATAAGTTATAGTACAGCTATAGTTATAGTACCGTATAGTATAGTAGTACAGTACGTATAGAAATCAGTATAGATAGTCCTATTATAGGACAGTAGAGTATAGTATAGTAGTACAGTAGAGTATAGTAGACACAGTACAGGACTATAGTATAGTATAGACCAGATAGTACAGTATAGTAGTTTCCAGTATAGTACAGTATAGTAAACAGTAAGCAGTATAGTATGTAGTACAGTTATAGTAGTAAGTATAGTATAGTATAACAGTAGTACGTATAGAATATATATATAGTAAGATCACGTATAGATACAGTATTTAAGTATAGTAATATAGTATATGTCGTACATATACGTACAGTATTGTATGTCAGTTAGTAGTACATAAAGTCATTATAATACGTAAGTAAGTATAGTAACTCTAGTATAGAGTACCTATCGTATAGTCTAGTAAGTACCAGGTATCATATAGTACTAGTATAGTATAGTACAGTATAGTATAGTAAGTACAGTATATATAGTAGTATAGTACAGTTAGTTATAGTAATATGGTATTACAGTATTCGAGTCTAGAGTACAGTATAGTACAGTAATAGTATAGTACAATATACGTATAGTACAGTATAGTATAGTACGGTATAGTACGGAGTATAAGTACAGGACATATAGTATAGCTAAGTATAGTCCAGTTAGTACAGTTATTACACGTAAGTATAGTATCAGTACAGTATAGTATAGAGAACTAGTATAGGATAGTATATAGTTACTGAGTACCAAGTATCGGTAGCGTAATATACGTACTATACATTATACGTAGAGTACGTATAGTAACAGTATAGTATAGTACAGTATACGTACAGTATAGTAAGTATAGTATTCCAGTATCCGTATATACAGTTATAGTAATAGTATGTACAGCATTAGTATAGTACCGATGTAATAGTAAAGATAGTATGTTACAGTATAATAGTATAGTAATAGTACAGTATAGTTATTAGTATATATCGTACAGTATTAAGTATAGTATTAGTATAGTACGTATAAGTATCAGTACAGTTCATAGTTACAGTATGATAGTAACAGTAAGTATAGGATCTAGGTACAGTATAGTTATATCCAGTATGTATAGTATAGTATTACGTTGTACAGTATAGTAATAGTCCAGTCTAGTAAGTAGAAAGTAGTATGTATTAAGTGAATAAAGACTGTGTCCATCAGTCCAACCACTCTAGCAATATCCCTCACCTGCCTAACTGTTAGTATAGTTATAGACAGTAGTATAGATAGTATAGATATATAGTTATAGTATAGTAGTCAGTTATGTACTAAGTAAGATTTTGGTACAGACGTATAGTAGTGTAAGTTATGTTAACACATTAGTATGTAAGTACAGTACATAGTAGTATGTATAGGTTGTATCGTATATATTGTACATGTATGTTACTAGTTTCGACATCATAGTATAGATGAAGCCAGTATGTATAGTAGACTCAGTAGTATGTATAGGATATACAGATAGTAGTAAGTAAGTACGTAAGTAAGTGACAGATAGTATACAGTATATATGTCACAGTACAGTACGTAAGTAGTCTAGTCAGTAGTAGTATAGATTGAACAATAGAATATTTTAGTACAGTATGTAGACAAGTATGGAATAGTATATATATATAGTATGTGACAGACGTCTACGTACTAGTAAGTAAGATAAGTACAGTTAGATGTACATATGACGTATAGTTAGTAGTAAGTATACCGTTATAGTTACAAGTACACGTATCAGTAACAGTATAGTAATAGTATAGTATGTCAGTATATAGTACATACAGTAAGTATAGTACAGTACGACATAGATCTATACTATAGGTATATTACGATATATAGTATACCATAGTACACGTACAGTATAGTACGTATAGTACAAGTACAGTCACGTATAGTATAGTATCCAGTAATATAGTACCAGTAGTAAGTATAGTATAGTACAGTATTTATCACGTACAGTATAGTAAGTATTACAGTTATGTATAGTACGTATGGTATACGTACAGTACAGTATAGTAGGAGTATAACGTTACAGTACAGTATAGGTATAGTGGAGTCAGGCACGTATAGTAGTACAGAAGATTATGTAGTATTACAGTATGAAGTACAATAGTAGTACAGAGTGCCAGATAGTAAGTACGTCAGTATAGATATAAGTACGTATAGTAAGATACAGTATAGTATAGTACTACAGTTAGTCATACAGTAATAGTTATATACAGTCTAGATAGTACAGTTACAGTACCTATATAGTATAGTATAGTACAGTTAGTATGTACGTACAGTATATTTACATCGTATATGTACAGTATAGTATAGTATGTCAGTCATAGTAGACATTAGTACGTCATAGTATAGTCTGTAAGTAGTTATAAAACTATATAAAAACAGTATAGTCTAGTAAGTACCGTAAATCCTTACTGTAAAATATACGTAAAGTCAATGGGCCAACAGCAGAATCTAGACCGACATTGACATCACAATAACGTGTCTTTTATCATCATGGACTGTCATCCAATCAAAATCTGTCCAGTAAACCTTTCTTCATCGAAGCACAGAATACCGAGGAGAAGGCTACTAATATTTTGTACCCTTTATCGCCCCCTTAAGGCAATGCAAGTCGATAGCGGCCCTCTACACATGGCGAATGGGGTCAACCCATTATGAATATTTAAGATTCTGTCCTTAAAGCTGATATCGGCTTGGTTAACCCTTGGTGCATCGGTTATTGTGGCTTTAAGAGTTAAAAATCTATAAAATCACATTTATGTCCTGTGACGTTTCTGTGCTGCCACTTTCCTCGTCCTTGCCAGTACTCCATATAGAGTAAATCTGCCCTTGACAGAACCCCAGTGGGTACCCCATAAAGAGTAAATCTGCCCTGATCTCGCACCCCACCCCATATGAGGTAAAATCTGCCCTTGCCAGTACCCCATAGAGTAGAGAATCTTCCCTTGCCATTACCCCCTGATGGGTACCCCAGATAAAGTAATCAATGTGCCCCTGCCAGTACCCTGTTGGTTCCGGGGACCCCAGATAAAGTAATCTGCCCTTGGCCAGTACCCCAGTTGGTACCCTGATAGAATTACTCTGCCCTTGCCAAGTACCACCAGTGGTACCAGGGCCAGATGTAAAGTCCATCTGGGCCCTTGCCAGTACCCAGGTGGGTACCCCTGATAAGATAAATCTGCCTGCCAGTTACCCCACTGTGGTACCCCTGAAGAGTAAATCTGCCTGCCATTACCCCAGTGGTTCCCAGATAAGTAAATCGCCCTTGCCATTACCCCAGTGGTGACCCTATTAGTCAAATCTGCCCTTGTCAGAATAAACAATGGTGGGTGCACTCTACCTACTAGGGTCAGACCCTCTGTGGGTTCTTCCTTCGGAACCGATGGATTTTCACAGGAAAAGGTAACTGAGGTCGCACTCCAAATCTAAAATATTATTGTAAACCACACATAACCACCATCACACGTTTCGGGGGAATGCCCCCTTCTTCAGGTATGAAGAAGGGGCATTCCCCCGAAACTTGTACGTGGTTATGTGTGGTTTACAATAATATTTTTAAAGATTTGAGTGCACCCTCGTTACCTTTTTTCCTGGTATCTGCCCTTGCCATACCCCCGTTGGTACCCCAGATAAGTAATTTCTGGCCCTTGCCAGTACCCCCATGGTACCCTGATAGAGTAAATCGTCCGCTTGCCCAGTACCACCAGTGGGTACCCCCAGATAGATAAATCTGCCCTTGCCAGTACCCAAGTGGGTACCCCAGCTAGAGTATCTCCCTTGCCAGTACCCCAGTGGGTACTCCAGATAGAGTAATCTGTCCCTGCCATTACCCAGATAGAGTAATTCTGCCCTTTGCCAGTACCCCAGTGGGTACCCGATAGATAAATCTGCCCTTCCAGTACCCCAGTGGGTCCCCCTGATAGAAAAAATCTGCCCTTGCCAGTACCCCAGTGGGTACCCCAGACAGAAAATTCTGCCCTTGCCGTACCCCAGTGGGGTGCATGCTTCCGCTTATGGTCGTGGCCTCTCCTAGATGTAAATCTGCAGCCTCAGTTCCCCCCCAATTCCAATGATCTGTCCCTTGTTACTCATCAGGGTCCCAAACACATTGCAGATAATAAGGAATCTCCTCCTCCTGGTCTAATCCTATTTGACAATCACACAAGTCACCATATACCAAGGTATTGATGTAACCCTAATAGGTAGTGATGTAACCCTAGTGTAGGGATGTAACCCTAATAACACATCACCTCGCTATTCTAAACCTTATCTATTACCTCCATCTTGTTCCAGTATAAATTTTGTGCACCGGCCCAGTGAAAGCCAAAGACCTTCAGACACTCACATTATGTGACTCTGCTACCAATGAACCTTAATAAATAAATATAAAAATAAACACGTAAGACTGTCTCCTGCTATGATACATAATGGTCACAGTTGCAATGATAACTAGTGATTCCATTGGTGCAATTGTGAACTGCACCCAATGTTTTAACTCCTGAAACAAAACAAGAAATGGAATTTCATATTTGTTACCATAGAGGTAATGCATGAAAGCAGGTCGGAGCTAATACATGTAAAGGAGGGTGCAACACATTGTATCATAGGTTAATACATGTAAGGAGGTCGAGCACATTGTACATAGAGGTTAATAATGTAAGGGAGGTCAGAGCACATTGTATCATAGAGGTTAATACATGTAAGGGAGGTCAGAGCACATTGTATCATAGAGGTTAATACATGTAAGGAGGTCAGAGCACATTGTATCATAGAGGTTAATACATGTAAGGGAGGTCGGAGCACATTGTACTATAGAGGTTAATACATGTAAGGGAGGTCAGAGCACATTGTTTTCATTGAGGTAAATACCTGTGAGGAAGGTCGGAGCACTTGGTATCAGAGGTTAATACATGTAAGGAAGGTCGGAGCACATTGACCATAGAGTTAATAAATGTAAAGGAGTCGGATGACAGGAAGCACATTATATCATAGAGGTTTAATACATGTGATGAAGGTTGGAGTAAATTGTACCATAGAGGTTAAGACATGTATGTTAAAGGAGGTCGGGGAGCACATTTATAATCATAGAGGTTAAATCATGGTAAGCGAGGTCGGAGAACCACCATTTACATTGTAACTTAGAGGTTAATACATGTAAGGAAGGTTGTGTTTTTTGGATGATTGGTTGGTTATTGGAGTTTGGTTGTTTGGTGGTTTTTGTGGTGGTGTGTTTTTTTTTGTTTGTTTGGTTTGGGAAGCACATTGTATCCAGAGATAGAGTTTATACAGGTAAAGGAGTCGGAGCACATTATATAATAGAGGGTGTTAATTACATGTGGAGGAAGGTTGGAGCAAAATAATCTCAGTACCATAGAGGTTAATAAAGTAAAGGATGGTCGGAGCCAAAAATTTGTATCATTAGAGGTTGGTTAGACATGTAAAGCAAGGCGGAGCACATGTACCTTCGGAGGTGGTTAATACAGCATGTAAGGAAAGGTTGGAGCACATATCATAGAGTTTAATACAGTGTGAGGAAGGTCGGAGCACATGGTATCATTACAGGAATTTTATAATACATATAAAAGGATGGTTGGAAGCACATCTGTACTATAGAGGTTTAAATGAATGTAAAGGAGTTTGGAGCCACATTGTATTTGTACTATAGAGGTTTAATACATGTTAAAGGCGGTTGGAGAAATGTAAATAGAGGTTAATACATGAAGAAGGTCGGAAGACATTGTACAAAGAGAGGTTAATTGCATGTAAGGGAGGTTCGGAGCACATTGTACTTATAGGGTTAATACATGCAAGGAAGGTGGGAAACACATTGTATCATTAGAGTTTCATACATGTGCGGAAGGTCGGAGCACATTGTATCTAGAGGTTAATACAGTGAGGGAAGGTCAGAGGGCACATGGTATCCTAGAGGTTAAATTACAGTAAAGGAATGGTCGAGCACATTGTATCATAGAGGTTAATTACATGTAAAGGGGTTGGAGGCAATTGGTACATAGAGGTTTAATACATGTAAAGGGAGGTGGAGCACATGTTACAAAGAGGTTAAGCCATGTTAAGGAAGGTCGGAGCACTGTTTCATTGAGGTAAATACATTGTGAGGAAGGTCGGAGCATTGTATCAGATGTTATATACATGTAAGGGAGGGCGGAGCACATTGTGACCATTAGAGGTAATAAATGTAAGGAGGTCGGAGAACAATATATCAGAGAGGTATACATGTAAGCAAGGTCGGCAGCAATGTACATTAGAGGTTAGATTTACATGTGAGGGAAGGTGGAGACCATTGTACCATAGAGGTTAATAAGGTAAAGGAGGTCGGAGCACATTATATCCAGAGAGGGTAATACATGTAAGCGACGGCGGAGCAAATGGTACCGTAAGAGGTTAATACATGTTAAGGAAGGTTGGGAGCCATTGTATCATAGAGTTTAATACATGGTTAAAGAGGCGGAGCACATGTATATCATAAGGTTAATACATGTGAGGAAGGTTGAGAACTTGGACCATAGAGGTTAATACATGTAAGGAGTCGGAGCACATTATATCATAGAGGTTAATACATGATAAGCAAGGTCGGAGCACATTGTACCTAGAGGTTAATCCATTGTAAGGAAGGTTGGAGACTTGTATCATAGAGTTAATAACGGGGAGGAAGGTCGGAGCACATTGTATCATAGAGGTTAAACATATAAAAGGAGGTGGGAGCATTGTACTATAGAGGTTAGCATGTAAAGGAGTTTGGAGCACATGTACTATAGAGGTTAATACATGTAAAGGAGAGGGTTTGGAGCAACATTGATACCAAATAGAGGTTAATACTGTAAGGAAGGTCGGAGCACATTGACAATAGAGGTTAATGATGTAAGGGAGTCGGAGCACATTGTACTATTAGCGGTTTAATCCATGCAAGGAAGGTTGGAAGCACATTGTGTAATGAGTTTAATACATGTGGGAAAGTCGGAGGCAATTGTATTAATAGGAGGGAATACAGGTGAGGAAGGTCAGAAGCACATTGTATCATAGAGGTTAATACATGTAAAGGAGGTCGGAGCACATTGTATCATAGAGGGAATACATGTAAAGGAGGTTGGAGCACAATTGTACTAGAGAGGTTAATAATGTAAAGGAGGTTGGAGCACATTGTACAATAGAGGTTAAGACATGTAGGAATTCGTTCGGCGCAAATTGTACAGATAGAGGTAATGCATGTAGGGAGGTCGGAGCACATTGTACATAGAGGTTAATAACATGCAAGGAAGGTGGGAGCACCATTGTATCATAGAGTTTTAATACATGTTGAGGAAGGGTCGAAGCAATTGCTATCATAGAGGTTAATACATGTGAGGAAGTTCAGAGCACCTTTATCATAGAGTTAATACATGTGAGGAAGGTCGGATGCACATGTACATAGAGGGTTAACCACATGTAAGGGAGGTTGCAGGAAAATTGTACCATAGAAGTTAATACATATAAAAGGAGGGTGGAGACATGTACCATAGAGGTTAATACATGTAAGGGAGGTGCAGAACATTTGTGACATAGAGGTTAATACATTAAGGATGGTCGAAGCACCATTGACATAGAGGTTACATAAATTGCAAGGAGGGGGGCACAGTGTAACATAGAGGTTAATACAAGTAAAGGCGGCCGGAGCACTTGATTCATAGGGTTAATACATGTAAGAGGTCCAGAGCACATTGATCATAGAGGTTAAGACATGTGAAAGGAGGTCAGGACATTGTAATAATAGAGGTTAATAAATGTGAGGAAGTCGGAGCAACATTGTATAAGAGGTTAAAACCTGTTAGGAAGGTCGGAGCACATTGTCCCATAGAGGTTAATACAGTTAAGGGAATGGTCGGGGCCACAGGTGGACTTAGGAGGTTATACATGTAAGGGAAGGTTGGAGGCACATTGAACATAGAGGTAATACAAGTAAGGACGGTCAGAGCACATGTATCATAGAGGTTAATACATGTTAAAGGAAGGTCATAGCAAAATTGTATTCATTAAAGGTTATACAGTGATGGAACCCGGTCGGAGCAACATTGTATCAGAGGTTAATACATGTAAGGAAGGTCAGAGGCACATGTACCCATAGAGGTTCATACATGTAAGGGAGGTCAGGAGCACATTATACAAACGGTTAATAATGTAGGAGGTCGGCGCACATTGTAACATAGAGGTAACCACATGTAAGGAGAGTCGGAGCACATTGTTACCTAGAGGTTAATACATGTAAGGGAGGTAGGAGCACCTTGTTTCATTGAGGTTATACATGTGAGGCAGGTCGGGAAGCACATTGTATCAGAGGTTAATAAATGAAGGAACGGTCGGAGGCACATTGTACCATAGAGGTTAATACATTTAAAGGAGGGCGGAGCAACATTAATCATAGAGGTAATACATGTGAGAAAGGTTGGAAGTACATTGTACCATTAAGGTTAAATACATGTAAAGGAGTCGGAGAGCACATTAATCACCAGAGGTTAATACATTGTAAGCGATGTGGTCGGAGCACATTGTACCTTAGAGCGGTTTAATACATGTAAAGGAAGGTTGGAGCACATGTATCATAGAGTTGAATACATGTAAAGGAGTCGAGCACATTATATAATAGAGGTTTAATACATGTGAGGAAGGGTTGGAGGCACATGTACCATAGAGGTTAATCCATGTAAAGGAGGTCGGAGCACATTATATCATTTAGAGGTTAATACATGTACGCGATTGGTCGGAGCACATTGCTACCTTAGAGTAATACATGTAAGGAAGGTTGGAGCACATTGATCATAGAGTTTAATACATGTGAGGAAGGTAGGAGCAAACCATTGGTATCATAGAGGTTAATGACAGGTAAGGAGGTCGGAGGAGAACATTGTATCATAAGGTTTAATTACATGTGAAAGAGGTTGGAGCACATGGTACTATAGATAGGTTAATACATGTAAAGGAGTTGGAGCACTTTGTACTATAGAGGTTAATAAATGTAAAGGAGGTTGGAGCATTGTTACAATGAGGTTAATACCATGTAAGGAAGGTCGGTGCACATTTGTACCATAGAGGTTACATACCATGCAAGGAAGGGTGGGCGGCACATTGGATAATAGAGTTAAATACATGTGAGGAGGTCGGACACATTGTATCATAGAGGTAGTACTGTAAAGGCGGTCAGAGCACATTGTATCAAGTAAAGTTAATACATGTGATGAAGGTCGAGAGCACATTGTTATCAGAGGTTAATACTGTAAGGGAAAGGTGGAGCACCTTTACCATAGAGGTAATACATGTAAGGGAGGTCGAGCAATTATATGACCATAACGGGTTAATACATTAAGGAGGTCGGAGCACATTGTAACATAGCGGTTAATATCATCGTAAGGACGGCGGAGTCTTTACAGTTAACATAGAGTTAAACATGTAAAGGCGTCGGTGGAGCACATTATATAATAGAGGTTCAATACTGTGAGAAAAAGGTTGGAGTTACATTGTACCAGTAAGGTTAATACAGTAAAGGACGGTCGGAGCACATTATTATAGAGGTTATAATGTAAAGCGAGGTAGGAGCACATTGTACCTTAGAGGTGAATACAGTAGGAAGGTTGGAGGCACATTGTATCATAGAGTTTAATACTGTTAAAGGAGGTCGGAGCACATTATATAATAGAGGTACTACATGTGAGGAAGGTTGTGGAGCACATTTGTACCACTAGAGGTAAATACATGTAAAGGAGGTCGTGAGCACATTAGATCATAGAGGTTAATACATGTAAGCGAGGTCGAGCACATTGTACTTAGAGTTTTCATACATGGGAGGAAGGTCGGAGCACAGTGTACAAGAGGTTAATACATTGGAAGGGAGGCGGAGCACATTGTATTCTATACGAGGGTAATTACATGAAAGGAGGTTGGAAGCAAATTGTTAATATAGAGGTTAAGACATGAAAGAGGTTGGAGCCCATTGTATATAGAGGTAATACATGTAAGGAGGTTGGAGCACATGGTCACAATAGAGGTTAATACATGTAAGGGGAAGGCGGGAGACATTGTACCATAGAGGTTAATACATGCAAGGAAGGGTGGGGCACATTGTATCATAAGTTTAATTCATGTGAGGAAGGTCGGAGCCACATGTATCATAGAGGTTAATCATGGAGGAAGGTCGAGCAATTGTATATAGAGGTTAATACAGTAAAAGGAGGTCGGGGCACATTGATCTAGAGGGAATCCACATGTAAAAGGAGGTTGGAGCGGACATTGTAATAGAGGTTAATACATGTAAGGAGGTCAGAGCACATGATCATAGAGGTTACTACATGTGAGCAAGGTCGGAGCACATTGTACAATAGAGGTTAACACATGTAAGGAGGTAGTAGCACATTGTACCACAGAGGTTTAAAACATGTAGGGAGGTCGCAGCACATTGTACTATAAGTTAATACATTAAAGGAAAGTCGGGCACATTGTACCATAGAGGTAATACATGTAGAGGAGGTCGCAGCACATTGTACCATAGAGTTAATACATGTAAAGGAGGTAGGAACACATGTACCATAGAGGTTCAATACATGGCAAGGAAGGTGGGAGCACTTGTAACATAGAGTTTAATACAAGTAAAGGAGGTCGGAGCATCCATGCATATGTTATATAGAGGTTAATACATGTAAAGGAGGTCAGAGCACATTGTACATAGCGGTTAATACATGTAAGGAGCGTCAGAGAAAATTGTATCCTAGAGGTTTAAACTGTGAAGGGAAGGTCGGAGCACATGTATCCGAGGGTTAAAAATGTAAGGAAGGTCGCGAGCCATTTGTAACATAGAGGTTAATACATGTAAGGGAGGTCGGGGCCCAATGGTACCTTAGAGGTTAAAGACATGTAGGAAGGTTGGAGCACATTGTAACATAGAGGTTATACAAGTAAAGGAGGTCAGCGCAAATTGTATCATAGGGTTAATACATGTAAAGGATCAGAGCACATTGTTATCATAGCGGTAATACATGTGAGGAAGGTCGGAGCACATTGTATCAGAGGTATAACATGTAAGGGAGTGTCGGGGCACATTGTACCTTCTTCGAGGTTAATTACATGTAAGGAAGGTTGCGAGGACATTGTAACAAAGAGTTAATACAGTAAAGGAGGTCGGAGCATATTGTATCATAGAGGTTAATACAGTTAAAGAGGTCAGAGCAAATTGTATCATAGAGGGTTAATACATGTAAAGGCGGTCAGAGCACTTGTATCATAGAGGTTCATACATGTTGAGGAAGGTCGGAGCACATGGATCAGGAGGTTAAAAAAGGTACGGAAGGTGGAGCAGCACATTGTTACCATAGAGGTTTAATACATTGTAAGGGATGGGCGGGGCACATTGTACTTAGAGGTTAAACAGTAAGGAAGGTGGAGCACATTGTAACATAGAGGTTAATACAAGTAAAGGACGGTCATGAGCAACCTTGTATCCTAGAGGTTAATACATGTGTAAAGGAGATCAGAGCAACATTGTTTATCCTAGAGGTTAATACATGTGAGGAAGGTGGAAGCAACATTGGTATAGAGGTTAATAATGTAAGGAGGGTCGGGGCACATTGTACCTTAAGGGAATACCTGTACGGGAGGTGGAGCACATTGTAACAAAGAGGTTGTTATACAGAAAGGAGGTCCTCAGAAGCACATTGTATCATTAGAGGTTATTACAGGTCAAGGAGGGTTCAGCGCACATGATCAATAAAGGTTAATACATGTGATGAAGGTCGGAGCCAGTGTATAAAGGTTAATACTGTAAGGAAGGTCGGATGCACATTGTACATAGAGGTTAATACCATGTAAGGGAGGTCAGAGCACATTATACATAACGGTTAATACATGTAAAGGAGGTCGGAGGCACATTGTAACATAGAGGTTAACACATGTAAGGGAGGTCGGAGCACATGTACCATAGAGGTAATACATGTAAGGAAGGGAGGTTCAGAGCACTGTTCATTGAGGTTAATACAGTAGGAAAGGTTCGGAGAATTGTACAGGGTAATACATGTAAGGAAGGTCGGATAGCACTATTGTAACATAGAGGTTTAATACAGTACGGAGGTCGAGCACATTATATTCATAAAGGTTAATACATGTGAGAAAGGTTGGAGCACGATTGTACCATAGAGTTAATACATGTAAAGGAGGTCGGAGCACCTTATATATAGAGGTTAAGAAGAAGCGAGCGTCGGAGCACATTGTACCTTAGAGGGTAAGTACATGTACGTAGGTTGGGAGCAATTGGTATCATAGAGTTTAATACATGTAAGGAGGGTCGGAGCAAATTATATCATAGAGGTTAATACCTGTGAGGAAGGTTGGAGCACATTGTTTACATAGAGGTTAATACATGTAAGGAGGCGGAGCACATATATCATAGAGGTTAATACATGTAAGCGGAGGGGTCGGAGCAATTGACATGAGAGGTTAATACAGGTAAGGAGGTTGAAGCACCTGTATCATAGAGTTTAATACATGTGAGAGGAAGGTCGGGAGCAATTGTATTTCATAGAGGTTAATACATGTAAAGGAGGATGGAGCACATTTGTACTACTAGAGGTTAAACATGTAAAGGAGGTTGAGCACATTGTACTATAGAGGGTAATTACATGTTAAGGAGGTTGGAGACATTGTACAATAGAGGTTAATACATGTAGGAAGGGCGGAGCAATTGTACAATCGAGGGTTAATGCATGTAAGGAGGTGGAGCACATTGTACCTAGAGGATTAATACATGCAAGGAAGGGGGGAGCAATTGTACAATAGAGGTTAATGATGTAAGGGAGGTCGGAGAACAATGTTTTTTTTATACCTAGAGGTAATTACATGCAAGTGAAGGTGGGAGCACATGTAACATAGAGGTAATACAAGTAAAGGAGGTCAGAGCAATTGTATATAGAGGTTAATACATGTAAGGAGGTCAGAGCACATTGTATCATAGAGGTTAATTACAGTAAAGGAGGTCAGAGCACATGGTATCATGAGGTTAACATGGAGGAAGGTCGGAGCACATTGCTGTGTATAAGAGGCAAATGGTAAGGGAAGAAAAAGGCATTAAACTTTCAGGCAAGAGGGAACGGAAGGGCCTGTAGGGAGTATAAAAAACTGTTACAAGCGTGTAAGAAAGGCAATCACTAGCTAAAATTAATAATGAAGTTAGGATAGTGAAGAAAGCATCACTAAGCATAAACATTTTTTTTAAGTATATAATAGTAAGAAAGATGACAGGGCCTGAGAAATGTGGCACCATTAATTAATGGGGCTCAGTGTTACGGAGGAGGCCGATAAAGAAAAATGTCTTGCCTTTTTTTTCCTAGTGTATGACCACTATAACACGCTGCAAGTCCAAATCATAGAGGTATAGTAGCAATAACAGGTATACAAGATCAGTTACTTGTTAACGAGGATATGGTACGACAGAACTACATAGGTTAATATTATAAATCTCCTGGACCGGATAAATAAATACCATCTAGGGTACTAGGGAGCTCAGTTCAGTTTTCTGGCATGTTTCTTATTTTTGTGATCCATCATGTCGGTGGTGTGCCTCTGGATTGGAAACAGGTGATGTTATTCCAATATTCAAAAAGGGTAGTCGTCACAGCCGGGGTGGTCCTTCCCGGCCTGTAAGTTTTAACTTCCGTGGTGGGAAGCTCCTGGAAGTTTCTAAGGATCATGTTCTAGAGATGTTTCCCAGGACTGGACACTCTAGTAGTACAAACCAGCATGGTTTAGAGGAATAGATCGTGTCAACTAACATTGACTTGGCTTTTATGAGGAGTCAAATAGAAATTTAGACTCTGGTATAGCAGTAGATGTAGTTTACTTGGATTTTGCAAAGGAAGGGTTTTTCACTGTGGAACGGTAGGCTATGGAACTGTCTTCCAGTGGACTTGTTGTTATGGCAGGTTCATTGGTCAGTTTAATAAAAAGCTGATGAGTTTCTACAACAAGGAATGTTACAAGTTACTGGTAAGGATCCATAACAGTAGAGTTGGGAAAGGGTTTTGTCACTGTGAGAACGGTAATAAAGCTATGGAACTGTCTTCCATGGACGTTGTTATGGCAGGTTCATTGGTCAGTTAAAAAAAAGCTGGATGGGTTTCTACAAACAAGGAATGTTACAAGTTATCGGATTGATACATAAAGTAGAGTTGGGAAAGGTTTTTTCACTGTGAGAACGGTAAAGCTATGGAACTGTCATCCAGTGGACGTTGGTTATGGCAGGTCATTGGTCAGTTTAATAAAAGCTGGATGAGTTTCTACAAACAAGGAATGTTACAAGTACTGGTATTGATACATACATATTAGTGTTTGGAACGGGTTTGTCACTGTGAAACGGTAAAGCTATGGAACTGTCTTCAGTGGACGTTGTTATGGCAGGTTCATTGTCAGTTTTAAACCAAAGCTGGATGAGTTTCTACAACAAGGAATGCTACAAGTTACTGGTATTGATACATAAAGTAGAGTTGGGAAGGGTTGTCACTGTGAGAACGGTAAGGCTATGGAACTGTCTCCAGGACGTGTGGTGTTGAATGGAGGTTCATTGTCAGTTTTATAAAAAGCTGGATGAGTTTCTACAACACAAGGAATGTTACAAGTTTAACTGGGATTGATACATAAAGTAGAGTTGATCCAGGGAAAATTTCCGATTGCACTTGGAGTCAGGAAGGAATTTCTTCCCCTTCATAAATTTGGGTGTGGGGGTTTTTTGCCTTCCTCTGGATCAACAGTTAGGCAGGAAATGAGGATATTGCTAGATGGTTGGACTGGATGGATATGTCTATATTCAACCTCAAATACATACTATACTATACCTTAGAGGTTTATACATGTAAGGAGGTCAGATCACATTGTATCATAGAGGGTTAATACATGTGAGGAAGGTCGGAGCACACTTGTACGAGGTTAAAAACATGTAAGGAAGGTCGGAGCACATTGTACCAAGAGGTTAATACATGTAAGGATGGTCGGGCACATTGTACCTTAGAGTTTAATACATGTACAGGAAGGTGGAGCACATTGTCCATAGAGGTTAATACAAGTAAAGGAGGTCAAGCACATTGTATCATAGAGGTTAATAAATGTAAGGGAGGTGGGGGCACATTGTACCTTAGAGGTTAATACATGTTAAGGAAGGTTGGAGCACATTGTAAATAGGGTAATACATGTAAAGGAGGTCAGAGCACATTGTACATAGAGGTTATACATTGAGGAAGGTCGGAGCACATTGTATCAGAGTTAAAATGTAAGGAAGGTCGAGCACATTGTACCAAGAGGTTAATACATGTAAGGGAGGTCGGGGCCACATTGTACCCTAGAGTTTAATACATGTAAGGAAGGTTGGAGCACTTAGTATTACCATAGAGACTTAATACAAGTAAAGGAGGTCGAGCACATTGTATCATAGAGGTTAATACATGTAGGGAGGTCGGGGCACATTGTACCTAGAGGTTAATACATGTAAGGAAGGTTGGAGCACATTGTAAATAGAGGTTAATACATGTAAAGGAGGTAAGAGCACATTGTATCATAAAGGTTAATACATGTGATGAAGGTCGGAGCACATTGTATCAGAGGTTAATACAGTAAGGAAGGTCGGAGCACATTGTACCTAGAGGTTAATACATGTAAGGGAGGTCGGGGCACATTGTACCAAGAGGTTAATACTGTAGGGAGGTCAGAGCACATTATACCATAACGGTTACATACTGTTAAAGGAGGTCGGAGCACATTGTAACATAGAGGGTTAAACATGGTAAGGAGGTCGGAGCACATTGTACCATAGAGGTTAATACATGTAACGGATGTCAGAGCACATTGTTTATTGAGGTTAATACATGAGGAAGGTCGGAGCACATGTATCAAGGTTAATACATGTAAGGAAGGTAAGCACATGTACATAGAGGTTAATACATGTAAAGGATGGTAGGAAGCAATTATATCATAGAGGTTAATAAATGTAAGCGAGGTCGGAGCACATTGTACTTAGAGGTTAATAACATGTAGTAAGGAAGGTTGGAGCACATGTATCATGGGTTAATACATGTAAAGAGGTCGGAGCACACTTATATCATAGAGGTTAATACTGTGAGAAGGTTGGAGCCATTGTACCATAGAGGTTAATACATGTAAGGGGTCGGAGCACATATATCATAGAGGTTAATACATGTAAGCGAGGTCGGAGCACATTGTACCTTAAGGGTTAATACATGTAAGGAAGGTTGGCGACATTGTATCATAGAGTTAATACGTGGGAAGGTCGTGCGAACATTGTTCATAGAGGTTAATAACATGTAAGGGAGGTTTGGAAAGCAATGGTACTAGAGGGTAATACATGTAAAGGAGGTCGGAGCCCATTGTACTATAGAGGTTTAATACAGTAAAGGAGGTTGGAGCACATTGTACTATTAGAGGTTAATAAGTAAAGGAGTTGGAGCACGTTGTACATACGAGGTTAATACATGTAAGGAAGGTTCGGAGCACATTGTACAATAGAGGTTAATGCATGTAGGGAGGTAGGAGCACATTCGACCATGGAGGTAATTAGATGTCAAGGAAGGTGGGAGCACATGATATCATGAGGTAAATACATGTGAGGAAGGTAGGAGACCTTGTATCATAGAGGTTAATACTGTGAGGAGGTCAGAGCACATTGTATCTAAGTTAATACATGTAAGGAGTCGGACAATTGTATATGGGTTAATACATGTAAGGAGTTTGGAGCACATTGTACTATAGAGGTTAATACATGTAAAGGAGGTCAGAGCACATTGTATCATAGAGGTTAATACATGTGGGAAGTACGGAGCACATGTACAATAGAGGTAATACATGTAAGGGAGGTCGGAGCACATTGTACCACAGAGGTTAAAACATGTAAGGGAGGTCGCAGCACATTGTACCATAGAAGTTTAAACATATAAAGGAGGTCGGAGCACATTGTACCATAGAGGTTAATACATGTAAGGGAGGTCGCAGCACATTGTACCATAGAGGTTAATACATGTAAAGGAGGTCGGAACACATTGTACCATAGAGGTTAATACATGCAAGGAAGGTGGGAGCACATTGTAACATAGAGGTTAATACAAGTAAAGGAGGTCGGAGCACATTGTATCATAGAGGTTAATACATGTAAAGGAGGTCAGAGCACATTGTATCATAGAGGTTAATACATGTAAAGGAGGTCAGAGCACATTGTTTCATAGAGGTTAATACATGGAGGAAGGTCGAGCACATTGTATCAGAGGTTAAAACATGTAAGGAAGGTCGAGCACATGTACCATAGAGGTTAATACTGTAAGGGAGGTTGGGGCACATTGTACCTTAGAGGTTAATACATGTAAGGAAGGTTGGAGCACATTGTAACATAGAGGTTAATACAAGTAAAGGAGGTCAGAGCACATTGTATCATGAGGTTAATACATGTAAAGGAGATCCGAGCACATTGTATCATAGAGGTTAATACATGTGAGGAAGGTCGGAGCACATTGTATCAGAGGTTATTCATGTAGGAAGGTCGGAGCACATTGTACCATAGAGGTTAATACAAGTAAAGGAGGTCAGAGCACATTGTATCATAGAGGTTAATACATGTGATGAAGGTCGGAGCACATGTATCAGAGGTTAACACAGTAAGGAAGGTCGGAGCCATTGTCCATAGAGGGTAATACATGTAAGGAGGTGGGGCACATTGTACCTTAGAGGTTAATACATGTAAGGAAGTTGGAGCACATTTTACCATAACGGTAACCTGAAGGAGGTCGTAGCACATTGTTACCATAGAGGTTAATACATGTAAGGGGGTCGCAGCACATTGTACCATAGGGTTAATACATGTAAAGGAGGTCGGAGCACATTGTAACATAGAGGGAACACAGTAAGGGAGGTCGGAGCACAGTACCATAGAGGTTAATACATGTAAGGGAGGTCGCACGCACATGTACCATAGAAGTTATACTATGTAAAGGGATTGGAGCACATTGTTCATTGAGGTTAATACATGTGAGGAAGGTCGGAGCACATTGTATCAGAGGTTATACATGTAAGGAAGGTCGGAGCACATTGTACCATAGAGGTTAATAATGTAAGGGAGGTCAGAGACATTTATCATAGAGGTTAATACATGTGAGGAAGGTTGGAGCACATTGTACCATAGAGGTTAATGACATGTAAAGGAGGTCGGAGCACATTATATCATAGAGGTTAATACATGTAAGCGAGTTCGGAGCACATTGTACCATAGAGGTTAATACATGTAAAGGAGGTAGGAGAACATATATCATAGAGGTTAATAAATGTAAGCGAGGTCGGAGCAACATTGTACCTTAGAGGTTAATACATGTAAGGAAGGTCAGAACACATTGTACCATAGAGGTTTATACATGTAAAGGAGGTGGAGCACATTGGTATCATAGAGGTTAATACATGTAAAGGAGGTTGGAGCACATTGTACTATAGAGGTTAATACATGTAAAGGAGGTTGGAGCACATTGTACCATAGAGGTTAATACATCTAAAGGAGGTTGGAGCACATTGTACTTAGAGGTTAATACATGTAAAGGAGGTTGGAGCACATTGTACAATAGAGGTTAAATATGTGAGGAAGTTCGGAGCACATTGTACCATAGAGGTTAATACATGTAAGGAAGGTCGGAGCACATTGTACTATAGAGGTTAATGCATGTAAGGGAGGTCGGAGCACATTGTCCTGATGCCAAATGCTACTACAATACGCACGGATCGGGGGAACATTCCTGATCTTTTTTGTGAGCGTTTTGTCTAACAATCAGCCTAAAAATTATGGGTGTGAAAGAAATCCGGGGATTCTGGGCCTGAGAGACTGAAATATTCCCTGTGTGATTGGTCAGGTTGAAATCTCAACCCATGTGTACATAGCCTTATTGGGTCTATGTACAAAAAAAAATGTTTAAAAGAATAAAAATAAAATCATTTTTCATGGAGGAAGAGATACTGCTCCGACTTCCTATTGTTACCTACAATAGATGAAATCCGTAGTTGAAGATGGCCTCGCTGAGAGCTGGATTTTGAGCAATCCAAAAGAAAAACTATCCGTGGCAACAAAAACTCCCTTGAATTTTCTAGAAGATCAATTAAAAAAATAGATTAAAGGAGAACTAAAGCCAAAATATAAAACGGATGGGTCCAACATGCTGAGATCTCTACTGAGCAACTGAATCAATTTACAGAGTGGACCGATCTGCCTATGGGAATTAAACCGACCTCCGGTCTTCAACTATTACACTTTCACACAATTAAACTTAAAATAAAAACTTGTTCTTGTTGAGTTAAATACGGCCACGCTTTTAATAAATCTTTACAAAGATACAATGTACGTCTTAAATATTAACCCCCACACCATTGGAAATGTTCCAATCCCGCCGTTAGATCGAACTGGAACGCAGCCTCCAATTTATCAGAGGGCAGGTAACGGCTTTGCATAAACCACCTGAAAGAACATTCCCAGAGATCACTGATTGGCCCGTATTGTCATTGAAATATTCCTTTTTCTTGAAATCCTATGTATTTGTACTTCCCCTTTAACCATCCAAATGATAAAAACAGGGTGGAATATTTCCGTGTCTGAGATGTACATTTATCTTTAATGAAAGTCAAATAGAATTGTTATGAACAGCAATCAGATACAGACTAGAGGAGGAACATTCAGTTCTTCTTTATTGTCCCAACATTACCCTCCCTTTTAATTCCCTGCCCCATCCAATTCTAATTATCTACCCCACAGTTCAGTCACAATCCAGTTATCTGGGGTTACTTGGGTGTGTGTGCCCTAAACACCCCAGGATGTAGTTGCAGAGTTAATTTACTGTGGTAAAAGGTTTTCTGACGTGAGCTGTAATCAGGAAAATATATTCTATTGGACAAACATTACCTTCTAGAGAGGAAAATTGCCAGTGTACAGTTTGCTTAATAATTAATAACCGTGGGTGTTAGCACCACAATTTTGCCAAAATATGTAAGATCAACAAATCCAGGATGTGAGTTAGACCAAGTGCTGAAGACGTCTTTCTGTGTTTGTATACAAATTATTATGACACTGTGGAACGTCTTCCAGCAGATGTGGTAATGGCAAGTCATTGAATAGCTTTAAAAAGGCACTGGATAAGTTTCTAAAACTAAATAATATGAGAATTACTGGTATTAATACATATACTGTAGTTCTGGTTGGTACAGGGATACTATATAATATTGAGAATTACTGGATAATACATATACTGTAGTTCTGGTTGGTACAGGGATACTATATATTGAGAATTACTGGTATTAATACATATACTGGAGTTCTGGTTGGTACAGGGATACTATATATTTGAGTATTACTGGTATTAATAACATATACTGTAGTTCTGGTTGGTACAGGGTAACTATATAATATTGAGAATTACTGGTATTAATACATATACTGTAGTTCTGGTTGGTACAGGGATACTATATAATATTGAGAATTACTGGTATTAATACATATAACTGTAGTTCTGGTTGGTACAGGGATACTATATATATTGAGAATTCTGGTATTAATACATATACTGTAGTTTGGTTGGTACAGGGATACTATATATATTGAGAATTACTGGTATTAATACATATACTGTAGTTCTGGTTGGTACAGGGATACTATATAATATTGAGAATTTTGGTATTATACATATACTGTAGTTCTGGTTGTACAGAGGATACTATATAATATTGAGAATTAGGTATTAATACATAATACTGTAGTTTGGTTGGTACAGGGTACTATATAATATTGAGAATTTCTGGTATTAATACATATCTGTAGTTCGGTGGTACAGGGATACTATATAATGTGAGAATTACTGGTATTAATACATATACTGTAGTTCTGGGGGTACAGGGATAATATATAATATCGAGAATTAGTATTAATACATAACTGTAGTTCTGGTTGGTACAGGGATTGTTACTTTTTACTATATATATATTGGAGAATTACTGGTATTAATACATATAATGTAGTTCTGGTTGGTACAGGGTAACTATATAATATTGAGAATTACTGGTATTAATACATATACTGTAGTTCTGGTTGGTACAGGGATACTATACAATATTGGGAATTACTGGTATTAATACATATACTGTAGTTCTGGTTGGTACAGGGATACTATATAATATTGAGAATTACTGGTATTAATATATATACTGTAGTTCTGGTTGGTACGGGGATACTATATAATATTGAGAATTACTAGTATTAATACATATACTGTAGTTCTGGTTGGTACAGAGATACTACATAATATTGAGAATTACTGGTATTAATACATATACTGTAGTTCTGGTTGATCCAGGGATACTTTCTGATTGCCTTTGGAGTCAGGAAGGAAATTTTTTCCCCCTTTCTAGCTGTTTTTTTTTGCCTTCCTCCGGATCAACTGGTAGGGTTATAAAAAAAAAAAAAAAAAAGAGGGTGAATAGGTTGGACTTGATGGACGTATGTCTTTATTCAACCTTAATTACTATGTTACTATGTAACACATGATCCAGTAAAACTGCATTTTCTAAATTTTTTTATGGAACATTATACCCTACCCATAATGTCTGTATAACAGTTACATAGTAACATAGTATTGGAGGTTGTATAAAGACATAAGTCCATCTAGTCCAACCTTTATATCCTACCCATAATGTCTGTAAAACAGTTACAAAGTTACATAGTATTGGAAGTTGTATAAAGTCATACGTCCATCTAGTCCAACCTTTATACCCTACCCATAATGTCTGTATAACAGTTACATAGTAACATAGTATTGGAGGTTGAATAAAGACATAAGTCCATCTAGTCCAACCTTTATATCCTACCCATAATGTCTGTAAAATAGTTACAAAGTAACATAGTATTGGAGGTTGTATAAAGTCAAACGTCCATCTAGTCCAACCTTTATATCCTACCCATAATGTCTGTAAAACAGGTACATAGTAAAATAGTATTGGAGGTTGTATAAAGTCATACGTCCATCTAGTCCAACCTTTATACCCTACCCATAATGTCTGTCTAACAGTTACATAGTAACATAGTATTGGAGTTTGAATAAAGACATACGTCCATCTAGTCCAAACTTTCTACCCTACCCATAATGACTGTATAACAGTTACATAGTAGCATAGTATTGGAGGTTGTATAAAGACATACGTCCATCTAGTCCAACCTTTATACCCTACCCATAATGTCTGTCTAACAGTTACATAGTAACATAGTATTGGAGGTTGAATAAAGACATACGTCCATCTAGTCCAAACTTTCTACCCTACCCATAATGTCTGTATAACAGTTACATAGTAACATAGTATTGGAGGTTGTATAAAGACATACGTCTATCTAGTCCAACCTTTATACCCTACCCATAATGTCTGTCTAACAGTTACATAGTAACATATTATTGGAGGTTGTATAAAGACATACGTCTATCTTGTCCAAACTTTCTACCCTACCCATAATGTCTGTATAACAGTTACATAGTAACATATTATTGGAGGTTGTATAAAGACATACATCCATCTAGTCCAACCTTTATACCCTACCCATAATGTCTGTATAATAGTTACATAGTAACATAGTATTGGAGATTGTATAAAGACATACGTCCATCTAGTCCAACCTTTATACCCTACCCATAATGTCTGTATAACAGTTACATAGTAACATAGTAATGGAGGTTGTATAAAGTCATACGTCCATCTAGTCCAACCTTTATACCCTACCCATAATGTCTGTCTAACAGTTACATAGTAACATAGTATTGGAGGTTTAATAAAGACATACGTCCATCTAGTCCAAATTTTCTACCCTACCCATAATGTCTGTATAACAGTTACATAGTAACATAGTATTGGAGGTTGTATAAAGACATACGTCCATCTAGTCCAACCTTTATACCCTACCCATAATGTCTGTATAACAGTTACATAGTAACATAGTATTGGAGGTTGTATAAAGACATACGTCCATCTAGTCCAAACTTTATACCCTATCCATAATGTCTATCTAACAGTTACATAGTATTGAGGTTGTATAAAGACATACGTCCATCTAGTCCCACCTTTATACCCACCCATAATGTCTGTATAATATTACAAGTAACATAGTATTGGAGGTTGTATAAAGACATACGTCCATCTAGTCCAACCTTTATACCCTACCCATAATGTCTGTCTAACAGTTACATAGTAACATAGTATTGGAGGTTGAATAAAGACATACGTCCATCTAGTCCAAACTTTATACCCTACCCATAATGTCTGTTTAACAGTTACATAGTAACATAGTATTGAAGGTTGTATAAAGACATACGTCCATCTAGTCCAACCTTTATACCCTACCCATAATGTCTGTCTAACAGTTACATAGTAACATAGTATGGAGGCTGTAGAAAGCCTACGTCCAGCTATCCAACCTTTCTAACCTACCCATAGACCCTCCCCTACCCTCCGCCCCCCCCAAACTGTTTGGGGGGGAGGTATTAGCAGTCTCACTGGATAGAAGTTGTCCAGTAGGAAAGCAGTGTGTGTAATAGGCCAGTGGTGTGGAAGGGGGGGGTGGGGCTTAGCATAGGGGATATGGGAGATGTGTACTCCAAAGTGTCTGAATAAATTACAGGATCATAATCTAAAATGTTTTTTTTGCAAATGCGAGAAGCCTGCTGGCAAAATGGGTGAATTGGAAATGATGGCATTGAATGAAAAATAGGATTAATGTATAGCAGAAACGTGGTTGAAACATTTCTCCACGACTGGCTTTAACCTCTAGAAGGATCTGCCTTGTTTAGGCAGGAACGAAAAAAAGGAAGGGGGAGGAGTATGTGTATATGTTAAAAAATATTGAATGCCAAATTTAAAGAAGAGATAACTGGTGATATGATGAATAACGTGGAGGCAATATGGGTGGATTAGGCACGTAAAGGGGTAATGTCTTGTTGTGGTCGCTATTAAACCCGCCAAATGCTAGCAGAGTAGGGAGGTGAGTTCACTTCAATGCAGTTGGGCAAGGGCTGACAAGTTTGGGGAAGTGGTGCTACATTATGAGGGGACTTTCTGTTCAATTTACATACTTTTTAATATCTTATTTGAAAGGGGGGGTATTTTATGCATACTTTTTTTTTAGTTATTATTTTTTTAGGCATGTTATGGTCTGATTTACCTGCATGATATGTTCGTGGACTCCATGTTAACAGAAAAGGCGTGGTTTTCCTGAATTGCGCTATTCTAGGTTGTTCAAAAGAGCTTCTGTTGGGATCTGTTAATATCTAACATTGTGGCGCATTATAGATATAAAGGTAACTGAGGCTTAGGGAAAGTGACATTAAATAGTGCATTTGGACTTTGTTCGAAAGGAAAAGTGTTCTGGTTTAACAAAGACATGTAATTTCAAGAAGCAAATTTTCCCAGGTTTAAAGCAGCTCTTCAGATATGTCAACTGGATTGTATTAGGTAAAGGACTGAACAGAAGTCATAGAGTATAACCGATATACTGGAGTATAACCTGGGATACATGTAATTATCAGGTAAAGGTACTGAACAGAAATCATAGAGTGTTAACCGTATATACTGGAGTATAACTGGATACATTATCCAGGTAACTGACTGAACAGAGTCATAGAGTATCACGTAATATCTGGAGATAAACTGGGATAATGTATTGATGTCAGTAAAGGTACTGAACAAAGTTCATAGAGTATACCGTATCATACGGCGTATAAACGGGATAAATGTATTTCGAGTAAGTACTGAACCAGAAGTGACTGTGTTCAAGGGGTTTTAAGCCAGTTCACATCTAAATTTATACCCCTTTTGGAAATAAATGTAAAAAAATAAATCCGAGCCCATGTGGCTGAATTCTGATGTAAAGAGTCAAATGGTAAGGAAGAAAAAGGCATTTAAAACCTTTAAGGCGAGGGAACGGAAAGGGCCTTTAGGGAGTATAAAACTGTAACAGGAGTGTAAGAAAGCAATCAAACTAGCTAAATTAATATGAAGTTAGGATAGCTGAAGAAAGCATCACTAGCCTAACATTTTTTTTAAGTATATATAGTAAGAAGATGAGGGACTGAGAATTGGCACCATTAATTAATGGGGATAGTTAGTTACGGAGGATGGCGATAAAGCAAATGTCTTTGAATATTTTTTTTCCTCTGTATACACTATAAAGATCCAAGTACAGATATCATAGGTATAATAGCAATAAAGGTATAAGATATCAATTTCACTTTGGTTAACCGAGATATGGTCCAGAAAGAAACTAAATAAGGTTAATATTATAAATCTCCTGGACCGGATAAAATACATCCTAGGGTACTTAGGAGCTAGTTCAGTTTTATCTAGGCCATTGTTTCTAATTTTTGCTGATTCCCTCATGTCCGGTGGTGTGCCTCTGGATTGGAAAAAGGCTGATGTTATTCCAATATTCAAAAAGGGTAGTCGTTCACAGCCGGGTATTACAGGCCTGTAAGTTAACTTCAGTGGTGGGGAAGATCCTGGAAAGTTTAATAAGGGATCATGTTCTGAGTATGTTTCAAGGACTGACTTATAAGTAGTAACCAGCATGGATTTAGGAGGAATAGATCTTGTCAAACTAACTTGCTTGGCTTTTATGAGGAAGTAAGTAGAAATTTAGACTCTGGTATATGCAGTAGATGTAGTTTACTTGGATTTTGCAAAGTCTTTTGATACGTCCCCCATAGCGACTAATGAATAAGCTAAGGTCGTGGTCTGGGGAGTCACTTCTTTTACAGATGTATAAAAATTGGGTTAAGAATATGATGCAGAGAGTAGTTGTTAATGGGGCTTCATCATTTATGACTAAGTGTAAGAGTGGGGTGCACAGGTGTTCTGTGTTGGGGGGCCCGCTTCTATTTAAATCTATTTGATTAATGATGTTGGGAAGTGGGATTGTCAGCAAGGTTTCTGTTTGGCTGACGACACAAAACTTTGTCGACCATTAAAAACTTCAGAGGATGTGCATCGTTGCAATGGGGATCTAATAGATTATCACATGGCGTCGATGGCAGATGTAATTCAATGTTGATAAATGTAAGGTGATGCATTTTGGACTTAAAATACTTGTGCCACTTAATACTATAAATGGCTCTGTGTTAAGTGACATCCCTTTTGGATAGGGATCTTGAGGGGGTGTTGGTGGATAACAACTTAAAGGTAGTCAAGCAGTGCCAGGTCAAGGCCCATCAACAGCCACCAGCTGGTATTGTCTTGTTAATCGAGGTTGGAAGGGCTCGGAGGAATGTACTTCTCCCTCTTTACAAAGCATTGGTAAGCCTCTTTGGATATGCTGCAATTTTGGAATCCTGTGTACAAAAAGGGAGAAAACATCTTTGAATGGCAAAAGGGTTTCCTATGGCAGGGGGCAACTAAATTATAATGGGGAAATTGGGGTGTAGCTTGAATGTGAAGAGGAGACTGGAAAGTTACAATTATGTTACGCTGGAGAAAAGAGCGCTTTGCGTGGGGATATGATTACTGTGTACTAAATACTTAACGGGCCATACAATAACTATCTGGGGCATTGTTCACCAAGAGAACATGTCAAAGGACACGAGGACATCCCGTTAAGCTTGAAGAACAAAAGGTTTTAGCTTCAGCTCGGAAAGGGTTTTTCACTGTGAGAACGGTAAGGCTATGGAACTGTGGGTCCCCCTTCCAGTGGACGTGTTATGGCCGGTTCATTGGTCATTTCAAAAAAAAGCTGGATTAGTTTCTGCAACAAGGATGTTGCAAGTTACTGGTAATTGGATACATAAAGTAGAGTTGATCCAGTGGAAATTTCCGAGTGCAACTTGGGGTCAGGAAGGAATTTTTTCCGCCATTCACTAAATTGGTGGTTTTTTTTTTTTGCCTTCCTCGGATCAACTAGGTTTATGGAAATGAATAAAAAAAAAGAGCGGTGATAGGGTTTGACTGGAATGACCGTTGTCTTATTCAACCTAATACTATACTATACTCCCTATCTTACTATTACTATACTAATGTCTGTTAACAGTTACATATAACATAGTATTGGAGGTTGTATAAGACTACGTCCATCTAGTCCAACCTTTATACCCTACCCATATGTCTGTATAACGTTACATGTAACATAGTATTGGAGGTTGTATAAGACTACGTCCATCTAGTCCAACCTTTATACCCTACCCATAATGTCTGTATAACAGTTACATAGTAACATAGTATTGGAGGTTGTATAAAGACTACGTCCATCTAGTCCAACCTTTATACCCTACCCAAATGTCTGTATCACAGTTACATAGTAACATATATTGGAGGTGTATAAAGACATACGTCCATCTAGTCCAACCTTTATACCCTACCCATAATGTCTGTATAACAGTTACATAGTAACATAGTATGGAGTTTTGTATAAAATACGTCCATCTGTCCAACCTTTATACCCTACCCATATGTCTGAATAACAGTTACATAGTAACATATTATTGGAGGTTGTATAAAGACATACGTCCATCTAGTCCAACCTTTATACCCTAACCATAATGTCTGTATAACAGTTACATAATATTGGAGGTTGTATAAAGACATACGTCCATCTAGTCCAACCTTTATACCCTACCCATAATGTCTGTAAAACAGTTACATAGTAACATAGTATTGGAGGTTGTATAAAGACTACTCGTCATCTAGTCCAACCTTTATACCCTACCCATAATGTCTGTATAACAGTTACATAGTAACATAGTATTGGAGGTTGTATAAAGACATACGTCCATCTAGTCCAACCTTTATACCCTACCCATAATGTCTGTATAACAGTTACATAGTAACATTATTTGAGGGTTGTATAAGGACATACGTCCATCTAGTCCAACTTTATACCCTACCCATAATGTCTGTATAACGTTACATATTAACATAGTATTGGAGGTTGTATAAAGCAATACGTCCATCTATCCAACCTTTATACCCTACCCATAATGTCTGTATAACAGTTACATAGTAACATAGTATGGAGGTTGTATAAAGACATACGTCCATCTAGTCCAACCTTTATACCTACCCATAATGTCTGTATAACAGTTACATAGTAACATAGTATGGAGTTTGTATAAAGACATACGTCCATCTAGTCCAACCTTTATACCCTACCCTATTGTCTGTATAACAGTTACATAGTAACATAGTATTGGAGGTTGTATAAGACATACGTCCATCTAGTCAACCTTTATACCCTACCCATAATGTCTGTATAACAGTTACATAGTAACATAGTATTGGAGGTTGTATAAGACATACGTCCATCTAGTCCAACCTTATACCCTACCCATAATGTCTGTATAACATTTACATAGTAACATAGTATTGGAGTGTGTATAAAGACATACGTCCATCTAGTCCAACCTTTATACCCTACCCATAATGTCTGTATAACAGTTACATAGTAACAGTTATTGGAGGTTGAAAAAGACATACGTCCATCTAGTCCAACCTTTATACCCTACCCATAATGTCTGTATAACGTTACATAGTACAGTATTGGAGGTTGTATAAAGACATACGTCCATCTAGTCCAACCTTTATACCCTACCCATAATGTCTGTATAACAGTTACATAGTAACATAGTATTGGAGGTTGTATAAAGACATACGTCCGTCTAGTCCAACCATTATACCCTACCCATAATGTCTGTATAACAGTTACATAGTAACATAGTATTGGGGGTTGTATAAAGACATATGTCCGTCTAGTCCAACCTTTATACCCTACCCATAATGTCTGTATAACAGTTACATAGTAACACAGTATTGGAGGTTGTATGAAGACATACGTCCATCTAGTCCGACCTTTATACCCTACCCATAATGTCTGTATAACAGTTACATAGTAACACAGTATTGGAGGTTGTATAAAGACATACGTCCATCTAATCCAACCTTTATACCCTACCCATAATGTCTGTATAACAGTTACATAGTAACACAGTATTGGAGGTTGTATAAAGACATACGTCCGTCTAGTCCAACCTTTATACCCTACCCATAATGTCTGTATAACAGTTACATAGAAACACAGTATTGGAGGTTGTATAAAGACATACGTCCGTCTAATCCAACCTTTATACCCTACCCATAATGTCTGTATACCAGTTACATAGTAACATAGTATTGGAGGTTGTATAAAGACATACGTCCGTCGAGTCCAACCTTTATACCCTACCCATAATGTCTGTATAACAGTTACATAGTAACATAGTATTGGAGGTTGTATAAAGACATACGTCCATCTAGTCCAACCTTTATACCCTACCCATAATGTCTGTATAACAGTTACATAGTAACATAGTTTTGGAGGTTGTATAAAGACATACGTCCATGTAGTCCTTCCTTTATACCCTACCCATAATGTCTGTCTAACAGTTACATAGTAACATAGTATTGGAGGTTGTATAAAGATATACGTCCATCTAGTCCAACCTTTATACCCTACCCATAATGTCTGTATAACAGTTACATAGTAACATAGTATTGGAGGTTGTATAAAGACATACGTCCATCTAATCCAACCTTTATACCCTACCCATAATGTCTGTATAACAGGTACATGGTAAACATATTATTGGAGGTGTTATAAAGGAATACGTCCATCAGTCCAAATTTCTAACCCTTACCCATAATGTCTGTTCGACAGTTAACATAGTAGATATCTATGCGAGGTAGGGGGGTGGGGGGGAAAGCGGAGGGGGGGTGGGGTGGGAGGAAGGGGGGGGGGGGGGGGGGGAGCGGGGGGAGGAGGGGGGGGGGTGGGGGGGGAGGGGGAGGGTGGGGCGGGGGGGGGGGGGGGGGGGGGTGGGTGGGGAGGGGAGGGGAGCGGGGGGAGAGGGGGGCGAGGGCGGGGGGGGGGGGGGGGGGTGGGGGGGGGGGGGGAGGGGGAGGGGGGGGGGGGGGGGGGAGGGGGGGGGGGGGAGGGGGGGGGGGGGGGGGGGGGAGTGGAGGGGGGGGGTGGGGGGGGGGGGCGGGGGGGGGGGGGGGGAGGCGCGGGGGGGGGGGGGGGGGGGGCAGGGGTGGGGGGGGGGGGAGGGGAGGGGGGGGGGGGGGGGGGGGGGGTGGGGGGGGGGAGGGGGGGGTGGGGGGGGGGGGGGGGGGGGGGGGGGGGGGGGGGGGGGGGGAGGGGGGGGGGGGGGGGGGGGGTGGGGGGGTGGGGGGTGGGGGGGGGGGGAGGTCATTGTTTTGTGGTATATTTTTTTTGTGTTTTTCTGTTTTTTTTTTTTTTTCCATGGTTTTTTTTTCCTTGTATTTGTATTTGTGTGTCTTTTCCCGTCCTTTTTGTTGTTTTTTTTGTTTTTTTTTTCTGTTTTTTTTTATTTATGTTTTTTATTTTGTTTTTTTTTTGGTGTGTGTGTTTTTCGGCTTGTTCTTGTATAAATTTTTGGTATAAAGACACATCCATCTAGTCCAACCTTTAACCCTACCCAATGTCTGTATAACAGTTACAAGTAACATAGTATGGAGGTTGTATAAAGACATAAGTCCATCTAGTCCAACCTTTATACCCTACCCATAAGTCTGTATAACGTTACATAGTAACATAGTATTGGAGTTGTATAAAGACATCGTCCATCTAGTCCAACCTTTATAACCTACCCATAATGTCGTTAACAGTACATGTAAACATAGTATTGGAGGTATGTTAAAGACATACGCCATCTAGTCCAACCTTATACCCTACCATAATGTCGTGTAACAGTTACATAGTAACAAGTATTGGAGGTTGTATAAAGACATAGTCCATCTAGTCCACACCTTTATACCCTACCCATAATGTCTGTATAAAAGTTACATAGAACAAGTATTGGGGTTGATAAAGACATACGTCCATCTAGTCCACATTATACCCTACCCATAATGTTGTATAACAGTTACATAGTAACATAGTATTGGGGTGATAAAGACAACGTCCATCTAGCCAACCTTTATACCACCCATAATGTTGTATAACAGTTACATAGTAACATAGTATGGAGGTGTATAAAGACATACGTCCATCTAGTCCAACCTTTATACCCTACCCATAATGTCTGTATAACAGTTACATAGTAACATAGTACTGGAGGTTGTATAAAGACATACGTCCATCTAGTCCAACCTTTATACCCTACCCATAATGTCTGTATAACAGTTACATAGTAACATAGTATTGGAGGTTGTATAAAGACATACGTCCATCTAGTCCAACTTTTATATCCTACCCATAATGTCTGTATAACAGTTACATAGTAATATAGTATTGGAGGTTGTATAAAGACATACGTCCGTCTAGTCCAACCTTTATACCCTACCCTTAATGTCTGTCTAACAGTTACATAGTAACATAGTATTGGAGGTTGTATAAAGACATACGTCCATCTAGTCCAACCTTTATACCCTACCCATAATGTCTGTATAACAGTTACAAAGTAACATAGTATTGGAGGTTGTATAAAGTCAGACATCAATCTAGTCCAAACTTTATTTTGTACGCATTGTATTATTTTTTTTGTATATTCATAAAATTTAATAAAATACATTTTTTGTGTGGGGCTTTTTATTGACACCCACAGCAGCAGTGAAATAGACACTATAAAAATGGTGCTAATTTTGCCCCAACCAATTAGATTTTATTTAACATCTGATTGGTTGGGGCAAAATTAGCACCATTTTTAATGATAAGAACTTTTACTGAATCTTCCTGTATATGTCGTATAGTTTGGTGTGTAAATTAGCTGTTAACTCAAATGTTGGGTGTTTTGCACAAAACAAAAAACTTTGCCCATTTTAGGGCCAAATGTACTATAGGGTTAGTGTGTTTTTTTTACTAATTTAGTGCTGGCCTCAATGGATAGACTAGAGTTGAAACCTGAGTTTGAGTCGGATTTTATGAGTTCGTATGAACTCGGACTTTTTCAAACTCTTCGAACTTTTGGACTTTTCGAACTCGCAGACTTTTCGATAATTATCGAGAATTGAAGGATTATTGAATCGATAACCCTCGACTTTAGCGAGGCATAACCCTCGAATTCAGCATTTGGTAACCCTCAGTGTCGGGGATAACACTTGACTTAAGCAACCCTCGAACGTGGTGTTACGTAACCCTTAAAGTTGGTGATAACCTTCCAATGTAGCCTTCGCTAACCCTTGAATTCGTCCATAACCCTCAGATTCGACGATAACCTTTGATTGTAGCGATCGGTTTCGGTAGCCCTCACAAATTCAATGCAGAAGCTCGAAAATAGCCCAATCGTGAGAAAAGTTAATATTTAAACAAGTTTTGGTGATATATATGGGTTAATCCAGAGCCATTTACAGGAAGTTACCTTTGGTATTTTAACTACATTTTATCAGAACTTTTCGAACTACTGTATTTGTCCTTATTGAGTTTAATGGGCCCATTTTCAAACTATTGAAATTTTACTGAAGTTCAAAAACAAACCGAACTTTAGGAAGTTTGTCCATTTCTACTGGCCGAGCCATTTCCAAAACTTTTTGAAAATAGCTGGGAGTTAAGATCTGCACAAAATTTTCTGCATGAATAATATTCCCCTAAATTGCATAAGTGAGTGTTTTAAGAATTTTAATATATGGAGGTAAAGACATCTGGGATATAAAATAATCCCTTTTATTGGCTAACTAAAATGATTGAAAATGCAAGCTTTCTTGAAGAAACCTACATGTTTGGAAAGCTTGCATTTTAGTTAGCCAATAAAAGGGATTGTTTTATATCCAAGATTAGAGATGTCCGAACTTCGCAAAATCCGGTCCGCGAGCGGACCCATTAAAATGGAAAATATCCTTTTTCGAAAATAAGTATTTTCAAAAATTTTCGTAAATACGAGAAATCTCATAATTTCGAAAATACGTATTTTTCGAAAATACGCGTAATCCTCGTAATTTCGAAAATATTTCGAAAACACGTATTTACGAAAACAACAGAAATCCTCGTATTTTTGAAAAATATGAGAAAATATGAGAAATCCGCGGTTCAGAAGGCGGAAAATCCGGAAAAATTCACCGTTCGCGAACGGGATAAATCCTCGGCGTATCCGGGTTCGGATCCACAAACCGGCCATCCCTATCCAAGATGTCTTCATTTTCATCAATGGCTAACATGGGACAATTCTCTACTACTAATATATGGAAGTGTCATTTTTAAATTATTTTTTACAGAAATCTTGATCTTAACCTGTTTATTTTTTGCTTTTAATCCTTCCCCTACCAATACCCCCAAGCGCAATCAAGAAACTTTTAAAGATATTATAGTGATCAGTTTCCCTCATGTCCCCAAACAAGTAATGATTCATTTTAATGTCTTTATCACCATATCCTACAGTACTCATCCTTTAAATTAATCTTGGCTCCCATTAGTTTAATGTACAAGTAACTATAATTCAACAAGGATTCTGGGCACCTGTAACACCCCAATCCCCCCTTAAAATAATTGAATTTAAAAAGCAAAATGTAATTTCTTTTGATAGAACAATACCAGCCATGCCCACACCCTTCTATTTGAGGTTCTTCAGATGAGAACTTAGTGGTTTTGGCTTTCAGCTAGACAGACTGTAATCCCGTGCAAGTTGAGTTGAGAGTTTCCATAGGACTGTAGTATTTATGCATTTTTAAAAGATTTGGGGGCATTACAGTTGTAGTGGAAAATACTCACGGCATTGTAAAGTGCCACTTGTTATCTGTATTTTACAATGTTGGTAAAAAGTGCGTTATAGCACCTTAATAAACAAGGCCCTTTGTTAGAGGAAGAAGACCCACAGAGCCTGCTATATGTCCCAACTGGCCGCGTTTAAAACCCCAAATAAAATAGGAGACGGTGGTTTCCTTGCAAACTGACCATTTTCAGCTAAAATCTTAATTTATTTAAGTTTAAAACATGTGGCCTTTAATTAATTTCTAGGAAGGACATTGGAATTTCAACCATCAAAACCGAAACACCACATCAGTATCACACAATTTCCACATGAAAAAATTGTTTTTCACCATCAGAACTTGGGACGCTTTTGTGAGAAAAAAATATTTTCAATCACAATTTCATCAATGAAACCAATTTCCAGATTGAACTGCCAAATCTTTCTTTTCCAGATGTCCTAAAGGATTTCTTTCATGTTAATTCATCAACAATAAAACACCAATCAGAGCCACCAAATCATCCAACCCCTTTAATTTCAGATCAATGAATGGAGACGGTTCGGGGATGTTTGTTACACTGCCAGGTTACACAACGGGAGAGTCTGAATCACTGATGATTGCACAAGGCCAGTGCTGCAAAAATTAGACCTGGTACAAGATAGGAGAGAAATAATTTGATTATAATACAAAGTGTCAAAGAGATTTAACAAACAGGTCTTTGTTAAAAAATATTAAAAATATTAATAGAAGGGAAACCTATATTTTATATACTCAGAGAGCCCTTGGATTTAATTCAATGTCCCTTTACATTGTCATTGGTCCATGGAAGAGTATCCAGTCCAGACCAACGTTATCTCTGTCCCTAGCCCCCTGCAAGTTCCATCAAAATGCTGTAGGGTCTCTAAACTTGAATCTACAGTTTGGTAAAATGATATTATTATTATTATTACTATTATTATTATTATTATTATTATTATTATTATTATTATTATTATTATTATTATTATTATTTGTTTTAATCAGACACCCATGAGGTATGAATGGTAGAGATGGACCTGAACTTTAAAGGGCATATCCACTTAAAAAACAAACTGTAAATATAATGTTCCTTAGGGTTGACCACCCCCAACCGCCATGATAACACAAAAAAAAAACAACTTTCCGATATTTACTTACAGCCCCTCGCTCCAACAATAATCTTCTTCCCTCTCTGCTAACCGGACACAGCAGAGAGGGGCCAGACCAGCAGCCGCGTCTGTGATTGGCTGCCGGTCAGCCAATCACAGACGTGGCTGCTGGCTGTGAAGATAGGCGTCAGAGTAAGGGACTGTAAGTAAATATTGGAAAGTTTTTTTAGTATTATTATGGAGGTTGGGGATGGGCAACCCTGAGAATCTCTGTATTAAAAGCTAGGAGGAAGGGGTGGCAAATGGAATCTGGAGGGATGTCAGCATCCCTCCCGGAGGCGTCACAGAAGGCAGAGACCATTGGACAGGAAGACAGCTCCTACTCTTCATTTTCCTGGACTTTGAACATGGACTGCAGGAGAACCCTAAGGAGCAGGATTGTAAGGTAAGGATTTTTAAAACACAGAGGGGCCAGCACTTGGGCAAAGTTTAGATTTAGGGGTGGACATGCCCTTTAATGGTTCCGACAAACTCAAACTCTTCCGAACTTCTCGAACTACGAACTAGTTTGAGTTTTTCAAACTCACAGACTTAATTTGGATAATTATCGAAATTGGTATCCCTTGAATGTAGCCTTTGATTTTGGTATCCCTTGAAAATGTACCTTTGATTTGGTATCCTGAATGTAGCCTTTGATTTTGGTATCCCTTGAATGTAGCCTTTGATTTTGGTATCCCTTGAATGTAGCCTTTGATTTTGGTATCCCTTGAATGTAGCTTGATTTTTGGTATCCTTGAATGTAGCCTTTGATTTTGGTATCCCTTGAATGTAGCCTTTGATTTTGGTATCCCTTGAATGTAGCCTTTGATTTTGGTATCCCTTGAATGTAGCCTTTGATTTGGTATCCTTGAATGTAGCCTTTGATTTGGTATCCCTTGAATGTAGCCTTTGATTTGGTATCCCTGAATGTAGCCTTTGATTTTGGTATCCCTTGAATGTAGCCTTTGATTTTGGTATCCCTTAAATGTAGCCTTTGATTTTGGTATCCCTTGAATGTAGCCTTTGATTTTGGTATCCCTTAAATGTAGCCTTTGATTTTGGTATCCCTTGAATGTATCGTTCGGGAGTTCGGCCATCTCTAATGTCCATGTCCTGTCCAATGGAAAATCCTGAACCGGTCTCAATAAATCCATAACGTTTCCATGGACAGAGAGGAAGATTTGTTTCTATCACATAATAATGCTCTACACCTTGATCCCTATCATGGCATGTATTATCCTTTAACAGCTTTATAAAAATCCTTCCAGATCCCTATTGCACCTAAACACTATAAAGCTTTAGTTTTCCTTTATCAATAATGAATTTTATTCAGGATCGAGGGCTCACAAGATACTTACATTTTCCCATCTTTTCCGTATTTTATTGATATTGACTTTGCGCCAATCGTAGATGGAATAAAATCAATGACGCTTCTGGTCCACACAAAGGTCACTGCAGTAAGTGTTCCGGGATCAGCTTCTACATCAATGAAGGACGAGTATGTCCCTCCAGGTTTAATATATCCGCTGGGAATAGGGAATGGAAAACATAGTTAATATTAGAAAATGTCAATCTATTGAAATAGAATTAATGTTCATTTTAGTCTAAGTTTATGTAAAAAAAAATTCAGGGAGATTTTATAAAAGTTCTTATTATTAAAATTGGTGCTAATTTTGTCCCAACCAATCAAATCTTATTTACCATTTGAAATCTAACATCTGATTGGTTGGGTCAAAATTAGCACCATTTTTTTACATTAAGAACTTTTATTGAATCTCCCTGATTGTGTTGTAGGCGGAAATGTAAATGGGTTGATCTGTTTGCCCATCATCCAATGGGGGACACTTACTGTACCTGGTTATTAAAGTGGATAACTGAATATTAACAGGCATCCCACCCCTCACACAGAGTCACAGCCCGCGGGACTCTCCCGGATTTTGGGGTGGTCTCCCGCACACCCGCGAGACCACCCCAAACTCCCGCGACCTGAACTTACCTGGCAGCTCTGCCTCCAGAACACCTTCTTTTCTTCGGCAAGCCTCTTCTGTGATGTAATTTACGTCACACTCCCCCTAACCACGCCTCTTCTGTGATGTAAATTACGTCACATGTAGTGGCCTGCCCATAACCCCGCCCCCTTACTGACGTCATTGGCGCCTGCCCACCATAGCCCCACCCCTTTTGTGACGTCATTGACATCACATCAGTCAGCTCCGCCCCCTTCTCCCCACCCTGACCGGAAGCCAGATTCGGCAGGGTGGAATGTCTGTATTAACCTTGTTTATGTCTCCAAGTACATCAACAGGCAGTTGCCCTTGTGTATGTGTGTATGTGTGTATGTATGTATGTGTGCATGTGTGTATGTATGTATGCTGCACGCTAAAGGGTAAGTTAATGCCATACACGCTAAAGGTGAAATTAATGCGATAGGCACTACAGAGGACGTTGGTGTGATACTGAAACCTCCATTGTGTCGTCCCCGTCCCCGTCCCCCAAAGTTTACCAGATTTGTGGCTCAGCTAACCCACAGTGAGTTTGAATGGGTCAGGTTTGGTTAGAAAGCTGCGAGTCCAGGTCTGTTGAATTTTGGATGCAAGTTCGGGTTGGACCTTTAGAAAAAACGGGCAATGCCGGGTACTCTGCTAGTCATTGATAAAAGGTGAATTTGGTGTTTACATTCACTTACCTGGCAATCTTATGCTCTTTAGTGTTGCCTTTATTGCCTTGTAGGGAAACACTGATAGATCCCAAGATATCCATAGAGCCAACAGTCTTGACAGTTACCTGGTACCTCCAACCTACCGAGACAAAACAGCAACAGGAAGATGAGTTTAAAAGACATATAAAGTAAAGTCTAGACATGTTATGTATAATAAATGGACAGATCATGTTTAACTACATTAAAAGGTAACTGTGGTCTACATTCAAGTGCCTTTTTTTTGAAAGGAGATGTCTTATACCTTTTAAACAAGCCTAGGACAATGTCTTCTCTGGATCTTACAGTAAGTTATAGGCATGTAAAGTTACACTTCTCAGACTGCCCTGTCCCTTTGTCTCTGTGACAGGCACATGTTATAAGTAGAGATGTCCGAAACTTATAAGTTTAGTTCAGTTTTTCGATTTATAGTTCTTGGAAAGAACTTGGAAATGGAATGTACTTTTGAGAATTCGGACCACATTTTTGAGGGTTACTGAATGTACGAGATTATTTTTAATAACCCTCAAAGATAATCTTGAACGTTCGATAACCCTCGAAAATACGATTAGAAACTGAAAAGTACTATAGTTTCCGATCATATTTTCGAGGGTTATTAATTGTTCAAGGTCATGTTCAAGGGTTACAGAAAATAACCTCATACATTCAGTAACTCTTGAAAATGCTGTTTGAAGTCCTGGAATCCGAACGATCCGCCTGGTTTAGGACGGAACATTGGGATTTCGGAACCGGGGGTTTTGTGTCGGATCCGCGTGCGAGTCAGACCCGGATTCCATCTCTAGTTATAAGCTGTCATAAGCCACACCCCCAAAAATTTATCTTTTCTGAAGCTTGTTACAGATCTGCAACCATTCTCTGTCTATTCATCTACCGATGGGCACCTTAATGAGAGAGAGAAAATATTTTCAGGTTTGTGGCTAGATATAAAATTAATTTATATGTTCGGGGGTGGGGCTTATGATGCAGCAGATGATGCTTTGTCTCAGCAGTGGGCATGCTCCAACCTTAAACTTAGAAGCAGACCCCAAGAGACAGGACTAGCAGGAAAAACACCCTTTACATTCCTGTAACTTCGTATAGATCCTGGAGTCCTTTTGAAGGTAGGAGTGTGTCTTTTTAATAAAGGAAACTTGTATGGAGACCACAGTTCCCCTTTAAGTTCAGGAGATTATAGAAGATTGGGACTGAGTAGGGCAGATGGATGAGTGAACCGTGTGATCATTTAAGGCAAAGTAGGAACAAAATTCAATGATGAGTCAAATGCTGCAGAAAATTATAATCTTGGGACAGTCCTGAACATCTATTGTCACCAATAAAATTGCATTGATGGCTTAGAAATTAAATTTTGAGTATTCACTCAAACTATATTTCAGTTGCAATTAACACTTTCTAAATTGTTCCAAGCCCATGTAAATGGGTAGTATGGCAAATACCAGTCTTAGATGGCAGCCAGAGGGAGTATGTGATATTCACACTAGAGACATGTTCCCCAGACCATTTCCCAGGTCCCACAGCCATTTACATTAAGTTACCATTGATAGTTTAATTGTATTTCATTAGAACTTTTCGAACAATTATTAACTCTCTAGACAGCTCTGGGTTTGCATGAACGAGAATAGTTTCCCAATAATATCCTCCCAGTTATGACTTACGTGCAAATGGCTTTTCAGCTCCAGTATTCAAATAAAATGATTGGCTGCTTGGTTTCTTCCCAGAATACCTGTCTGCATAATGTCCCATTAATGGGCACCCCGTACTGGGGCAAGGAAATCCAACACCCTGGTGGGCAGAAAGGAACATGTCAGTATGATTAGGGGCAGCGGAATTTAAAGAACTTATGGTACATATGAAGTTTTAAATAAACATTTCAAATGTAAAGTACCAGGGGCAGAGAGGTAGGGCTGATAATTCCTACCTCCAAATATCGTAGAATAGAAAACTGCTCCTGCCTGGCTTCCTCGATGCTTCAGCAGTCCTCAATAAAATGATATTAGGAGGTAGGAATAATTAATCCAACCTCCCTGCTCCAGGTTCTTTTCACTTTTAAAAAGTAAATTTTTACAGCAACATTGTCCTTTATTCTTTCAGGGATTTAATTATAAAATACTCCTTATATGTTTAGAGTCAGTGAATGGAACAATGACAAGCCATACTGCCGTTATGGTGGAAATGTGGCTCTTGGGGGAAGATTTTAGAACAAAGAGGAGGCAGTGGAAGGGACTAAAACAAAATAGTTGCTTAGTTGATAAAACAGTTAAGGGTTATGCATCAGTCCGAATCATGTCCGGTCTGTTTCAACCTTTCCCAGTAACCCCTATATGAGACCTGCATATAAAGTATTAGGTTGGAATAGAACCCAGTTTCGA
The DNA here is from genome assembly GCA_019447015.1 of Hymenochirus boettgeri. NCBI lineage: Eukaryota > Metazoa > Chordata > Amphibia > Anura > Pipidae > Hymenochirus > Hymenochirus boettgeri. The sequence continues at coordinate 1,140,685 of CM033475.1, read as the reverse complement.
ATCGAATCGGAGGGTTTCGAAGTCCCGACTAAACTTTCGGAACTCCCGGATTTCATGGAACCCAGATTTTTAGAACTTTCGATTTTTATTGAAAATCGAAAGTAGACAATTATCAAAAATTGATAGTAGATGATTTTCAAAAATCGAAAGTAGATTCTTCTTCATGATTTGGTAGGACAGACATGTTTTTAGGAACTTGTTCATCTGCCTTATACTTTATAGAGATGTTCGAAACTGTCGAGTTTCGTTCCGTTTTCGAATTTTCAAAATTTTTTGAAATTTCGAAAGTTCGAGTTTCGATTTTCGAAAATCGTCTACTTTTGATTTTCGAAAATATTTCGAAAATCGTCTACTTTCAATTTTCGAAAATCGTCTACTTTCGATTTGCAATTTTTGAAAATCGTCTAGTTTCGAAAATCGTCTATTTTCGAAAATCCCCTACTTTCGACTTTCGAAAACAGACGATTTTCAAAAATCGAAAATCGAAAGTAGACTATTTTCGAAAATCGTAACTTTCAAAAAAATTCAAAAATTTGAAAACGGAACAAAACTCAACAGTTTCGAACATCTCTATAAAGTATAAGGCAGATGAACAAGTTCCTAAAAACATGTCTGTCCTACCAAATCGAGAAGAATAGTTCGAAGGCAAAAGTAAAACAGACATGGACATGGACCTCCACACACAAAATATATCCACCTGTGATCACTGACTTCATGACCATTCATTTACTTGAGCCTCTAACAAAGATGGTAGAGCAGTGGGCCAAAGGTGTCAACGTTGGGTAGGACAATGTGGTCTTGCATCTTTTTTACAACCTCCATGGGATATCTACTGCTGGAATGGTTGGGTCTTTTTTAAAGCAGCAAAGAGGTGGGAAGATTTTTGAGGGTGTGCATGTTTTTTCAATACATGGTTCCAGACAAAGATTTTTTAACCATGGTTGAGCAGGTCGGGGTTGCGTTTTCTGCCACCAGAGATGGCCACAAAACCGAACTCGGACCCGAGTTCAAGCCGAACTTTATGAGTTCAGACGAACTTTAACTATTCAAACTAGTTTGGGTTCGACTAGTTCGTTTTTCCAGACTCGCGGCTGTATTTTCGATAATTATCAAAAATTATCGGACCGTTAGCTAACCTTAGAATATATAGTTCGCTAATCCTCGAAAGTATTGTTCCTTTACAATAACCCTCGAATGTATGGATTGTTTTCGCCAACCCTCAAATGTATCGTTCGCTAACCCTCAAAAGTATTGATCGTTTTGGGTAATCTACGAAAGTATCGTTAGATTCCGCTAACCCTCGAAAGTATCGTTCGGTAACCCTCGAATTGGCTGTAACCCTGGAATGTATAGTTCGCTAACCCTCGAAAGTATCGTTCGGTAACCCTCGAATTGGCCGTAACACTGGAATGTAGCTTCTGCAAATCCCGACAATTGCACGCTCGTGTTTAAGAAGTGTTTTAACAGGTTTTGGTGACAGTGACACGTTCCCCAGACCATTTCCCAGTTACCATTGTTAGTTTAGGTGTAAATCACCCGGACTTTTCGAACTATCACTCCCCATTGACTTTAATGGGTTCGAATTAGAACTTTCAAACTTTTACTGAAGTTCGAAAATGGTCCGAACTTTATGAAGTTTGTTTGGCCATCTCTATTGCTGGGATTGTTCACAATCCTTTTGGAAAGAAATGTAATTCTATATTTCACCACTTACATTGGTAAAATCTTCATAAGAGGAACTGGGGTATCCAATGAACCCATCGGGGGTGAGGAGACTCTCTGTGTAGTATTTGTAGCTTCTAAGGTGATTACACGCAGCTAAATCCTTTGATGCTGGTGAAAATGAAAGTAAAAGTGTCAATCACGATCATTCAAAGACGTTGTTAATATAATAGAATTCATGGTAAAAACCTACCGGGAAACAGTTCATATGTCATATCATGCTTGACAACTGTTGTTAGACGTGTTATAGAAGTGACCTAACAGTAGGGTAAACTATTATAGTCCTATTATAAGGCTAGATCCATTACACTATTTGGTAAAAATCGCCCTTTGGCTTTGGACTATTATTGTGAGATTGTTTAACTTAACGCTACATTTCTGGCGTAACTTTATAATTGTGGCCCAAAGTATCAGTCTCAGATTTTTGTAGAAATGTTATGGTCTAATTAAATTATGTATTGTAACATAAAGCATCTTTTTTAACACAGCAGAATTAACTTACCCTTTTTGTGATGTACATAAAAAAGTAACTAACCTCTCAAATATACTCACTTCTGGGTAATTTTATTTTACCATTAAACCTGCAAACATTTTGCAGCAAAGAAAGTTCTATTTGTTTTTCTTTCAAAGAAGTTAGGGAAGCCATAGTTACTACAATAGTTACTACAGTAGTTACTACAGTAGTTACTACAATAGTTACTACAGTAGTTACTACAATAGTTACTACAGTAGTTACTACAGTAGTTACTACAATAGTTACTACAGTAGTTACTACAATAGTTACTACAATAGTTACTACAGTAGTTACTACAGTAGTTACTACAATAGTTACTACAATAGTTACTACATTAGTTACTACATTAGTTACTACAATAGTTACTACAGTAGTTACTACAGTGGTTACTACAATAGTTACTACAGTAGTTACTACAATAGTTACTACAATAGTTACTACAATAGTTACTACAGTAGTTACTACAATAGTTACTACAGTAGTTACTACAGTGGTTACTACAATAGTTACTACAATAGTTACTACAGTAATTACTACAATATGTACAAGTTTCCCTGGGGTAGAAATTCTCTGATCTCCCAGGCTGCTGAGCTGGAATTCCTAGGTTGGGGCATTTCCTTCTGGCCCAGGAATGGGACAAGCCCAGTGTCCTTGTCTGCATTGAGTTATACATTACCCATAGTGTATGGTAGCCATTGTGTATAGTAGCTATTGTGGATGGTAGCCATTGTGAATGGAAGCCTTTGCAAATTACAGCCATTGTGTATGGTACCCATTTGTATATAGTAGCCCTTGTGTATGGTAGACATTGTGTATGGTAGCCATTTGTATATAGTAGCCCTTGTGTATGGTAGACATTGTGTATGGTAGCCATTTGTATATAGTAGCCCTTGTGTATGGTAGACATTGTGTATGGTAGCCATTGTTATGGCAGCCTTTGCATATTGAAGCCATTGCTTGTGGAAACCATTGTGTATGGTAGGTAGCCACTGGGCATCGTAGCTTTTGTGTATGGTAACCAAAGACCAAATTGGACCAAGAAGATTGGTGCTTTTGGTCTATAAAATGTGGGTGAACTTAACATCAGTATAATCGCTAATGAATCTCTGTGTGTACAGGACCCTTTATTTAGAAAGAAACCCAGGGGTGAAACCGCAAGGGGACCCGGGAGCCAACGGGCCCCATCTTCTTAAGTACGGATAGTTTTGCCGTGATTCCTAGTTACATCATTGCAGAAAGCTTTATTTACCATCAGTAAGCTCTTCTTTGAACAGTTCAAAAATCACAGATACGCCACATCCCGCCATGTGATCCCCTCCGTTGGGATAGAAATCCAGGTGGCCGGAAATCTGCCTCATCCCAAGAACTAAACCATAAAACCAAAACAGAAAGTTTACATTGTATATTAGAATAATGCTTTTAGGCACTGCCTGCTATATTGGAGTTCATCTACAGGGGTCGCTGTTCCAGGATCAGTATGTTATCCATGTTATAATAGACTAGAAATGGTGGGGGTTAAAACAATGGGAAGCAATGGGAGTTATGCCTGATATTGGGTATCTTACGGAGGCGGGCATAAAATGCTGGTACAATCTGTGCCGTAGCTCACGCTATATGGACAATATCAGATGCCAGTATAAAATTCCAATACTGCTTTCTTGTATTTTACAATAGCTTTAAAGGTGAGGTAGTGGAATTTTCCATAATGTGTCTTTAATAATATGTCCCATAGTGTTTACAGACCCGTCGCATCTGTATGAATGACGTCTACAAACACGGCATCTGTTGGGTCCAGTCGAACCTCTGGTGGGGTGTCTCTAAATTCAGGACCAGCTGGGTCCAGACCTGGAAACAAAGCACAATTCTCTTAAAGATTGGTCAATATTTTAAAGACAAAGTAACTAAGAGGATTATTTTTAAGAAATCATTATCTATATATAAAATTTGTGGTTGAATAAAGAAATACATGCCATCCAGTCCAAACTGCTCTGTAATACCCACATTTCCTGCCTAACTGTTAGTATAGTATAGTATAGTATAGTATAGTATAGTATAGTACAGTATAGTATAGTATAGTACAGTACAGTATAGTATAGTATAGTACAGTATAGTACAGTATAGTACAGTACAGTATAGTACAGTACAGTACAGTACAGTATAGTATAGTATAGTACAGTATAGTATAGTATAGTACAGTATAGTATAGTACAGTACAGTACAGTATAGTACAGTACAGTACAGTACAGTACAGTAGAGTAGAGTAGAGTAGAGTACAGTATAGTATAGTATAGTACAGTACAGTATAGTACAGTACAGTATAGTATAGTATAGTATAGTATAGTACGTATGATATAGTATAGTCTAGACTCTACAGTATAAGTATAGTACAGTAGTATAGTATAGTACAGTATAGTTATAGTTATATAGTATAGTACAGTACAGTACAGTATAGTATAGTAAGTAGTACAGTATAGTATATATAGTACATATAGTACAGATAGTATAGTACGTATATGTACTAGTCATAGTACGTACAGTATAGAACAGTAAGTATAGATAGGTGACAGTATAGTATAGTACAGTATAGTCAGTACAGTAATAGTATAGTACAGTAATTAGTATAGTACTTAGTACAGTAGCGTATAGACAGTACAGTATGTATCGTACAGTACAGTATCGATACAGTATAGTAAAGTATCAGTTATAGTACAGTACAGTAACAGTATAGTAGAGTACAGTATAGTACAGTATAGTAATATTGTATAGTACAGTATGGTATAGAATAGTATAGTATAGTAATAGCGTATATTACAGTATAGTTAGTACAGTATAGTACAGTATAGTTGAGTATAGTATAGTAACAGTATAGTAAATAGTACAGTATAGTATAGTATATACAGTACAGTAATAGTATAGTATAGTATAGTACAGTATAGAACAGTATAGTATATTATAGTACAGTATATGTATATAGTACAGTATAGTACAGTACAGTATAGTATAGTAGTAGTACATATATTCATAAGTCTAGTATGTAAGTAAAGTATAGTAGCATAGTAAGTACAGTAATAGTAAGTACAGTATGTACGTATAGTAACGTAACAGTACAGTATAGTTTAGTACAGTATGTATGTATCAGACGTACAGTATAGTAAGTATATAATAGTATCAGTACTATAGTATTAACAGTATAGTATAGTACAGTATAGTATATACAAAGTATAAGTACGTATAGTATAGTACAGTATAGTATAGTACTATGTAAGTACAGATAGTATAGTACACTACAGTATCGTAATCAGTCTATAAATAGTATATGTTATATTTACAGTATAGTATAGTACAGTATAGTACAGTATAGTATAGTATAGTATAGTAATAGTAGCAGTAATAGTAAGTACAGTTAGTATAGTATCAGTATAGTATAGTAAGTACATACAGTATAGTCACAGTATATATAGTACAGTAATAGTATAGTACCGTATAGTATAGTACAGTATAGTACTAGTACAGTATAGTATAGTACAGTATATAATAGTACAGTATAGTATAGTAACACGTATAGTATAGTACAGGACAAGTATAGTATCAGTACAGTATATGTACTAGTGATAGTACAGTATAGTACAGTAAGTACAGTACAGTATAGTATAGTAACAGTATAGTATAGTATATATAGTATAGTATAGTATACAAGAGTATAGTACAGTAATAGTATATAGTACATACATACGTCAGTATAGTATAGTAAGTACAGTATAGTACAGTATAGTACAGTATAGTAGTATATAAGTATATAATAGTAGTATATACAGTATAGTTAGTATGTATAGTACAGTAGTAAGTACAAGTATAGTATAGTTAGTAACAGTAGTATAGACTATAGTATATGTATAGTACAGTTAGTATAGTAACAGTATAGTACAATACAGTATAGTATAAGTAAGTATAAGTATAGTATAGTATAGTACAGTAAACAGTATAGTATAACAGTACATGTATAGTATATACAGTTATTATAGTTACAGTATAGTACTATAGTACAGTAGGTACAGTACAGTATAGTATAGTACAGTTATAGTATAGTACAGTATACAGTTATAGTAATAGTTAGTATAGTATACAGTATCAGTATAAGTACAGTATAGTATAGTACAGTATAAGTATAAGTACACAATACAGTATAGTATAGTACACAGTATAGTATGTACAGTATAGTATAGTACAGTATAGTATAGTACAGTATAGTATAGTACAGTATGTATATACATCGTAATAGTACAGTATAGTATAGTACAGTATAGTATAGTACAGTATAGAGTATAATGTACAGTAATATATACAGTTACAGTATAGTATAGTACGTACATGTATAGTAATAGTAATGTATACAGTATAGTGAATAGCAGTATACAGTATAAGTACAGTACAGTATTAGTATAGTACAGTATAGTATAGTATCAGTATAGTATACGTATAGTACAGTAATAGTATAGTACAATATATAGTATAGTACAGTACAGTAATTAACAGTATTACGTATAGTACAGTATAGTATAGATTACAGTATAGTACAGTATAGTACAGTATAGTATATGTACATATAGTATAATCATATAGTACAGTTAGTAGTACGTATAGTACAGTATAGTATAGTAAAGTATAGTTGTACAGTATAGTATAGTATAGTACAGTATATTATAGTATAGTATAGTCAGTAAGTATAGTATGTATAGTATCAGTAAAGTATAGTACAGTATATTACAGTATTAGTATAGTACTAGTATAGTAGTATAGTATAGTAACAGTACAGTTATAGTATAGTACTGTATAGTATAGTATAGTATAGTACAGTATAGTATAGTACGTATAGTATAGTACGTTATATTCATTAGTAAGTTGAATAAAGACTGTGTCCCATCCAGTCAACCCTCTAGATATCCTCAGCCTAACTGTTAGTATAGTAATAAGTACAGTATAGAGTAGAATATATAGTATAGTTATAGTATGTATAGTACAGTATATAGTATAGTACAGTTATCAGTATAGTAGAGTATAGTACTAGTATAGTATCTACAGTATAGTATATAGTATAGTAGTATAGATAGTATAGTTATAGTATAAGTTATAGTACAGATAGTTAGTACAGTAAGTACAGTACAGTATAGTATGTATAGTATATAGTAGTACAGTATAGTAAGTACAGTACAGTTGATAGTATAGTATAGTATAGGTAGTACAGTACAGTAACGTATAGTATGTATAGTATCAGTAATATCTATAGTACAGTATAGTATACAGTACGTACAGTATAAGTATCAGTAAGTATAGTATAGTACAGTATAAGATATATAAGTATTACAGTATAGTTATAGTCAGATAGTATAATAAGTACATGTATACGTTAGTATATCATAGTATAGTACAGACCAGTTAGTATAGTATAGTAACATATACTATTAGTATGTATAGTACATAAGATAGTAATAAAGTCAGTAATAGTAACAGTATAGTAAGTATATGATAGTTACAGTATAGTATAGTATCAGTACAGGTATACGTAGTAAGTTAGTATAGTAATTATAGTCACAGTACAGTATAGTAAGTACAGTATAGTATAGTACAGTATAGTGAGTCAGTATATAGAGTTACAGTATATAGTACAGTATATAGTATAGCTATCAAGTACAGTATAGTATAGTCTAGTATAGCTATAATATCTTATAGTAGATAGTAATAGTACAGTATAGTATAGTACAGTTATAGTATAGTACAGATAGATGTATAGTACTACAGTATAGTATAGTACAGTACGAGTACATGTAGCAGTTATAGTCAGTAACAGTATAGTATAGTCTTTTCACAGTAAGTAAATACTAGTATTAGTATAGTATAGTATAGTACAGTATAGTTAGTATAGTATAGTATAGTACAGTATAGTACAGTATAGTATATTAGTATATATCTAAGTACAGATTAGTATACAGTATAGTATAGTACAGTATAGTAGTACAGTATAGTATAATACAGTAATAGTATAGTTAATAGTATAGTTACAGTACATATCATTATAGTATAGTACAGTATCAGTATAGTAAAGTAAGTATGTATATGTATAGTATAGTATAGTACAGTAATAGGATAAGTACGTATAGTATAGTACCAGTACAGTAATATCGTATAGTAACTATAACATTACAGTACTAGTATAGTATAGTACATAGTACAGTATAGTATAGTACATCAGTATAGTCATAGTACATAGTTAAATACAGTAATAGTATAGTACAGTATAGTACAGTACAGTCAGTATATAGTATTTAGTACAGTAAGACAGTATAGTATAGTTACAGTAAAGATATCATAACAGTATAGTATAGTATACTTTAGTAGTACAGTAGTATTAGTCAGTATAGTACAGTATAGTATAGTAATTAAGTCATATATATAATAGACATATAATAGTATAGATATCAGTATCTAGTATTACGTTGTACAGCTATAGTATAGTCTATAGATAGTAAGTACAGTGATAGTATAGTATAGTATAGTAAGTATAAGTATCGTATAGTATAGTACAGTATAGTAAGACATAGAAAAGTAGAGTCTATAGTATAACAGTATACATATAGTTAGTAATACAGTTATAGTATAGTACGTATAGTATAGTACGTATAGTATAGTACAGCTAGTATATAGTATATGTATTAGTATAGTATAGTACATCCATAGTAATAGTACATAATGTACAATTTATTAAGTTTACTTGTAGCATATTAAACTAATATCATTCTATTTTGTTTTACTCATGTTGTATAGTAAGTATAGTATAGTACACTGGTAGAGTATAGTACTGTATATAGTTACAGTACAGTATAGTATAGTACATATTAGTACTAGTACAGAGTAATAGCTAATAGTAGTACTAGTATAAGTACATATAGTTAGTATGTACAGTACAGTACTATAGTTCTAGTATAGTTAGTATTTAAGGTGAATAGACTGTGTCCATCCGTCCACCCATCTAGCAATATCCTCACCTTCCTAACTGTTGTATGTATAGTACAGTATAGTATAGAATATAAGTAAGTAATTGTATAGTATAGTATATGTATAGTATACGTATAGTATAGTATAGTATAGTTGGTACAGTACAGTACAGTAATAGTATAGTATAGTATAGTTATTATCAAGTGTTAGAGGTTGAATAAAGACAAACGTCCATCCAGGTCCAACCATCTACAATATCCTCATTTCCTGCCTAACTGTTGATACAGAAAAAGGCAAAAAAAAAAAAAAAAACAGTATGATGGGGTGGAAATTCCATCCTGACTCCAAGTGTCAATGGGAAATTTCCCTGGATCAACTCTACTTTATGTATCAATACCAGTAACTGTAACATTCCTTGTTTGTGAAACTCATCCAGCTTTTTATTAAACTGACCATGAACCTGCCATAACAACGTCCACCGGAAGACAGTTCCATAGTCTTTACCGTTCTCACAGTGACAAAAACCCTTCCAACTTCACTTTATGTATCAATCCAGTAACTTGTAACATTCCTTGTTTGTAGAAAACTCCATCCAGATTTTTTATTAAACTGACCAATGAACCTGCCATAACAACGTCCACTGGAAGACAGTTCCATAGCTTTACCGTTCTCACGTGACAAACCCTTTCCCAACTCTACTTTATGTATCAATCCCAGTAACTTGTAACATTCTGTTTGCAGAAACTCATCCAGATTTTTATTAACTGACAATGAAACTGCCATACACAACGTCCACTGGAACAGTTCCATAGCTTTTATTCGTTCTCACAGTAAAAACCATTTCCACTTAATTATTATCAATCCAGTAACTTGTAACATTCCTTGTTTGTAGAAACACATCCAGCTTTTTTTAAATGACCAATGAACCTGCCATAACAACGTCCACTGGAAGGACAGTTCCATAGCTTTACCGTTCTCACAGTGAAACAACCTTTCCCAACTCTACTTTATGTATCAATACCAGTAACTTTTGTAACATTCCTTTGTTTGTAGAAACTCATCCAGCTTTGTATTAACTGACCAATGAACCTGCCATAACAACATCCACTGGAAGACAGTTCCATAGCTTTTACCGTTCTCACAGTGACAAACCTTTCCCAACTCTACTTTATGATCAATACAGTAACTTGTAACATTCCTTGTTTTGTAGAAACACATCCAGCTTTTTATTAAAACTGACCATGAACCTGCCATAACAAGTCCACTGGAAGACAGTTCCATAGTTACCGTTCTCACAGTGAAAACCCTTCCGATCTTGAAGCCTAAACCTTTTTTCTCAAGTCTTAAGGGATGTCCACGTGTCCTCTGACATGTTCTATGGTGACACAATGCCCCAGATAGTTTTATTGTTGCCCGTTATGTTTTTTAACACACTATCATATCCCAAACACAAAAAGTCCCCGAAGCGCCTTTTCTCCAGCGTACATAATTGTAACTTATACAGTCTCTCTTCATATTCAAGTTCCCCCAATCCCCTTATTAATTTAGTTGCCCTTCTCTGAACCCTTGCCAAGATGCTCTTTTTGTACATAGAAATGGGCGAACTTCATAAAGTTTAGTCTGTTTTTGAACTTCTGTAAAAATTTGAAAGTTCTAATTTGGACCCATTAAAGTCAATGGAGAGAGTGATAGTTCGACAAGTCCGTGTGATTTACAGATAAACTAACAATGGTAACTTACTGTAAATGGCTGTGGCACCGGGGAAATGGTCTGGGGAACATGTCGCTATCACCAAAAACTGTCATAACACTTCTTAAACACGAGCGGGCAATTGTCAGATTTTGCACAAGCGACATTCCAGGGTTACGGCCAATTCGAGGGTTAGCGAACGATACTTTCGAGGGTTAGCAAAAATAGAACCATAAATTCAAGGATTACCGAAAACGAACAATACATTCTAGGGTTAGCGAAAACAATCTGTACATTCGAGGGTTATCGAACGATACATTAGGTTAGTGAATGGCCTGTAAATTCTATAATTGTCGAAAATACAACCGCGAGTCTGGAAAAATGAACTAGTTTGAATAGTTCAAGTTCGTCCGAACTCATAAAATTCTCGGTTTTGTGTCCATCTGTATTTGTACTCAGGGTTCCAAAACTGCACTGCATATTCCAAACGAGGCCTTACCAATGCTTAGTAAAGATGAGGAATAATTTTTTTTCTCCCTTGAATCCATACCTCTCTTTATACATACGGTGTCCATTTTAGGACACTCATCAGGTGTCAGGTACTCGGGTATCGGTGTTCAGGTATCGGGTGATCGGATATCAAGGTTGTGCAGGTATCAGGTGTATCTGTATCAGACATCAGGGTATGCGGTGTTGGTATCAGGTCCATCGGGTAATCAGACATGCGGGTATCAGGCGCAGGTATTGGTGTCATGTATCGGGTGTCCGGTATCAAGTGTCAAGGTATCGGGTATAAGGATCAGGTGTCAGGTATGGTATCGGGTGTCAGGTATATGTATCGAGTGTCAGGTGTCAGGTATCAGTGTCATGTATCATGTTCATATTTGCTGTATGAGTGGCCATACCTAAGCAAACATAATAGGTTAGACTTAGACCAGAATTAACAAGATTTGACCTAGCTTTTGGGGAAAACATTAAAATTTTTTTAATAGAGATGGACCATACCCTAACAACCGATAAGTGAAGACTAAATGTGTGTAGAGTATGTACCTATTCTGGTGGGGGTGGAGGTATTAGTGTTTACAATTTACTACCATGAAACTAATTGTTTTGATGACATGACCTAGGCTGAGCCATCACTGCAACCCACAGGAATCGGCACAAAATTGCGAGCGTTATCGACGCGATTGGTGCGCATTCTTGTGCGTTTTGTGTTTGCGTCCATTTTGCGGCCATAAGCATTTTAGCCAATTTGCGTTATTGGAAACGCATGCTTAACGCAGCCAAATGGTGACACAGGCTTACCAAAATCACGAACGGAGCGCGCAATTGCATGCGCATTGGAAATCGCGGAATTTTCCGTTCCGCGAGTTTTCCATTTAAGTGAAAACCGTCGTGTGCAAAACACTTGCGCAAGCGTGTGAAAAACGCACTAGAGTGGCCTAGCCTTAAACTCGAAATATTAGAAGATTGGTAAAAACCTGTATGGGAAAGAATATCCTGATATTTTGCCGAAATGCATAACCCTTCCCCGATCCTTAGCTAGCTAAATAGGAAGAACACAGTAATTTTAAGCTTTTCAAACGCCAATTATATATATATAAAAAAAAAAAATATATAAATATATATAGTCAGGCATCATATTGCCATCATATCAGAGTCAGGTATCATTCCATCTGTATCAGAGTCAGGTATCATTCATCAGATCAGAGTCAGGTATCATTCATCGATCATCAGAGTCAATATCATCATTCAGGTATCAATCTTACTTTATCAGGTCATAGTCAGGTATCAGAGTAGCATCTCATTCATCAGCATCAGAGTCAGGCATCATCCATCGGGTATCATTCATCAGGTATCCGAGTCATGCATTATCATCAGGTATCATTCATCAGGTATCATTCATCAGGTATCAGAGTACAGGCATATCATTCATAGGCATCATCATCAGGTATCATTCATATCAGGTATAATCGAGTCAGGCATCATTTACGGGATCGAGTCAGGTATCATTCATCAGGTGTCAGAATCAGGTATCATTCATCAATGATACTGATTGCTGATAACTGATTCCTGACTCTGATACATGATGAATGATACCTGAATTTGATAACTGACTTTGATGCCTGAGATGATGTGTGACACTGATACCTGATAAATATACTTGATGAATGATACCCGATGAATGATCCTAATGATAATGAATAACACTGAATAGCTGACTTTGATACCTAGATACATGATCTGAAACCTGAAACATGAGGAATGACACAAAGATGTTTTTTCTGTACATTTTAGGCATGTGCAGACTTTTACATGCAATAATTTCCACTTTTTTCTTACTTTATTTTTTTTTTTTACTTTCTTTCACTTGAAAATCTAAATTACTGTCCTTTCATTTTTTTATCTTTGTCTTCTTTATTTAAAAAACAACGCTTTTTTGATTATGATCAAATTATTTTTTTGACTATAGTTAGCCTTATTATTGCTTCCATAGGAATGGAAAGGTAGGTCAGTAGCTGGGTGTACCTGTGTCTGTTTTGATTTTAAGCCTTTTTACCTGACCAATTAATTGACATTCTGTAAATATATATATTCATTGGGACAGAAAAAATACTCTTTGTGTCATTCCTCATGTTTCAGGTTCATGTATCCGGTATCATTCATTGTGTTCATTCATTGTCTATTGAGTCAGGTATCATCATCGTCTATTGGAGTCAGGTATTCATTCATCGGGTATCAGAGTCAGGTATCATTCGTCGGTGTCAGAGTCAGGTATCAGAGTCAGGTATCAGAGGTCAGGTTTATCAGAGTCAGGCATCAATTCTTGGGTTCAGAGTCAGGCATCATTCATCAGTATCGAGTCAGGTATCATTCATCGGTATCAGAGTCAGGTATCATCGTCAGGTTTCAGAGTCAGGTATTCAGATCAGGTATTATCAGTTCGGGTATCAGGCGGCATGCATCATTCATCGGCTATCAGAGTCAGGCATCATTCATCGGTATCAGAGTCAGGCATCATTCATCAAGTATCAGAGTCAGGTATCATTCGTCTTTGTCAGAGTCAGGTACAGATTCATGTATCATTTTCATGGCTATCAGAGTCAGGCATCATTCATCGGGTATCAGAGTCAGGCATCATTCATCAAGTATCAGAGTCAGGTATCATTCGTCATTTGTCAGTCAGGTATCAGAGTCATGTTTCATTCATCAGGCATCAGAGTCAGGCATCATTCATCATGTATCATTCATTAGAGTCATGTATATCTGGTATCGGTTGTCATGTGTCAGGTATTGGTTGATAGGTATTAGGTGAGTTATTGTCTATCAGGTGTGTCGGTGGTTTATTAATTCGTATTGGGTATCATTATCATGTATCAGTTTATCAGGATTCAGTTATCAGGTATCAGGCCATACAGGAGGCAGCATGAGATAGATCGAATGTCTAAAGACGCATTTTACATGCAGGCGTTCTTTACCTTTTAGATAATCCAATTTGGACCATTAATTTTGAAAAATTAATACACTAAGAATGGACCAGACTATTAATAATACATAGGGTTTTTTTTTTGTGTTTTTTTTTTTGGGGGGGGTGACATAAAGGAGCACTGTCTGCCTCTTTCTTCTGTATAATAGAATATATATTTACAGAATGTCAATTGTCAGTATAAAGGCTTAATTAGTGTGGACCTATTTGAACGTATTTTATAGTGGTACAGATTGCAACATTGGTATATTCTCATCTATTTTAATAGAAGAAAATAAGCTAGAAATACGCCATCTTTGGATTGTAACAGCAGTAAATCAATCTGAGGAAATACTGAGGAGTTATACTGAGGAGTGATACCTGAGGAATGATACCTGAGGAAGTGATACCTGAGGAGTGAACCTGAGGAATGATCCCCTGAGGATGATACCTGAGGAATGATACCTAGTCTGATACCTGAAACATGAGGATGACACAAAGATTTTTTTTCGTACATTTAGCACTAGATGGTGCTTTATTCTAGCTTATTTTTTATTTCTTTTTAAATTTTGGTTTGAAGAGCCAATTACGTTTCTTTCTATTTCTTCTTCCGTTTTATTTTTTCGCTTTTTGGACCGTATCTCTCCCAATTTCTGAGCTAGACAATGAATTCGGTACAGACGTGCGGGCATATAAGGAGAAGTGTTGCTATTCTTATCGTTACAGCGTTATTGATAAATTTTGGGACATTTTTTCCCATAGACTATAATGGTAACAACCTCAATGTGGATATTTTCCAAAACAGTTTGTTTTCATGGTCAATAAACACAACCTTTCCGTTCCCATGGAAGCCATACTTAACGGGTAACTATGGCAAAAAAAATGTTTGACTAATCATTAAAAAAGTCTGTGTTTTTTTAACCCCTAACCTGATACAGGTACCACACCTACAAGCTACCATCCATTTCTGTGCAGCCCATACTTAAAGGGTAACTATGGTCAAAAAACAAATTTTGATCAATAATCAAAAAGTGGTTTTTTTTTATGCCCAATCTTACCCAGTCCCACACACCTACTGACCCTTCTATTTCTGTGCAGCATACTTAAAGGGTAACTATAGTCCAACAAATTTTTGATCATGATAAAAAAATTATTAATAAAGAAGTCAAGAATAAACAGGAACAGTAATTTAGCTTTTCAAGCAAATTTAAAAAAAAAACTAAAATTAAAGCTAGAAATAAGCACCCTCTATTGGATGTAACGGTCAGCACATGTCCTAAAATGTACAAGAAAAAAACATCATTTGTGTCATTCCTCATGTTTCAATGCTATTCATCAGGATACATTCATCAGGTTCAGTGTCCACATCATTCATTAGGTATCGAGTCTGTATCATTCATCAGGCATCAAAGCAGTTATCAAATTCGTATCATTCATATGTATCAAGTCAGAATCAGTTATCACCATCAGATATCATTGATAAATGATACCTGACTCTGATGCCTGACTCTGATGTCTGACTTTGAAACCTGATGACGATAGCTGACTCTGATACCTGATGAATGATGCCTGACTCTGCCTGACTTTGTACTGATGAACTTACATACTCTGATCCTGATGAATGATACCTGACTCTATCCTAATGACTGATACCTGACTCTGAATACATGATGAATGATACCTGACTCTGATACACTGAGAATGATACCTGACTCTGATACATGATGAATGATACCTGACTCTGATACATGATGAATGATACCTGACTCTGATAACTATGAATGATCCTGACTCGATCCTGATGATGATACCTGACCCTGATAACTGATGAATGATACCTGACCTGATAACTGATGAATGATACCTGACTCTGATAACTATGAATATACCTGACTCTGATAACTGATGAATGATACCTGTACTCTGAATCAACAGTGAAACCTGAAACATGAGGATGAACACAAATTGTGTTTTTCTGTACATTTAGGGACATGTGCAAACTTTGCAATAGATGGTGCTTATTTTCAGCTTTATTATTTATATATTTTTATTCTATATATCTATATATATATATATATATTATCTATATATCTAATTTTATTTTTTTTTTTTTTAATTTTGGCTTGAAAGCTAAATTACTGTTCTTCTATTTTTAGCTAGCTAAGGAATCGGTGGAAGCGTTACTGCATTCATCGCAAATATCAGGATATTTTTTTTTCCCATAAGGTACCGATCTTCTAATATGGATTTTCGAGTTTAAGGGCTAGGTCAAACTACGCTTTTTTTTCGCGCGTTTGCGCACATTTAATGCGCCTGCGGTTTTTTGCTAAAATGGAATCACGGGAGTTGAAAATTCCCGTGATTTTCCGATGCGCATGCGATTGCGTTGTCCATTAGCGTTTTGTAACGCAAAATGTGAAAAAGCCAAAATGCACAAGACTCGTGCACACAAGCGGTGCGATAATGCTCGCGAATTGTGTGTACGATTCCTGTGCATTGCTGTGTGGCCTCAGCCTAATGGTCATGTCATCAAAACAATTAAGTTTCATGGTCGTCAATGCAATCCAATACCTCCCAACCCCCACACAGATACAGTACAACATTACTTTTACACAACTTTATTTATCTTCACTTACTGGTTTTAAGGGTAGTTCACCTCTTTAAAAAATTTTTAATGTTATTCCCCAAAAACTAGGTCCATTTTGCTAATCTGTCTAATTCTAACCTATTTAATGTTTGCTTATGTATGGCCACGCTTAATACACAAATATGATACCTGAACACCCGATATGCTTATACCTGACCCTGATACCTTCAACCCGATACCTGACACCTCGATACCTAACCTACACCCATACCTGATACCTGACACCTAACACCTGATACCCAACCTAACCCGATACCTGACACCTGATACCCGATACCTGACACTTGATACCTGACCACCTTAAACCTGACACCCAATACCTGAACGCCTGATACCCGATGCCCTGATACCTGATTACCCGATCCTGATACCTGAACATACCCCACACCCGATACCTGATGTCTGATACCCGACACCTGATACCTGACACTTGATACCACCCGACACCGATACCTGACACTGTACCGCTAACCTGACAACACCTATGAGTCCTAAAATGGACACCGTATATACAAGACAATATCAATCCTCGACCTTTATTTTGTTTGGCACAGGTGCTACTTGTTAGACTTGTTGGACTAACAGCTTTACAAAGAGCAGAGCCTAGAAGTAATATTAGTCATGATTGAGTCTATTAAAAACCCACCATATTGGCTACATGGTTATTTTAGGACAGTGGTCAAAACTTTGTATTTACAAATTATTATCAAACCTTCTGAAAACCCTCTCGCTCTTCTAGATGTAAAACTCTCTGCAGCTCCACAACAGCGAGAAAGGTCCCGCATTGTTTTCCCTTTCAGGACCTACTAATTGGGTCTCTTTCCATTCACGCTGCACCTACCTGTGATCCGAGCAAGACCATGAATCCTTTTCCCAGCCTCCCCTGCTGTATGTGCTCCCAGGCTGTGGCCGATGAGATGGATGTTAGACGGAGAGTAGCCATAACTAGTCTACAAAACAAACACATTTCCTCTATAAAGTTAATGTTGTCCCAGAGTGTCCCAGGATGGGGGACCAACTGGTGCCACAGGTGACAGACCCAATGACAGGGGGACCCGTTAACATCTACCAGGAGGAATTGAACAAAATGGTGGATAGTTGATGAAGTTAAAATGAACTGTTTGGTTTTTATTTAATTCTCCTTTAATATTCTATGAGTTGTCTAATAAATTTCAACAGCGAACACAATGTTACTGTGACATTGGCCACGATTGTCATTAATCCAATCAACAACCTTGGGGGAACTTGGCAGAGCTTTTCCCTTTAACTTACATTAAGGAATCCAATAAAATAGGCGATCTGCGCCCCCACAACGCGGATGTTATTGGCTGACTGAGGATACAGACTAATGGCTCCATGGTGCCAGTCCACACAGAAACAGTTCACATCTTCCACTTGTATCATCGCCTGTGGGGAAAATGATAAAAACACCATAAAAAATAGAATCTGTGTTTTCCGGTGGTGGGATCCTTGGGTTACTGGGGGCAGAGCTAATAAATGTAATGATGGGACATAAAGTGTATAAAACTACAAGGCAAGGAAATCTTGGCAAACAGTCTGTCAACCCACATTATAAAAGATTTATTTTATTATTTCAGCTCATTTTAACACCGACCATTTTGTTCT
Source organism: Hymenochirus boettgeri (assembly GCA_019447015.1). Lineage (NCBI taxonomy): Eukaryota > Metazoa > Chordata > Amphibia > Anura > Pipidae > Hymenochirus > Hymenochirus boettgeri. The sequence goes on along the minus strand of CM033475.1, from coordinate 1,122,031 downwards.
CCTCGAGCATCAATTAAAAGGTCAGGCAAATTGTCAATCGTAGATGGATAGATAAATAGATAGATAGATAGATAGATAGATAGATAGATAGATAGATAGACAGATAGATAGATAGATAGATAGATAGATAGATAGATAGATAGATAGATAGATAGATAGATAGATAAATAGATAGATAGATAGATAGATAGATAGATAGATAGATAGATAGATAGATATATAGATAGATAGATAGATAGTCAGATATATAGATAGATAGATAGATAGATAGATAGATAGATAGATAGATAGATAGATAGATAGATAGATAGATAGATAGATAGATAGTCAGATATATAGATAGATAGATAGATAGAACTTCTCACATGATTACCTCTATTGTACATGTGCTCCAACCTCCTTTACATGTATTAACCTCTATGTACAATGTGGCTCCAACCTCCTTTAGAGATGTATTACCTCTATGGTACAATGTGCTCCAACCTCCTTTACATGTATTAACCTCTATAGTACAATGTGCTCCAACCTCCTTTACATGTATTAACCTCTATGATACAATGTGCTCCGACCTCCTTTACATGTATAAACCTCTATGGTACAATGTGTTCTGACCTTCCTCACATGTATTAACCTCTAAGGTACTGTTGCACATGTCTCCACCTCGCTTACATTATTAACCTCTATGATATAATGTCTGATTGTCTCTCTATCTCCTCTCTTTCAATGTTTCCCTTCAATGTCTCCCTCTTACCCTGCTCTCCTCCTACGCCTCCTCTGTTCCGACTCCTTTGTCTTAACCCTATGGTACAATGTTGCTCCGAACTCGCTTACACGTATTACCTCTATGATATAATGTGCTCCGACCTCCCTTTACATGTATTAACCTCTATGGTAAATGTGCTCCAACCTTCCTCACATGTATTAAACCTACTCATGATATACTGTGCTTGACCTCCCTTTACATGTATTAATAACCTCTGGAGCACATTGTACCATAGAGGTTAATACATGTAAGGAAGGTCGGAGCACATTGTACTATAGAGGTTAATGCATGTAAGGGAGGTCGGAGCACATTGTCCTGATGCCAAATGCTACTACAATACGCAGGATCGGGGGAACATTCCTGATCTTTTTTGTGAGCGATTTTGTCTAACAATCAGCCTAAAAATTATGGGTGTGAAAGAAATCCGGGCGATTTCTGGGCCTGAGAGACTGAAATATTCCCTGTGTGATTGGTCAGGTTGAAATCTCAACCCATGTGTACATAGCCTTATTGGGTCTATGTACAAAAAAAAATGTTTAAAAGAATAAAAATAAAATCATTTTTCATGGAGGAAGGAGATACTGCTCCGACTTCCTATTGTTACCTACAATAGATGAAATCCGTAGTTGAAGATGGCCTCGCTGAGAGCTGGATTTTGAGCAATCCAAAAAGAAAAACTATCCTGTGGCAACAAAAACTCCCTTGAATTTTCTAGAAGATCATTTAAAAAAATAGATTAAAGGAGAACTAAAGCCAAAATATATAAACGGATGGGTCCAACATGCTGAGATCTCTACTGAGCAACTGAATCAATTTACAGAGTGGACCGATCTGCCTATGGGAATTAAACCGACCTCCGGTCTTCAACTATTTACACTTTTCACACAATTAAACTTTAAAATAAAAACTTGTTCTTGTTGAGTTAAATACGGCCACAGCTTTAATAACTCTTTACAAAAGATACAATGTACGTCTTACATATTAACCCCCACACCATTGGAAATGTTCCAATCCCGCCGTAGATCGAACTGGAACGCCAGCCTCCAATTTATCAGAGGGCAGGTAACGGCTTTTGCATAAACCACCTGAAAGACATTCCCAGAGATCACTGGATTGGCCGATTATTGTCATTGAAAATATTCCCTTTTTCTTGAAATCCTATGTATTTGTACTTCCCCTTTAACCATCCAAATGATAAAAACATGGGTGGAATATTTCCGTGTCTGAGATGTAACATTTTATCTTTAATGAAAGTCAAATAGAATTGTTATGAACAGCCAATCAGAATACAGACTAGAGGAGGAACATTCAGTTCTTCTTTATTGTCCCAACATTACCCTCCCTTTTAATTCCCTGCCCCATCCAATTCTAATTATCTACCCCCCACGTTCAGTCACAATCCAGTTATCTGGGGTTACTTGGGTTGTGTGTCCCTAACACCATCCAGGATGTAGTTGCAGAGTTAATTTACTGTGGTAAAAGGTTTTCTGACGTGAGCTGTAATTCAGGAAAATATATTCATATTCGGACACATTTACCTTCTAGAGAGGAAAATTGCCAGTGTACAGTTTGCATTAATAATTAATAACCGTGAGGTGTTAGCACCACAATTTTGCCAAAATATGTAAGATCAACAAATCCAGGATGTGAGTTAGACCAAGTGCTGAAGACGTCTTTCTGTGTTTTGTATACAAATTATTATGACACTGTGGAACTGTCTTCCAGCAGATGTGGTAATGGCAAGTTCATTGAATAGCTTTAAAAAAGGCCTGGATAAGTTTCTAAAACTAAAATAATAATTAGAATTACTGGATTAATACATATACTGTAGTTCTGGTTGGTACAGGGATACTATAATAATTTGAGAATTACTGGTATTAATACATATACTGTAGTTCTGGTTGGTACAGGGATACTATATAATTTGAGAATTACTGGTATTAATATCATATACTGTAGTTCTGGTTGGTACAGGGATACTATATAATATTGAGTATTACTGGTATTAATACATATACTGTAGTTTCTGGTTGGTACAGGGTACTATATAATATTGAGAATTACTGGTATTAAATACATATACTGTAGTTCTGGTTGGTACAGGGATACTATATAATATTGAGAATTACTGGTATTAATACATATACTGTAGTTCTGGTTGGTACAGGGATACTACTATATAATATTGAGAATTCTGGTATTAATACATATACTGATTTCTGGTTGGTACAGGGATACTATATAATATGAGAATTACTGGTATTAATACATATACTGTAGTTCTGGTTGGTACAGGGATACTATTAATATTGAGAATTTCTGTATTAATACATATACTGTAGTTCTGGTTGGTACAGGGATACTATTATATTGAGAATTACTGGTATTAATACATATACTTAGTTCTGGTTGGTACAGGGATACTATATAATATTGAGAATTTCTGGTATTAATACATATATGTAGTTCTGGTTGGTACAGGATACTATATAATGTTGAGAATTACTGGTATTAATACATATACTGTAGTTCTGGTTGGTACAGGGATACTATATAATTCGAGAATTACTAGTATATACATATATGTAGTTCTGGTTGTACAGGGATACTATATAATATTGAGAATTACTGGTATTAATACTATAATGTAGTTCTGGTTGGTACAGGGTAACTATATATATTGAGAATTACTGGTATTAAACATATACTGTAGTTCTGGTTGGTACAGGGATACTATACAATATTGGGAATTACTGGTATTAATACATATACTGTAGTTCTGGTTGTACAGGATACTAATATAATATTAGAATTACTGGTATTAATATATTACGTAGTTCTGGTTGGTACGGGGGATATATATATATTGAGAATTACTAGTATTAATACATATACTGTAGTTCTGGTTGGTACAGAGATACTACATAATATTGAGAATTACTGGTATTAATACATATACTGTAGTTCTGGTTGATCCAGGGATACTTTCTGATGCCTTTGGAGTCAGGAAGGAAATTTTTTCCCCTTTCTAGCTGTTTTTTTTGCCTTCCTCCGGATCAACTGGTAGGGTTATAAAAAAAAAAAAAAAAAGAGGGTGAATAGGTTGGACTTGATGGACGTATGTCTTTATTCAACCTTAATTACTATGTTACTATTAACACATGATCCGTAAAACTGCATTTTCTAAATTTTTTTATGGAACATTATACCCTACCATAATGTCTGTAATAACAGTTACATAGTAACATAGTATTAGAGGTTGTATAAAGACATACGTCCATCTAGTCCACCTTTATACCCTACCCATAATGTCTGTATAAACGTTACATAGTAACATAGTATGGAGGTTGTTAAAGACATACGTCCATCTAGTCCAACCTTTATACCCTACCCATAATGTCTGTATAACAGTTCATAGTAACATAGTATTGGAGGTTGTATAAAGACTACGTCCATCTAGTCCAACTTTTATACCCTACCCATAATGTCTGTCTAACAGTTACATAGTAACATAGTATTGGAGGTTGTATAAAGACATACGTCCATCTTTATTACCCTCCCATAATGTCTGTCTAACAGTTACATAGTAACATAGTATGGAGGTTGTATAAAACATACGTCCATCTAGTCCAACCTTTATCCCTACCCATAATGTCTGTATAACAGTTACATAGTACATAGTATTGGAGGTTGTATAAACATAAGTCCATCTAGTCCAACCTTTATATCCTACCCATAATGTCTGTAAAACAGTTACAAAGTACATAGTATTGGAAGTTGTATAAAGTCATACGTCCATCTAGTCCAACCTTTATACCCTACCCATAATGTCTGTATAACAGTTACATAGTAACATAGTATTGGAGTTGAATAAAGACATAATCCATCTAGTCCAACCTTTATATCCTACCCATAATGTCTGTAAAATAGTTACAAAGTAAATAGTATTGGAGGTTGTATAAAGTCAAACGTCCATCAGTCCACCTTTATATCCTACCCATAATGTCTTGTAAAACAGGTACATAGTAAATAGTATTGGAGGTTGTATAAAGTCATACGTCCATCTAGTCCAACCTTTATACCCTACCCTAATGTCTGTCTAACAGTTACATAGTAACATAGTATTGGAGTTTGAATAAGACATACGTCCATCTAGTCCAAACTTTCTACCCTACCCATAATGACTGTATAACAGTTCATAGTAGCATAGTATTGGAGGTTGTATAAAGACATACGTCCATCTAGTCCAACCTTTATACCCTACCCATAATGTCTGTCTAACAGTTACATAGTAACATAGTATTGGAGGTTGAATAAAGACATACGTCCATCTAGTCCAACTTTCTACCCTACCCATAATGTCTGTATAACAGTTACATAGTAACATAGTATTGGAGGTTTTATAAAGACATACGTCTATCTAGTCCAACCTTTATACCCTACCCATAATGTCTGTCTAACAGTTACATAGTAACATATTATTGGAGGTTGTATAAAGACATACGTCTATCTTGTCCAAACTTTCTACCCTACCCATAATGTCTGTATAACAGTTACATAGTAACTATTATTGGAGTTGTATAGACATACATCCATCTAGTCCAACCTTTATACCCTACCCATAATGTCTGTATAATGTTACATAGTACATAGTATTGGAGATTGTATAAAGAATACGTCCATCTAGTCCAACCTTTATACCCACCCATAATGTCTGTATAACAGTTACATAGTAACATAGTAATGGAGGTTGTATAAAGTCATACGTCCATCTAGTCCAACCTTTATACCCTACCCATAATGTCTGTCTAACAGTTACATAGTGACATAGTATTGGAGGTTTAATAAAGACATACGTCCATCTAGTCCAAATTTTCTACCCTACCCATAATGTCTGTATAACAGTTACATAGTAACATAGTATGGAGGTGTATAAAGACATACGTCCATCAGTCCAACCTTTATACCCTACCCTAATGTCTGTCTAACAGTTACAAGTAACATGTATTGGGGTTGAATAAGACATACGTCCATCTAGTCCAAACTTTCTACCCTACCCATAATGTCTGTATAACAGTTACATAGTACATAGATTGGCGGTTGTATAAAGACATAGGTCCATCTAGTCCAACCTTTATACCCTACCCATATGTCTGTCTAACAGTTACATAGTAACATAGTATTGGAGGTTGAATAAAGACATACGTCCATCTAGTCCAACCCTTTATACCCTACCCATAATGTCTGTATAACAGTTACATGGTAACATATTATTGGAGGTTGTATAAAGACTACGTCCATCTAGTCCAACTTTCTACCCTACCCATAATGTCTGTATAACAGTTACATGTAATATTTATTGGAGTTTGTATAAAGACATACATCCATCTAGTCCCACCTTTATACCCTACCCCATAATGTCTGTATAACAGTACAAAGTAACATAGTATTGGGGTTGTAAAGACATAAGTCCATCTAGTCCAACCTTTATCCCTACCCATAATGTCTGTATAACCGTTACATAGTAACATAGTATTGGAGGTTGTTAAAGACATACGTCCATCTAGTCCAACCTTTATACCTTACCCATAATGTCTGTCTAACAGTTACATAGTAACATAGTATTGGAGGTTTTATAAACATACGTCCATCTAGTCCAACCTCTATACCCTACCCATAATGTCTGTATAACAGTTACATAGTAACACAGTATTGGAGGTTGTATAAAGACATATGTCCATCTAGTCCAACCTTTATACCCTACCCATAATGTCTGTATAACAGTTACATAGAAAACACAGTATTGGAGGTTGTATAAGACATACGTCCATCTAGTCCAACCTTTATACCCTACCCATAATGTCTGTATAACAGTTACATAGTAACATAGTATTGGGTTGTATAAGACATACGTCCATCTAGACCAACCTTTATACCCTACCCATAATGTCTGTATAACAGTTACATAGTAACATAGTACTGGAGGTTGTATAAAGACATACGTCCATCTAGTCCAACTTATACCCTACCCATAATGTCTGTATAACAGTTACATAGTAACAAGTAGGAGGTTGTATAAAGACATACGTCCATCTAGTCCACCTTTATACCCTACCCATAATGTCTGTATAACAGTTACATAGTAACATAGTATTGGAGGTTGTATAAGACAACGTCCATCTAGTCCAACTTTTATATCCTACCCATAATGTCTGTATACAGTTACATAGTAATATAGTATGGAGGTTGTATAAAGACATACGTCCGTCTAGTCCAACCTTTATACCCTACCCTTAATGTCTGTCTAACAGTTACACAGTAACATAGTATTGGAGGTTGTATAAAGACATACGTCCATCTAGTCCAACCTTATACCCTACCCATAATGTCTGTATAACAGTTACATAGTAATATAGTATTGGAGGTTGTATAAAGACACACGTCCATCTAGTCCAACCTTTATACCCTACCCTTATGTCTGTCTAACAGTTACATAGTAACATGTATTGGAGGTTGTATAAAGACATACGTCCATCTAGTCCAACCTTATACCCTACCCATAATGTCTGTATAACAGTTACAAATAACATAGTATTGGAGGTTGTATAAAGTCAGACATCATCTAGTCCAAACTTTATTTTGTACCATTGTATTATTTTTTTTGTATATTCATAAAATTTAATAAATTTTTTTGTGTGGGGCTTTTTATTGACACCCACAGCAGCAGTGAAATAGACACTATAAAAATGGTGCTAATTTTGCCCCAACCAATTAGATTTATTTAACATCGATTGGTTGGGGCAAAATTAGCACCATTTTTAATGATAAGAACTTTTACTGAATCTTCCTGTATATGTCGTATAGTTTTGTGTGTAAATATACTGTTAACTCAAATGTTGGGTGTTTTGCACAAAACAAAAAACTTGCCCATTTTAGGGCCAAATGTACTATAGGGTTAGTGTGTTTTTTTTACTAATTTAGTGCTGGCCTCAATGGATAGACTAGAGTTGAAACCTGGATTTTGAGTCGGATTTTATGATCGTATGAACTCGGTTTTCAAACTCTTCGAACTTTTGGACTTTTCGAACTCGCAGACTTTTCGATAATTATCGAGAATTGAAGATTATTGAATCGATAACCCTCGACTTTAGCGAGGCATAACCCTCGAATTCAGCATTTGGTAACCCTCAGTGTCGGGGATACACTTGCTTAAGCAACCCTCGAACGTGGTGTTACTATACCCTTAAAGTTGGTGATAACCTTCCAATGTAGCCTTCGCTAACCCTTGAATTCGTCCATAACCCTCAGATTCGACGATAACCTTTGATTGTAGCGATCGGTTTCGGTAGCCCCACAAATTCAATGCAGAAGCTCGAAAATAGCCCAATCGTGAGAAAAGTTTAATATTTAACAAGTTTTGGTGATATATATGGGTTAATCCGAGCCATTTACAGGAAGTTACCTTTGTATTTTAACTACATTTTATCAGAACTTTCGAACTACTGTATTTGTCCTTATTGAGTTTAATGGGCCCTTTTCAAACTATTGAAATTTACTGAAGTTCAAAAACAAAACCGAACTTTAGGAAGTTTGTCCATTTCTACTGGCCGAGCCATTTCCAAAACTTTTGAAAATAGCTGGGAGTTAAGATCTGCACAAAATTTTCTGCATGAATAATACCCCTAAATTGCATAAGTGAGTGTTTTAGAATTTTAATATATGGAGGTAAAGACATCTGGGATATAAATAATCCCTTTTATTGGCTAACTAAAATATTGAAAATGCAAGCTTTCTTGAAGAAACCTACATTTGGAAAGCTTGCATTTTAGTTAGCCAATAAAAGGATTGTTTTATATCCAAGATTAGAGATGTCCGAACTTCGCAAAATCCGGTCCGCGAGCGACCCATTAAAATGGAAAATATCCTTTTTCGAAAATAAGTATTTTCAAAAATTTTCGTAAATACGAGAAATCTCATATTTCAATACGTATTTTTCGAAAATACGCGTAATCCTCGTAATTCGAAAATATTTCGAAAACACGTATTTACAAAACAACAGAAATCCTCGTATTTTTGAAAATATGAGAAAATATGAGAAATCCGCGGTTCAGAAGGCGGAAAATCCGGAAAAATTCACCGTTCGCGAACGGGATAAATCCTCGGCGTATCCGGGTTCGGATCCACAAACCGGCCATCCCTATCCAAGATGTCTTCATTTTCATCAATGGCTAACATGGGACAATTCTCTACTACTAATATATGGAAGTGTCATTTTTAAATTATTTTTACAGAAATCTGATCTTAACCTGTTTATTTTTTGCTTTTAATCCTCCCCTACCAATACCCCCCCAAGCGCAATCAAGAAACTTTTAAGATATTATAGGATCAGTTTCCCTCATGTCCCCAAACAAGTAATGATTCATTTTATGTCTTTATCACCATATCTACAGTACTCATCCTTTAAATTAATCTTGGCTCCCATTAGTTTAATGTACAAGTAACTATAATTCAACAGGATTCTGGGCACCTGTAACACCCCAATCCCCCTTAAAAATTGAATTTAAAAAGCAAAATGTAATTCTTTTGATAGAACAATACCAGCCATGCCCCACCCTTCTTTGAGGTTTCTCAGATGAGACTTAGTGGTTTTGGCTTTCAGCTAGACAGACTGTAATCCCGTGCAAGTTGAGTGGAGAGTTTCCATAGGACTGTAGTATTTATGCATTTTTAAAAGATTTGGGGGCATTACAGTTGTAGTGGAAATACTCACGGCATTGTAAAGTGCCACTTGTTATCTGTATTTTACAATGTTGGTAAAAGTGCGTTATAGCACCTTAATAAACAAGGCCCTTTGTTAGAGGAAGAAGAACCCCACAGAGCCTGCTAATTGTCCCAACGGCCGCGTTTAAAACCCCAAATAAAATAGGAGACGGTGGTTTCCTTGCAAACTGACCATTTTTCAGCTAAAATCTTAATTTATTTAAGTTTAAAACATGTGGCCTTTAATTAATTTCTGGAAGGACATTGGAATTTCAACCATCAAAACCGAAACACCACATCAGTATCACACAATTTCCACATGAAAAAATTGTTTTTCACTCAGAACTTGGGACGCTTTTGTGAGAAAAAAAATATTTTCAATCACAATTTCATCAATGAAACCAATTCCAGATTGAACTGCCAAATCTTTCTTTTCCAGATGTCCTAAGGATTTCTTCATGTTAATTCATCAACAATAAAACACCAATCAAGCCACAAATCATCCAACCCCTTTAATTTCAGATCAATGATGGAGACGGTTCGGGGATGTTTGTTACACTAGCCAGGTTACACAACGGGAGAGTCTGAATCACTGATGATTGCACAAGGCCAGTGCTGCAAAAATTAGACCTGGTACAAGATAGGAGAGAATAATTTGATTATAATACAAAGTGTCAAAGATTTAACAAACAGGTCTTTGTTAAAAAATATTAAAAATATTAATAGAAGGGAAACCTATTTAATATACTCAGAGAGCCCTTGGATTTAATTCAATGTTCCCTTTACATTGTCATTGGTCCATGGAAGAGTATCCAGTCCAGACCAACGTTATCTCTGTCCCTAGCCCCTGCAAGTTCCTCAAAGGCTGTAGGGTCTCTAAACTTGAATCTACAGTTTGGTAAAAGAGATTATTATTATTATTATTATTTATTATTATTATTATTATTATTATTATTATTATTATTATTATTATATTTTATTATTTGTTTTAATCAGACACCCAGAGGTATGAATGGTAGAGATGGACCTGAACTTTAAGGGCATATCCACTTAAAAAACAAACTGTAAATATAATGTTCCTTAGGGTTGACCACCCCCAACCGCCATGAAACACAAAAAAAAAAAACAACTTTCCGATATTACTTACAGCCCCTCGCTCCACAATAATCTCTTCCCTCTCTGCTAACCGACCAGCAGAGAGGGGCCAGACCAGCAGCCGCGTCTGTGATTGGCTGCCGGTCAGCCAATCACGACGTGGCTGCTGGCTGTGAAGATAGGCGTCAGAGTAAGGTACTGTAGTAAATATTGGAAAGTTTTTTTAGTATTATATGGAGTTGGGGATGGGCAACCCTAGATCTCTGTATTAAAAGCTAGGAGGAAGGTGGCAAATGGAATCTGGAGGGATGTCAGCATCCCTCCCGGAGGCGTCACAGAAGGCAGAGACCATTGGACAGGAAGACAGCTCCTACTCTTCATTTTCCTGGACTTTGAACATGGACTGCAGGAGAACCCTAAGGAGCAGGATTGTAAGGTAAGGATTTTTAAAACACAGAGGGGCCAGCACTTGGGCAAAGTTTAGATTTAGGGGTGGACATGCCCTTTAATGGTTCCGACAAACTCAAACTCTTCCGAACTTCTCGAACTACGAACTAGTTTGAGTTTTTCAAACTCACAGACTTAATTTGGATAATTATCGAAATTGGTATCCCTTGAATGTAGCCTTTGATTTTGGTATCCCTTGAATGTAGCCTTTGATTTTGGTATCCCTTGAATGTAGCCTTTGATTATGGTATCCCTTGAATGTAGCCTTTGATTTTGGTATCCCTTGAATGTAGCCTTTGATTTTGGTATCCCTTGAATGTAGCCTTTGATTTGGTATCCTTGAAGTAGCCTTTGATTTGGTATCCCTGAATGTAGCTTTGATTTGGTATCCCTTGAATGTAGCCTTTGATTTTGGTATCCCTTGAATTGCCTTTGATTTTGGTATCCCTAAATGTAGCCTTGATTTTGGTATCCCTTGAATGTAGCCTTTGATTTTGGTATCCCTTAAATGTAGCCTTTGATTTTGGTATCCCTTGAATGTAGCCTTTGATTTTGGTATCCCTTGAATGTATCGTTCGGGAGTTCGGCCATCTCTAATGTCCATGTCCTGTCCAATGGAAAACCTGAACCGGTCTCAATAAATCCATAACGTTTCCATGGACAGAGAGGAAGATTTGTTTCTATCACATAATAATGCTCTACACCTTGATCCCTATCTGGCATTATTATCCTTTAACAGCTTTATAAAAATCCTTCCAGATCCCTATTGCACCTAAACACTATAAAGCTTTAGTTTTCCTTTATCATAATGAATTTATTCAGGATCGAGGGCTCACAAGATACTTACATTTTCCATCTTTTCCGTATTTTATTGATATTGACTTTGCGCCAATCGTAGATGAATAAATCAATGACGCTTCTGGTCCACACAAAGGTCACTGCAGTAAGTGTTCCGGATCAGCTTCTACATCAATGAGGACGAGTATGTCCTCCAGGTTTAAATATTCCGCTGGGAATAGGGAATGGAAAACATAGTTAATATTAGAAAATGTCAATCTATTGAAATAGAATTAATGTTCATTTAGTCTAAGTTTATGTAAAAAAAATTCAGGGAGATTTTTAAAAGTTCTTATTATTAAAATTGGTGCTAATTTGTCCCAACCAATCAAATCTTATTTACCATTTGAAATCTAACATCTGATTGGTTGGGTCAAAATTAGCACCATTTTTTACATTAAGAACTTTTATTGAATCTCCCTGATTGTGTTGTAGGCGGAAATGTAAATGGGTTGATCTGTTTGCCCATCATCCAATGGGGACACTTACTGTACCTGGTTTTAAAGTGGATAACTGAATATAACAGGCTCCCACCCCTCACACAGAGTCACAGCCCGCGGGACTCTCCCGGATTTTGGGGTGGTCTCCCGCACACCCGCGAGACCACCCCAAACTCCGCGACCTGAACCTTACCTGGCAGCTCTGCCTCCAGAACACCTTCTTTTCTTCGGCAACCTCTTCTGTGATGTAATTTACGTCACACTCCCCCTAACCACGCCTCTTCTGTGATGTAATTACGTCACATGTAGTGGCCTGCCCTAACCCCGCCCCCTTACTGACGTCATTGGCGCCGCCTGCCCACCTAGCCCCACCCCTTTTGTGACTCATTGACACACATCAGTCAGCTCCGCCCCATCTCCCCACCCTGACCGGAAGCCAGATTCGCAGGGTGGAATGTCTGTATTACCTTTTTATGTCTCCAAGTACATCAACAGGCAGTTGCCCTTGTGTATGTGTGTATGTGTGTATGTATGTATGTGTGCATGTGTGTATGTATGTATCTGCACGCTAAAGGGTAAGTTAATGCCATACACGCTAAAGGTGAAATTAATGCGATAGGCACTACAGAGGACGTTGGTGTGATACTGAAACCTCCATTGTGTCGTCCCCGTCCCCGTCCCCCAAAGTTTACCAGATTTGTGCTCAGCTAACCCCAGTGAGTTTGAATGGGTCAGGTTTGGTTAGAAAGCTGGCGAGTCCAGGTCTGTTGAATTTTGGATGCAAGTTCGGGTTGGACCTTTAGAAAAAACGGGCAATGCCGGGTACTCTCTGCTAGTCATTGATAAAAGGTGAATTTGGTGTTTACATTCACTTACCCTGGCAATCTTATGCTCTTTAGTGTTGCCTTTATTGCCTTGTAGGGAAACACTGATAGATCCCAGATATCCTAGAGCCAACAGTCTTGACAGTTACCTGGTACCTCCAACCTACCGAGACAAAACAGCAACCAGGAGATGAGTTTAAAAGACATATAAAGTAAAGTCTAGACATGTATGTATAATAAATGGACAGATCATGTTTAACTACTTAAAAGGTAACTGTGGTCTACATTCAAGTGCCTTTTTTTTGAAAGGAGATGTCTTATACCTTTAAACAGCCTAGGACAATGTCTTCTCTGGATCTTACAGTAAGTTTAGGCATGTAAAGTTACACTTCTCAGACTGCCCTGTCCCTTGTCTCTGTGACAGGCACATGTTATAAGTAGAGATGTCCGAAACTATAAGTTTAGTTCAGTTTTTCGATTTATAGTTCTTGGAAAGAACTTGGAAATGGAATGTACTTTTGAGAATTCGGACCACATTTTTGAGGGTTACTGAATGTACGAGATTATTTTTAATACCCTCAAAGATAATCTTGAACGTTCGATAACCCTCGAAATACGATTAGAAACTGAAAGTACTATAGTTTCCGACATATTTTCGAGGGTTATTAATTGTTCAAGGTCATGTTCAAGGGTTACAGAAAATAACCTCATACATTCAGTAACTCTTGAAAATGCGTTTTGAAGTCCTGGAATCCGAACGATCCGCCTGGTTTAGGACGGAACATTGGGATTTCGGAACCGGGGGTTTTGTGTCGGATCCGCGTGCGAGTCAGACCCGATTCCATCTCTAGTTATAAGCTGTCATAAGCCACACCCCCAAAAATTTTCTTTTCTTGAAGCTTGTTACAGATCTGCAACCATTTCTCTGTCTATCATCTACCGATGGGCACCTTAATGAGAGAGAGAAAATATTTTCAGGTTTTGGCTAGTATATAAATAATTTATATTTCGGGGGTGGGGCTTATGATGCAGCGATGATGCTTTGTCTCAGCAGTGGGCATGCTCCAACCTTAAACTTAGAAGCAGACCCCAGAGACAGGACTAGCAGGAAAAACACCCTTTACATTCCTGTCTTCGTATAGATCCTGGAGTCCTTTGAAGGTAGGAGTGTGTCTTTTTAATAAAGGAAACTTATGGAGACCACAGTTCCCCTTTAAGTTTCAGGAGATTTAGAAGATTGGGACTGAGTAGGGCAGATGGATGAGTGAACCGTGTGATCATTTAAGGCAAAGTAGGAACAAATTCAATGATAGTCAAATGCTGCAGAAAATTATAATCTTGGGACAGTCCTGAACATCTATTGTCACCATAAAATTGCATTGATGGCTTAGAATTAAATTTTGAGTATTCACTCAAACTATATTTCAGTTGCAATTAACACTTTCTAAATTGTTCCAAGCCCATGTAAATGGGTTAGTATGGCAAATACCAGTCTTAGATGGCAGCCAGAGGGAGTATGTGATATTCACACTAGAGACATGTTCCCAGACCATTTCCCAGGTCCCACAGCCTTTACATTAAGTTACCATTGATAGTTTAATTGTATTTCTTAGAACTTTTCGAACAATTTTAACTCTCTAGACAGCTCTGGTTTTGCATGAACGAGAATAGTTTCCCAATAATATCCTCCCAGTTATGACTTACGTGCAAATGGCTTTTCAGCTCCAGTATTCAAATAAAATGATTGGCTGCTTGGTTTCTTCCCAGAATACCTGTCTGCATAATGTCCCATAATGGGCACCCCGTACTGGGCAAAGATCCAACACCCTGGTGGGCAGAAAGGAACATCAGTATGATTAGGGGCAGCGGAATTTAAAGAACTTATGGTACATATGAAGTTTTAAATAACATTTCAAATGTAAAGTACCAGGGGCAGAGAGGTAGGGCTGATAATTCTCACCTCCAAATATCGTAGAATAGAAACTGCTCCTGCCTGGCTTCCTCGATGCTTCAGCAGTCTCTCATAAAATGATATTAGGAGGTAGGAATAATTAATCCAACCTCCCTGCTCCAGTTCTTTTCACTTTTAAAAAGTAAATTTTTACAGCAACATTGTCCTTTATTCTTTCAGGGATTTAATTATAAATACCCTTATAGTTTTAGAGTCAGTGAATGGAACAATGACAAGCCATACTGCCGTTATGGTGGAAATGTGCCTTGGGGGAAGATTTTAGAACAAAGAGGAGCAGTGGAAGGGACTAAAAACAAATAGTTGCTTAGTTGATAAAACAGTTAAGGGTTATGCATCAGTCCGAATCATGTCCGGTCTGTTTCAACCTTTCCCAGTAACCCCTATATGAGACCTGCATATAAAGTTTAGGTTATAGAAAACCCAGTTTCGAATCGAATCGGAGGGTTTCGAAGTCCCGACTAAACTTTCGGAACTCCCGGATTTCATGGACCCAGATTTTAGAACTTTCGATTTTTATTGAAATCGAAAGTAGACAATTATCAAAATTGATAGTAGATGATTTTCAAAAATCGAAAGTAGATTCTTCTTCATGATTTGGTAGGACAGACATGTTTTTATGAACTTGTTTCATCTGCCTTATACTTTATAGAGATGTTCGAAACTGTCGAGTTTCGTTCCGTTTTCGAATTTCAAAATTTTTTGAAATTTCGAAAGTTCGGTTTCGATTTCGAAAATCGTCTACTTTTGATTTCGAAAATATTTCGAAAATCGTCTACTTTCAATTTTCGAAATCGTCTACTTTCGATTTGCAATTTTTGAAAATCGTCTAGTTTCGAAATCGTCTATTTTCGAAAATCCCTACTTTCGACTTTCGAAAACAGACGATTTTCAAAAATCGAAAATCGAAAGTAGACTATTTTCGAAAATCGTAACTTTCAAAAAAATTCAAAAATTTGAAAACGGAACAAAACTCACAGTTTCGAACATCTCTATAAGTATAAGGCAGATGAACAAGTTCCTAAAAACATGTCTGTCCTACCAAATCGAGAAGAATAGTTCGAAGGCAAAAGTAAAACAGACATGGACATGGACCTCCACACACAAAATATATCCACCTGTGATCACTGACTTCATGACCATTCTTTACTTGAGCCTCTACAAAGATGGTAGAGCAGTGGGCCAAAGGTGTCAACGTTGGTAGGACAATGTGGTCTGCATCTTTTTACAACCTCCATGGGATATCTACTGCTGGAATGGTTGGGTCTTTTTTAAAGGCAGCAAGAGGTGGAAGATTTTTGAGGGTGTGCAGTTTTTTTCAATACATGGTTCCAGACAAAGATTTTTAACCATGGTTGAGCAGGTCGGGGTTGCGTTTTCTGCCACCAGAGATGGCCACAAAACCGAACTCGGACCCAGTTCAAGCCGAACTTTATGAGTTCAGACGAACTTTAACTATTCAAACTAGTTTGGGTTCGACTAGTTCGTTTTTCCAACTCGCGGCTGTATTTTCGATAATTATCAAAAATTATCGGACCGTTAGCTAACCTTAGATTATAGTTCCGCTAATCCTCGAAGTATTGTTCCTGTACATAACCGAATGTATGGATTTGTTTCGCCAACCCTCAAATGTATCGTTCGCTAACCCTCAAAAGTATTGATCGTTTTGGGTAATCTACGAAGTATCGTTAGATTCCGCTAACCCTCGAAAGTTCGTTCGGTAACCCTGCGAATTGGCTGTAACCCTGGAATGTAGTCGCTAACCTCGAAAGTATCGTTCGGTAACCCTCGAATTGGCCGTAACACTGGAATGTAGCTTCTGCAAATCCCGACATTGCACGCTCGTGTTTAAGAAGTGTTTTAACAGGTTTTGGTGACAGTGACACGTTCCCCAGACCATTTCCCAGTTACCATTGTTAGTTTAGGTGTAAATCACCCGGACTTTTCGAACTATCACTCCCCATTGACTTTAATGGGTTCGAATTAGAACTTTCAAACTTTTACTGAAGTTCGAAAATGGTCCGAACTTTATGAAGTTTGTTTGGCATCTCTATTGCTGGGATTGTTCACAATCCTTTTGAAAGAAATGTAATTCTATATTTCACCACTTACATTGGTAAAATCTTCATAAGAGGAACTGGGGTATCCAATGAACCCATCGGGGGTGAGGAGACTCTCTGTGTAGTATTTGTAGCTTCTAAGGTGATTACACGCAGCTAAATCCTTTGATGCTGGTGAAAATGAAAGTAAAAGTGTCAATCACGATCATTCAAAGACGTTGTTAATTAATAGAATTCATGGTAAAAAACCTACGGGAAACAGTTCATATGTCATATCTTGCTTGACACTGTTGTTAGACGTGTTATAGAAGTGACCTAACAGTAGGGTAAACTATTTAGTCCTATTATAAGGCTAGATCCTTACACTATTTGGTAAAAATCGCCCTTTGGCTTTGGACTATTATTGTGAGATTGTTTAACTTAACGCTACATTTCTGGCGTAACTTTATAATTGTGGCCCAAAGTATCCAGTCTCAGATTTTTGTAGAAATGTTATGGTCTAATTAAATTATGTATTGTAACATAAAGCATCTTTTTTAACACAGCAGAATTACTACCCTTTTTGTGATGTACATAAAAAAGTAACTAACCTCTCAATATACTCACTTCTGGGTAATTTTATTTTACCATTAAACCTGCAAACATTTTCAGCAAAAGAAAGTTCTATTTGTTTTCTTTCAAGAAGTTAGGGAAGCCTAGTTACTAACATAGTTACTACAGTAGTTACTACAGTAGTTACTACAATAGTTACTACAGTAGTTACTACAATAGTTACTACAGTAGTTTACACAGTAGTTTACTACAATAGTTACTACAGTAGTTACTACATAGTTCTACAATAGTTACTACAGTTACTACAGTAGTTACTACAATAGTTACTACAATAGTTACTACATTAGTTACTAATTAGTTACTACAATAGTTACTACGTAGTTACTACAGTGGTTACTACAATAGTTACACAGTAGGTACTACAAAGTTACTACAATATTACTACATAGTATAATAGTACTACAATAGTTACTACAGTAGTTTACACAGTGGTTACTACAATAGTTAACAATAGTTACTCTACAGTAATTACTACAATATGTACAAGTTTCCCTGGGGTTAGAAATTCTCTGATCTCCCAGGCTGCTGAGCTGGAATTCCTAGGTTGGGGCATTTCCTTCTGGCCCAGGATGGGACAAGCCAGTGTCCTTGTCTGCATTGAGTTA
Source organism: Hymenochirus boettgeri (assembly GCA_019447015.1). Lineage (NCBI taxonomy): Eukaryota > Metazoa > Chordata > Amphibia > Anura > Pipidae > Hymenochirus > Hymenochirus boettgeri. Next base: position 1,103,619 of record CM033475.1, on the reverse strand, counting down.
ACTTACCCATAGTGTATGGTAGCCATTGTGTATAGTAGCTATTGTGGATGGTAGCCATTGGAATGGAAGCCTTTGCAATTACAGCCATTTGTATGGTACCCATTTGTATATGTAGCCCTTGTGTATGGTAACATTGTGTTGGTAGCCATTTGTATATAGTAGCCCTTGTGTTGTGAGAACATTGTGTATGGTAGCCATTTGTATATAGTAGCCCTTGTGTATGGTAGACATTGTGTATGGTAGCCATTTGTATATAGTAGCCCTTGTGTATGGTAGACATTGTGTATGGTAGCCATTGTGGTGCAGCCTTGCATATTGAAGCCATTGCTTGTGGAAACCATTGTGTATGGTAGGTAGCCACTGGCATCGTAGCTTTGTGTATGGTAACCAAAGACCAAATTGGACCAAGAAGATTGGTGCTTTTGGTCTATAAATGTGGGTGAACTTAACATCAGTATAATCGCTAATGAATCTCTGTGTGTACAGGACCCTTTATTTAGAAAGAAACCCGGGGTGAAACCGCAAGGGGACCCGGGAGCCAACGGCCCCATCTTCTTAAGTACGGATAGTTTTGCCGTGATTCCTAGTTACATCATTGCAAGAAAGCTTTATTTACCATCAGTAAGCTCTTCTTTGAACAGTTCAAAAATCACAGATACGCCACATCCCGCCATGTGATCCCCTCCGTTGGATAGAAATCCAGGTGGCCGGAAATCTGCCTCATCCCAAGAACTAAACCATAAAACCAAAACAGAAAGTTTACATTGTATATTAGAATAATGCTTTTAGGCACTGCCTGCTATATTGGAGTTCATCTACAGGGGTCGCTGTTCCAGGATCAGTATGTTATCCATGTTATAATAACTAGAAATGGTGGGGTTAAACAATGGGACCAATGGGAGTTATGCCTGATATGGGTATCTTAGGAGGCGGGCATAAAATGCTGTACAATCGTGCCGTAGCTCACGCTATATGGACAATATCAGATGCCAGTATAAATTCCAATACTGCTTTCTTGTATTTTACAATAGCTTTAAAGGTGAGGTAGTGGAATTTTCCATAATGTGTCTTTATAAATGTCCCATAGTGTTTACAGACCCGTCGCATCTGTAGGAATGACGTCTACAAACACGGCATCTGTTGGGTCCAGTCGAACCTCTGGTGGGGTGTCTCTAAATTCAGGACCCATGGGTCCAGACCTGGAAACAAAGCACAATTCTCTTAAAGATGGTCATATTTTAAAAGACAAAGTAACAAGAGGATTATTTTTAGAAATCATTATCTATATATAAAATTTGTGGTTGAATAAAGAAATACATGCCATCCAGTCCACACTGCTCTGTTAATACCCACATTTCTGCCTAACTGTTTAGTATAGTATAGTATAGAGTATAGTATAGTATAGTATAAGTACAGTTATAGTATAGTATAGTACAGTACAGTATAGATAGTATAGTACAGTATATACAGCGTACATGTACAGTATGTAACGTACAGTACGTACAGTATCGTATAGTACATAGTACAGTAGAGGTAATAGTATAGTACAGTATAGTATAGTACAGTACAGTACTATATAGTACAGTACAGTATCAGTACAGTACAGTAAGAGTAGAGTAGAGTAGAGTAGTAGTAATAGTATATAGTACAGAAGTACAGTATAGTACAGTACAGTAATAGTTATAGTATAGTATAAGTATAGTACAGTACAGTATAGTACAGTATAGTACAGTATAGTATAGTAAACGTATAGTAAGTATAGTATAGTACAGTATAGTATAGTATAGTATAGTACAGTATAGTATAGTCAGTATAGTATAGTACAGTATAGTAACAGTATAGTATAGTACTTAGTATAGTATAGTACGTAACATAGTATATTATAGTAAGTAGTTAGTACAATATATGAACAGTATAGTATAGTTAATAAGTATAGTTAGTACAGTATAGTACGTGGTACAGTACAGTATAGTATATTACAGTATAGTAGAGTACAGTACAGTATAGTATAGTACAGTATCAGTATATGTATAGTAACAGTATACAGTATAGTACAGTATAGTACAATAGTATAGTATACAGTACAGTATATAGTACATATAGTAAGTAGTACACAGTATAACAGTATAGTATAGTACAGTAATAGTATAGTACACAGTAAGTATAAGTATACGTAGGTATAGTAAGTAGTATCAGTATAGTATAGTACAGTAAGATATAGTATAGTAAGTCAGTATAGTATAGTACAGATACAGTATATAGTACAGTATAGTATAGTACAGATATAGTATAGTACAGTATGTACAGTATAGTATAGGTAACATAAGTATAGTCTATAGTATATACAGTATAGTATAGTATCAGACAGTATAGTATAGTATCAGTACATCGTATAGTATAGTAACAGTACAGTATAGTATAGTATGATATCACAGTATAGTATAGTATAGTACAGCAGTACTAGTATATGTAAGTAAAGTATAGATAGTGTTGCAGTGTACGTGTTTGTATCAGTATGTATGTACAGTATAGTACAACGTCATAGTATAGTACTAGTCACAGTATAGTGATAGTTAGTATGTACAGTATCGTAGTGTAGATTAGATACCGTCGTACTTATTGTAGTATAGTATCAGTATCATATAGTACGTACAGTATAGTATAGTACAGTATCAGTATAGTACTAGTATAACGTACAGTACAGTATACGTAGTAAGTATCGTATAGTATAGTACAGTAATAAGTAATGTAATAAGTACAGTTACGTATAGTACAGTAGTACAGTATAGTATAGTACAGTATAGTCAGTATAGTACAGTATAAGTATAGTACAGTATAGTATAGTATAGTATAGGAACAGTATCATTACAAGTATAGTATAGTTACAGTATAGTACAGTACAGTATAGTATATACGTATAGTATAGTACCCCAGTATATGTCCATTCGTATGTCAGTATCGTCTTAGTACTCGTACAGTCCCGTATAGTTCTGTATAGTTAGTACAGTA